>JASBWT010000005.1:0-600000 GCA_030039255.1 Naganishia friedmannii
GGCCTTTCCGAAGTAAAGTTCAAGGCTTTAGACGAGTATCTGAAGGATATATTCTGAGGGTATTTCGTTTGTGGTGGAAACTATTGGAGCACCTGAGACTGTTGGAAAGTCTTGAGGGATACCCGGAAAGGTAGATAACGGTTTCGGCTGCGTCGGCTTCGGAATTGGTGCAGGTACAGGCTCCGGATTTGGAGAAGGCGCAGGAGTTCTGGGTTCTTTGAGCTGAGCGCGAGCCCTAGTCGTAATAGCGGTTGTCGTTTTGGAGAATGACTTCCATTTGTTACCATTCATCGGAGTGCGATTGCTGTCACTAACCGAGTGGCTTCCAGAAGGTCTGGAAGAACCAGAGTTCCGGAAATCGTCACGAGGCTTGGAAGGATGAGGGCAATCTTTTCTCCAGTGGTTACCTCCACAGTTGAAGCAATTCGTTCGAGGAGCGGAGGAAATATTTGGGAGTCTCTCTCTCGAAAATGGCATGTCGTTCTCGTCGCTCGAAAGGGCGAGTGTTCAGTCCTGCGACCTGACGTTGTAATCCAGCGATGATTTCGTTCAAATGTTCAATCTCAGCGGCGGTAGCAAGTCGAGGTTCCGGAAGACGAAGGTCTTCGGGCTCGGTTGATGCGTCCAAGATATCATGAACGGGTGTCGAAGGTACAGGTGTCAAAGACGCTTGTAGAGATACGACACGTTCTTTGTAGTAGACCTGGGATAATCGGGCAATGACATAACGTGCGCTGGTCAATTGCCTCCACCTACTCTGTGAATGACTGCGATGTTCCGAATCTACCAAACTTCCTCGCCAAGTCTTTGCCCTATCTCCGCTCACACTTCGTCGAGAAGTCTTTCGTCGTCAAAACTTCGCCACGAGACCCCTCCCATCAAGACTTCGTCGCGAAGTGCATTTTCATCAGGACTTCGCTCCGAAGTACTTCTTCACCGAGATTTCGTCAAGAAGACTTCTCCACGAAGGCTCAGCCACAGGACTTCGTCATGAAGGCTCTCAAGCCTGGTAGCTAGTCTCAGATTAGTATATATAGCTGGCATTCTGCCTCCTTTGTAATAGCTCTTATGATTTATGATTCACCCCTTGATTACCTCCTAATTCCAAAGCTACCTTGAGTGCAAGACTTTCTCAGGAATAGCTACCCTTCGTCTTCCACTTCCGGTAAGTATCAGTCCAGTCTCACGTAATAAGCTATTGTATAACTTGTGCTAAGACCCATTACAACGTCGGTACTCGTGCTACGTATATTACGTAATACTAACGACTTCCCGCGACGTCGCTAACATTCGCATCCGCCATGGTAAACCTGACGAACACTCTTTTCGTCTCGAGCTAGTCAGTCGAGGTTGTATTTCAGTAGCTATGGGAAAGTACACTGTTGCGTTTCTCTGCCTGCCCTCTCTCTTTCTACATGAAGGTTTTGATGTTGGAGCAGTGGCCCGCCAAGGTTTCATTCGGGTTGCGACTAGTTGAAGGTTAGTTATTTCACCCTAGTCACTTGTGATTGTCGCTTGATGCTAATTTTCTGCTGTACAGGTCGAATATACCGAACACTCGAGAGTATTGTTCAGTGATGCTGTAGAAACATACACGCGACTCCAAGATATGAATTCGGAAAACGTAAACTGCAGGTGGCTTGCAGGCCGCTAGTCCAAATGGGCCTGTAATTCATCGGATCTTTCGCTGACTCTGGGGTTTCAATTGTGCTGAAATGAATTGATGCCCTAATTCGGCCGCCCTTTTCCGAACGGCCAACATCATGTGACGCGTTGACCTATGCCGCCACAGTTTCTCCAAACAGCACGATTGCAGAATCAGGCCCAGCGAAGGAAGCCGCAGAGTGCCGGCGCAGCAAAACTTCAACAAATCAAGAACAGTGACCATAAGGCATCGCTTGATTAAGAGGAGGAATCGGAGTACAGTTGGCAAGAACTGGCTAGCGTTCAAGTTCAGACACCATTAAAAGAACAGATGGAAGATGCACCGCAGGAGCCAGAAGAGGAAGACATTGACATGACGCGAAGCACGCCGTTCATGATCGAGCTCACATGAAGAACGAAGGCATGGTGGACATCTTCGAGGACCCACTTTTTGGTTAGTAGTGTGTTCAGACCTCCATCCAACATCCGCTTACGATCCCTCTCTTGTCCTCTCGCGTGTAGACGGTATCCTCTCGAACGCCAGCGCGGAACAGCGATCATACTACGGTGCTCTGATAGACATCAACAAGAAGATCAATCACTTCTCAGGACTAGGAGTCAACTACCTGATCCGACCAGATGACCGACCAACAATCAACCTGATCAGCTTGAAGAGCAAGATTGTACACGGTTCATCGATATAGGAATCAAAGCTTTCGCGGGCTTCCAAAAAACCAAATCTTTGAAGGATGCGCTCAACAAAAATGCGCGCAAATTGAAAGAACATCAGGAGCGTTGGGAACCGAAGCAAAAGCGAACGCCGGAAGATCGCACGACCAACTGAAGGGTACTATAGCCGGGATGGCCGCTGCAGCTCAGTCGCAAAAGGATCTTTCGCTCGGAAAGCGAGTGGCGAAAGTCGGTTTCCCAGAGGAACCTCTGAAGCAAACGGTCGATTTGAGCGAATACACCAACTCACAAGTCAAGTCTATCTACCAAACGTTCCACAATCGTGACGGAACTTCATCTTTCGCTCCATTGAAGTGGGACCATACCTCAAACCTCTTTCGCAAGACAGGAAATGGTAAAAGGCAGAGGAGGTAGTCGGGTGTCCGTTCCCGGGGTCAACAACCCTGTCGCTTACGGTGTCCTGTTCCCGATTGTTGCCAGCTTCTGCGTCTCTCAGCTGAAAATGCTCCTAGACCTAGTAAGTAACATGCCAGCGGTTTGATCTTTTTGAATCGTCTAACCCGAAGCCCCGAATTGCTCTTTGAAAGACTACGAAAGAAACGGCATGGTTCTAAGCGACCACCGGCCGTCCCTCTTGCATCAGGGTGTAGAGATACAACCTAGTTGATCACGTGTAATAGATAGATATGACAATACATCACTTGTCATCCTAATTCTTACGCCAGCTTCCTTCATCACACTAGTAGCTTCACCATGCCATGCTTCGCCGAAGCCAGTACTCATGAAGTCCCCCCTACTTCACTACACCATACTTCGCCGAAATTAGCACAAGTGAAGTCTGCCATACTTCACCGCCGCACGCTTCGCCAAAGCTAGCACAAGCGAAGCTACCTTCCGCCATGCTTCGCCTTCTCAGGCTTCGCCGAAGTATGGACAGACGAAGCTAGTGCTTCGCCTCTTTTCACTTAGCCATAGCATCTCAGATTAGATATTGTAAGTACTTCACACTTTACCCTTCATGTCCTCTTGCTTAGTGCTTCGTACTTGTGCAGTTCTTCTATAGTTCCACCTTTGTTGTAGTATTATTTGGAAGTTTAGTTTAGTTATGGAATTGGGTTCGAGCCTGGCAAGTCTTTTTATGCTTTTGTCACTTTGTACTGAAAATAGCAAAGTGACATAATTAGGAGCCCTTGGACAGGTTGGCCTCGCCACCCGTCTCTGACGTCATATAAGACAGACAGAAAGGTTATAAGTTTTGCCTCTATGATTTATGAAACACGCTTTTCCTCCTTAACATCCTGATCAGCGCCTTGATCGTACTAACTATAATACGGAGTAATCTTGTTAGATTCGCTACTACTAGTGGTCTGCCTATTATATTCAGTAAGTTAGCGGTTTACCCTATCCGATACAAACAGTCATGAAGCATAATCCTTTCTGACAATCCCACTTCAAGATCTTGCACTGTTCATAGATAGTTATATATCGTATATATATATATATATATATATATCATTAATTGAATACAACGCTGCGCGACTCCAGATGGTATGCCCCTCTTCGCAGGCTTGATGTATAAACAATGTAATGTCGATCGCAGGGTTTCCCTGTCTCCCCGGCGCAGGACATTGCCAAGAGACTTCAGGTATGTAGAGCGCAGCCAAGGACGACAAGAGTCGGCACAGTCTTTTACGCGCTCCGTGGCGAGGCGTTGGACGTCAACATTTTGGACGTCTATGCGTGCCCTGCAGCGGCCAATCGTCAAACTTGCACCATTCAGCCAAATACTGGCATTGCAAGCGATGTCAGATAACTCGTGTGCATTACGTGAACTATTGAAGACGGAGCGGTTTCGTTCGTTTTGGCGAAAATCAACGACGTCCCTGTTGCTCTGGCAGAGACATCTGCGAACATGTAGACGATGGCAGAGAGCGAAAATCCAGGTTGTAGAGTCCAGAAAACGCGGTCTGGCATACCCAACTTAGCGCATAGTACGCGTCATGTTGAGGCGGGTGTCAGCTAATCGACTTTGGGTGGACGCTTACTCAATCACTCGAGCGAGTCGACAAGAAAAATAATGCGCGCTGTAGTATAGCCTATCGCAGGCGCAAAGACGAGTACATGCAAACCCATGCATATCTCTGCAGTACACCGTCTCATGCTCCTATAGCGTACATTGCTCATATTTCTGAGCCATCTTACAACTACCCACACTTTGCATGTTCACCTGGTTCGCTTTCCTTGGCCACCAAACAATAAAAGCTTCAACTTCTTCTGGGTGGCCTTGACTACGGTACTCGAGTCTCCCTGAGTATATGTGCAATCTGCCGACGATGCTTTTCTGGAAACGCACATTAGTCTGGTTAGTTGGAAGGCGAACGTTGAAGGGGGAAAGAAGGGAAAGAACTCACGTTCGAAGATCAAACATGCGTTCCTCTACCGACTGGCGGGGGGCGAGTCGGTACACCTCGACCTGTTTGGTTTAACCGATCCGGTGGATGCGGTTGACTACCTGTAAAGTAGGACTATTAATTTGAATCAGGGTCGCGACAATCTGTGTCGGTTTACCTGTTGCACTGTGGCGTCGTTCCACGCGGGATCCTAAACCACGGCACGCGAGATCGGCAGGGTGTCATCTCGCTGGTTAGAGGACTGAATACTCACAAGAACGATTGCCTTGTTGGCAATTGTAAAGTTCAACCCACTCCACCCGCAATTGTGCTGATGTCAATCACCCTTACTTCATGCATAGCATCGGAAAACTTGACGATGGTAGCGTCACGTTGTTGATGTGACATCTTCCCCGTGAATTCAAAGCTCGACTCATTAGTCAAGTCATTCCCCAGGTCTACCCGATGAATAATCACTTACTCGCAATCATTTCGTCACCTTCGAACGGCAAGGGTTTGGCGACTTGTGTTTCGTGGTTTCTGATTTTGGCAGCATCCTCAAGGACCACCCGACGCCACTGCCGTCTCCCCAGCGTACCATTATTTTCAATGCTCGTCTGAGACTTTCCCTTGCTATACTCGCTGAACTGTAGGCTGGTGGGAGTGACGGGGAAAACACGTTCCGTCAGTGTCACCAGCGTCAGGGCCTCTTGCCTTCAACTCACTCGTAAAGACGATGTCGTATGAAGTGAGGTTCGACGAGGTTTTGTGCGCCTCGCCGTAAACCGCGAAGGATGTGAGACCGCCATCCGCCGTCTGGAGTCCAATCTCGAGCTCCCATTGACCGAGCAGCGACAAAGGAACGACCATGAGGGTGGGATCGTAGTCTTTGCGGTCGCCGAGTACCGTTGCATTGACCTGTATCGTCTTGCCCAGACCCATGTCATCCGCTAGAATGCCACCACCGGGTTTATTTGCCCCTTCCCGCTGCAGCTTCCAGTTGACTTCCAGAACCTGATGAGGCATCAACGTCACCGTCATGCCCGCGTCAACCTGCCTGTTTGCCGCAGTTGGAGCGTGTTGCGAAAACGTTGAACCGTCATTGTTCATATTGGAGGTTGGACTGTGTGGAGCAGTCGGATCAAGTCAATTATGCCGCACAAGCAAAATTGTAGGGGGACTTACGACTGTCCATTGGCCGCCAGCGGTGTACCCTGCGCGTACTCTGTAGACGCTTCCTGTTCTAGTTCCTCTTCTAACGGTGCCGCGTTGGAGGCGTATGTGTCGTCGTCGTCGTCCTCGACGTCGTCATTATTGTCCAGCTCCGATCCGCTATCGTCGTCTTCTTCGATGTGCAACCCGCTCGGCGCAAGTGCCTCTTGAATGTCGTCTTCCGGCAAATCGATCGGATCGTCGTGACTGCCGGGTCTCTTTGCTTTGATTCTGTTGAACAGGCAACCGTCAGCGCCGCGGCCCGGACAACCTCGCCAGAATGCCATACTCGCACCGATGCGATGGTTATCGACGGCGTCGCTTCTGCCACACCCACGTTGTCCTTGGTCGCCTTTGTCGGGTTGTCCGGGTGCATCGCCACCAGGTTGCTCCGCGGTGGGCTGATGCGCAGTGGGTTCGGCGAACATGCCAATCACCTCTTCCCAGCGTCTACGCTCACCCGGAAGCTCCGCCGTACGACAATCAGTCTTCGCGTCGCGGTTGGCATTATCGGACTGCCTTGGCTGTCGGAAGGCCTTCGCTGTACACGCAATCAACGAGGGCAGATACGTGTGTCGAAGAGCAGGGCGTTGTGTATCAAACAGTTGAATTGCGTGATGTATCACGGTGATGCCGCAATCGGGGGGAGTATCTTGGCTGAGGCCGGGCGCGCGATGTCATGAATGACTTCAGTCAGCATGCAGCATCACCTGACATCTTGTCATCAGCTGACAGATGCATCGTCTGTCATCGCGGATGTCCGACAAGTCCGTGGTCGGCTGACATCAAAAGTGTCAGCCATCACTCACCGATCGCTTCGTTATTTGCAATCCGCGCGCCGCGCGCCGTACGTGTTTTGTTCCAAAGTGATCGAGGTCGCAGGCGACCCGATCATCGTCTCTTCCCGCGCAGTATATATAGCGAGCTCTCAGACTCGATTCCCCCTCATCTTGTAATCCGTTTTGCTCTTCAGAGCAAGATCATATGTCAATACTATAGTCACGTGTTTTCAACTATAGCTTAGTGGTTCGAACCCACTGCCTTGTCATCAGTCTTAGCCATAGTCCTGTTCTCTCTTGAGGTCATTGTCCCACCCAAGTGTTGAGTCTTAGCTCAACAGCCTCCCGTTCGTGACAATTGGCGCTCGATCACGAAGATGTGGTAAGTATTCACCACTTTGCAATTTCGACTCCTCGCTCACGCAGTACGTATATACCAATTGTAGGTAATGACCGTCAAGATTCGCCGACGATCAACAAATCTCAAGGCCAGTCCCTCGACATCGCCGGCCTGGATCTGACCAACAAGATTTTCGGTCACGGCAGCTTTATGTCGCCCTTTCTCGCGTCACCAATGCTGAAAATCTTCAGATTCTGCTACACAACAATGTCAACAGCCACGCGAGGATGACGACTAATGTGGTCCCAGATTGCCCACCGCAAGGTTGTTGACTCTGCGACTGCTCCTTTGACATGCGCTCTGTACTATATATAGTGTGTTTCAGTTTCTATAAAACGAATTGCAATGTACACGAAAAGTCAATCTCAAAGAAAACACAGGTTGAAAGGCCTTTCATAGTGTATATAGCGCTGCATCAGAATCGACCCCTAACCCCTAACTTTCCTAGCCTTTCCCCTTACCCAGCTCATATAAAAACCCGGTGTGCTTTCCCAACCTGACCCGCTCTGGCCTGACCGTTTTGAAACGGGTGGACTGCGTGATACCCAAAGGTTTTCGGCGGCCTCCGGTCGCCGTACACTCACGCTAACAGCGTCTGGCACATGGCATGGTCGTTTCTTATCAGAAAACATGCGGTCCACCTGCCTTTTTGCGGAATACATAAAGGGAAATAAGGACGAGCCAAAGAAAGAGAAAAGACCAAGAAGGAAAAACAGACTCGAAATTGGAAGTCTCTCCGGGTCACTTGCTAACGCCGATGGTAAAAAGCGGCTTGCAAAAACACCCATTCCGAGTTACTCTTTTGGCTGAACGGCTGATGTCAAATCCCAAAAGTTTCGCCTGCCGGCGTGACTGTTTGTGCCGGAGCTCTTCCCTAAGGAGCTACATGGGTCCTTCCCGGTGAGGGGAGGGTACGTTGTACAGGAACGGAGATACGATGGTGGCGGTGCTATGGCTTGGTCGTCAAGACTAGATGACTACAATGAGAGAGTGGCTACTGCTCTCTTGAACCCCGCGAGACTCCCAGGACTCTTAACTACTCCGCGGACACTGATCTCTGAGTTCGCCCGCCCCTCGGCCCACGCTCCACACCTGAACAACGTTATGGGGAGGGACTACTGTACTCTCAGTGTAAGGTCCTCCTCATCCTCGTGCCCCGCCTGTTAGCCTGTTAGAGAGTCTTAGCGTCTTGGACAGCTGCTTGGACCCCCCGCCCACACTCGCGCTTTTAATTGCTAAGCGCGCCTTGATCAAGCTCTCCTGGGAGCTCCATTGGGCCCTACCGGGTCTTCCAAGCTAACAGGTTGGACACTTGATATGCGGTCCAGCTACCAGCCAATTAGTGTAGGCGGTATAGGAAGAAGTTGCATCATGGGACCAGAAGCGACAAGAGCTTTGATGTTATTAGGTGGACGATCTGCCACCTTTCCGTAATCAACATCATCCGCCTAGTATCCGCCTTCAGCCATGTCTACTTCTCTTCGAGTGGTCGAATCGTATGCGTGGCACCAGCTTGAGTACCTTGCCCACAAACCGGGATTGGAAATTGGCATGAAAATTGCGGCGCAGGTCGTGCTCGTGCGCCTTACGGATCTCAGTAAGTCCGGACCTGCTACAACGAAGATGTGCAGATCGGCGAACGCTTGATATTTTCGCTTCACAGAACAGCTGGTATCAAAGGGAGAGGTAGATGTCTTCCGTAACAACTTCGTGTGACTCGGAAGGATGCCGCAAAACTGGCTCGACTGCCTGACATCGGCAGACGTCCGGTCAGATCGTTGACTTATCATGCTTGTTCCGCTTGTATTCTGAAAGGGTAAGCCGAAGGTCGCTCAGCTGATCACCGTTGACGCTGACGCGATGTTTGATCGTTGTGTGCAGGGTACGCGATTGGAAGACAGCCAACTGCCGAGGTGGTGTCGTGGGAACATCAGTTCGTCCATATGGAAATCGTTGAACTCTCACGTGAGTGCCGGGGTAAGCTGTGAGCATCATAAAAATGCAGCTGAGCCCATTGCTTGCTGTCCAAACAGCCACCTAACCTACCTACATTTTTCATCTGGAAGAGTTTCCCGCAAATCCCACAGGGTTTATTCGTCTCGCCCTCATCAATTGCATCACTACCAACGCTTCACGAGTCTCACAGATGCCTACTGAAGGCGGTCCCCTGTCGAAGGAGATGTATATTCTCTACAAGCTTCCCGCGATAGCGCCGGCGAGGATGAGAAAGTTGCGCAGCTGGATTCGGAAAATGCACATGTAGATCCAGAGATGCCTTTCCCGCGTCGAGGCGGCGAAATTCATTGAAGTCAACAACACTTATCAAGGGGAAGGAAAACGATTCAATCTAACACGAACAACCCAATCCGGCTCCAGAAACCAAGATTTTCCGTTAGGGACTACGAAAGAAAGACCCCTTGTACAAGCGTATTTTAATCAAGTCCGAGTCAAGCTCGCGGGTCTTATTGGCGGACAAACCATTCCAGGAAAAAAAGAAAAAGAAAGACAACCAAACGACGAAAGCTACAATATGATAGCTTTCTGCTGCTCATAAGATGCAAGTTGTACGAAATATCGAGATAGGAGATATCTCTCAGGATGATGCTCAATTCGCCATTCTCGATTGCAAGCTGACTCGAACGCCGACCGAGTTGCTCGATAAATTTTGTTGCTACGTTACGCGGTTATACATCCAAACAGCCTTGGCAGTATCTTTCTAGTATTCCAGCCATCTTCCAGCTCAACTTAAATCTCCCAGAGAAAGTGGTTCCAGCCATCGCCTGCCATAAGCCACCTAATCACAAATGGACAAGAGAAAGCGGTGTGAATGTCCGGCGATATGTCAGCTTGAGCCAGATGGGTTTACCATGCTCCCGCCGTCAACCTGGTCGGACCATCAAAACCGATTGTCTTCAGGTCGGCATACCCTCGGTACAAACTACGCAAGCAGATCAAAAAGTGTCCACACGGGTGTCATTCCTGGCGTGTTGGTAGGAGGACTGTTGTTCCAGTCATTCAGAACGCTGATCATATGACGTTTTACTCCTATACAGACTTTTCCCCTTGAGCGAGCTCGCAAATGAGGATGAGAGTGAGCAGGGCGGTGATTTAGGGTCAACGGGTTATGCGAGTGCAGGGTGGCGCATTCCAGAAATACGAAGTATCTTAATGTGCTCCATCACAAAGCGGTGGTGCAGTCTCGAATCAGGTGAGCGCGGCAGTATCTTTTGATTCTGTGCGCAAAGTATGAATCGTTGACACCGCAAAATCCCGCTTTCATTCTCTCTCCAGGTCGCGCCGCACCATCCGAAGCGCCCATATTGATGAACATGCTCCAAAACATCGCGCCTGGACCTTTTCTGCAAACACAACACGCTATTCAAGATCAGTTTGCGATATTAACATCAACCACATTGAGAGCGGCGCCGATGGCACATGATTCGCTCGCGTATCCTGTAAGAGCGGCTTACCTTGAGGCAGCAGTCAATCATGAGAACCATGTCACCCCGTTAATGCAGTATGTATGATCTGCACACACTGCAAAACCAACACGCTGCAATGCAGTATGGTCCTTTTACAGTTACTGCCACACACTTCAAACTCCACTAACTGCAATGCAGTATGTACTTTTGCAGTTAGGAAAGCTAACTGCAAAACCCACTAACTGCAAAGCAGTATGATACATTTGCAGTGCGGGACTTCTCTTGTCACTTTGCAGTTAGGATCACGGAATACTACATATAGAAGACTTTCAGCTTGTACTTTAGACTCTTCATGCTTTATGATTCACCCTTTGATTTACGTTCAATTCCGAAGCTACCTTGAGTGCAAGACTTGTCAGGATTAGCTACGCTCGTCTTCCACCCAACGTAATAACAAGTATTGTCTTAAGTAGTAAGTGTACATCGTTTGTGCTAAGTACCCACTACAACTCCGGTGCTAACTACTAACGTGGATTAGACCACTTGCCCGCGACACTTGCCCCTCTTCACCTTTGTCTCCTTCTTCGAACTCGTCCTCCGTTGCCACATCCGTTCCTTTCTTCGATTGCCCAGGTCGTCTCTTGAGCTGTTCGGCAACACCTTTTTAGTATATTTGTGTATTAAACCACTGACTTTCTACGCCATTTCCGGACCGTCCATGCTCGCTCTTTTCCGCTTTCCGGCAATGGCGAACGGCTGACTTTCGCGTTTTTCACTTTTGCCTATTGTCTCACGATTTCCCTTTCGCTATTGTCTGCCCATTCGGACCACACGACCGACACACATGCGTCTGGAACCAACCTCACACCACAGGGACAATAGTCGGAACACCGTTAACAGCTTTAAGGTTAGGCTTTGACGCTCTTCGCCGTTTTCTTCACTGAGCACGCAACTGCTCCTCTCCACACCACAGACAACGTTCTTCCGGACTCCCGCCTGCCATCAAGACGGACAATAGTCGCGAGAGGCTCAGCTGGAGCATATAAGGCGGCCACATTCAATCGTTCCGGAGAAGCGGTAAGCCTTTCCTCCTCCAACCTCCCATTCCTCCAGTGCTGATCTTATAAGATCCGCGTTCCCTTTCCCATCATCAATCGTTCACCAAACCAGCGCTCAACCCTCTTTATACACAACGCAACAACGCGGCAATGCCTCCTTCAGACGACGTCAACGAGTCTTCCCGATGCCCGACCACTCCCTCTCCTGATACCTCCGTGTCAGCTCCCGCCGCTTCTGCGCCGTGTCCTCCCGCTGGAGACCACGTCGTTCCGTACTCCCCGTCGCGACCTGACATCGTACACGACGGTGACTTTGACGAGTTCATCACCTTCGAGTTCGTGAGTACCGGTCGACTGTCTCTTGGGTTCACTCGTTCTCACTTGACCTGTAATTGTCACTCAGGCTCCTTCCCCCCCACAAGACTCCTTCGCTGCTGTCAACAATACCGTCTCCCAAGCGGCAGACCCGCTGGACGATTTCCTCAAGACGCAGCACTTCCGGGAGGCGGGATTGGTGGATAAGCGAGGTGGCGTCTGCGGTATGTCGTTGTTCAGCATCACTTTCGCTCGTAAAGAAGTGCTGATGCCTTCTCATTCTCTACCGCAGTCCTCAATTTGGATTGCACCGTGCTTCACGCACCGTACTGTCCTTACACCACCGTGCTCGACGCACCCTGCCACTCTCCCTTGGCCGTTCAGGCGGCTTCACCTCATCAAGTCATGGTTCCCGCCGTGGTCGATCAACCCTTGAGCATCCAGAGCGTCCAGCAACTGCTCGACCTCTTGGTTGGTTCCACCTCCTTGCCTTTGCATGCGTCGTCCGCCGCACCTTCCGCCGACGTTGCTGTACGTACATGCACTCCCGTTCTCTGGGTTGTGCTAATCTCTTCACCTCATTCTGTGTTCGAAGCACAAGACCACATGCGCCATGGCTGACCTTCAAGCCCAGGCACGACAATCTACTCCACTCCCTTCTCCGGATCGAGGACCCGCGACCCTTACGTCATCAGATACAAGCATCATCGACTGGCTATAGTCGCTAAGACAGGTGACTATTGCATAGCAACTGTGTAGCTCCGAGCCATTAGACCGTTAAAGTAGACAAGTATACAACATCGACAAGCTTTGACTTACGACACTCGTACCGTAGAGAAAGAGTGTAGTCTGCTTAGAGAAAGTAACTTGGCTCTTAACAGCAGTGAAGAGCGTTGTCGGAGAGTATCTCAGCTAGAGTTCCGATGAATAATTCAATCTGAATAAAATTATTCATCGTCATGCCAATAGCCATATTCATATCCATATTCAATTCACAAAACCAGACTTTTATTCATATTTATTCAGATATGAATAATTTATTCATTTTTCGCTCGATAAAGTGAATACACCGCCGCTATTCGAGAATTTCCAATACCGAGAAATGCTCATCTTTTTGATTCACCTGAACGGGAAATATCTCGGAATCACCAAGCGCGTTGGACCTGGCCCACCTGACACCGCCTCAGTAAACCCTGCAACCGCCGATGTATTGAACGAGAAGATATTCGGCCAACACCTGCTCGATTTTCCTGCCAAGAACCTAGTTGGGCGCGTTCATCATATTGCAAACCTTGTAGCGAAAAGCTTTCTCAAACACGAAGGTGATTAATGCTGCGAAAGGATTAGCTTGACATGCACTGAGTCACTGGCTCGAATCAGCACTTTTGGAAATGTAAGATTGTGTCGACAAGCCGGCTGAACTACCCAGCATCAACGTGTTCGCCCCCGAGGATGAAAATGAAGAATGGCGAGATTCTCAAGATGAGTCCGACTCGGAGAACCCGGAAGAGGTTGAGATGGACGAGGAGGATGATACTGATGTAAGCTCGGAGGCTACATTATCCTGTGGAAGCCTTGTCTGACGTTGGGAAACTGTGCAACTTCAATCAGAGCTGCAATCGGTCGCCCTTATATCTTGTCAAACGGCTCGCGCATTATGTTCTGCTTAGCGAACAAAGGAAAAAGGTGTACCTGGCTATCAAAGCGGCAGACATGTAAGTACTTCACACTTTACCCTTTTTGTCCTCTTGCTTATTACTTTGTACTTGTGCTGTTCTTCTATAGTTCCACCTTGGTTGTAGTATTATTTGGAAGTTTAGTTTAGTTATGGAATTGGGTTCGAGCCTGGCAAGTCTTTTTATGCTTTTGTCACTTTGTCAGTTTTTGCTGAAAATAGCAAAGTGACATAGTTTTCTATGTCACTTTGTCATTTTGTCATTCTTTGTTACTTTGTCACTTTGTGCCATTTTCGGAACAAAGTGACAAAGGTAGGTTGTACGCCAAGGTCTCCTTAGGAGCCCTTGCGCAGGGTAGGCCTCGCCACCCGTTTCTAACGTCTATATAAGATAAGCCAATTTGTAGTAAGTTTTGCCACTATGATTTATGAAAACACGCTTTTCCTCCCTAACTCTCCAAGAAGCGCCTTCTTGATTGTACTGACTACAACTTTAGATAATACCTTTAGGTTTGCTTATATCAGCTTTCTATATATTATCTAGTAAGTTAGCCGTTTACCTTATTAGACACCAATAATCGTGAAGCATAATCCTGTCTGACTGATCCCACTTTAGACCTTGTACTGTTTTCAGTTAGTATAATATTACATTTTATACTATCCGAATACAACGTTACCGGGCTCTTTACAAACATCCTGATCAGCGCCTTGATTGTACCAACTATAATACTGAGTAATCTTGCTAGATTCGCTACTATTGGTGGTCTGCATATTATATTCAGTAAGTTAGCGGTTTACCCTATCCGATACAAATAGTCGTGAAGCATAATCCTTTCTGACAATCCCACTTCAAGATCATGCACTGTTACATAGATAGTTATATATTATATATATACTATTAATTGTTACAACGTTGCGCAACTCTTACAATGACTTTCTCTTCGTCAAACACGGACCAGGCGCCCGCTATCTTGCCACTGGGGACTCCAGAACTCTCGAATCATCGCTCAACGGGGGTGTCAGCTTGGAGCCTTTCTCCAAATCATGCAGAATCTGCTATATTTTCGACGCCGCGTACGAGGTGATCACCGATGAACAACAAGATGCCAAACAGCAATGGATTGAAAGGTGGACAGCGATGACCGAGGCCATTACCTCCGAGCTGGAAAAGGGAACCGAGGTGGATCTGGACTCGCTGCCTCGTCCTCCTGCAACCCCCTCAATATAGGAATGTCCTCGATGTCACCGAAATATAGACGGTAGTGTACTGCAATGGCACATCGGGAGATGCGTGGGCTCGGCTAGTGTAGAGAACCATAACCTAGTTGTAGTAATGACCTATCAATACCATTACTACCACGTCATTGTTCTCCTCAGCTGCTCCTTGTGATGCCATCACGTCTTCCGCCATCACAAACTCGGCCATCACCACTTAGCAGAGTTGCAGCTTTGCAGCTTTGCAGATTCGCCACTTCACAGTTTCGCAGCTTTGCAGCGTTACTTGGGAGACCTCACGTACCCAGTCTCCCAAGAGGATCTGTCTAGCTTGGATAACTATATATAGCTGGCACTGTGCCCCATTTTGTAATAGTTCTTATGCTCTACGATTCACCCTTTGATTACCTCTTAATTACGAAGCTACCTTGAGTTCAAGACTTTCTCAAGGATTAGCTACCCTTGTCTTTCACCATAGGTAAATAGCAGTTCCGTCTTACGCAATAAGGATATTAATATCTTGTGCTAGGATCCCAATACAACGGCGGTACTGTGATACGTATATTACGTAACACTGATTACTGGCCCGCGACAGCTAGCGTGCCACCTTCGGAGTTCGATAGAACCCGCACTTCGACCTCCGCTTCAGATTTCCTGCAAGATCCACTCGCCACTCCGCATTACCATCAAGATGACATGGAAGGCTCACCCGAACTTCCCCTAAACTTCCACAACGATCGCGCGCAAGTGATGCCCTCAGAGCCAGATACACAAGTGGTTCTCGCTTTGCAGCAAACCGATACTTCCAGGCGATTGGCTTCAGAGATCGAACATGTCCAGCCAGCCAGATTGCCCCCTACTGCTGGGGCAGGTGCATCGCCAAACAGCGATCCTGCATCTGTCACCACTCCTTCGGAGCCTGAACCATCGCTCGGTGGGGACGTACCTCCTGTAGAAGCCGGAGTAGGGAGGGAATCTTTGCTTGAAGGCCTCCGACGGCTTATCAAGGAAGAACCTACGCTTCTACACCAACTTGGTGTGCCGATGATCACTCAAACCGTTCGTGTCAAGGAGGAGAAAGACGGTCCAGACATAAAGCTGAAGCTCGAAGATCTGGATGCGTTGGCACCACCCAGGCAGAAAGTGAACTTGGGGGAGATCAATTTGACCGATATCATCGACAGCGATGATGAAGTGGAAGATTTTCCACAGCCAGCGCACACGGTGGGTCCGAGCTCAAAGGGGAAAGCTAAAGCGTTCGGAGGTCTGCCGACCCCGAAAGAAGTCGTACCATCCGTCGGGTGTTCCGTGAACCGTCCAGGAAGAGGAAGGACCCCCGGGAGGATGCCATATCACCATCAAGTGAATCAACGCCGAAAAACGATGACGACGGTGAACAGGTCCAGGCGCTAGGTGGAGAGGGAGATGGCGCAATCTTTACGGGTAAGTACGCATCCTTTCTCTCGGATGGTCATTGCCAGCTCAGTAATCAATGTACGCTATTATTCTGTATTCAGCAACAACGGCCGACCGAGTAAAGAACGGTCGTCGCAAGACAGCTGCCCGTGCTGACGATGAAAGTGCCGGTATGTCCATCATGCGAAGCAGGAATGCAATTCTATGCGACATCCAGCTAACCAACGTGACAATTTCAGGGCTCTCCCGCACTCCGTTTCCTTCTAATCCGGAGCCCAAGCTGCCTGTCAAAAGGGGTCGGAAGAGATAAAGCGCATAGAAAACACCTGAACAAGTAAGTCTTTGTCACTACGAGGTATATTACAGCATTCTGACGACAAAGTCGCTATGACGCTCCACTATATAGTTCTTCACGAAGACCAAAATCATCAGATATCGATTCTGCGCGTTATCCCCTTCCATCTGCCTAATAGCGGGGAACCTGTTCTCAAGGTCATTTCGAAACTTATAGTCGTACAGATTGAAAGGGAGCCGCTCGGCAAAGCGATCGACCTCGACGTAGGGATCATCAAATCGTGGCTCGCGAACATGGGAGGAGTTGTTATTCCGTAGATAGTAATCGGTGACGTCGTTTTCTGCATACTCCCTCCATAGTCTTTCTTCTTCTTCATCGTCATCCCAAGCCTTGTAATTGATATAAAAGCCGTTGATAGCAGCGCCTATGCCTCCTATTGAATGATGTCGGAAGTTGGTATCTATAACGAAATACGTATAGCTGTATAACACGCTTGCAGACGCACCTGAATGCCAAGACCCAGTGGTGACTGGTTTCCCAGTCCTGGCGTGGACATGGAATGGTTGTTCCAGCTTCCAGTCCAGGGTATTGATAAGCGGATGACGGGCATGAATACGAAGTGCAAGCAATAAAGGTCGATGGGATTCGCAGGATCCAAGTACTCGTCACGTTCCAACTGGCAGAATATTGACCTGTACTTGTTCACTACGTTCTGTCGTACATTGACCCACAGTCGTTCGATCCGTTGATTGCTGGTTGACGGGCCTTGCAAGAAAGCAACAACTTTCTGTGCTAGAATTGCACATGCTCGGACTCATGTCAGTAAAGTAGAGATGCACCAAATTTACAGCGACTGCATCATTGTATGCCGTACCTCTACGAGCTTCCATTGCTCCTTTCACTTCCAGATTCTCCCCTCCGTAATCCGCACGTACTCTTGCTGGTCATCCCCACTTTATCGTTGCCTCTCTGAAAATGCCGTCACTGTCGCTGCCCGGTTGTTATCGGCAACGTCGAGAAACGTTACCAAATGGCTCTTGCCATCTATTGCTCCGTGAATTACAAATTTCAAGGGATCAATTTGTGATGACCATCCATATACCATAACCTATTAAAAAATGGCACGCTGTACTCTCTGCGTTTGGTCGCCTCTGTGGACCGAGCAGCATGTTGAACCGGATCCATCTCCCGCATGATATCTCGGACATCCTCTCGCCGATGAGGAATGCCGCGGTCCCGCAAAAAGCCGCGTGTCATTTCGACTCCTACGCTCGGTCGATGCTGTCCATCTAGAAACGTGTTGATATGCTAACGAAACAAAATTTGAAATACAGCTCAGCTGGGCGAGAACCAAGTCTCAAAACTAACTGAAAAACATTTACCTCCGCTAATACCTCTTTTGGCATACTTCTCATCAGACCACGTCAGTGCAAACCCAATTCATCCCGCCTCCTCGATATGCTTTTGTAGGACAGGCCAAATGATTTTCCAATCCCAATATCCGTCTGCCCAGAGCACATCAACTCCCTCAGAACATCCTCCGGAATATCTCGTCGGCGGGTTTTGGTCGCCCCATACTGCGGTGCAATGCGCGTAAATCCCTCCTCTACCGCTCAGCGTTTCCAGAATTTTGACCGTGGAATCATAGTGCGAGCGATAAGATTCGAGCGGAACCTTTTCCATATACAAAGTTTTTCAGGTCGTTAAGAAGACCATTCATCACTTCGACATGATCAGGCAAGGCAGGCGAGTGGGTCACTTGGAACGGTGGATATATATTTGTGGGCGGATAGCTGTCTTTGTTGCACCATCAGTGCTACCTCAGCGTGGAGGTGGATGTCGTCCATGTCCAAATATCGTGTAGTAAACTGGATATATTACCAAGCAAAGACAACGAGAAACGGTTATACACCAGAATGACAATCAGTCGAGTTATAGCTTGTCCATAGTCGGGCGCCGCCTAGCGCTCTAGTTGTCGTGATCCACGGATCGAGATAATACTCAAGGACAGACTGTCTCTGTTCTCCGCTGTTTCTGCTCCCAATACAGGTGCATACGCATCATCAGAAACAACAAAGATGATAGACTCGCTGGGGTATATGTGATATGTAGATTCAGACGGGCTTGACTGACTGTAGCTGCTTGCATTTGTATCATTATACAAAGCTTGTTTTCCACCTACAAAACCTAGCTGTCGTTCTCGGCTCACGAGTGATGAATCTGGAGAACCGCCAGTACTTCCCTCATTCTGTTGACTCGACAACCAGCCTCCTCCCACTTGTCAGACAGTGGATGAAATGCAACTCAGTGGTCGTATTCGCCCAAAAGACTGCTATGGTTTCGAAATTGTAGTTCCACTCAGGTATCACTGAGTATGTTTCCGGGTAACTGTAAGTACTTCACACTTTACCCTTTTTGTCCTCTTGCTTATTGCTTCGTACTTGCGCAGTCCTTCTATAGTTCGCCACCTTTGTTGTAGTAGTAATTAGATGTTTAGTTTAGTTATGGAATTGGGTTCGAGCCTGGCAACATTTGAGGAACCAGGGTGAGATCGTAGGTGAATGTCAGAAAATACAAAAGAAACAAGCGAAAGGATTTGAGCTTATATGTAGTGGTGTAGTCTTGTAGACAGTGTGCTTGATATATGATCCATTTGCTGTCCATTGTGCGATCGAGGCGGCTATCGCCTGAATCAATGTTGATACTACTTGAATACGACATACAAGCCTTGCACGTGGCTAAGTCAGATCGAATTCAAGGTTAGATAGGTAAAGATTCGATGATCATCAATATTCACTTTGTGGAAACAGCAAGGGTCAAGGGTCTGTGCTTAGGCCCACGGAAGGCATGACGCATGATCTCAGGGTTCTGATCAAGAGCTTACAGGGGAATACCTGTTGACTTGGACGTACAATTCCCTCCGGTCAAGTCCAAAAGGAGAGAAACAAGCCCCTGGGGTGTAGAGTAAGGGGACCCGGGAGACGGGAGTACCCTTCGAGCTTGAGCGCTTTGGGAACAGCAACCCGAGATATCTGTTGCCAGCCCGCTGACACTTACGAGACTGCAGAAGATATGGTATGGTATGGTCCTCTCGTTGCGTTGGGGCATGCTTGTATTACTGCAAGTGGAGACGGGAACCTGGCACAGGCAGCTTGGACTTCTGAGAAGATAGAACTAGACAAATTTACCTAATGAGCGCAGTGGCCATGGGCTTTAGGCCTTTAGCGTTGAAGAATGGCCTTTAGCATTGAGAATGAAGACCGAAGAACTGTCAGCCAAGAAGTAAAAACTTCTGAGCACCCTCCGTGGCTCTGACTATCTTCGGGAGCATGCCAGAGATACTTCAGGCCGGTCATGTGGAAAGACATCTCATCAGCTGCAATGCTGCTCCACAGCAAGCCTCCTGGAGTTGCTCAGCTTACTTGAGTCGCGAGCCAAAACTATCTCATCAGGCGTCGTGTGACTAGTAATCTGATTCTGGCAAGATGCGATTGGCGACTGGCGTAGCCCTTTGCTGCTGTAATAGCTGGTGTGAAGATCACCCATGTCAGGATCCGATCAAAGCGTGCGACTAAGTCGAGACGTCCAGGTGCCAGGATTACGAACTGACCTTGACATAGAAAGCTAAGACAACAGTAGGAGGACAGGGAGGAAGGGTGAATGATTTCGCCCACTCAGACTGGAGATGGCACTACTAGTTATATTGTGGGAGGATTTCGGGAGCGGATGAGCATCCATGTGCGGCCCAGGTATGTAGTGTTGTCGAGGGCCAGTAGTTAGTACTACGTAATATACGCAACACAAGTACCGCCGTTGTAATGGATTAGCCTGGGACGCACCATACCAAATTCTGCAGCCGAGTGGCGGGGTAAATCCGGGCGGATTCCGCAACGCAGCTTGCTGCAGTTGGTTTGGGAACAAGAGTGCCGTTTTGGTTGACGGATGGAAACGCGTCGAATTCAGTCGAGCGCTCCCTTGGAAACGAGTTTTGCCCTAGGGGAAGTTGGGACTTAGAAAGATTTAGTTTAGAAAAGTTATCTGGGTGCGTCCGGCGAAAGTGCATGAAGTTCATATCCCTCTGTCTTGCTAGCTATCTATCAGGTTGACTTGGGGAATATATGTTCATAATAGGTTGTAGTAAAGAAATGAACTCTGGTAGCAGATGTCATTCAACGAGAACGCGTCGCGACTCTGACCGAGCTCCCTAGGGAGCAATCGGTCCTCTAGGGCGCCCTACGAAGCAGCCTAGTCAAAACGAACATTTTTTATCGCTCAGCCAAAACCGGCTCCTTGGCTTCAGACTAGCTGCGCGATTGGGCTTCGCCCAACTTGCCCGTGGGGTAACGCGCACTAAAGGAGGAATTTTTCAGGCTAGTAATGGATCCTAGCACAAGTTGAACAATGGCTTACCACGTAAGACTGGACTGATACTTACCGAAAGTGGCAGACGAAGGGTAGCCAATCCTGAGAAAGTCTTGCACTCAAGGTAGCTTTGGAATTAAGAGGTAATCAAAGGGTCAATCAAAGATCATGTAGCTAGATGGTGTACAACTGTCCAGAGACGTTCCTTCATCCTTATATATCTACGAGCTGTTTTACCCATTTTTGAAAAATGACTTTCTGAATGGGCGAAGCAGGTCTCCTGAGCACGGGCTGAGAGTTGGGATCGTCTAGAGTTGGGACCGCGGAAAAGCAATTGTAAGAATTGAGCATTTCTATATGTTGACAACATGCGAATAGGTGGAAGGGATGTAGGTTAGACATGGTCCAGGCAGTCATTAGACACTGCTGAAGCCCATGTCGACGACCGCGTTGATCTGTAATACTCCGAGGAGCTGCTCCGAGAAGCGTGTTACGATTGAGCCCTCTGGATAACTGACTAGAAGACAACATTTGCTGTCTGTCTCGCGCGGTACTTGGGTGGAGGCAGGAGGATAGAGATATTGGAGACATTAGTTGCTCGAGAGAGCGCTACATACAGCTGGCCATGACCAAAGACGTCTGCGCTGAGATCTATACCCACCGATTCAACGGATCAGGCTCTGCTCTCTCGACAGCCCTCCGTAGTACCTGGGCGATCTACGGCTATCGGGGTTGTTTGCTAGTTCGCATGATGGGTTCATGACTTGCGTTTGTATTGAATGCTATAGCCTAACATGATCGTACACTTCAGATACGCATCAAAAGCTGAACAAAGGCCTTTACACAGATGGCTGAACAGCTAGCTTACGTAAGAATCTAGCAGATTTGGCTGGTGCGCGGAACCAAAAGACAAAGTGGCAGTCAATTGTCCCAGAGAATTTATAGTATTAGAATCTGAGTACAAGATCTTCCTAAGGGGCGAGGCTACTGGTGTGCAGTTGCTGCAGTTGCACTAGTCATGTCAAGTTACTAAGCAGCGCAGATGAAACACGAAGTGAAAAAGAGCCAGAGAACCATAAGTAACGGCAATTATGTCATATTGCTGTCGTACTACTAAGTGGTTCTCTACAGGTGTGTTTAGTGCTCCGCATGACTAAAGGCATCTTGAATAAAATCACGATTATATTCATGGTCATGGTTAGTCGACTAAATTCGAATGGCTCGGATCGCAATCTCAAAATCGTGACTTTACATTCATGTGATTCACAATTATTCCCGATTGTTCAAGAGTTGCTATTCTATTCATGAATCGTATGACTATTCATGATTTTACCGTATTTTCATGAATAACAGTTCTACAACCCGGGATTTCTGTGAGCTGTTGGGTTTCCAGAGTACAAAAGCAAATTGTTAAGTCTGAAATCTCCACTGTAGAGCGGTCACAAAACAAGAAGTCAACAATGTCAAAAGCGAAATGTGCGAGGACCGCTCGATGCGGTTGACTGTTCTTTGTCTTATGTGTCGAGACACGCATCAAACTTGTCGCTATAGTGAGCCAAAATTGACTAAACACTCAATGAAAGTGGATCATACATCAGCTCGATGTTGAAGTTGGCTCCAGGGGGCGACCACGCTCCCATGCTTATCCACTCTACAGGGAAAATGTCGCGGGCTAGAGGTCTATCTTACCGAAGTGAGATAGCTCACCCGTTGTATAGGGAACTAGCACAAATGATGTACACTTACTGTCTTCGACTAATCTTGAATACCTTGAATGGAAGACTAGGATACTAATCCTGAGAAGACTTGCACTCGAAGGTAGCTTCGTAGTTGAGAGGAAATCAAAGGGTGAATCATAATACATGAGAGCTATTACAAGAGGGACACGAAGGCCAGCTATGTATACGTAAATGGAGTGGCTACCTCTCGCAGCTGTCTGTGAAGGACTTCCTGAAGAAGTCTTCTTGAGGAAGTCTTCCTGAGGAAGTCGGGGAAGTACTTCTTGAGGAACTCTTTCTGAGGAAGTCGGGGTAGTACTTCTTGAGGAAGTCTGAGGAAGTACTTCCTGGCGAAGTTCTCTTAGTCAGATCAGTGAGTGAAACCGGTAGAGTGCGGATGACAACGACAGTGATGACGTCGTCAACTATAGGTTTATACAATAGTCGGCCGTTCAGCCGTACCTCTACAGTCTTAAAGAGTAGGCTAAAAGATACTGGAGAGAGCACCGTTGTATCTCTACAGAAAAAGTGATGTTGTATTTAGAGCAAGACAGTCGCGAGCATGATTGATGTTTATGGGAAGTGAGAACGCAGTGCTTGAAATATGCTTCAAGACAAATCAAGAGGGGATACAGTATGCATACTCAAAGGTCACTTTCCGCGTCGCTACTCTAGATCATGCAGACTTCGGCAGTATGTCATGTTGAAAGGCAGATGAAGTTGGATTTCTTGGAGAAGGTATAAGAAGAAGAGCAACAAGCTAACGTCGCATCAGATTCGTTTCAACGGTCCGACCTGGAAGCATGCGAAGCCCTGATCCTTTTGTTTGACCAGAATTCGCTACTGTGCTAAGCTGGCTCGGATTGATAGTAAGATGGGGGTAAGGTTATGTCGATTGAGCGAAAGCCAGAAGAAGATAAAACAGCTCTTCTGTTCATGATTGATCGCGAAATCTGCCATGATCATGACTAGCATGACTAGTCGCCTTTAGTCTCTTCGTAGTGACTAATCAAGGATATTCGACGTATTCTTGATTGCGTTATTCGTCTTATTCAAGACTGTATGAATGACTAAGACTTATGCTGGAATCCAAAAATAAATCATGAATGGCGAGTCAAGAATATTCTTGCGGAGCTCTAGGTGTGTTGTTGTGCCACAGGCTGTGATTCTTCACCGATACCTATGTCGAGTACTGGGCCGAGAACGAGGCTTAGTCCAATGTGTCATCCCACAACTCCATACCCCAATGTCTGAAAAGCCGAAGGGGCGGTTTGTTTCCGTCAAAGGCTTCGTCAGTATGTCATTGCAGTGCCATCACTATGTACATATAGCTGGTGCCAACCTGGCAATTCATACGTGAAGTGACAAGCCTTTATATCGTCTAATCTTCAGATTGAGTCGAACTGAAGGGATCCACCCAGTACGGGGAGGCCAACTGTAGTGTGTAGTATGTGCAGCTCGGAGCCGCCTCACCTTCTCTCTTACAACCCAGCAAGAAGCTTATTCGGACCACTTCAAAACTCCTCTTTAGAGTTTTCGACTGCACATATATATTACCATTGATGAGTAGTACAAATTCCAACCCAAACTATATTATATTGGCAGAGTATAAAGCTTGCTGAATGAACGTGAACAGCTACAGCTATACTATCGCTGTATCGCTGGAGGATATGACAACCGCTGAAGGAAATGAGCAAGCCCGCTGCAGAATTTGACGCGCCCGCTGAAGAAATCCGCCTCGGAAACAAAGATATTAGCGCGTGTTTTGTGTCCACTCGCGCGCTTCATAGTAATATTGCGTCGCGCTGCAAAAGTTTTGTGCAAATCCTCAACGCGGAAATTCTGGTATTTGATTTAAAAAGGCGGGAGTGTTTGAACAAAAGCGTCGAGATTATTCACTGGCACCTCAATCGTGAGCGCCAGGGATAAACACTACATCGGCAGGCCTAACCCATAATCCACATTTCGTACCAGGCTTGACACCGGCAGCATCAATAGCGATCCAGGAAGACTCGGAGTTGCGATCCAAGAGCATGCTTGTGCTGAGATCCTGCGGGAATAGTATTGAAGATGATGAAGTTCCGCCCGGACTGCTCCTCAATCGATTTGAGAGTGATATTGGAGAACTTGCTCCGAGTGCGACAGCCTCATTGCCGGAATGATAGGGCTGATGATGCATCAAAGTACTGCGTTCCCATGTGCGGGAACCAACCTGATCAAGCGGAGACACTGGACGGGACGCTGAACGGCCAGCGGAATGCAATCTGGATGACAGATGGTCCCGTATTCTGTAATATCGAATATCATTCCAACTGCCGTCGTGTGGCCCAATCGCAAGAGACACGCGTCCACCCTCGCCGTCCAAGAGATCCTTGATTCGATCAAGACTCGCAGGACTTACTTCCACACCAACCCATTCTCCCAGCATTCCATCAACTAGACCGATGTATCTGCAAATTGCCCGAAGTCGTGAGCGGGAGGAACCGAAAGAATTGTGTCTGGTCTTGCTATTCGTGGTTGATGAGTTTAGCGATATGACACAAGGAATACCTATGGTAAGGGTGACACCTTTTGACGTGTCATATGGTATGCAGTCGTCCTCTTCTTCCTCGGCGGCCACAGATATCGAAGGGATACGCGATGGCGGATCGAAAGCAGATGCTGGATGGTATTTACCGCTTAGACTTGAGGTACGTGTATCTCGCCAGAAGTTCGCCTCTTTCGGCTGAGGGGGCTGCTGTTCAATGCCTGAGATTACGCTGAGTGTCGAACCGTATTTTGATGTTCGTAATTTTTCTTTCGCTGAAGAGGAGTCGCAAAACGCTCGATTGGTCGACGTCTCGATATCGGTGAGCGATGAGAGCACGCTTTGAGGGACACTTGATGTAACTCCAGACAGCGCCATGTCCAATGAGTGTTCCGATGTAAGAGTGGGAATAGCCGCGAAACTGCTAGATTTACCGATCGCAGCAGCGTACTCCTCTAGGCCGTTGACAATGCTATTCCGCTTTTCTACTAGCCTTAGAGGTCGAAGAGCTTTGAGGGGCAGTTCCCGCCCAGATGGTTTGTCAACTGAATCATTTCGAGGAGAATTATTCGGACACGTTGTGTTCTCGGGGACATCGGTACCTAATGTGGTGCTCCCGGAGTCCTCGGCGGTCGGGATAATTCCGTCCTCTATCGAGGGTACTACACGCGTTGACTGGGCCGTCTGCAACGATGAATCCAGACCAGTGCTACGTGATGATGACGACGTGATGGGCTTTCTTATGATAGGGGAACGGGCCTTAGGTTGCGCTTGAATATTTGCAGAACGAGATGCTGCAAGCTTTCCTGTGGCTCTTCTCGCAGGCAAATGCGTTGAATCCTTGTTGGACGACAATACCAAAGTTTTGGACAATATTGAGGTATTGATCGTAATTTGCTTTGGCAAACGAAGAGAAGTACTCTCTGGTCGGATGGGAGAAGAATCAGATCCATTCATCGTTTTTTCCCTGGCGCGTAAGAAGGCGGATGAAGCAGCATTTCGAAGGCTGCTGACTGATGGTGAGGCGGATTTGGGAGTTGCGAGTGGTTTTGATGCATTGGCTGTCAGTCGAGCAACAGCTCCTGCGACTCTACCAGTAGTTTCTGCTTGCCTTGCAGTTCTGGTCGAACCTGACCCTAGTCGACTAGGTACAGGCATCTTCGAAAGGGTCCGTGGTGCGCCGTTGTGTCCAATCGTGAGATACGATCCGGGCAGTGGATTCACTGCCCGTGCCGCTGGAGAAGAGGCTGAGCGGAGGGGAGTCGAAGTAGAAGGCTCGGAATCTCCGCCCTCCGGTACCAGTTGTTCGATAACGCCTTTCTTGGGTAACGGCGTCACCGATGCCTCCCCGGTATGCGATCTCATCTTGCCATCCTGCCGTCGAGTAGGACGAGGCAATGTGGCGGACGATCCGGTATTTATGGCTGACGAGGCAGGTGCCCGTCGTATCGGTGTTGACAATTTCGAACTGGATGACGGAACGCTATTTCTGCTGAGGGTAATTGACCCGATGGTCGGTTCAGCGGCGTGCGTCTGCGGTTGACGATGCGGTATCGCAGAGGAAGCTTGCGAGAGAGTCCTCGGTATCGAGACTCCGCTTGCGCCGCGACGTTGTAATGACTCATTGGGATGGGACGTCTTTGAAGGCGTCCGAGAGCCACGTACGGGAACACTTGGCGTCTGACTCAGACTTTGCACTGGGACTCGAGGCTTTGGAACTGCTGGAGTAGCCTTTACTTGAATTGTCGATTTCCGTATTTCGGGAGTTTCCGGCCTAAGCAATTCTTGGGCAGGGACTTGCAGATCTGTGGGACAAACCCATAAGCAAAGGGGAAGCGAGTATGGCTGGTTACTGGTAGATCACAAATGAAACTTACCTCTGCTGATCTCTTCTAACACCCAGTCCTCAAGGCCGTCAAATGCAGCTAGCGGTCTCATCTGCAACCACCTCCGTTTGATCACAGCAAGTACCCTATTTTTCGTCTCGTCTATAGCTTGGCGCCCACTAGACTCATGCGGTGAGAGCGCGCGATGCCCAGGTCCCATCGTGCCTTTCAGTAGTTTGCCGACTAGGATCTGCAAGGCGTGATGATGAGCTATCAACGCTTGAGCTGCCTCAGTAGTGAGACTCACCTGATATATTCGCGCAGCATGGTGACAGAAGTCAACTTTGCTGAGGGTCTCTGTGAGATCTCGCAAGATCACATCTCGTAGTGCTCGATCCATACCGTTGTCGGTCAGGAGGTCGATGAAGGCAGTGTCTGCTGCCACATCCTGGAATTTGACAACAAGCTTTTGTCGTGTGGTTGTGCGTAGCACATCCAACATTTCCTGCAGAACCTCTACCCACTCCCCTCTTTCGGCTTCCATCTTCGCCTCAGCAATTGCCAACTTGGAGTACATCGCTACAAGGCCGTTCGCGGTAATTTCGAGGCAAATTTTGTCTAGCAAACCGTCCTGCACGTCTTCATCGAGGCTGGCGAGGTCTTTGCTCCAGCATTCCGCCCACCCTTGGGTCAGATATTCAAATGCAACCCGCTTCAGCTCGCTTGCCTGTACATCCGGGGCCTGGGCAAATCGAAGGACTTTAGGAATTCGTTTCACGCATTTCTTGCAAACACAACCGCCCATCTTCTTGCCATTCCAGAAGACTGGGTATCTCATACCGTGGCAGAGATCATCCCGGATAATCGCATGCAGTTCGGTAACTAGGGAGTCGACCTCCAGAAACATTGCAGCCTTGGTTATCGAAAACGCGGTAGGTAGGTCAAAAGTCTTGTTCGAAAAAGAAAGAGATCCCGAATAGAGGTAGCCAAGGGTGAAGTACGTGGCCATCGGCGTGAATGGCGGGGATGATAACGTGATTGCCGGCATGTCGTCCGGGTCGACAGAGTCGTTGCGTATTATGGCTGCCGGGTGGCTTTGGAAAGCGCCGCTGTTCAACAAGACTTGATGGAAATACGGCGATCTCGAACACAAGATGAACCTATGTGCTGAAAATACTGTTTCCTCATCTCCTTCTATGGCCACGTCGTCCATGTCATACTCTGGATTTCCGTTACGGGTCGAAGATCGGCTATGATTGGACACTTGAACCGAGGAGAACGAGGTGTGTCGACGCAGACCTTGTAATGGAGTTTTGAATGCGGATGGGGGACCACGAGCGAGACGGTCGGTCGGCGTATTTTGCCGGTTGCTCCCGGAGCATATTCTGATACGAATGTCGGTATACAGCTTGCTTCTCCACATATACGTCAAATCCTGCAGAATTGCGTACATTTAAGTTGACATCGTTAAGCTATGAAGCCGAGAACTTACTTGTGCCAGCCTCAATTGACCCATCTTGAATGTCTTGACACCAACCATATCAACGCCGTTCACCCCTTTCGCAGAAATCAATCCTACATTCGGCCTATCTGAGTCGTTTTCCGTAATGCTATGCATCAAGACTTCACTGGGGTTTGTTATGATAAGCTCGAGGGCCGGCGTGTCTTGATCGGTAGGGACTTTTGCGGTGTAGAGCCACTCCAACGCTTGCTTGAGCATCTCGGGTGTGCCGTGGTGTGATAGGGTTGATACGCCTCGGCCACAGGTGGACGGCCGATTAAGGGCATTAGTGACATCGTCATCTGTCCAAGACTTTGCTTTCGGTAAGGAAGCAAAGGAGTTTATAGATCGCGCAGCTCCGGGTGCTTGTGATTGATGATGCAAGTTTGGTGTTGACGCACTGGTCGCTGTATGACGGCCTGGAGCCGTAGAGCCACCATACTGTTGGTCGCCGGAGATACCGGTTGCAGAGTTCGAAAAATACCGATCCTTGAAGGCTTTAGGAGCGCGAGCATATATTATCGCTTTATGCCCGAAGATGGCGTCGACATCGTTCAGGTATCCTTCCGGTACCGTTGCTAATAACGCATCCACAGTGTCGACTGGCATCGCCCCTGCATCGTCCTTCAGTATTTCCGCTTCCTCGCGATCCAATGGGTCGTTATCAACGTCCGCTACCCATTTGACGTCCGCAAAGCGCTCCTTGGCATGCTCGTAGATACCTTGAAGATCGCGAGCCCATGTCGCTTTAGATTGTTCTCGAGCCTGTTGCAGGGATGGTCCGGCTGGCGCTTCCGGTGATGTTTGGTCCTGCCGGAGAGACAGAGTCATAGATATTGATGGTGAACAGGACGGGGACTTCTGATGGCGTGGTATGAATTTCCTTCACCGTACCCTCCCGGGTATCGTGCGGTTTGATCGAAAGAACGGTCGACAGCAGCCTTTGAACGTTGCGATCCTGTCGTGCATACGAGACTAGTGGTTGGTGTAGGAAGGACCAGAGGTAGAGGAAGTGCCGTCTCTGACTAACTAGCCATGCACTACTGATCTCTTTGATGCTTCTTTGATGCTATGCAGGATGACAGTATGAATGATGTCTCATCGTATTGCCTGATGATACAAGAAGTGATCGACGTCGGAGCCAACAAAGTTGAAACGTAAACAATGGCGCTTCTTCGTCGAAGCCTGCTCTTCTTCCGTTCTTGTTCGTTGTGTGTCTTCAGTCGCTACATCGTCACCGTTAACACGTAACAACTATGGGCTTGACCACTTCCTCTTTCAGCATCGCATACAAGTATTTGAGCGGGTTCAACAGTGAATCCATCCAGCGTCAAATCCAACTGTGTGTGTCAGTATTTATTTAGAATACATTGTCGCGAGCTGCAGGTGTTCTAGGAGTATTCTTGCATTGATAAAAACAAAAGAACGATTGTATTTACAACGAGAGACTATCGCATGTTCCAGGATAAGAAGGTCATCAACACTATCATTACTGCTCGTATCATCCATCTTCATCCCGCTCAGTAGCAGTACCTGAAGTGAATGTTCTCGTCTTCCGTCATACCGGCCATACCATTGTCAGCAGCCTTGACGGGGTCGGCGGGTCCGTATTCAGCATCCCTCTTCTTGTTGGATCGCCACATCTGTGGTAGATGGACTCGGACTTGATCAGTACAAAGAAGGAGCGTAGTAGGGCACAGAAGCGTAACTCACGTAGTAACCGAGGAGACAGTGGCAAATAAGCTTTCCGGTGTAACCTCCCATCATCGCAGCTGCAGCCGATTTGTATCCAGGCGCTTCGGCTTCGTATACGAAGGCAGGTCCAGCAGCGTTACCGGCACAGTAAGCGACGAAGATCATCGAACTGGTAACACTTCGCTTGCTGCGAAAAGAAAAGGTAACAAAAGGCCGGGAGTTAGTTGCTTGTATCGACTCCACAGGTATTGGAACCGCCGACTTACCTGTAAGATCCGATGTTACTGGAGACCATGACAAGACCAAGGGTGAAACCGATACTCTGAAGGTTGACTAACCAGAATCCGATGAGTCGTGGCCAAGTGTATTTTGCGGCGTGGGGTAGGAATGCCATTAGACCTATGACCCCAAAAAGAAGTTGTTAGTCTGCAATTCCCATGGCCTGTCGTCAACTCGGAAGGCAGACTTACTTGATCCCAGTACACACAAGACGTTGCCTGCGGTGACACAGTAGATACGAGAGTTTTCGAATTTCGTCGCGACTATACCCGCGATAAGCAACCCAATGATCTGTAGAGATCGCCCGGCGCAGTCCAAGAGTGCGGCATTGAACGTAGAGAAGCCTAAGCCTTTTATAATCGGGCCACTATTAGGAACAGCAGTTAAGCTACTCATAAGCTACGCAAATTCTGAACATGGCTGTTCTCACCTGAAGTTCGTAAGTACACCGTTGGGCACTGAGAAGAGTAAAGGAAGAAATGTTGCTCTATCAGCTGGCTGAACTTTGTCGCGAGCCCGACCTTGCTATCCTCACCTGAAGATCCGAACATTGCAAGGGTGAGAAGCCAGGCTTTGGGATCCCTGAAGGCGGCAAAACCTTGCTTTTTGTTGAACTTGGTAGTCTTGATACCGGTTCCGTTGGCGGCGACTCGCTTGACAGCAGCCCATTTCTCGTGCTCCTTCAAGAATTTTGCGTTGGAAGGACCGTCTTGGAGGAAGAACCAGAGAACGGCACCCCAGATGATAGTGAGAGCACCGAGGATATAGAAGATCAACTTCCATCGAGGCACGGGGTGCTGATATCGCGAATAGGTTATGAGCGATAAATCCAGAAAAATCTCGGTGGCAAATTGAACTTACATCACTCATCTTCGAGATACCGGCAGCCATCAGAGATCCAATCATGCCTCCCCATCCGACACTAGAGTACCAGATGCACTGCCTAATGGGCGCTTCTGCTCGCGTATACCAAAATCCAGTCATCAAGGAAAGACCGGGAGTAACAGACGCTTCAAAGACGCCCAAAACGAATCGAGACACAAGGACGCCGGCGTAGTTCTTGTTCGTGACCATGGTAATGACAGCGACACTGCGTGAAAGTGTTGGTCAGCATAAACTCGCCGACGAAAACAATAGTCGCACTTACCCCCAAATCAAAGTCGAGATACCCAAAACACGTCCAGCGGGGAACCGACCAATCATGTAGGCCCATGGTGCTTGTGCTGTGAGGAAGATGAGGCTGATGATCAGTCACCCAGCAACACATCTAGATAATACGAAACTTACCGCACAAGTATCCCACATAGAAGATACTGGCTGCTACACTAAATTGGTTGCCCTTCAATCCCATCGCCTTTTCCATGCCAAAAACCCTGTTGTATCAACAGAAATAGTTAGCCTTGCTCCACTTTCACTTCTTTCACTTTCTTTAATACGTGCTTGGCGTAATTCAAGGCCGTCCTATTAAAAAGAGGACGTCAGGGCTGTTGTAGTGGACTCAAGTCGACGGTACTCACTTGTCAAGATACTGGATAGTTTGAGTGATCAAAAACATTGGGAGAATGAACCAATCGATCTTTCGCAGGACGGCTTTTGCTTGGGCAGGAGTCTGTGAACATCGACATCAGCCTTTGCTCACGACAAGTGACAATACAGCAGGACGACTTACCAGCTCCTCCATATGCTTCGACTTTTCATAGGCGGCGGCACCGACGTTTCCTGATTCATCTTCGTCGCCCTCGGTGATGGTCTCCGGCACCGCAAGCAGCTCATGATGTGCAATGGCACCTTTCTCCGTAAAGATCGAAGCATCGGTCTTGCTCATTTCCGACTCTTGTCGGTATAAGGCTGGGGTCGTCATGTTTGTCGGTAGTATCGCTTCCGATATTCGAGGATGGCGTTGCGAGGGTTAGAAAGGTGTGGCTGTCGTTTGGGTTGTACGGACGAAAAGAGTGAAAGGTGGTTGGTCTCTCCGGTATATATATATGTCTGGTTGGTAGGAGATCAGGTACCGAAGAAGCAGGTTGGCTGCCCCATGGGAACCCCAGATGAGCTCCCAGATGGAACCCCGGGGCGTTTATGCAAAGAGTCTTCTCAGGCGCATGCAATACCAGCTCACGGATCGGGTAGTGAATCATATTTTCGGCTGGTTACGGGTTTACCTGATCGCGACAAGCTACATGGCACACCACAGCGTGCATAGCTGCTTGCCTACAGAGCCGAAATCTGCTCACAGGCAGAAGAGATGTTAAAACCCAGGTGGTATCTGCGCTGAAGCGCTTCTGACAGTCGCAGCTGGATGTGCCATCCCGATGTCTTCCGAGATTCGAAATTCGAAAAGAATGGTTGGTTCCTGCTTTGCAAGTTTTATTACAGCATTGCTGATTGTGATCGCTATCCCGTCAGCGCATAGTGATAGCTGCATCGGCACATCAGTCTCTTTCGGTCACTCAAGGCAGGTGTTGCGGGAAGCTGAGGTGTACTGTACTTGGGTGAATGTGGAGAACGCCGGCGGCATAACCATGGTTGCACTAGAACTCTTGGCGTCTATAGTTATTTTCGGTTCAAAAAAGAAATGACCGCCCAGGTATTGGCCCTATGCCACTGCCGCCGCCTGGAATTCGCCTGGACATATGAAGGAAATACAGGATTCAGCTGAATGAATGTCTGACCAGGTGGAACCAGGTCTGACCAATTCGTCCACCTTCAGGGGCTCCTCCTGACTTCTCCCGCATCTGCTCCCCCTCTACAGCTCCCTCTACAGCTCCCTCTACAGCTCCCTCCACCGCAGCTCCTGCTATTGCGAATTTCCTCCGTTCACAGAAAGTTACGTGGTCAAGGAACGAGTGACTACAGAAGAGTTGAAGAGTTCGTAGTCGCGTCTCGCATACACAGCCAGCTATCCTCTCGACCACAGGCATGTTTGTCCCGCAAGTACGACAATGGCTGGAATTGTGAACAGATACGCTCAAGGTGGTAAAAGATGGGAATAACAACTTTGCCCACAAACCGAAGAACCGATCTGTACCATCGAACTCGCGATAGTCACTTTCGCGGCGGGATTACGGTTTCCTGTGGCTGACTGACTTTAACGATTATTCTCCCGCGGAGGCAGTCTCCCGAGGCGTCCATTCAACTACAATATTCGGTGACCTGTGACACCTGCCTATACACCGCAACTGCTCAGACACGTACAGTTGAGCTTTCTCAGCATCTTCCTCTTCCTGCGTTCCCCTAAGAGCTCCCCTAAGCCAAGAGATTATTACCTCATTTACCAAGACACCGATACATGTGGTAATGCACTAGCTGTCTAAGTTCGAACTTCGAACACAGTCCGATTCGGTGTTCCCTAGTCGGTCGCGCTCGGGTAGTCCGCTTCGGGAGTAAAGCATTGTGATATGTGGCGAAAGAGCTGGCGAAAGTATCTCGTTACAGGGATACTTGGTTTCATTGGTTTCGCCACTCTCGAGCTTGAGCGTTAATCCCGATTATTTCGAAGCGCGATCAAGGACGATTTCACCCGACACCCGACGTGCGAACCATCACCGAGAACAGCCGTGTAACTACCACTTACCCAGAATCTTTGTGTCTGTCAATTCTCAATATTCTGCCATGACGTGGATATTATCGGCCCTTTCATGGGCTTTTGGCTGCTGACCACGGAGCACGCAAAGGCCGGTCGCTGTCCTTGACACTGCCCTGGATTTAGACGTAGAAGACCATACATTTCCGTACACCGACCTGATACAAACCGCAAGTAGCTTGACGGACTCCAGAAGCTGCCTCGGGCTCGCTCATGGTCAGCGATTACAATTGGAGCTTACAGGATGTACCCGGAGACAGATGGACGTTCGTTGAGGCGCTGCTTTCTCTCATCGGCCCTCTCAGGACCCTGTGCCACAGCGCGAGAACGTCTTATTGCGATCCATAAGTCGCCTGTCGGCCTTTGTCGGATGAGACGAAATTCGGTTTGCATTGGACATTCATCGATATGAAACCTAATCGTACAATGGCGAGACCAATACGAAACAAGGCCCCTAAAACAGAAAGTGTCTGAAATCATGCATAACCAAGGTATCGCAGTGGGGAATAAAGCAATATCAAAAGCAATACCCATTTGACCTTCTTGAACCACTTTTGGCGCTGAATCAGTCGTCGCTCCTGCTCAACCGAGCCCGAACGTGAGAATGTCAAGCGGTATCCGAGGAAGAACTTGAAGACTTTGTGACCCCAGATCGGTTTCTTTCCAGCACCAGGGTATCGGAGCGACATGACTGGTTCCAAGCTATAGGAACCAGAGAGGAACACCATCAGACCCACGCATCAACAACTTTCAGTAACATGTGCCACTCACTTGAAGGGAACATCGATAGTGGATCGTCGATGAGTAAATTCGTCAAAGGCGGCTCGACCGTGACCGGCTCCCCCTTTATAATGGATACTTGTCAGTCACACTCGCAAACCACGACATTCAGCACTTGTGATGGAAGTGACTCACATCCACTTTCTCCAACGCCACCAAAGGGAATCCCTCGCTGCATGGTCTGGATGCTGCAATCGTTCCAACAAGCGCCTCCGCTTAAAGTGCGGTCAAGAACTACGACGTGAAGAAAGTAAAGTAAGAACGTATTACGGTATATAAATAACGAAATTTCCTCACCATATTCGAAGGTGTCTCGCTTCTTCGAGTATACGTAGAGTGCCAACGGGTTGGGTTTGGCGTTGACGTAAGCGATAGCAGCATCCAGATTCTTTGGAAGAAAAGCGTTTGTAAGTTTGGCCCCATCCTCGGCGCGGTCACACTGTATACTTACATCTACGGGTATGATAGGAAGGATCGGCCCAAACAACTCCTCGTTCACAAGCGGGCTAGTTCCGTCCGTGGAATTGAACTCGATCAGAGTCAATCCAATCCTCCTCTTCTCCGGGTCCCTTTGGTTTCCGACAACCTCGCAGCCGCTGTCCTTGGCCGAGTCGATTAGACGGACGATCCGGTCGTACGCAGGAGCATGGATCATTTGACTCAATGCTTCCGTCTTCTCCGGGCCATACGCAGTTCCGGGTGGGTAGAACTCGTCCAAGGTGTTTCGGAATGCCGTCATCAGCTTTTCGACCAAGTGCTTCGGAACGAGGACATAATCGGAGTTGGTGCACATCTGTCCGCTACCCATTGCCTTGATGCTACATTCGCCGAGAGAAAGTACGTGTCAGTGCCAATCGATGCTCAAATGGATAGAGGACTTACCTTAGCATCCTTCGCGCCGTTTTGTCAAGGTCTGCATCTTCGGCGATAATCGCAGGCGATTTGCCGCCCAACTCAAGCGTACAGGAGACGAGGTTCTTAGCGGCCGCGGTAGCGACGATCCGACCAACAGCGGTGGAACCGACAAAGAAGATGTGACCCCATCTCTTCTCGAGAAGGCTGGTAGAATGTCCGACAGAGCCCAAACAGACTCGATGGGCTTGCGGGTCGAGGTATTTGGCCACAAGTTGCGCCAAAAGCAAAGAGCACGCCTTGGAGTGTTCGGACGGCTATTCCGCGATATGAGAAACAGGTAGGTAAGTACGCAGTAAATCTCGGGAAGAGGCACATTATCATTTTACTGACCTTGATGACAAACGGACATCCAGCAGCAATAGCCCCTGTCATAGGACCTAGGACCAAGAACCAAGGATAGTTCCAAGGAGAAATAATCAAACCGACTCCTTTCGGTTGTTTCTTGATCCTTGGGTTGTTCAACTTGAACATGGCAGGTGTGTCCCGGACACCCGATTCGTCCTTCATCCATTCGGCGAGTCGGTCAACCGCTAAATCGATCTCGCGGAGGGATGTCCAGATCTGTAGGTAAATTGTTCAAGTATGTTGAGTTCGGTCTCACAACCCGTCGAAGGTCGTCACTAACCTCCCCGAATTCCGTCTCTTCGTTGCGTCTTCCCAGATCTTCCTTGACGCTCTTGCAGATTTCTTGCATGTTGTCTTGAATCATGTAACCCAGCTGTTTGAGATAATGCATTCGGTACTCGTAAGGCTGACATTGCCTGTCGAGATGTACGCGGGATACCGATGCATGAACCTGAATTTCCGGAACAAGAGATCAGATTCTTTGTCCTGTGAATAAGAGGTAGACCCGTTGGCAGTCTTACCTCGTCTAGCTGACCGACGGGAAAATCAGAGTACACTTGCGGCATTGTCGTCTTGTCCATCTTGAAGCAGAGTTTGTAGGTTTCCAGATATAAACCGGTGCCCATGGAGCGTCAAGAAGTTTGGAGCGCTGCGCTGTGCACAAAACCCCTATACCTATTGCAGGGGAATATATACTTGCGTAACGTATGGATCTGTGAAGGCGGCTATTCTGAAAATTCGGTTATTACAAACGGTAGACAGCTCGGTAGACTTGTTTGCGAACCTTCTCTGACAGCCAACAGCCACCGACGAGCCTCTTTCTCCACACGCCGGGGTGGAGGCTCAATGCGGAGAAGTGGCCAACTCTGATCAGGCGTTGGTGCCCCCGAGCTGTATCGAATGCTGCTGTTTACTGTGAGCTGCTGAAAGAAGTGGACATGCTGTTCAACGCCTCCTTCATCTTTGATCGAGCAACCTCAACTTCATCATACAGCTGTTCAGCAGCCTTGGCTGAAGATCAACATCGCCATGTCCGAAGGCACTGACAGAAATCATAGTCCATCGGACCGAGATAGACAACCTCCTCACGCAGATCGACCGTCTCTTGGTACTACTCGACTTTCGCGAATTCGTTCTCTTACAGAAGAGCTAGGACGACGACATCCGCAGCGTATACAAACCTCCACGTCTGGCACGGCTTCCAGCAATCGTCCTCCCGGAGAGTGGATACTCGCATACGACTCGGGAGCTCGGAACGTACTTCCACCGATCGACGACCTCATGTCGGCAGAAGAGCATAGTCGATCCACTGGATACCGCCGTCCTGACCAGTCGAGCTCGCGAGGCAATCGTGACATCCTCATCAGTGCCATCTTGCCGCCCTTGCCGGACAATAGTGACGAAGCTATGGATATCGAAATGAACAACCAAAGGATGGACGAGACGAATGACGATAGCGCAACAACTCGGCGTCGAGTGCCAGACATGCCGAGGCCGTTTGCTGTCAGGGATCTGGAAGGTCTCCTCGGTGACAGCGGACGCGGTGACGACGACGATCTTGATTTCACCAGAGCTCGTTTCCCATCTCAACTTCGACATTCAGCTACCGCTACTTCCGAGAACCCTCCTGCCGACGCACGAAATGAGCGAGACATGGATCCCAATGAAAGGCGATGGCTCGATATGCTATACATGCGTATGCCTCCTGCATCGAGCACGATGTCTCCGCATATTCAAGCTCTTCTCAGTCGACGGGCTGCCGATGGTGGACGACTTGACGCACCAGGCCGTGATGCACTCTGGAACTTGATGCTTGAAGAAGATGGAAGCGATGAAGGGGAAGATGACGAGTCGGAATGGGAGCGTACTTCGTCGCCTGCCGAAATCTCACACAGAGGTGTCACAAGGAATGCAGCGGAACTTTTAGCGGAATTGCATGCAGCGGCTGGAGGAGCTCCCCCGGCTCCTGCACGAAGTGTACCTCTTCCATCGCTCGTGCCTTCCCGTCCGGCAACCAATGCGCACCTTCGCGGAACACACGCGCCAAACGTCGTAGGATCCAGCAACCGAATCACATCTCACACTCGCACAACTGGTAGGGATCAAGAATCGGCAGGTAGAGGAGAAAGCAATCTTCCGTCGGAAGAGAGTGCGTCAGGTGCTAGTCTTCGACGCCGAAAGAGTATCAAAAGGCGACGAATCGAGAGTGGAATGGACATCTCGTACCCATATCCCATTATGACTTCTGCAAACTCTGAACCGATACCAAACACCAGTCTGCCCGAGTACATGCAGATGGCCAATACGCCGATACTTGCGATACCGACTACGTTCAATCCGCTTGACAAGTGCTCTCGCCTGACAATCTCGCCGTCGACGTCATCTGATATCGGCTATGGCCCCTTGGTTGCAGTCAAGTTTATCGGAACGGGTGCACGGGGTGATGCCGATGCCGCTGCTGTCCGGACTGATCACCCAATTCCACCGACCTGCGGCATTTACTATTACGAAGCCACAATCATTTCGAAAGGGAAGGACGGATATATTTCTATCGGACTAAGCAACAGATTCACCAATCTGTCCCGTCTCGTGGGTTGGGAACCTGGAAGTTATGCATGGCATATGGATGATGGCTTTGTATTTGAGGGTAGAGGAGAAGGTACCTCGAAAGGATGGCCCACCAGTACGACAGGGGATGTTATCGGCTGCGGTGTCGACTTCACCACTGGAAAAGCATTTTTCACCAAGAACGGACAAATGGTCGGTCACGCGTTCAAGAATATAGCGCCTGCCGATAAACTCTATCCCTCTATCGGATTGCGTACTCCAGGGTAAGCTTAGTGGCGTATTCTTCACGCGAGCATCCCGCTAATACTTTGAGAACGGTCTGACGAGATAGCGAAACGGTGCAGTGCAATTTCACCGGTCCTTTCAAATACGACATTGTCACGCATGTGCGTCAGGTGAAACGTGATCTATTAAACACGATCCTGAGGAAGGATTCGGTCAACATCAAAGCTGATGTCAGCACGGGCGAGGATCTCCAGCGTGAACACACATTGACGCCAATCGCGGTGTCCGGGAAATCCAGTACAAAAAATACGATTAAAAAGGCAACAACATCCACTGCAACTTCGCAACAGGTCATACGTAACATCGATGGAGCTCTCGCACCTGCCGTGTTGTCTTATTTGCAACACAACGGGTTCTTCGGAAGTGCTGCCGCCATGCGCAAGGACATGAGCTCTCGCAAAAGACTCTTAGACACGGGGGTCGAGGACTTCAACAGTGCGCGACACCAGAAAATAGCTAAAACCGAAAAATGGTACGAAACGCAGGAGGACTCATGGCGACAACTGCAGAACGTCAAGCGGGATTACCAGGAGAACAGGCTTTCAAAAGTATGGGATACATTGAGGATCAATGTGAAACCGTCTATCGCCTACCCGCACTTCCTCGATTCCTTTGATGCCCTGTGGTCGTGCCGAATTCGAACTCGATATTTCCTCAAGATCGTCTCGAAAATTTTGGTGCGGACAGACTACAAGGGAGCGGAAACTGTCGATCAAACCACGGTGAACCTGCCGGAGTTGAAGCAGGACCCCGACTTCAAAAAGTTCGTTTTAGGGGATCTTGACCTCAGCGGTCTTCTACAGTCTCAGATGCCACATGAATTCGATGCGTCATCAGTACTTCTCGCTCTTGGTCAGCACATGCGAAACCTACATGGGGACAGCTCTAACCCGTCCGTGAAGCAAGCGGTCGACGAAGCCGTGTCTTATATTCCGTATGTCAGCACTTGCGACTTGCCGGCAGACATGTGCGAACGCATCTCCCAAGCGGCGTTGGCGGAAGAAGCTGAAGAGCTAGTCAGAGCCATCAGAGGTAAGCTATCGCATGCGGTGTCCAGCCATATAGTCTGAAGCCTCATTGTAAGCCTTTTCCACATTAGAACATCAGGGCAAGCCTGTCAAAAGCGGGCTGGAGGAAGCGTTCGCAATTGAAGATCAAACCTTGAGAAATCTCGGAAGTACGCATCATTTCGCTCCAGCGAGCTACGTAGGCGTTGAAGATATTGTGCGAGGCATCGAGTAAACCTTGCGCTGCGGGAAGAAAGGAACATATGTTCATGGCGCGGACCACTCTCATCATTTACTGTATTATCACATCGCTTTCAGCCTATGTAGCGAATCGCCTTCACCACGGACAGTCATTTGTGACGGGCAACCTGTATCACTGTAATCGATAGGATGACACAGTGTGTTTACTCCCAGTCATGAATGCTGCATATATTGCGCAGATCCGTAAATCACGGACTATGATGAAGCCTACGATTGTCATCCATTTCACTCATGGGACGATTTCCAGTCCAAGACTACGTGCACTTCCTACAATCGATCTCGAGACTCGCTCTTCCCCTAACACCTTGAGCTCTTCATCGGCCATCTTGATCTTTGCGATTTCGTATATCTGTTTGACGGAAATCTTTCCGACAAAGCCAGTCCCAGCCGCTCCACCTTTCCCAGCGACAGCAGGAGCAGGTGGCGCACCCGTACCTGCAGTGGATCCTGTCGACGAATTCTTGCTTGTCCGCAGTGATAACGATGGTGGAGTCTGCGAACCCTTGTCTATGCCGGCGCAGTGTCTCAGGAGATGTGAAACCGGCGGTGTACGAATGCTGAATGAAAACGTGCGATCAGGGTTGATTGTGATTGTCGTCGGTGTTGGTGTTGTTGGCTTCAAGTGTGCCGTGCGAGCATTGCTGTATACCGTGCCAACGAGAGGAGCTCATAAGTCCCTCAGCTGAATGAACCATGGATTGGAAACGTACAATTCTTTACAGAAATCCATCGCTTTCACTCCTCGAGCTCCCAACGCTGGACCAACCGGCGGTGATGGCGTTGCTTTGCCTGCAGGCACCAGGATTTTCTGAAAGTGATGGATAGTTAAAACAAGGGCTTTGTAGCACGGATAAAATTCCTGCTTACAACCGTTTGAGCTGCAGTTTGAATAGCCTTGGACATCTCGTTGAATTTCGTTCGAGGTGATAGGCTGTGATTACGGTTGCAAGGCCGCGAGAAGCCAAGATGGTAATTGATCGAGTTTGGGTGCCTCGAGGGGAAATTCGGGGCGACGCACAGAGACAGACAACTCAGAGGCAGCAGCAGGGAGCTATGTTACAGTTTACAGGTATAGATAGAAGTTCCAGAGCAGCGACTCTCGAGAAGTTGGTGTTTCAGCTCGATCGGTCTTTTGCGCTTATCGCTCATTTCTTAGGCGCGTCCCTGAACAACTTGCCTTCACATTTCTGGCATGGTACCGTGGTACGTTTCGAGATTGAGATGCTTTACAGCTTGTTTTACCCTTTGTCAGATCAGCATGCTCAATGCGTTGCAATACGAATCCAGCTGTTACTTCCAACCAGATTTCGTTGAAACGGAACGCAATGGGCTGTGTGGACGACAGGCAAGATGCCCAGATCCGAAAGGAATCGTGTTTCGCCTTTGGAACTCCTCTGATGCTATTTCTTTCTACTCCTTTTGTTCCGACCCTCAGGTTCCCTGTGTTTCAGATTCGATGTATGAATGCCACAGTCTCCTTGGATATTTCGCTATTTATTCCAGATCTTCTATCTATACCCTTGCCCGTACCAATAGCAATCTTTCAGCGACCTTCTCGATAAACAACCTTCTTTCCTTTCTTATCTGGAATACCCTGCCAGCTTTCGTCCACTGTTCCAATTCACTGCAAAATGGGACTTTCAAACTTTCGACAAACCTGGAAACGAGATTCAGCATGGGGACGATCTGTCCCCGAGGTACCCGATGATCACTGCGAGCTGCCTCGTAATACAATTGCCACCCGGTTTGACGGCAACCATGGCGCTTGGATGGCCCCCTTAGGGTTGACGGCCCTAGTCCTGTGTGTCTTGGCCACTATCTCGACTCCTCTGTTCCCGCCCATGACTGTCATCGAGATGGTCATCAAACCCGATTATCCAGGCGGTTCCGGAACTTCCCAAAAGGTTCAGATCGGTCTTTGGGGCCTCTGCTGGGATGGCGAAGACGGGTATGTAGTCATATCTATCTTACGAGCACAAGAGCTTCTCAATGGCTGAAAGTCTATTGCTCTCTTTGGGATTGTAGTGATTGCTCCAAGTTCAGAGGAGTTTTCTCAGGTTTCGGCGGAGCTACCGCTTCCCTGCCCGAGCGATTGTCACCCCTGTAAGTGCTTCCTAATTTGGAATCGCATTCTTTGGGTGGTTTGCCCCGCGTATACTGACGTGGCTGGCGTTTATTTTAAAGAGCGTCTACCCTGACTGAGATTCCGCAAGCGCTCTTGAACGGAGTTGGCGTCTTTCCCATCCTCGGTATGAAGACTGTATGAAGACGAGATCGAACTTTTTTTACGACTGAAACCCTTGGTTTCTTCCTCTGAATCATGTAGCAAACGCTTACATCTACGTTGGTGCAATCTATGCAGCCTGGTCATGCACCTTCTTCCAACAAAAGCTAAGGAGAACGGCCAAGTGGCAATACGCCGCGATCGCCTGCTATCATTGGGGTCGGTCGCTTGCGATTCATGTTCGTGCTGTGATCTGGTTGCTGATGAAATTCTGACGTGTGCAGTCATCATTTGGTTGAGTATCTCGTTTGGCCTCATGATCGGGTTCTGCCAAAAGGTCAAGGACAACCTCGCCCTATCCGACATGAAGGACTTTGTTGATTGCAAACTTGGGTGCGCAAACAAGTTCTTTGAGGCACTACAGAATTTTACATGAAGCTGACGCCTTTCTCCTTGGATATCATGTCGATTTACAGCATTGCAGTTTGGCTGATGTTGACGTCGCTGATTCGTGAGTTTGACACCCCTCTGCGAGCTCGACAGAAAAGCCAAGGCCAGGAATCAGGTATCGCGACTAACTTTTGTATCCCGTTCTAGTCATGGTCTGCAGTACAATCATGTGGCACACTTGGCGTCTCAGTCTCAAACGACGTCGCTGGCAACCAGCCGCATGGATGATGTACATAGGTCACCCTGACGATTTCGAAAGGTAACTATTGACAACGGTCACTTATCCCGCAGCAAAGTCCAACACAGGACTAATCGATTGCGCCCTTCCGGTCCCATAGAAACACTGGAGAAGAGCCCACCGACACGCTTGGGGATTCAGTACAGATGTTTGACAGCACGTTCCTTGTTGACCCTCTGCGTTTTAGGGCGCAAAGCGAAAAACGCAATGCTTTCTCGGATAACTTGTCTGACTGCGGCGGAGACAGTACTTTGCCGATTTACAGCGTCGATCCATCATGTGGAGAGATCGCCATAACCGCCCAGTCTTGCGACGAACTGGCATCTTCGAGTCCCGCCGACCATGAAGAACCACGATTTGTTCCTGCCGCGTCTATCGGCCCGAACTCTAGTGTGTCGCAAGAAATACTTGTCCCTCTTCCACAGGAGTCGCATGAAATTGCTGCTGATTCTGCAATTGCGAGCGCTCAATCTCCTGCGCCCGAGCCGAAGGTTACACAAACCACGACCTGATGTATACTCGCGATTTAGGCGACGCACACACTCGTTCCCTTTTGTAACACGAGAAGAACCTTCCACCCTTCCCCTTTGATCCAAACCTGAAATTCCATGAATTGATGTTTCTACAACGTGATAACAACCAAGTACATATCGTGAAAATGCATATGAATCGTTTACAACTATGAGGTATATCAGCTGGTATATTATCACGGTTTCTCCGTGCGTTGAAATACAGTTGGTGCATTATCCACCATCCACTCTATAGACAATGCTTTCCCAGCCATGTCTGCAAATTCCCTTGCCGGATCAGACGAACGCATCAGTGTAGCTGTAGACCAGGAACCAGGTGTGAGAATGTGACCGATGCTAAGAACGAGCCTCGCTGAACTTACGTCCGAATACTACGCCTAGATTGCGCGCGTTCATCAAGTTTTCTCCGCTGTTGTTCTTCACCCTGTAAATCACAGGTGAATGACAGGATGAGACTTATGCCATGGTTACCCAGAGACCGACACATACCTGTGCAAATGCAACATCAAATAGCCGAGGACATCATAATGTTCTTTCGGTAGTCGTTTGGTTAAGTTCGTCAATGCTTCTGATTTAGCCTCTGCGTCTTTGATACCTGCAATGCTACCCGTAGTAAGCGTCTAAACCTCACTCATCGCGTGCAAGCCATTGCTTACTAGCTGCTGTCACGAAAGACTCATGTAACTCATACGTCAGGAGTGGATTTGGGAGCTGCCTAAAGTAATTCTTCAACACGGATGTGATCGAGTTGATGTCGTTGAATCTATCAGAATCCTGGAGGTCAAACGCATCATATTGACCCCGCTCGAATAATTGCGTGATCTGTTTGGAGAGACTGCTGCCGCCTGTCTTTCGATAAACTCCCTCGTGGTCCATCGCTACGATGCAACGGATATTAGCGTAGATTAGTGGAAGAATACGAATAGACTTACCTTGCGCTTCAACTGCCTCGATACATTTTGTTACGATCACCGGGACAGAATGGCCATCTGCTACAATCTGTTCATTCAAAGTCCGACCGAACATCGAGGGAGCTACAAATTCGATGTCGGAGGATCCGGTAAGGATATCTTGACTTTTTCGAAGCAGATGGCAAGCACTTACGAGCATCCCCGATCGGTTCTTCACGAATCGAATTTGCAGCATTGCAAGCTACCCCCAACTTTTCTATACATTTCGTGTGACAGTAAATGCCGCAAACTGAATGGAGGCAGATAAATTTAGCAACCCACATTGTCCAAGTATTGCAAAGAGACTTACCTGCACAGCGATATTCCTGTAGGCCCCACATCTTGTCGCCACAATGTTCACACTTGCAGAACCGAAGGATGCTATGAGGCTGGAAAACATGTTCGCGCATGCCGGGATCGTGTGATGGCCGGGGTTTGACTCGTTCAGTGTTGCCAGTCAGAGGTTTGCTGATAGATGCCGAAGTAGTATGATGCAGTTCGGGACCTTTTGATGACTTGTACCATTTGTTTTTGAAGCGTCGCGCCGCTGGTGCCGTCTCCAGGGGCTCGATCTTCATTGCCTTGATGCCCTTGAGCATGTCGTCAGGAAGTTCATGAAGAGTGGCACTCGTGTTGATGGATGACATTGACGGCGAGCCGCTAATGTGCTGTCTTGCACTGCGAAGATGCGGTTGGCGGTGATGTCTGTTGATCATATCCTGCATGGCCTCCGTCTGTTTCGCTAGTCGGGTATTAAGATCTGCCAGTTCCTCGTTCTTCGCAGACAAGGCTACGGATTCCTCTAGATAAAGATTCCTTGTATCTCTCAGATCACCAATTTCTCGCTTAAGAACCTGTTTTTCCACGTCTAATGGCTCCAGCTCACGGCGATACTTGTCTTTGAGATTATTCAGCTTGGAAGTAATAGATCGAGTGAGGGTTGCACGCTGCTCGGCTGGATCCGCAGGTTGCGCTGTCACATCGCTGTAGGCCAAGAGGGCATCAACAACGCCAACCATGTGGGAAGAATTTAGTGAAATTGGACCTACTCTTTGGTGCCCACCAACTCCTCTACTTCGGCCAACGCAATATCGCGTTCCACCTTTAGCTTTGAAACATCCTTTTCTAATCCGCTAAGATTCATGGCAAGGTCATTCGACCTTCTCTTCAAATCTTCCTGCCGCCTCTCTTCGTTGACTATCAGCGAGAGTCGCGCATGTTGATCATGGCGCTCAGTTCGCAGACGCGCAGTCTCTGCTTCTGCCTCGAGTCTGAGAGCAACCTCCTTTGCGTATTCCTCATGCGCTACGCCTAAACCCTCCATGTAGTGCTGGCTCGTACGCTTGGACGTCATTAGAGTTTAGCCGATAGATATGGGATCGACGTATGGCACGAAAAAAGAAAACTCACCTTTGCCCCAGTGTATTTTTGCGAGAAAATACTGACCTGCTCGTTCAATTCCGTAATCTCCTGAATCACCTTTGTAAGCAAAGCGACCTCGATCTTCGCAACAGTGCCGCTTTGCTGTCGGGTTGTTTCAAGCAGAACTTGTAATTGCGGAAGGGCGGTTTCAGCTCGCATAGTCGAGGGACTGTCGTGATCCAGATGAGAAGCGGCGGACTCCTCCTGAGACTCGTTATCATCTTTGTGACCAGAATCTGACGAGAAGAATGGATCGCTCATCTCGGAAGACGGAGTCTGCCGAATGTCGTGTGCGCTCCGATTGGGGGCATTGCTGACCTGGGGGAATTTGGGGCTTACTCCACCGCGTGATGAGTATGCGGGTGAAGTTGGCGAAGGTCGACTCGACCCGTCCTTGGAAGGTAGATTGAGCGGATGTATTTTCGAGATACTCGGTAGTGAACGTGACGCAGGAGCAGCGCCTTCATTCGAGGGCTTGGTGTGCACCGATGGGCGAGTGAAGGACTGGTCTGCCTTGACACTCGATTTCTCCTCCTCTTGCTCATTCAAGATGACTGCGAAATCCGGATCGGAAAGCGAGAAATTGAGTAACGGTAATTCCGGCGCATCGATTTGCGGAGCATCACGTTTGGTACCTGACGGTGAACCCGGTACGGGTGTAGGAACCACTGTCGTGCCTGGGGTTACTTTCAAGCGCTGTATGCCAGGTGAAACGGTGCGATTCGACTCTGTGGATCCAGATGGACGTCTATCACTACCGAAGGCGGTTGCCGCATGCAACGAGTCGGCCAATGAACTCGATCTCGGCGGCGTATGCGATTTCAGGTCGTCCTGACCAGCCACAGCAGCCAGATCGTTTCTCGAATTCGAATTTTCTCGGTTGCTACCGAAACTTTGCAGGCGATTGGGGATTGGGCTAAGTACACCATTGGCCATCGGACTAACACCGCGAGTGCTGGGAGCATTCTGAGCCCGGGGGTGTCCATCGTTGAAGGAGGACCGAAGTGGCGAGGGTGGTAGAGGGGATCCGCGACTTCCCGCTGCTGCTTCGACGTGCTGATTAACGAAAGTGGGATATGAAGGCGAATGAGGCAGCTCGGGATTGGTTTGATGATCTTGATAATTGAACACCATGGCCGGGTTAATCGATCTTCGCCTGTCAGCTTTGCCAGTTGGCAAGCCAAGTCCTGAAACCGGACCCACACCCAATCCGATCGTCGGATTTGCCGTGTGGTCTTGTACGAGAACTGGACTCCGGGGCCTCAGTGGATCGTCCTTGAATTTTGCTGCTGAAGGCGATCCCGAGTCGCTGCCTGTCCGTGGCGATAAGCGATCTAGACGACCATCATCAAACACAGATCTACTTCCTGGTGACGGTGAAGGCGTAGGTGAATAGCTGCTGAGGTCTATCTGTTCCTCTTTGCGCCGACGTCCTTCAAGTCTCGCAGTTGTACGTTCGCGAGCGTCTGGCACAGGCGACAATGAAAGAGCTTTGTCGTGGACTTTCGCATATTGATTCTCCGGTCGAGCGAAGGCTGATGCGTCAGGTGATAGTCTCGGGTATTGAGTGGAGGGCGAATGCGCCCTCGCGGGACCCGCGATGGGAGATTTCAGGGTTTGTGATGCAAGTGAATTTGGCCCAAACGTGGATGCTGATTTCGTTCCGTCATCGATTGCTGTGGACGACGGTGAGTGCACCGGTGGCAGTGGCTTTAGAGGTGATGCAGCAACCTGGTCCGAGGTCGACTTGGCCTTTTCCCTCTCTCTTTCTTCTTTCTTTACCTTTGCTCTTTGTTTGGCTTCCGCATGTCGTCGGCTCCTTGCTACGCGTTCATTGTGACAGGACTGCATAGAGAAGAGACAATCAGCGAGCGTATGCGTAATCGACATTTTATATCACTTACCATGCAATATATACCCTGGCTTGTCTTTGCGAACACCAACTCTTCAATTTTGTTGGAGCACGCTCGGCAGGTGAAACAGTGAGCATGGTAACTCTCGTCTCCTGTCATAATAGCTTCCTCTGTGATAGGCAATTTGCACACGTAGCACTGATACGAGCAGTTGCCGCACACCGGGTCGCCGTCCGAAAGGAGAAGGAGATTGGTATCCGCCGTCACTCGATTGTGACATTTGACACATCGGAAGCAGTCGACGTGCCATAGTGACTTGCTATCGACGAGGCATTTTTCAGTGATTGAGCATGCTCTCGACGCGTCCGATAGGCTGATGGCTTACCCAAATGCAACAACGACACCTCCACTGCTTTGATCAATCACTTTTTTGCAACCGGGACATTCCACACTTTTCCCAGACATTGAAGCAGCGCCAGATGTTATAGTCGCTGTTGTTGCCGTCGAGCTTGGCCGAACTGTCTGTGGAGGCTCATTTTCCGACGCCGAAAAGCTCGAACTGGGCAGGCCGCCTTTGGCGGCGAGGGTATTGGCTGAATCTTCCATTTTCTGTGGGTGTGGTGTAACGTCTGCGCGGTTGGGCACTGTACTCGGGGTCAACCATCCATCTCCGACGTTGTTGAGTGATCGGAATCCATCTGGAGATGTGATATCTTCTGGTACGATGGGGAGGATTCTGTGACCGTCCTCGGATGTGTTGGGGGTTACTGCAGTTTCCGCCATCTGTTTTCCTTTCATTAACATGAAACCGACTCTTTGACGACACCCTTAGTTCTAAAACTTCCCTTGCTCTACTATCCCTGTTTCCTGGTCAATGTGATCAATATCGTGCTTGCCGTCTCTGCCGAGACAGTATCGCTTGGGACCCTATGTCGGTCTTGCTGCGTTTATTCGTTCACGAAGGGTCGTGAGTCGTCCGTTTTATCGAGTTGCCGCGTGATGGTGCCAGATGTTGTTGGCAACAAAGCAACGGATCTCGATCCTTAGTGTGTTGTAGCCTGCCACATTCGAGAAGCGACAGCAAGGAAGACTCTATGTGAGCAATATTGAGTGGTGTCTAGACACTGTCGTTGCGGGTCGGTCGATCAATGTCTTGAGTCCTGACAACCTCCAAGCAGCCCTGGCGACAGACAGTACCGCGAAACCATTGCCCAGCTTAACGCGAGAGCGCGCATCATTATTTATTATGCACCCGTTCACGCGTTGTCTTCCCGCTGAAGAGGAAAGCTTTACAACAGACACTATATACATCGCCATCTCGGATAGGCATCTGCATATATGGTCTCTGCGAATGACCAGGATAGCCAAGTTCTACCTGATGCGTTCGTTACCCAGCAAGCTGGCATGGTGGATTGCAGGAAGTAAGTTAGCAGAACAGTCATGAAGAGTAGAAATCGTCGCGATGGAAAGGAAATACGGGAATATCGCGGGTAGATCGATCTTTCAGTGGTATAATACGGGAAAATCAGAACACTGAAGATCCTTCCGCGGAAACGCTCCGGGGCATCTATCGTGGGCTTCTGATATGCAGTTGCACGATTTGGGTCTTGGACATTCGCGCCTAGTAAAACATATATTGACCCGTAACTATTCCACGGCAGGTGATTACACGAGTAGCATGTCTGACAAATGTAGGTGCCGAATACGAATGAGACAGCGATGCTACCACGAACCAAGCACAGGTACTCCATGTATGCGACGGCTCTTCCTCCATGTTGTTAAAACTGCTGTCTGCACGTCGATTCGATTCGCTGAACTGCTGACAGGCTTATCGCATTCATGCCTCGATTCCTCAGATGCCTGAGTCGCATATATGAATGCACATCCTGTTCAAGCGGTCACCGATGAACATGGTGCAAGCGACATGCGGAAAGAACACACCTTTGTTATCGACCGCTGCGACCTTCCCAATCCTGACCTTTGTTCCGCATCAACTCCCAATCCCGTAACCGACTTTCATTCCACTCTTTCCCCAGATTGCTGCGGTACTGCTCTTCAGTATGTAACAGGCTATCACTCCCAAACGTTGATGATTCTGCTAGAGTTGACGGCAGATATTCCTGGACGAGCAATCAAGGACAGTCAGCCACATTGCGGCTGGCGAAGCCGAAAGACCAATGCTCACTTACGTTATGGACGGGATGTGCAAACCCTGGATTATACGAGTAATCCTTCCCGTAACCAAGCTGCTTCATCAGCGTCGTTGGAGCGTTTCTAATTTGCAAGGGTACGCCAGGCAGAGGTGTTTCGTTGGCCAGTGCTACTGCCTATAAAGAAAACAGTTATTGAAAAGGTATCAGGAAGCACAAAAAGTATGGCCAACAAACCTTGTTGTACGCTTCATAAGATCTAGTGGATTTCTTGGCTTCACTCAGGTATGCGACACAGTGCTGATCGAGGGGTCAGTCAGTCTGTTCGTGTGTAAAAACCTTGAATCAACTTACTGCCAAATTAATGCGACATTCAGGCATTCCGATAACTTGACAAGCCTGATAGCATGCCATAGCCTGATGAACCGGAAAGGACTCAATACATCTCGCAATACGTCGGCGGTTGAGCACTTACAAGAGGAAGCCCCTGGAGGTCCGCCAGTCCTACGTCTTCACTTGCAACAACGATCAAGCGCCTCGCGACGTAGATGGGATCCTCACCACCTTCCAGCATTCTATTCAAAGGAAGACTTGTGAGTTGACGGCATCCCCGAAGTATGTGGGAAAGAATCTCACCTTGCGAGCCAGTATAACGCCGCCGACCCGTCACTTCCCCTGATGGATTTGTGCATGGCACTTATCATGTCATACCGCTCTTCTCCTGTTCGATCGTAACCTTTTCGCAAGCCTTTTTTGATAGCGGTCATGAGAAGCCGATCATCATCCGTTTCTTCCGAGTCCTTCACGTTGGAGACTTGTGGTTTGGCGGATGTATCCTCATTCCCTGCATTATTGACAGCCGCATTCTGTTTCTCCTCCGCTTCGCGTTTCTTGCAGACCGATAATGCCAATTCGAGGCTGTTGAGGGCTTGACGAGCATCGCCATCAGAAACGTCTGCGATGAATGGTATAAGAGTAGAAGGAATACGCGGTACTGGCGGAGGCAAGGCGGACACGGCATTTCTGAGTATCTGCTCTAGCTCTGCGACGGAATGTTTCTCGAGGGTAAAGACGCTAGAGTGGGTTGCTTGCTCTGGCCGTCAGATCACACGTCGGATCATTGCTTGAGCCTGATGCAGACCCACCGACATCTGCTGAGCAGTGCGCCATTCACTGAACAGTACATGTTTCAGTGTCAAATCAAGATTATCAGGCATCGATTGCACTTACCCTTGAAACTGGGATTCTCAGTCGTCGCTCCAATGAGGGTGACCCAGCCGTTCTCCACGAATGGTAAGAAGAGATCTTGCTGAGGCTTTGTAAACCTATGGATCTCATCTATGAACAAAACCGTGCGTCTAGGGGTGGTGAAGGCAATGAAATAGCGTTATCTCGGTAGTTGGGTCTACAGAACTGGCTCACCTTCCCGTAAGGCGAAGTTGATTCTTTGCCTGATCAAAAACCTTTCGCACATCAGCGGCACCTGAGCTGGAATTAAACGCCCGATATCAGCGGACGGCCGACAACACATACGTTTGTAGCCTCCTGAGAACACACCTAGTTGCGCTCAATTCCTTGAAGTCTGCCTCAATTTTGCGAGCGATCAGGCGAGCCAATGTCGTCTTGCCAGAACCTGGAGGTCCGCAAAATATCATACTTCCGAGCGAAGAGGAAATTTCGTGGCTCATCTTCTGCGCTGATTGTCCCTTCTTCTCGGCCTCCGAGACGGCTTCAGTGATGTTGTCCAACAAGCTACCTAACAAGGACCCAGGCCCGACGATGCTGCTCTGACCGACATAATGTGAGAGCGACGTGGGACGCATGCGCTCTGCTAAGCTGGACGATATATATTTCATCAGAACGCAGACAAATGATATATAGGGAAAGTCCCGTGACCAGGCCTTACGGTTGTACTGCTTTCAAAGGATCAACCCTTGCACCCCTGCCGACCGGAGAAGGTCCGAAGGACGGCGGAGATTGTGCGTTGATGCTGTGAACAGCAGAGGGTGCCAGGTTGTCCGTCTCATCCGTTGGAAATCTTTTCCTTTTAAGAGGCGTGGCCGTCGTTGTCGAGCTAGAGGCGGCAGCGATCTGCGAGAACATGGGCGCCATCTGCAATTCTGCTTTTTGATTAGCGAAGGGTTTGCGTTTCTGATGCAATGGTTTGGGTGGCCTAGCTAGTTTCACAGGACTATCTCCTATCTCTATAATCTCGACATCGGATGTAGGATCCCCTGAGGGTGTGTCGGCCGTCGGTGCTTGACCATGGCCTTGAGTAGAGCTGGACATAGAAGCTAAGGAGACTGACTAGGCGACTCCTCGAGGACGTTGGTTTAACGCATAGCCTGGTTTCCTGGATCCCATGAAGCTGTTGCAGGAGGGGTGGAAAGGGGAAGGGAATGTGAACAAGTTGTCCCTTCTGTTGAATGAACCCCCTTATCTGATGCACGGGGGTACGGTCTCCTCATTTGTTTTGATGACGCAAAAGCTGGAACCGAATTCTCTCTCGGAATTCAGAATCCTCATTCACGCTTCACGCACCTACCTCCCCGGCGGATATTCCACACATAGGATACTACTTCTAGCTCCCGCCCTCGTCCTTTACTTTGAAGATAAGCAAGACCCAACACGACCAAGCAGACCTTCTGGATCCTCATCGATTCTAACATGGCTCCCGTCAAACCAAAGCATCACCACCAGCACCGTCACCACAAATCTCACAAAGAGGAAGCGCAAGAGCCAATCATTCCTAGCGATGTCACAGAGACGGTGCAAGAGATCACAGATGGATTGAAGATGGTGTTTGACGATAGCGTGAAGAGGGTCAAGGGCGTTGCAGATACGTAAGTCGAATTGCATGTGAAAACGACGGGGTATTTTTGCTAAACTGGAGCGCTCCGTCCATTACCCTTGAAGGGTCGAGCATCACTATATCCTTCCTCTAGTCAACGCTTTAGGCACCTTTGCCTCGAGTAGTCCAATCATCTTCGTATGTTCAGACTCTAAATCTGCCCGTAAAGCTTTCAATCTGACACAGGTATGAGCGTCTCTAGACTTTTCTAACGTTCTTCAGCATTTTCAGCGCGATCCCTCTGTTTATCGCAATGTCAGTCCCGAACCCTCAGCCTCACTTGTTGCACAGAAACGCTGATCTTGTTCCGCTCGACATGTAGTGGAGTCATCGCGTTCTTAATGTCCGTACTTGTAGGAACACTGTTCGCTGTCTTCCTCACAGTCACCGCCGGAATTTTACTGGTGGCTGGTACGTTTCAGCATACACAGTGTTTGAGGATGGCGATAGAGAATACTGATTGCTCACCTATCCGTGTACAGGTTTCATCCTGACACCAATCTTGGCATTCACTGCATTTATATCATTCCTCGCCACCTCCTCGCTTGTTGGGCTGTTCCTGGCCTCCCGATTATATGTGTGCGTCAACAAGGCCGGTTTATCAAACATTGCTGGAGGAATCCTAGATTGGATCGAAGAAACTCGCCTCCGTATTTTCCTCGGACTCGGACTGTCGGCAGGCGGTCCTTCATCGCACAAAGGACTTCCCGCTGCACACGATGAAACACTTGTCGTCGCTCGGGTGATCGCCACAACCACCAGAGAAAACGAGGATCGCGAAGAGGATGAACAAACCCGAATTGGAAATCAAGAATCACCGAGTCAGGTCATGCTAGAACTACTGGAAGTGCGCGGCAGGGTGCCACTTTCCGACGTATCAGTTCTGCAGGATCGAATCGATATCAATGTTGCGCCACCCTCGACTGCGTCTTCAGACCCGGTCCAAGGCAGCTCGGCGAGCTCGGCGACGGAGGAATTGCTCGACAGGGACGTGGACAGTAGAATCGCGCGAGAAGGAGGAGCCTAATTTACTTGCCACCTAGCCTGCCAACCAGATGGCCCCGACATCGCCTGGTGATTTCCTTTGCTATTACACCTGCGGATATCGCTTGTCACAACTTTCTCGCTCGTCACCTCGTTCGTATTCCGCGCCATCTATAGACTTCCGCATTCCTCGCAGCTCCTTTCTCAAATTGTATCTTTCAGAATAGACACACGAAATACCACATTCACGTATTGAACCGTCCCCGGTAGACATTGTTTTCCGACATCTGCATGACTGTGCGCAGATCTTCTGCGACCAAGACGGCGAACGAATCTGCCAACCGCGAGTTGTACAGCTTGGGTGTCCTCTTCTCCAAAGCGCTGTCACGGAATATCCAGTTTGAATACCAGCTGAATCCGCAGAATACATCGTGGGACGAGCTGTGGGGCATAGGGAATATCAAGCTGTGTATGTACTTATACTGCGTATTGGCCGTTGTCAGCATATATAAAAAACGATGACAGGTATGATATAACTAGCTATATAACTGCCGTGTTATCTAAATTTGGCTCGTGCGCACAGCATTTCACTGAGAGCTCCCGCAGTTTTACTTAATTATACTGTACAGTCTTATGAAACGCCCTTACATTTTTGCCTTTGCTACAGGGAAGTGACAACTCCGATCGACGGTCGCCTTACGTTTTTTGTTTACGCGTCTTTGCAGCTGGTTCTTTGCGTCTTGTCGTCTGCGTTACCATACTAGCTACCATGCTCATCAGTCATCATCACATCGTGACATGACCACGAACTCAAACGGCTACGTTGGTTAGATACTATCACTAGTTCAGATTGAAGATTCTCTAAACGTGAACGATAGGCCGCAGGCGTTGATCAGGTCAGCTACGATTCCGTTCCTCATTTCCGCAATTGATGAAGCGAGGCCGACAACCGACGAGTTCATAAATCCTTCGCGGCACAGTAATTTCGCGGCCTCCCTTCGTTTTCATCCACCACGACCACGCTCTCTACGACTTCCTCTTCTCTCCAACACTCGACTGCAATGATCAATACCGCTTATCTCGCGGTCTCCTACCTCTCGCTCCTGGAGCGCTCATATGTGTCCGCCGCAGTGACGGTGTACAATTCCGACTCTACAGCTACAGCAGCATACGATGCTACCCAGGTTACCGGATTGGTAGGTCTTTCGAGAAGATCAGCGAAAGGGTGTAGATCAGCTCTGACTAGGTATCTTGTTATTCTAGCCAAATTTCGACAACACGGTGCTCACACCGCCTGCCCCTCCATCACCGGCAGTGACACAGATCGCCTGGTCCGTGCCATCGACCCAGGATGGTTTAACAAGTCAGGGTTATGAGCTTGGTGTCAAGCAGAGAGGCAATTTCCTGGGATTCAGCATAGAGCTGTCTGTCGCGGATCAGATCAGTACGTGTCATTCCGTAAAAGATTCAACTGATATGATCTAAGTTTAAGCTGCTCCATTAGTGGGAAAGAACCCGGTCAATTTGAAAGTCCCCTTCCTGAATTACCTTGCGAACATCCGGAATCGTGCCGGAATGGGGCCTCTGGTCCGGGTTGGTGGCAACTCGCAGGAAGCTTCGACACTGTATCCCGACGGTTTCGCAGGACATGCCATTATTGAGAAAGTCAAAGTAAACGGCGTAAGTTGCATATGACTCGTGCCCAACGACGACGACAGAGTGCTTACTGTTAGTGCTTTACAGACCGTCACACCGACAATCAACTACTCTCCGGACATATTTTATATGATGTCAAACATATCGAGCACAGTGGATGCCCACTGGTTCTTTGGTCTCTCCTTCAATCAATCTGCGGTGGAAACAATGAGTCCGAATGTGCCACTGGTAGCTCAGACCGCTCAGCGGATGCTGGGTTACCATCTTCTTGGCCTGCAACTCAGTAATGAACCTGATCTGTAAGTCAAACAAAAGACACCAAGACAGGTGCAGCTCTTAAAACTGATCATTTCATCTACAGTTACACCGATCACAACAAGCGTGCTGCGGGGTGGACCGTCCAAGACTTTACCACAGAATACGCCGAGGTCAGAACAGAGATCCTGAATGATGCCACTCTCGAGAATAAACAATTCCTCATCGGCCCATCGGTCTGTTGTGATAAAATTGGATTCGAGCTGGATGATGTCTTTGCTACTGGATGGCTCGATCAGGAAAAGGACAATTTGGCTTATGTCGCAGTACAGCAGTAAGTCAAGTTCGATCTGTGACACAAGCTGGACGTGGAGCTCATCTCTCATCCTCTAGTTACCCCGAGGACAACTGTGGAGTCAACGGCAATTATCTTAATCCTCAGGATATCTATTCCGAATGGCTCAACCACACATCAGCGACAAACTTGACGGTCCCGTACTTCAACGGTACTCGTGCAGCTCTGGCTGCCGGCAAGGAAATGATCATGTTTGAGACGAATACCGCCAGTTGTGGCGGTTTCGCAGGATTAAGCGACAGCTTTGCCGCTTCACTCTGGTACGTAAATTTCCCATGCCTATTGACAAAGCTGTGTACTAACGAGTCCTTTCCTCCCACGATAGGATGTCAGATTATGCTCTTCAGATGGCGTACCGTAACTTTACTGCAGCGCTGATACACGTTGGTGGCCAAAGTGTATTTTACAACGTATGTTCCAGCTTATCGTTCATAGCGACTTCTCCACCCAGGGTTTGCGCATCTTTTCATTGACTCTGAACTCGCTGTTCATAGCCATTCACTCCTCCTCCATCGAACATGACATCCACCTGGAAATGGACGACAGGCTCCATTTACTATAGCACACTGGCCATAGCAGAGACCCTAGGTCCTTCCAACAACTCGCAAGTGGTAGACATGAGTCCGCAGAACAACAACATCTATGCTCCGATGTACGCCATTTACGAGAACGGAGCTCCTGTAAGGCTCGCATTGTTCAACTACGTCAGCGATCCGTCTAATGCTAGCGATTATACTGCAACGATATCGCTGGGCGGAGCTGATCTGCCAAGCGGAAACATTTCTGTTCGGTAAGTTGGGATAGCATGAATCTCACGTTGAAGCTGTGCTCAATTACTATTCTTATTCAGCTACCTGCGGGCACCTTCTGTAGCGGAGAAGTACGACATCACTTGGGCGAACCAAACTATGGGAGCCTCGTACACCTCAGACGGTCGGCTATATCGGGAACAGGAAACCGTTTCGATTCAATGCGACATGACCGCCAAGACGTGTTCTGTTCCCGTATACGCGCCATCGATGGCGTTGGTATTCTTGACCACTGGCGCCATGCAGGAGGCTGTCGGTAATGAACAGGCTACGGCGACATTTGCGACTACCTACGTCAACGTTGGAAGCGCGACTGTTGACCCCGCAGCACTGTCTACAGGGAATGGACAAATGGGCAGTTCAGCGACGGGGGCAACCAGTGAAGGCAGCGCTCAAACATCAGGAACCACGGGAATCTTGACTGTATCATCCATGATGGCCGTATTGTTGGTGACGAGCACGACGTTCGCTTTGCAGGCTTTCAATTGATCGGTTAATGAAAAGGATATATCATACGGACGCATTACTAATGAATTTATACCCGTTGTATCATCTGCAATTCTCGTTACCACGCGGGAAGCCGCACTTCACATCATGACCTACTATACGATAGAATGTTATATGGTACAGCAGGTCACTCGCTTGAAAGCCTTGAAAAGCTACTATACGCAGCGCACATCGGGCTGTCGGGAGATGGAGAGGTCCGATACGGTAACCTGGCTAGTCCTGGCTGAAGAAGGTTACTCACCCACCACCGCAGATAGCAAAAAGTGATCGAGCCGCGAAATATCCGAACCCGAAATCAAGTAGTGGTTGGTGTTGCTCCCAAATCTTCAGCCTTCAATACGCCCGTGTACTTGGCTTTCTATCTCGTTGGCCACCCCACATCCCCAAACAACGTATCAATACAATATACCCTAATATAACAGGATGCCAGGAAAACAACTCGTCGTCTTCGACTTTGACTGGTCCTTTGTCGACCAGGACACCGATCGGTGGGTCTTCGAGGTGCTGTCGACAAAGCTTCGACGAAAGTTGCAAACCATCAAAAGTGGCGGAAGTCAGTGTACACCGGATGTAGTGTAAGTACGAGATCGGAGGATACTTGAGGTAACGGGACTGATCGTCTCTTGCCGCAGCGCCGAGTGTATGGTTGACCTTGCCAAGGAGGGCAAAACCCAGGAGGAAATTCTCGACGCTCTGCGAATTCTGCCCTTGGTGCGTCTCATACTGCTCATGAGGGGATCCTTGATGATGGCTCATCTTTCAATATAAATCCACTAGCATCCCGCTATGAAGCGCGCTGTGACGTCTCTTCAATCTAGGTCTTCCGATACCACCTTCTTGTGCATCTCGAATTCGAACGAGATTTACATTGATACTATCCTAAAGGTGAGTTCCATAAAATGAGGTATGGATCAACTTCGCTGATCAGTTTCTCCCATACTAAGGAACACGGTTTGACATCGCTTTTCCACACGATCATCACCAATCCCGCTCACTGGTCCGAGGAGGACCGAAACTGCCTGCAAGTGGGCAGGCGTATCCCGGCGGACTCACTGAATCAACACACGTGTCAGGTCGGATGTTTGGTAAACATGTGCAAGGGCGACGAGCTGGAAAGCTGGCTGGAAAAGAATGGCAAGAAGATGGATGATTTCGAAAAGATTGTCTACATCGGTGACGGTGGTAATGATTTCTGCCCTCTGTTGAGGATGCGAGCGTAGGTTGATGAGCGAGGACTCATGAGAAGCGTTTCTAGTATTCTGACTACTTTTGGGGGACTTCTTTCATAGCCAAGACCTCTGTCTCGTGAGGAAGGGATTCGAGTTGGATTTGAGGATCAAGGAGGAAGGCCAATCAGCAGGTCTAAAGGCTGGCGTCAAGTACTGGACGGGTGCTTGGGAAGTGGACGAGTAAGCTTTCTAGATCCTTCTCAATCCGCCTTGAATTCGCCTCTCATGACTTTCTCCCATTATGCAGGATCTTCTCCGAATTATAATATGTCCAGGTAGCCCGCGACAGGGTTACGCCAGTCGTTATGTCACGAGGACGTATGCCCTAGCGAATATACAACTAAGATGTCTAATTGGTAGTTGTTTCGAAGTGTCATGTTGAGGGCTTCCTTTCAGACCTATCTAGTTGTTTCAGAGCGTGGTCATACTTTGCTCGTGCCTTGAGAGCCTGCTTTCTCTTGGGCTTTGCACCGGGTACACTGGTCCATGGCCTGAATGTGTTGTGAGCGTAAATCGGATCTTCTTCCTCCGGATCATACTTTTCTATCAGCTTTTTCAGCGAATTCGAGTTGAGTCTGTGTTTCTGTATATAGTGTCCGTCGAGGTGGAGTACCGGCTGAAGAGGTCCAGCAAATGAGTCTGACTGCAAGATGTTTTGGGCCGCGCTTTCAAGAACTTACGATATCATTTTTATATCGCTCCGCTATTTCGTTCGCCTTCTCCTCTGGTACGTCCTTGGGTGGTTCTCGGATATTGAACATCTCAAGCTCGAACGCATGCGTGAAGCGAACCACCTCGAGATCCTGCTTCATAATCTATCACAGCGGAAAAGTGACATTTAGTTTTCCATGACAAGATGCAAACATCGTGCAACACTCACCTCGCAGAGGCTACACTCAGGCCCTCCTGTATACAGAGTCAACTTGGGTAGCCTCTTGGCCACTGAGCCTGTCGAAGCTGTCTGAGCTGCATGCAGTGAACGTATACTGGTTGAGAACGATCTCGAGTAAAACATGTTTCGTAGCATCGCCATCTTTTGCAGATCATTTCCCAGGTAATGTCGGACGGCGAGGTGATAGGGAAGTGGAGTGGTATCACGTCTTTGCGGCACACCAAGTGTTATTGCGTGACTTGAGGGGATGTGTGTATGCAGTGTGATGGCGTCCAAACTTTCAAAGTGAACGAAGCTGTCGTCAGAAATTCACGTGAAAGTGCGGAATCGATCGGTGTCAACAGCGCAGGTTATGATGGGATGGGCAGCTGTTGTGGCTGGATTTGGAGCTGGCTATGTATGAGTTGCAAAGGGAATAACCTCTCGTTCCACTAGGCATCCCGGTCATAGAAGCAGAACAGAATATAGGAAAGGTGCTCCTGCAAAGCTGTATAGTGCTGTATCCGCAGTCACGACAGTGCATTCAGTGACAGGGTAGTCCACGACTTTCTTCGCGTCTTTTCTTGGGAACGCCAGGTAAGCTCACCGATCCCTGAGACCAAGTCTGGCGCTACCCTTCATACCGCTAACATGTACGACCGCTAAATCACTATCTTGTCTGCAATGTAGGACATACTGCATACGGAACAGAGAAAATCGATGACGACCTCAGTCCACCGTGTTCATGATGTCCAATTTCCGTCCAACTGCTCCGGCAGGTGCTGCATCACGCTCGAGAGATTCACGCTTACCGGAAGGTAGCCATCAGGACCGAGGGCAGTATTCCGGAGACCGAAGAAGATGGAATACGGAATCAGGCGACTCGAATAGGGATCAAAGGCGTGACGACTACAGGTATCCAGCGAGTCGTAGCAATAACGACGCCACAAGCTCGCCATATGTCTCGATACCACAACGGACGAAGTACAATAATACTTTCCATGCCACGAACGAAAGAGGGCTTGATGTCAACTCTCTTGCGCAACAAAATACCAGTGCCACCGACATTGCTGGAAAGGCCGGCGTTTCTGGGAAACCAGAGTCACAGGGTGGTAATGCTCAGTATGGCAAAAGGGTCTCAAAAGAAGTGGAAAAAATAAGGTATGTGGCTTTTCGTCACACAATCATGATCGGTGGTCCAGATGAAGCTGACAATCCGCGAATCCTCCAAAAATTTCTGAAATGTTCCGCTTCTGGATTCGAAGCGAGAATTTGCCAAGGGTGCAAAGGCACAGCGTTGATGACCGCAAACAAGGAAGCAACTTGGGGGAAGGATCTGGAACCCACACTCGACTTAACGACGCAAGTTTGAATGGCAGGGAGTCTCCACCGCGTAAAAGGCTACGACGTTCACCATCGTACGAGCCATACCAACGAAAGGTATCCACTACGGACCGTTCGTCAGAAAATATTGGTTCGACGGGCACGAACAAGATGCCTCCTAGAGACCCGGCTTATGATCGCGATAAACGCCATTCGCACGAGGACAGTCGTTTGAATTTCCGTGACAATCGGCCTGATCCTGCGAGTCGTGATAACAACGACGGGCAAGGTCGATTCAACACGAATAACGGTAAATCCAACAGATGGGAGCAGGGAAGCAGCCGAAGTTACAAAGATCAACGACCTGATGCGACAAAAAGTTACACGGGAGGCATCCCTCGGAAATCGCTTGCCGACCAGAGCGACGTCTTCAACCGATCGGGCAACGGGTTCAAAAAGCGAGGAGACCCTGCGATGGCGCAAAAACGGCTCCATACATCACCAGCCGCATCCAAGAAGAATCGACGGGACTCGCGATCCCGATCCCCGCAAAATCGTCGAGACAGGTTGCAAACGTCGCAGCATCCCAGCGATGAGCCCTCGAGGTCCGGTCGCAGACAGGAAGTTCAAGCACCTTCAGTTGCCTCAAATCGACAGCGGAGACCTCGTTCCCGGTCGGTTTCTTCTTCCGACAGTGATAGCTCTCGGTCACGTTCCAGGTATCGGAGACGTTATTCGAGATCTCCGAGCTCGTCGCCGCCACGCACTAGCAGACGCCGTCGTCGCTCATCGTCGTCCAGTTCTAGGCGAAGCGAAAGAACAAGGCGAAGATATAATCGGTCGTCGACTCGCTCAGAGTCTAGTCGTAGCCCACCTCGAAGACAAGATCGTCCTATCGATAGAGGCGCGCGCGCGCCTCATACGGCAGCTATTCCGGCAAGAATTCCTCCTTCCTCGAACATGCGTTTGACGGATAGCAGCAATGCCGGAACATTGTTACAATCCAGATCGGCGCCTGTTAAGATTGCTTTGCCAACAGCAGAGCACAAACAGCTGCCCGTGGGTCCCGCAGCTACACGGAATCGACCCAAACCGATTCAAATCTTGCCCAATGTCGTCAATCGTAATTCACCTTTACACCCGCAACAGTTTCCTGCTCGCCTAGTTCCCTCGGGGCCACGAGCGATGACATCTCCGCATGGAGCGACTCCTGGTACACCGAATGATGGCGATGTCATCGCACTGGACAATCTCCGATCATCGCTTCGACTGCAACATGAGCTATATGACAGAATGCGGGGCGCAGCCTCTGCGGATGTCCGGCAGGCGTTGATGGCTCTCATCGAGAGCGATCCCGATTTTAATACCGATGTCGAGGCTTTCTGGAGAAGAATCTTGAAGAAGCAGCCTTCTGAAGATCAGCTTACAAACTTGCGTGTGCTACAAGGACAACATATGATAGTTGCGGGTCTCGAGCGACAAGAAGAGGAACTACAGACCCGTATTGCGAAAGCTGCTTCCGCCGCTGCCGCTCCTCAAGGCGAAAGATATCAGCTGGGTGTAATTTCGCGTCCCTCGGACAAAGAGGAACAAAAGGTTCAGACCCCGTCTACGGAGTCTGAAGCCCGCATGCCTCCACTTCGGAATGACACGAATGCAACAACTGAAGAGTCTCAGCGTTTACATCAACCGAGTTGTCTGGAGGACGATAGAGCTCGGCTCCGGCCCCAAGATGAAAGCATACCAGCCGAGATAGAAACGAAGGCAATAGCTGCAAACCATAGGCAAGAACAGGGATCCTCTAGTCGATCGGACAAGAAGAAGTCAGAAGAGAAAAAGCGGCCCACCGGAAAAAAGCCGCCAGTGCCGTACGAGAAGATCGCCCAGGTCGGTGAAGGCACATATGGGAAAGTATACAAGGCTCGAAACGGTGACGGCACGGGCTTGGTAGCGCTTAAGAGAATTAGGATGGAAGGCGAGAAGGACGGGTTCCCTGTTACGGCAATGCGAGAAATCAAATTGCTGCAAAGTCTGGATCAAGAAAACATTGTCAAACTATACGAGATGATGATTTCCCACGGTAAGTCTCCTTTTTTTTTGAACGACACCTGGAGGATTGTGTTGATTGTCCTTCTCGCAGGCTCCGTACACATGGTCATGGAGTACATGGACCACGATCTTTCTGGCATACTTTCGCAACCGCAGATAACGTTATCGGTCGCCAACCTGAAGTCATTTTGTCAGCAAATGCTTCGAGGTCTTGCATACCTGCATCAGAAAGCGATCTTGCATAGGGATATGAAGGGATCCAACATTTTAATCAACAGTCGGGGTGAATTGAAACTTGCGGATTTCGGCTTGGCCCGCCATTTCACGAAACGGAAGCGTAACGATTACACAAACCGTGTTGTTACGTTATGGTATCGAAGTCCAGAACTCCTGCTCGGCGAAACCATGTACGATGTGTGCATTGATAACTGGAGTGCTGGGTGAGTAAAGCCAAACTATCGCGCATTTCTGTCAAGCTGATTTTGCATCTCCAGATGCATCATGCTGGAACTTTTCGTTCGCAAACCTGTCTTTCAGGGTAACGACGAAATACATCAGCTCGAGGTCATTTATGAAATCATGGGTTCACCTACCGAAGAGGAATGGCCAGGACTGGCTAGTATGCCATGGTATGAATTAGTCAAGCCAAAGGAAGTGCTTCCTTCTCGCTTTGAAGAGTATTTTGCCAAGTGAGTAAAGGCTTCTTGCAGCTGTAACGTCATCCTGCTTTCCCAACTGACCTCTTTGGTATCTTTAGGCGACTGAATATTGCTGGAACGCAACTGGCAAAGGGCTTGCTCCACTATGATCCAGCTAAGCGGTTGACCGCCGACCAGGCCCTGGAATCCGCGTTCTTTAGTACCGAGGAACCTGCTCCAGAAATACCTTCTCAGTAAATCTTTTCTATCTGTTATATTCCCTTCACGCCATTTGACCGTCTATGCCTTTCTGAACAGCATCGCTAGTATCGTTGGAGAATGGCATGAAATGGAAGCGAAGCATGAGCGAGCACGGCGGAAGCATCGTCAGACCTGAGTGTCGATAATGGACCCACTGAATACCTGCATCGTACCGTCAAACGGAAGAATATATACATTCTAATATTATACTCGATAGACGAACAGCGAAAGAACATATTATTACATGGCGGACTACCTTGTTGCTGCAAGCTCAGGGTCCACTCGTTCTTCGAAGACCCGCCTAGATCTTACCACAAGTGACGTTGCTCCATCGTTAAGAGTGATCTCTATGCTTCTTTCACAACACTACATAGCCCTCTCCTTGAAGACAGCTATCGAGATAGCTACAGTATTATATCTAGGACAGCAGCATGCGCATGAACGACGTGCTGCATGACGTGTATCTTTGAAACAGCGGATCTTTTCTCTCCGGGTATCAGCCGGGGTCTTGTTTTCCGGAACGAATTACTATAGCGAATCTCAAACAAAACGGCCGGTGGTTGCGAGACGAGCGATCGAAACGCCGGAGTGCTGTCCAGTGCCCAGCGAATGTTACTGGCCAGTGCGAGGGTATGACAGGACATGCAGCCAAATACCTGCTGGAATACTTAGCTGGACGCTCCCTCCTAGATAAAAGGAAGACCTAATAGCATCAGACCTACTTAAAGCGCCAACCTTTGGAATTGACGCTTCACAATATACCCCACTGAATATACCGAAAGACGCCAATTCAGCTCCTTACAACGCCCAGCATGACAATCGCTTTGAACTCGACCTCGCACAAGGACAATGTCCACGTTCCATACACGAAGCCTACGCCTGCGAACGCTTCATCCTACCAGCCAACACACCCTAGCTTGCTCAAGGTTGTGTTGCAACAGGGTCAAGGCGCTGACGGGGAAGACTCGTATTCCAGCTTCTTGGTTGCAGAAAAGGTCAGTCTCCTGGCATCTGTGCTTGCCTGATACTTTATGCTGAAAATATGAATCCCAACCTACAGGATCTACCAGCAAATGCTGTAATCACTCGGCTTACGAATTTGACTACGGGCACCAAGGCGTATTCAAGTGTGCAACACGGCAACGGAGAACACGACCACTTTGAGCTGAACAGCGATCTCTTGTTCGGTGAGTACGAAACAGGATACCTTGGATCCCTCCCTTTGTCCAACGCTGATGCAACTCGTTGGGCCTAGTCAACCACTCTTGTTCGCCGAACGTCGCCTTTGACTTGTCGATTCCCCGGTCAGCTCAGGATGTCGAACAGGAAAGGTACCCTGCCGAATGGAACCTGCGCACGCTGTCGAGGCCGGTAGCAAAGGGAGAAGTCTTGACCTTTTTCTACCCTTCCACGGAATGGGACATGGGTGCGCCGTTTGACTGCAACTGCGGAGAATCGGTATGTTTTGCTTTCCGGTTGCTTGGGAGAGCGTGTGGCTTACGCATCTCCATGACAGAACTGTCTCGGGACGATTCGGGGAGCCAAGCATCTGTCTCTTGCTCAATTGAAGCAGCAAGAGTTTATCAACCTGCACATCATGCAACGCAAGCTGGATGAAGCGTCTTAGAAGATACTACACACTCGATTGGGCTGTTTAGGGATTAGGCACCACCAACGGGCATACGCCGGCTTGCAAACAGAAAGGCGTTGTTTCGCAGAGCATCAGAATAAAAATAGTCAAGCAATTAAGTCAGAGCCTTGTCACAATTATGGGCTAGTGATGTACAGATTACAAGGGGCAGAATACATGGATTTCGGTACAAGTCGGATTTTGCCAATTGTCAACGCTTCACTCGAAACGTGAGACTTGTTCTCTTCCACTCCTTTCCCGAACGACTAGCGATTCTCATTTTCTTACTCCTCACGATCTCGTGTTGCCACTTGTACCGAGCATCTCCACGCAAGACAGCCAGACTCCTCGCGGGTAACCATACATCCACCTTGTTTCCCGTTCGTTTCGCTAGTCTGCTTTTCCCGCTTCTCACCGATCCGTCGTCTGGCGCCTCGAGTTCATGGAATCGCATGAAATCACCGTCATGCATGGTAAGCGAGCAGACGGGCTCGCCGAATGTAAAGTTTTCGATGTGCGCGGAGATTCCATTGTCCACTTTGTACTCGTTGACGATACAGTATTCTGGGAGGTTGTTGCTTTCGTAGATGCCTTGTTCCGAAAAGGAACGCATAAGGCTGTTGAATTGCGGCGGTATTGGTGGCGCTTGAATCACTTCCGGTTTGTCGCTCTCGTCTTCCTTGGAGTCATGCATCCTAGACTTCATCAAACAATATGTCCCGCCAAAGTGCATTGTACGTCGAGCGAGGTCGGTCCGCCATGGCTGTACATCGAGATATTGTAACAACTCGTCTTCCGTCGCATGTGTGATAAACTCTGGAATGACTGAGAGACCGGGCACCTGCGATGATAGATCGTCTGGACTGGCGAACATATGCCTGCTGGGCTTCGATTGTTGCCGTATCGGTTTTATCTTGCCCCTTGCGGAAGATGGCACCGAGAAAAAGTTGAGGAGACTGGTCTGTGACATTATTGAGGTAGAAGTAATACGCAGAGGCGTGACATACAAGTCCGTTGGACCAAGCATGATAAGACCAAGAGGACACGACGACTCGCCACCGTGCGTCCGATATTCGATATTCATCACCATGCGGAGACCCCGGTAGTGGCGATTTTGGATCCGCGCGATTGCGGGGTGGTGGCCATGGCAGTATCATCAGCTGGCGGCTGGCTTGTCCGAGCCAAGTCAGCAGCAGCATACATCGAGTACCTCGAGAAGTACGGAGGGAGGGAGTATTATGTTCTTGCTCTTTCGACAAGACGCAGGAACATCACTAATCGAAGCTACTCGCCTGCAACAAACTAGAAACCTCGCGAACCTCCTTTTAGTAGCCAGTCATAGATCTCGAAAACAGGCGTAAGCCACAGAGACGTAACAACGACCTCGAGGAGCCAGCAGGATACAGGACTGCAAAGCTGATAGCGGTTTGCGAGCAGATGCTGGTTCGTGGTTCGTAACATTCCGAGTTGCAGATTTAGGTAGATCGGCACAGCAATATGGTTAGGTGAGTAACCTTCCCTCTGCCGCTTTCATAGAAGAAAGATGAAACGAGAGGAAGGCAAACACTGACGCATCCCTTCTCCCTGCTCCTGATAGGACTCCCGAACGACGACTAAGAGGTCATGCATCTTTCGTACTACCCCATACTGAATCCTTTTCAGCAAGTTCCAACGTTTCCAACTCGTCACCGACGATACCGCAACACGTGGCTGACAGAAGAATCCAAGGCTCCGAATTAGCCGATTTGGACCTCGAACCGAGCTTCGTGGTCCCTGCTTCCGTTACCGTAATTCATCCTCAACTCCGGGACCTTATATCCTGTCCCAAGGAAAGAGGTGTTATATATCATGTCAAAGGTCCGAGCATCGTCGAATTGACCGTCGATGTGAACGGTTATCCAGATGACAGCGGGGACGAAGAGCGACAGGATGAGGGAAAGAGAGCAGGAAGTAGGCCTTCGAGAAATAAAGAAGCTTGGTGTCCTCCGGTAAGCTCTCGAGCTTGCTTGAAGACTGAACCTCGTGTCTCTTTTGACGATTTCGAAGGCCGGCTTACCTTGGATTCCTCTTGACTGGTCTGCAGTACCGATCTCGACAAATCTCGGCATTGGCATTCATACCGAATTGCCTGACTGCCTCGTAAGCTCCGTCTCTCTTTGATCGCAAGCAGTTGGACCGAAGCCAACTGTATTCGTCGTCATGTCAGGGCAAACATCTTGGCTTGTGGTGGTCAGCAAGGAGAGTTGCATTTGACGAGTCTCCCGGCTCCCAATATGGGTCGCAACGAGACGGGTAATGCTACATCACGTACGCCAATCAACCCCTGGATAAGTCGACAGTTACCGGCTTTAGGATCGGGAGACAGGACTGCCGCTGCATGGTCCATGACCGTCACTCTTCCTCACGCCTCCATCAACAATTCGTTTGTGTTACTACCGCCATACCCTGGCGAGACTCCTCTACCGACTCGCGCCAGTTCGCCCGTAGAGGACTTTCGAGGCGGCAGCATATATCAGGGCCGTAATCCATCCTCCAATATTAGCCCACCAGTAGCAACATTTCCCAATTCTTTACCAAGAGGCAATAGACTAGATCGCCATAATATCGCTCGAGAACCCACCTCAGCGGAAGACGATCCACGAACTTCGTCTTTTGGTAGTACAGGGACGGACAACTCCCGAACATCCAGTGAGGGTCACCCAGCGGGAGGTGACGATGGTATGAGTTTCATGAACAACATGACAAGGCTTGTTCCGACGCGTAGCCCAGAAGCTATTGGGCACAGGGGATCTTGGAGCACTCGCTCAAGAGGTACTCGTGGGGGCAGGGGTGGAGCCTCTTTCGATTCAAATCGTCAACACGCCAGCCCTGTTCAATCCCATGGCGTTCCTCCTCAGTTGCGCGGTCTTGTTCGAGGTGAAGTCGAGCCAGATGTCTACGTATATGACAGCGGAATCGCAGCATTTGGCTCACGGACAGCAGTCGGAGAAAATCAACCCTATTCCCGGAATGCACCACCGTCCTGGTACTCGCACTTGTTGGACAACAGCCAGTTTCCTCAGCGACCACTACCACCGGCATCCAGCTTTCTGCCTCCATCCGTCATCACTGGCGAACCCAGGCTGTTGGTTTCCAACAACGATCATTTCGTGAAGCTGTTCGCGCTCAGGGCGGCTCTAACTAACAACACAGGACAGTCCCAACCTGCGAGGGTTAACGAGCCCAAATTCGCTTCGAAACGGCTGACAAATATTGGTGGCGTAAAGATCAATACTGCTGCAAATCATTGTGAGTAGACATTGTAGGAGGGATATATTATACATGGTCGACTTACTCGTCCACTTCTAGCGTCGTTATCTCCCGACGGGCGTACGCTGATATGCGTTGGTGATAACCATGAAGTCTACCTATACGAAGTCATAAGCGGAGGATGCGACTTCCGACTGATCAGGACGTACCGAGCGAGTGACGATGCCGGATTCTCCACTAGTTGGAGTAAAGACGGAAAGAAGTTCGCAGTCGCTAGTCAAGATGGCGTTGTTACCGTCTGGGACCATCGGTAAGAGCACCAAAATTTGCCTCATCCTGTTCGATAATGCTTCACGCGCCTGATCATGACCTTCTTCAGCTCATCTGATCCGCTGGCAAAGTTACATACTCGGACACGCCACGACATTGGACGCTTCGACTATGAGGATACGTATTACTGGCGGTCTGCCGCAGCAGATGGAAGCAGACGAGATCCTGCCAGAGTAGTTAAATTCAGTCCACCGGGAAGTGATCGTGACTTGTTGGTGTTCTCAGAGGTGAGCTGCCAGACAATCAATCCCCTGAAATATCTCCTCTAATCCGATGGTCTACCGTCCTTAGGAAGGAGAAGCGATACACGTGGTGGATGCTCGAACTTTCGATGTGCAAGCCCGTCTGGAACTTCCTATCATCAGTCGCGAAGAACGTCTGCGCAATGCCCATCATCCCTCATATTCCCCTACTAGACGAGTGGGACCCGATGGTGGGCGAATCGGCATTGCCGGTATCGACTTTGATCCCTCCGGCGATTTCCTGTACGCGGGAACGGAGGCGGTCATGGTGGAATACGATTTGAGGCGCCACAGTCGGAGGGGCGTCGGTAGCTGGGTTCTCGCCTAACTTACTCAACCCCATTGGTTTCGACATACCATGATATTATGCGGTTGTATCTCCTTGTATAATCCTTGTTGTATGTGGCTCCTGTATCATTTTCCATAGTAAAAGATCGTTCGAGCACGTCATTTGATTCTGTTTACAACTGTCATTCTGGTATATCAAAAAATATCCTCATCTTCGCTACTGCTTTGCTCCGCCCACCTTTCGCCCTCTAACGTAGACATGAGCGATATCTCTGTCGTCCGAGACAAAGAGGAATCGCTCAAATGTCTCCTTCAATTTCGTCCTTCGTTCCTCCCGGGTCTGACCCGCAGGCCTATCCTCTCCGACATCCAAGAAGAAATTGGGAGAGGTGCCTGGTGTAACATGGAGCGCATCGAACTCTTTCCCTGGTAAGAAATTGCCTACGGTGTCGGCCATCTTGCAGAGCGCAGCACCGCCCATCGTAGCGAGGTAGAACAACGTCGGAATCGGCAATGGCTTGTCGGTGAATTGGCCAGTATGACCATTAGCTTGTTCATTGGGCTTTTCCGGCTGAATGGCCAACATCTTGGACAGCATGGACGCGTTTCGTAACTGCGGAAGGACGCCAAGCGCAAACCCTCCGGAGCAATCGCTGCCCAACCCAACCTGTATATCGAACGCGAATATGAATACCCTGTACGATTCTGACTGGGACCAGATGACTCACGTTGAGACCTTTATCCAGCATAGCGCCTACTCTTGCTCCGCCACTCATCAGGTTGAAATTGCTCGTCGGACAATGACTGATTCCAGCTCCGGTGCGCTTGATGACGTCCATTTCCTTCTCCGTCAACCAAACGCAATGGGCCAAGATCGTGCCATTGCGTAGCATTCCGTATTTCTCGTACACTTCGGTGTACGACTTGCATTCCGGGAATGAGCGTAACGTTTCCTGAATTTCGGTCCTGTTTTCCGATAGGTGTGTCTGAATGTGTACGTCGGGCTCGCTAGCCATAAGCTCTCCCAGTCCTTGCATCAAGTCCGAGGTACATGACAAGGCGAATCGTGGTGTGATGATTGCCTGCACCAGTGGAGACGGGTTTGCACTTTTCCATGGCAGTTTTGACGGTTGTAGGTCCCGGATATAGGATATAAGAGCTCGAGTGTCCTCGACTGACGCCTCTGGAGAGGCTTCGCAATAGTAATCAGGGCAATTTCTGTTCATGTTGCATTTGCCCACGAGAGCTCGCTGACCTGTAGGAATGCGTCAGTCGGTATGTGGCTTTGTCATGCTATTCGTAAAAGACCTACCTCGTTCTAGGACCACATCTGCGAGAACCTTTGCGCTCGATACATGCTGGCTAGCGTAGTAGGAGCACGTTGTGGTCTAGGAAGAAAGGCAACCGGATTAGGTGTGGTCCGAACCTTTCGCGCGCATTGTACTCACGCCTGCATTGAGATTCCGCTTCACAACCTGGTCATACACCTTTTGAGCATATTCCAAGTCTGTAAATTTAGCTTCTCTGGGAAACGTCAATTGCTGCAGCCAATCCAAGAGCTCGTATTCCTGACCAAGTCCAAGATTGGGATATTGCGGCGCGTGCTGCCGAAAGACAAGACGGTCTGCGATAAGTCAAGCACTTTACATTCAAGGGCAAGTTTCTTACAGTATGAGTGTCGATCAGCCCAGGGCAGATGAAATCCCGTTCATCCAGCTGCACGAAATCTGCGTCGTGAGTGGTAGATAGCCCTTCTAAATCCAGGCCATGTCTGGTCGTTACTTCCTGCAGCTGAGATCCATCGACATCTGTTTCGATCCAAACTATACTGCCATCCGAGACGTAGACGAGAGCATCCACGAGGTACTGGAGTTGGGTGAGCGAGGTGGAGTGAACGAATGAACCGTAGTAGAGTGTATTTCTTGACATTGTAAAAGGCAGCCAAGTCATTCAGCCTGAAGGCCTTGCATTATTCTTCGTCTTCCGAGCCTATATACTTGTAATTCACCGACCGTGAAAGGTCTTCAAACATGGTCACTCCACCTCCGGTCGGACCGGGGTTGATCACCGCGCCAAATCCGAGACTCCGCGTGCACGTCCCTTCGATCACACGTCGATATCGGAGCAGCAGCTGGACAGCTATCTGAACCCAGTTGTTCAAGATATCGTTGCAGTTACAATGTCGTTTCAACGTGCGTGATTGCGAGCTTAACATGTCGCTTGTCAGTTTGTTGGAATGTACATTTCTCCAGACATTGATCACCGTGCGACTATCACCTTACTTCGCGCGAAAGCCCACAATCGCTTCAAACCAGTACCAGCGTTGAGAACTCGTCCAGTTGCGATGGAATGGACACCATGTATATGTGTTACCGGTACTTTTACAACAGCGGCTTGCTTTCAAAGCACGCCACACACGCTATAAAGAAGATACGTCGAAGTTCTCTACGGGATCGTGATTGGCAACAACCTTAGATCTGGATTCTCTCCACCTCACAAGGACTCCTTCTGCCGAGACTCTAGCAAACGCTTCTTCGCTCCGCGCTTCTTGTTACGGTTGCAAGTGGACTTGTGGCCGGACGTGGTATCTGGCATCGCTCCCGCCCCAATGCCGTCATTGACTTTGGGGTCTGTCGCGTCATTCGTGGGCACGGGAATTCTGACGTTCGCAGCAGGCATACCGCTGGCAGCTCCGCTGGTCTGATGGTTGGAACCTGCAGCATCGCCCCCAAAGGAAGAGGAGGACACCTGTACCCAACGGCAAGAAGATGAGTTACTCCGATCGATCTTTAATCTGGGAGAAGCTGATGTTGTACTCACAGGTCCCGTGGTTGTAGGCAAAGATCCACCTCCCGCCAGGTTATTGACATTTCCTATCACCTTGCCATTTGAGCCAGACGGGGCATCTGATTGCGACGCCGGCTGGAAGACAGTAGAGCGATATCAGTCGGCATCGTTGTTCTTCACGCTATAACCTGTGACTCACGAGTTCAGTTTTTGCTGGACTTTCCGGGTGCTTGGGTGAGCGTGTCTTGCTTGGAGCGGGAATAGCTTCTGTCTTTGCTGGACCTTCCGGATTTTCGGGAGCGCCTGTATTACTTGGAGTAAGACCAGCTTCTGTTTTGATTGGGCCTTTCGAGCCCTTGGCAGCGTCTGTGTTAGTTGGAGTAGAAGTAGGAGCCGGTAACTCGCTCGTAGAAGATGGAGCGGGTTCAATGGCATAAGATTCCTGTAAGTGGGATGATCAGTAATCCATCAGCTACTGGGGCTGCCGGTGTTCTCTTGATCTAGTTGGCTCGAAGACACTCACTGCCGGAACACGAAGATGTGCGCCATCCAAACCGGGTGTGTCTGGTTTCTTTACCTTCTCGCACACTTTCGTGACGGGCCCTTGATCTATTTTGTTGGGTTTTCCGGACCACGAGTCCCATGTCCATGTGGCCTGATTTCGGCAAGGCAGTCATCAGTCGAGGACCAGCTGTCGACGCTTGAGGTATAGTTATACTTACAGGAACGCAAACCTCGGTAGCCAACCACTTGTTTTCGCGTACGGTTGTACTACTTGAGGTGTCCGTCGGACAGAACGTGATGGTGTAGTCCGCTTGTTGCTTCGCATCACAAGTCACGAGGGACGCATGATCGCTAGCAGGTGTGTATCAATCAGTAATCAGCAGTCTGCTACCGCTGCAGACGGTGAATATCTTGTACTCACTCATAGGCAAACTATGACCACGAATGAAGTAAGAGTTAATCTTTCTCCGTGCAACCATCGTAAAGGCGACATGCCGACATTCTTACAGCATAGGCCTCTGGACATGCGTCCTTGAATAACCAATAGTAGTCATTCATTTCCAATCCGCAATCCTCATGCAATGTGAATGGGCCTACAAAACGGCTACGGTGAGCGAAATGACGGTCAGGCGTCAGGCGTGGGCGACTCACCTGTGCAACAGTTACGATTGCCCGTAGTTTTGTGACCGCTCGCGTCCTTGTACCACCCTTCAGCTTTAAAGCGGTTTGTTAAGAGGAGGAGAGGAGTCAGCAATGTAATTTCGCGGAATACACAGGTCCTCCGCAACTACTTACAAATGCCCGCTTTGCAAGCAGTGACGCATCCCCCATCCCTCTGGAGTTCTGAGGGACAGATAGCATTGATGTCAGTCGCACAGGAGAGCTCTTGACATCCCTTGTTAGGTTTAATCTGCATTTGCAGGTTGAAGCCTGGTCAGACGTTTAAAGTGAACAAGTTGACACCCGCAATGTACCAAGTGCGGAATGACTCGGCTTGTGAACTCACCATCCACTAGCGAGATGTCGTAGTTATCAGCAATAGAACTCGTTCCGTTGAAAAGGGTGAACTCGGCTACCGTTGCTAATTGATTACCAGTGATACAGCTCTCATTCGTTCCCCCACAATTTCCCGTGTCGCATTTGAATTGGCCGTCGACGTGTTTACACCCCGTACGTCCCCACATTCTGCCACTCCAGGTGTCTGCCACTGGAATGTTCTTCTTATCGCCTTTTTTCAATGACGCGAATCCCATGAGTCTTTCGGAACCCTCTGCATCGGTGATCTTTGGAAACACTGAACTGTCCTGTAAACCGGGCCATATTGGTTGGTCACAGTTATTAATGAACGTGAATTGACGGGTCTTGCCGTTTACCAAAGCAAGAGAGGCGAGGGCGGCAAGCCATGCTGATGCGCGCATGATATGACTCGAGTTTATGTCAAAGCGATTGTGCAGTGTCCTCACGTCAAGCGAGGTGATAAATATGTGACAGAATGGCCAGCAATCTGTAGCATACGATATGCCGATATGTATGTGTCTGTCCAGGACGGCGATCCGAGCGGCGGGACGAGCATACATGCGTGCTTATATCGTAGGAAATTCGAGTGTGTTGATGACGCAGCTTGTTGTACTTTGAGACGACCCTGAAACACGGGAAAGCCCAAAGGAAGAAACAAATTCGCGGTTTAATTTGGTAACCGTCCTTTCTTCTTCTGCTCCGGCTTCGTTTTCTTGCGACGTTTCGGACCGTGAAGAAAGGGGAGGGACCTTTGCGATTGTCGGTACAGATTTGAATGGCATAGCACGGCGAGATTTACGAGGGTACATGCTTTGGCTTTTTCCCACTCGTCGCTGCCTTTTTGTTCTTCCACACGCCGCCATACCGGTACCAAGGGGTGTCTTTGGTGCCATCTACCTTTCCTCCTGACGCGTCCTTCCAACAATTTCCGGGGCAAAGCAAGAACCATTTTTCGGATTCGTCCTTTCGGCAGCGGATCAAGACGTCGCTCGGTTTGCCGCACTGATCGCAGGCTTTGGTGGACGTGGAAGGGTCTAGCTTTGCCGCCTGTTTTGCTGTTAACGGCCTTTTCTTGTTGGCATTTTCAGTTTGATCCGGCTGTTCGTTCTTCGGTAGCTCGTGATCTTCCATTCCAATATCGAGTCCTTCAGATGAATGTCGTTCTGGGTCGCTGGCAGCCGGCTGTCTATCCGAGGGTGCGGACGCCATACGTGGAAAGCTCGTGAATGCTGGTGGCCCGAGGTTTGGAGAAGACTTGATTTCTCCGCGAATAAAGCGATAGGCGGAGGTTGACTGTCTGTCGTTGAGTGTACAAGTCGCTGTCTCCTTGCTTGCTACCAGTCTTCCAATACATCGACGTCGACATTGAATGATGAGTCGTGCGAACAGCATACGATCATGTCTCACTTGTCCAGCATCGCGCTTTCTTAGGTAAGCGCTCTGTATTTAGCTTCCGCACCGCCCGGCCTGGTCCCTGCTGGTCCTCGACTTCTCCAAGCACAACCTCTTGAATAAGAACTATTGCTATAGGCCCCAAAGCCAGACAGTGTTTCCCAACCAAGCTACGCAAGGATCCCACCGCTCGGATTATACTGTTTATACAGTTCCCGCCACTGCCTTTGGGCTAACGCAGCCCAAACGTCGTTCGTTTTCGCTATACCGCAACATTATGACGGCCGCTACGTTGAGCGATCCCGATCAGTGGATAAATCATGTACGCCGCTCCACTCCCGCCTATTACCATCTACGCGTCGTGTACTGACGCACATTGAGTCTGATCTGTAGCTCCTGCAATGTAAACACCTACCGGAACGTCAAATGAAAGTACTGTGTCAACGCGTACTCAGTATCTTAATGGAGGAATCAAACGTACAACCTGTCGAAGCACCTGTCACGGTGTGCGGAGATATCCATGGACAATTTTGGGACGTACATGAGCTGTTACGGCAGGGTGGTATGGTACCAGGGACGAAGTATATCTTCATGGGAGATTTCGTAGATAGGGGATACTATAGTCTGGAAACGTTTTCCTTGCTGATGGCGCTCAAAGCCAGGTATGTCCCTTGGCTAGCATTCTCTGACGGGAGGCTCGAACTGACCATCCCAGAACATTTAGGTACCCTGACCGTGTCACTCTTTTGCGAGGCAATCATGAAAGTCGGCAGATCACCCAAGTCTACGGCTTCTATGGTAAATGTCGCGTTTCCGTGCTCTGCGAGATCTAACGACGAATACCTCCCCCTCCGATTTCTCAGATGAATGCCAGAATAAATACGGAAACGCCTCGGTATGGAAAGCCTGTTGTCAGGTATTTGATCACCTAAATCTTGCAGCGGTAAGTGCACCGCCAGTTCAAGTTTTTCAAGACTGCAGGATGCGAACCTCAAATTTTGGACTTCTAGATCATAGATGGGAGCGTGCTCTGTGTGCACGGAGGACTGTCGCCGGATATCCGAACGTTAGACCAAGTGAGGGTGATAGCAAGGGCCCAAGAGGTACCTCACGAGGGTGCATTTTGTGGTACGCATGATTCTCTTGACGTTTGACCGTCTTCCAATTATTGATTCGCAATCTGGCTTCGGTCTTTGCAGATCTCATGTGGTCAGATCCGGACGATATAGACACGTGGTCTGTCAGTCCAAGGGGTGCGGGGTGGTTGTTCGGTGCAAAAGTCACACAGGAGGTGAGTGCTACACGCATATCAATCAGTCTGGTCGTGGATTGCTAATCTGCGCCTCGTATCTAGTTCAATCATATCAATGGCCTATCGCTGATAGCAAGAGCACATCAACTTGTACAAGAAGGATACAAACACATGTTCGACAACCAACTAGTAACCGTGTGGTCTGCGCCAAATTACTGCTACAGGTGTGGCAATTCGGCAAGTATCATGCAGGTGAAAGAGGATGGTAGTACGGACTTCAAAGTATACATGGCGGCAGAGGAGAACGAGCGGGACAGCAAGAATGAAGCAGCTAGAAGGGTAAGCTCCACCCTAAAAAAATTGTGCCATTCTCGTCATAGCTAAATCCAGGTCTTGATAGGGCTTGCCTTCATACTTTGTATAACGGTCATTTCAAAATGCAATATCGACCACAGGCAGGTTTCTTGCCGCATGAGGTGTACGACGGAGGGGTTTCCACACGGTTGTATCCATAGCTATCTTGCATCTTCGCATCATGAGGAGACATTCAATTTCCTTGTTAAGGCTCGCAAGCTGGTGCAGGCGATGGTTTGGTGAAACTTCTCTACTATTGGCTTCTCTGATGGATTTTATTCTCTGATGGATTTTATACCAAGTCTTCAATTCGAGCTTCAAAAGAGACGTCGACGGTAAGCAAGATCAGCATGCCGGTCCAGGTCTCGAAGGCTTTCCTGAAGGGTTTGGAGGCGGTGGACAGGAGGGAAGACGAGGAGAATATAGAAGAAGGAGTAGTTGAGAAATTACCATTATTAGTAGTACTCGTCCTCACAGCTGTTCGTACCAGTACACTGGTACTTGCAGCTGCGCCAGCTATCGCGCTCGTGCTACAATTAGTTCTGAATTTCGCGCTTGGATGTTTTCGCGCTTTGACCTATTTCTTACGTGTTTCAGGTTGGCCTTATCTCAGTCGCATCGTCCGTAGCGCGGGGACCCCAGCCTGTACCCACCTATGATAAGGTGATAAGGCTTTTTGGAATGCATCAATGCAATGCTAATTTAGAGTGGCACCTTATCTGAGCCCCAGTCATTGGTTCGAAGGAATCAACATAGTCGATTATCTCCTGGACCTCAGATCAATTCGGCTCAAGCCTGTGCCGCTCTGAGATGGCGAAGATGCAGGCAGCCATGCAGGCGGTGTTCGATGTGGCGGATCATCAGTCTTCCTTTGCATCATTGCTGACTCCTGATCGTTACAAGAAGTTGAGACTGAACTCTGTCTCGAATTCAAGTCGAGGCCAGTATCCAAGCGAGATCATTGAACATCTCAAAGGACCTGCACTTGCATTCGTGCCAAGTGGTATTGCCTAGTAGCCATCGCAAACGACAAATTACATTCGGAGCAAGATGTCGATCAAAACCTCATCGCCCACATTGACCGACTCCGTCTCTTCGGCAATGTCTTCTATGACCCCTTCACTTTCCTCCTTTTCTGGACGATCGTCATTGGAAACTTCGCCGGACACAACACCTCCTTCCAGTCCCGATCTACAAAAGTTGACCTTGAAAGAAAACTCGAGGACATTACCTTTACCCGAGTCTTTGCCCTTAGTACCAACTCATACAATTGCCGAACAAGGGGATGACAAGGACGTTGGGACACCTGATGCTTGGATCAAGCGAGATCCGCGAATGGTGCGATTGACGGGAAAGGTAGGTACGGATTGATGTACTCGCTTATTGGTAGTATTGACGCCTGTGTCTGCCTTTTAGCATCCACTCAACTCTGAAGCCAAACTGGATGATCTGTTCACTGCTGTAAGCCTTTCAGGGCGATCCCTGAAACAGATCTTCGGTACTAAATCCCTTTCGCTACCACAGGGGTTTCTGACGCCTGCAGAGTTGTTCTACGTCCGTAATCATGGTGCCGTCCCTCAAGTCGATGTGGAGGAAGCGCGGAACTGGAGGGTCAGCGTCGAAGGGTAGGTCTTTACTGGGCCAGCAACTTCGCGCAAATCGATGACTGAAGTACTTCCGATATAGGCAAGTGGCGAATCCTTTGCAGTTGTCGATACAAGACCTCAAGGATCGCTTCGAGGTCGTAACATTACCCGTGACACTGGTCTGCGCTGGCAGTGAGTGATTACAATCGCATCGATGTAATTCTCTCCGATACTGACCCCTTAAATTCTTTAGATCGTCGTAAAGAGCAAAACGTCGTTCGTAAAGGTCTCGGATTCAACTGGGGAGCTGCAGGAGTATCAACTGCTCTATTCACTGGTGTTTACTTGGCCGACATTCTGGAGGCCGCCAAGCCTATATTTGTCGACGGCAAAAGACCAGGTCATGTCGTCTTTGAAGGCGCTGACCAACTTCCTAACGGTCCCTACGGCACAAGTCACCTGTTATCCTGGGCTCGGAACAAGACGCGGGGAATGTTGATCGCTTGGGCAATGAATGGACAACCGCTCGCCGCTGATCATGGGTACCCACTGCGATTGGTGTCGCCGGGGAACATCGGTGGACGAATGGTCAAGTGGTTGACCAAGATCCAGGTGTCGCACGAAGAAAGCCAGCACTATCTGCACTTCTGGGACAACAAACTGCTACCTACTCAAGTTATGCCTGAAGAAGCTCGAGCTGAGAGGAAGTGGTGGTATGATCCCCGATACATCATCAACGAGCTGAATACCAATTCAGCCATCGCCAAACCCGATCACAACGAAATCGTCGACATCAAAACGACGCCAGAGTATACGCTCAAAGGCTATGCCTATTCTGGTGGAGGAAGACGAGTGAATCGAGTCGAAATTTCAGTGGACGACGGCATCACATGGAAATTGGCAGAGATTTGCTACCCGGAAGACTTATACCGAGCTGTGACTCACAACGACGACGTTTACGGCAAACTCGACCTGACAGATCGAGACACTTGTTTCTGTTGGTGTTTCTGGAGTTTCCCTATTAGCACACAAGAACTCAAAGACAGCCCGGCGGTAATGGTCCGAGCCATGGACGAAGGTTTGAGCGGTCAACCGAGGGACATGTACTGGAACGCGACATCGATGATGAATAACTGGTGGTTCCGGACTGCCATTCATGTGGAAGACGGTGACAAGTTGCGGTTCGAACACCCTACGATGGCCGGTACTACGAATGGTGGCTGGATGGATCGCCTCAAAGGAGAGGGTCAGAATGTTCTAGAACCCGTCTTTGGTGACGCCTCGAAGAAACTCGCGCAGCAAGCACCTGCGGTCGTAAAACCTGCAGAGGTCAAGATGACCAAGGAAGGTGTCAAGCGATTGATTACTATGGAGGAGCTCAAGGCGCATTCCGGTGTTGACGAGCCTTGGTTCGTAGTAGCTGGAGAGGTCTATGATGGTACCGGCTTCCTGAAGGATCACCCTGGAGGCGGTGACTCCATCACTCTTGTTGCGGGCGAAGACGCGACGGAAGATTTCATGGCAATCCACTCACCGCAAGGCAAATCCCAACTTGCGCAATTCCACATCGGTACCCTCGACCTCAAAGAGATTCTGCACGAAAACAAGGAAGAAGCAACGATCGAACCCATCTTCCTTTCAAAAACCAAGTGGAAGAAAGCGATTCTGGAAACTATCCAGGTGGTTTCGCACGATTCCCGAGTGTACCGTTTTGCCCTGCAAGCGGGCGATCAACTGCTGGGTTTGCCCACGGGACAGCACGTATTCTGTCGATTGAGGCGCAAGGTGCCGCACGATCAGCATGGAAAGACCGAAGTGGTCGAGGGCGAGCTCGTACAGCGCGCATACACTCCCGTCTCTCCCGCCGATGCGAAGGGTTATATCGATCTGTTGATCAAGCTGTACTTGCCAAACGACAAGTATAGTGTCGGGGGCAAAATGACCAGGTGAGTACTTAGGTTCACAAAGAATGCGGCTTAGTCGTACTAATTACGGGTTGGCACATTTCTCTAGCGGGTTCAACGAGCTCGAAGTCGGCGACTTCGTAGAGTTCAAAGGCCCTCTAGGTTCTTTCGTTTGGCGGGGAGAGGGGACATGTGCTTGGCGTGGGGTCGAGCGCAAGGTCCGTAAACTGGGCATGCTGTGCGGAGGTTCCGGTATCACTCCAATTCTACAGGTTCTGAAAGGAGTAATCGAGGACTCTGCTGACACCGAGACTGAGATGTGGTGTATCGACGCGAATAAATCGCTTGAAGATATACGTGAGTCTTTCAAACACCGGAGGCGGAGAAGGTTGACTTATTTCGCTTCGTTTTTCACTGTCTGGGCCAGTGTGTCGAGAAGAGCTGGACGACCTCGTCAAGCGTTCAAACGGTCGATTCAAACTTCATCACACTCTTAGTGCAGTCCCCAACAATTGGACGGGCTCCAAGGGCCGCATGACGCGTGAGATGTACGAAAAGCACTTGCCAGCGCCGTCCGATGACGGTCTGGTGCTTATTTGCGGGCCAGAGGCAATGATCAATCACACTGCGAAGCCTCTTTTGGTAAGTCTGCAATAACATACAAATTCAATTTCTCGATGCGCTTGTTGATCCGTTGTTGTCAATTCGATCCATTGTCTAGACTGAACTTGGCTGGGACGTAGAGAAGCAATTGGTGGTCTTCTAACCTGGAGCTGACGTGTCTTGCGAGATATCGCCTAAGGATTGCAATTTTACGACCGATTCAGTTTGTTTGTCCCGTTCCCGACTGCGACAGTGTTCCTTCTAGTTGTATCTGTATCCATAGATTGTGAACATAGGATTGTAGTAGCGCTATATACGTATAGAAATCACCATTGCAAATATGGCATTGGCTACGAAGCAGCTCAAAGCTCAGCATGCGTTGAGTTTCGCTTGACGTGCTTTACCAAAGCTCAAGAAGATAAAACGAGTCTCCCTCGCGGGACAAGAACGGATGAACAGTCAAAGTCAAGATAATCATTTGTCCCTCTATGCATGCAGATCATTATTTACAGTATGCCCAAGTCAGGTCGTAATATAGGTCGTAAAAGGTCGTTACAAAGTCATGTCCATCGTCTTCTCCCGTCGGTATCACCAAATATAAGCAGCAGGAACCACGCCCTCCCGTCCGTCCTGCGTACGCACAAACCACCAATCCTCTCCCTCGGCTTCCTCCACCACGTATATCCGCTCGCCCGCCATCACGGTCACTTCGCGTGCATCCTCCCCGGTAAACGAGTACTTGACTGTCGTCGGTCTGCCCAGTGGTTCCGGTCCATGTTCTGATAACGACGACGATGATGTTATTGATGAAGATGACGACGAGCGCGTGCGTATGGGTGCAGCAAGAACAATAGGAGGCACCGCCTCCGTCTTGGGTGTGCGCGTGACGAAGCCTGCTGCTGCTGCCGCTTTCTCACCAAAGATGGCTGCTTGAATGGCATCCAGTCTCCGTTGACGGTCTTCCTCGGTCTCTTCCCCCTCGCCTCCGTTGGCGGCAACAGCACGCTGTCGACTACTGTCCCTTGGTCTCCAGCAGAACATGACGAGCAGTCCTATAAGCGTAATCAAGAACACAAGACCTGTCGAATTGGCGATTGCGATCAACACGATCAAACCAAGTGCAAGGTAATCTGCAAACAACCGAGTCAGCTTCACAGGCATGTATTACTTTAACCAAGGCCACGACGCTACTCACGTTTCGTCGAGAAGGTAAACGATTCTTGGGAGTAGAATAGACCGCTACCGGTGGCGGGTGATCCGTCGCTCTGCTTTCCAATCAACATCGGAACCCATGTTTGACCATCAAACAAGGCCGACGTTGCGTTCACCACCACCGTTGACGTGGTGCCACCTTGAGTCTTTTGCACGGGAACGCGAATGAGACCAGTTGCGAGCAATAGACGATCGGATTCCATACTTCCACTGCTCGTAGAGGTGTGCGATTTGGAAAGGGGCACAAACACGAGCTGCGAGATTCTCGTGCCTGATTCTAAACCGGAAGCTACAAGACAAGCAAGTGTCGGCGTTAAGTCGCGCCAGATTGGGAAGGAAGCTTGAACTACCTACTTTGCGTGCTCCAGCTATGTCCATCCCAGTGCATGAGGAAAGGCTGGTTATCGCTGCTCGATCTGGGCAAGTTGCCAGCAGAATGTCAGCAGGCTATCAGGGAATCCTTTCGTCACGTATACTTACTGCCCTGCAGCCCACACGCTACCAGTATTCCCATTGTCCATCGTCACAGCCCTGACCGATCCTGGCAACGCATCTGCCGTACCAAGAGTAATCCACGAAGTGTTGGTGAAAGAGTAGATTGCGACCGCCGCCGACATTCCGTCGGAGAGCACGAATGATCCAGCCACCAGAAGGTTTTCGGCATTCTAAAAAGAACGTACGAAAATGCGCCCGAGTCATTAACCCGTACCTGGCGTGCTTTTACGTGTGACTTACCTGCCCGCCAACTTGCAACGAGGAAACAACCCCACTCCTCAATCCATCGCCAAGCGTGCTCCACCTATTTTGTTGTGGATCCCAGCTACAGACACCGACGCATCCTAATGACCCAGCAGTAGTGAATGCGCCCGCGACGATCACCTGTTCATTGCTTGTTTTACCGGAAGACGATCCACGATGCCCGATGGCATAGACGGCACCTAAGCTTGTGTTTCCGTTGACTGCACGGAAAGAAGGGTAAGTGAAGAGAAACTAGAGCCTAAGGAACCAACTCACCTCCATTTGCGAGCGCCGGAACACTCTTCCAATCCCCCGCTTTACCTTGGGCGGTCATGTCAACCCACCCAAACCCTTTATCTCCACCAACAAACAACCATCCCTGATTCGCATCATTCACAACTTGCAGCGCCCTTATGACACCTACAACATCCTCTGGCGTGCGACTAGAAGCGGAAACAACAGGCACGACAGTCGTTTGCGCTGTATTCCAGATCCCGAGGTTTCGGATGCCAGTCGTAGAGGTAAAGTTCCCACCGATGATCGTCCATGGATCGGATGACGACGATGAGGCGTTGGTATAGTATGCAACAGTCAAGATCGATGGAGCGGTATACGAGTCCTTCATCATGGCCGAGAGCGCAGCGCTTGATGTTTGAGCCGAGCTGGACGATTGTCGTTTTGTCAATGCAGAGGCTGAGAGATGGCGGTTAAACCACGGCGCGGAAGATCGGGTGCTGGCATGATGCGGCAAAATCTCGAGTGCGAATGCTTCTTCTCCCTCTTCCGACGCATCATCATCGCCCACTGCTCTGCGTCGATTCGGTGTGTTTGTTGTCGATTGCGCACCAGACTGATTCATGGCAAATCCAATTGCAGATCCAGTGACTTGCAGGGCCACCTGCTGCCCGTCCCCGGTAAGCGAGACCAACCCACTCGCACCATACGCGCTCACTCCGCCGATCCGCCCGACAACAGCACTACCACTACCTGCAGTGGCACGCGCTTGTACGGATCCCCATACCCTGCCACCACCACCTGTCAATGACCAATCATCCGCTGACAGATCGTATGTCGCGACTCCACCGCTGGCCACCCTGGTCCCATTACGGAGAAACACACCTCCGAATTCTCCCGTGACCTCCAACGTATGACCATCGGCAGCGAGAGCCACCGTCGTTACCCGATCATCGACGCCACCCGACAAGGACGACCATTCACCAGACTGAGTATCGTATTTCGCCAAATTCTTCAACGCCACTCCTCCTCCACCTGCTGATTGCTGTTGTTGTAAAGCCGTAAATTCTCCACCAACGAGTAAATACCGATCCCATCCGACCAACGAATTCACCGGACCATTCACTCCACCTGCCTTTAGTGCAACGACCGATTTGCTCGAGGTATCCAAGACGAGCAAATTCGAATAGTTTCCCGCTGTAAAGTTCCCACCGACAAACAACAACGTCTTGGCTACCGCCGGAACATTTGCAAACGCCTTGATAGACCAGCCAGAAGCGGCGCTTGTTGAGCCGAGGGTAGCGTTCTGAGCCTTGGAGAGTGTGAAAGCGAGTGCATCGAGCGGTGTTTGGTTCGCAGGGAGGAGTAGAGACGTGCCATCCGTTGTTCCCGTCTTACTGCTGCCAGTCGAGCTGGAGGTGGTGTTGGACCAAGCAAACGTCCCGTACCCCAACGTCCACGTCGAGTTGCCCATCATCGTCGTCGTCGTTGTCGTATTGAGGGAAGACGAGGACTGCACAACCTGTCCATCCGCGACCTGTCCACCCGTGATCGTCGTCGGTCCCTGCACTACCGAGCTTGAATTCCCACGAGTCCCATTCACTGCAACGGCATCAAACACGGCATCCACCTCGCCGGCCACCAACGTCCATTGACCCACGCCGCCCTCCGCTCCCGTGGGTTGAGAGGCAAGCGCCAACCTCACCGTGACGCCAAACTCCTCACTCGACCTCTCCAGATACCCAGAAAACACGAGCGCCCTACTATCCGACGACGAACGTTCATCCAGCGTCGTCACAATCGGCAACGCCCCCCTCCCTGAAAACACTTCCACATCAACATTCCCCGTCCGCTCCCCGCACGTGCCCGCAACGAGCGGCAGCCGCGCGCATCCGGGTGTCGTGATGAACAGGTTGTAGAATCCGTTTGTTGCGATATATGGGTAATAGATGACTGATGGGCGTTCTGATGCCGTGGTTGTGATTTGGGTGACGAGGACAAGACGGATGGTGCCTGGGATGGAAGTATCGCTTTCCACAATCTGCCAGCCGTTTCCCGTCGTCTGCACTGTTGTTTCTTGTCCTCCTCCGTTACCGGTCGCGGAGGCGCAAACCTTGCTATTCTCATCCCCTACCGCGCTACTCGTTCCCGTCCCGCCGCTAAGGAGCTGTACCAAGCTCAGACCCGCACCATCGCCCGTCCATCCTTCCAGGTATATCTGGAACCCAGTGATTTCCAGCTCTGTAGCGGTTGATCCGTCCGAATTTGAGGAAACAAACATGAAATCCTGTGCGGTGATGCTGTCGAGTAGCGAGAGCGGGCAAGAGGAAGTACATGTGGTGCTGAGAAGCGTCGAGGGATCGGTATACTGCAACGTCCGCACATTGTTGTCCGGGATCGTAATGACTCTACCATCAAAGATCTCCCCAAAAGATCAGCAACCACTACACGGCAAGTAACCCTAGACGCTGAAGAGCTCACCGGAAAGATGTCGTGCCCCGCTGTCCACCATCCAACGCATTACCAAGCCTGACCCCGCTCGCCCTTACCAGCCTATACAGATTCACCGTCACTTTACCCACACTCCCGTCCCTGACCCACCACGCATCCCGCTCCAGTTCTTCCCGCGTTGCGGCTTGTGTTGTTGCTGCGAGCGATCCGGCGCAGAGGAGGGTGGAAGCGTTGCCATGTCCTGCGGAAGCGGTGCTTGGTCCCGCGTCGATTGCTGAGATTGGTGTGAGCAGCGGTAGAGGCGTCAGGTAGGGAGAGTTGGTGTTTCCCAACGTTCCTAGTGGTGAAGAAGGGAGGGAACTCGTCGTGCTATTCAGGTACACGGTCGTCCCGTTCGCGTTCGCGTTTCCACTCCCGGGTGTTGTGGTTCCGTTCGTGGATGACGAGGAGGAAGTCGTCGTATTCATCCAACTACTATTCCCAGCAACCAACCGCGTCACAAACTCCCCGCCAAACAACCACTGCTCCGCCTGATTGGGATTTTGCGTGATCGTCTCCACTGGTCCAGCAAGACCTCCAAACGCCGGCGGCTGCCAAGCTCCTCCCCCTCCATCCGCAACATCCCAGATCGCTACGCTGCCTTTATACCCTCCCTGTGCATCGTCTACAGGCGCAAAGAAATCACCTCCGGCCCATATTTTCCTGTTTTGCGAGTCGCAGTGTATTGTCCTTACGGCTCCGTCGAGGCCCTTTCCGAGTGCGAGCAGTGCGGCAGTGGATGATGACGATGATGATGTGTATGCGGCGATATTTGCGAATGTCGTAGGTAATGTATCGTTGCTTGCCATCAGTGTTGTAAAGTTTCCAGCAAGGTAGTAGGTCCCTTGTCCTGTACTTGATGCGGAAGGCATGTAGCAAACCGTTGTAATCGAACCTCCTTGATTCGCCTGCACAACATCCTGCACCGCTCCTCCTCCTCCTTGTCCAAAGATGACAAACGAATCACCGTTGCTCGAGTACTGGAAAAGGTCGGCCGACGAGGAAGACGAGTACAAGTCTATGCCATCAAACGCGCCTACGAGCGAGACTTTACCCATCCGGGCAAAATCGGGGAAGGCCATTGTGCTGGATCCAGAATTCGGAAAAGGTGGGTGGGTGGGTGGTGGATGGCTATGAAGAATACTGGATAGGGGTCATGGCACGCTGATGAAGAGTGACTGCCAGTGTTATTAGTAAAGAAGGAAAGGAGGTTGTTGATCATTTCATTCTCCTCTTATTCCATTGTGAATTGTGAAACATAACGAACACTCAAACGAACAAACAACGCGTCGTCGCGGTTCCGCATCCAAGGGGTGACGATTAGTCAGCATCCTTCTTGTTACCGGTTATCTGCTTCATCCGCCCATCCACCCACCTACCATACAACTACAAGTCCCTCTTTCCTTCTTCTTCCTTCTACTGCTGACACTACACAACCAATCCCAACATGTCCCCACCACCGCCAAAGGCAACAAACGAGCAACAACAAGACGAAGAAGACGTAGACGACTTGGACGACTTTGACGAGCTGCTCGATGATTTCGCCGCACCACCACCACCACCACCACCACCACCACCACCACCAGCAACCAAACCTCGACCACAAGCAGCCACGCAACCAAAAGCAAATGACTCGCAGTCCGCCTCCTCGACTTCCTTCGAAGACGAGTTATCGCGAAACATGGCAGCCCTATTCGCCTCTCTCGGCTCCGCACCGCCAGCACCACTAGCGTCCGCGTCCGCATCTGCTCCATCCACTGGACCCGAGGAGATGTTAGACGACAAGGAATCACTCGAACTGCAAAACTTGTTCCAGCAATTGCTGAAAGCGGACCCGGCGCTCGCCTCGGGCGCTGGTGAACCTGGATTTGGCGGGTTGATGGGTGATGGACAAGGAGGAGAAGAATCGCTAGATGCGTTGTTGGCGAGTCTTGCCGGCTCTCTTGGCAACCCACCACTGCACCAGCAGCAGCAGCAACAAGCAGAATCAGTCAGTAAATCTCCGACTCCATCGTCCGCGTCGGTTTCTACCACAGCAAATGGAAAGAAGAAGACACCCTCATCCTTGAATGGCGAATCGTCTTCCGCCACTGGTGATGGCGGTAATGGTGCCAAGTTATCATTCGAGGAGACAATCAAGCAGACGATGAATAACATGAAGGCATCCGAGCAGGAATCCCGGAGTAGCGGTAAACAGGACGTAAGTCCTGGTTTCTTTCCCCTGCCTCTCCTCCTACCCGCGCGCTCAACCACTAACACCCCGCATCCCCCCGTCCAGTCAAACGACCCACTAGCAGCCCTCCTCGCATCCCTAAACATCGACCCCTCAGACCTCGACCTATCATCCCTCAACATCCCTGGCCTCTCGGGCGGCGCTTCCGGCGCAGGCGGACTCGGAGAGGCAGCCGGCGGCGGGGAAGACTTTTCCGGATTACTGGATGGAATGATGAAGCAGCTCATGACGCGCGAGATCCTGGAAGAACCACTCGTCGAATTGTCGGAAAAGTATCCGGCCTACCTCGTCGCGAATAAAACGACCCTCCCGCCCGCGCAGTACGCCAAGTACGCGGAGCAGTCGGCGATTGTGGTGCGTATTGTCGAGATATTTAGGGAGGATGGGTATAGTGATGATGATACTGTGAGGCGGAGCGAGGTGACGAGTTTGATGACCAAGGTACGTTTTACATACGAGCACCCCCACCCACCAATAACCCTTGCGAACTCTCGTTTGGAAAGCGGATTAGCTGATACGTTACGGTGTCTCTCTGTGTTTGTGCGTGGTAGATGCAAGACCTGGGATCACCGCCTGATGAGATTATGGGTGATATGCCGGAGGGACTGGTACGTTTTCCCCATCAGTGTTTATTGGTTCCTGTGTTTCTAACGCGTTGTTGCGATTCTGGATTAGGACTTTGGAGGGGAAGGGTGTTCAGTCATGTAGTCGGCCAGACAGGACATGCCACTTCCTCCCGCTTCGGACGAACGCGCGCGCGCGCCATCATTGCTCAAACGTAGATTTTGCAATTCCAGTTGTATATATGCTATAGTTTATCAAACCCGATAATGCAGTACATATGCCCCGACGTGGCTTTACACCATGCGAGGGGTGTGGTGTGGTGTTCAACCCCTAGTAGATTCTCCCCGTTTATAATTTGCTACAACCCGCTTTTACTCGTTTCTTTATCATGCTCGGGTTTTTTGGTGGTAGTGGATACATGCCTTGAGCGTGACCAATCGTGTGCTCTTTCACCCTCGTTTCCTTGCCGCCTTGCCGTGCCTTTGTAGGACCACTCTACTCAAGACCTCGATTTCCCCAGGCGCATAGCAGATTTCAACCCATCCCCCCATCGGTGCTTGTGCAGTCCAGCAACTGCTGGCGGTACCTGTTCCACTTCCCCACCGCCGCCGCCGCTCGTTTGTCGAGCTTCAGAAGTCGTAGTCGGGACGGAAGGATTCGGGACCGCGACATCCGTCTTCCTGGTCGTCGCGCCTGAAAACCAAGGCTCGTCCACGGTCCCCTTGCCCAGCGGACTGTGATCATCCGGGCTGTTTGTCTTTTCGTCAAACAAGGGCCCACTTGCACGTCGACGAGCCGTACCTGTGCCGACGCCGAACGCTGATGCACCAAAGTTGGTCAACGTCTTGCCTAGTCTTGAGCCGTTTGACAGGACGGCAGCGCCTTCGGATGTGGGATCAATGACAGGACGAGCGTTTACCATCGCTGGGGAAACGACCGAGGCGGTAGTGTCGATCTTGCTGGCTGTTGTTGCCGTTTTCAACATTGGCTTGCCCTGGAAGCTTGTTGCAGGAGCCGGACCATCGGTACTCCTGCCCAACTTGCGAGGCGAGATCGTCGGTGCGTCCGTATGCGAGATCATCATCGGCGCAGAGATCGCGGGCCTATTGATTTCCCGTTCCTCCATAACGGGATGCGTGCTCAAGGACACTGCACGTTGTGGTCGTGTTTGTCCAGGTACATCAGAATTCTTTCTTCCGATACCGGCCATCAACCAATGATCTTCAATCCTAACTGGCGGTCTATTCGGGTTCTTTGCGCTCGATCCGTAGAGCGGTGCTTGTCGTTTCAAGGCGAGACCTTTATCGCGGTATGCAGCGGCACGAGTTTCGTATATCCGGTTGATAGAGGGGATGGCTGCAGAAGGCGCGTGGGTCGTGAACAAGGTGTCTAGACCGGGCATGACTGGAAAAAACCTGAATTAGCAGGCTTCTGGCAAGGAGCACTAAGACCTGAAACTCACGACGCAAGGCTTCCTGACGAGCTTCAGTGTCCATCTTGTGTCCCGTATGAGCAGTTTTGTTTCCTAAATCACTTCCATTTCGACTATGGCTAGCCGAGACCGGCACACTGGATGCCTTTCTGACCTGTGACTTGGGACGTCGACTGTTCTCAGTCTTGATGGTCGCGTTACTGTCTGTCGAATCCGTCTTTTTCAGTGACGGTCTCCTTGCATAGGAACGGGAGACTTCTGCGGAGGAAGAAGTACTCGAAGGCGGCCTATCGTGACTGTCACGACTGAGACTGTCTTGCATTGCCATAATGTCCCCATATGCAGCCAGTTGTTCAGCCAAAGTTAAGGAGGAATCATCAGCGTCCGGGTGGGCCATTGCTTTTAAAATCTCTTGTTCGGTTCGTTTGCGACGTTCCACGGCTTCTCGTTTGGCCTTTTCGATTTCCTCTTGCTCTTTCTGTTCTTCGACATGGCCTTTGATCGGAACTGTATAGAGAAATTCAGGCCCATCCGCTCTTCGTTTACCAACCCTTCTGATCACTCGTTCCCTTATAGATATGCCGTCTTCCGATCTGGGACGTCCAGAGGATCCAGAGGCAAAGTGAGAGGACGACAAGGAGGGTGGTGTAAGATTCGACTCCATCGTTTCGATTGAAAACGCGCCGTTCGAAGCCATACTCGTCATCGTAGAGACGGTGTTATTTCGTGACCTGCCATAACGTCGCAGGGATGGCAATCGTATCGGGGGTCTCTGAGTGGCAAACGTCCAGTCTGTACCTTCAGGCTCCTGCAAGAGGGACAGACTAATCGTAGACGGAGCGGCCCAGCCAGAAACGCTGGACCCAGTCATCGACGTAAAGCTTGCGCCTCGACTACGCCCTTTTGCTGAATTTCTGGCTGCGGCTCGATCCCAAATGCTTTCTCCAATCCCATCCTCCTTCTCCCGCCTATCGAAATCTGGTGATTCTTCGTTGGCCGACGCGCTGAAGCCTTTTGACCCGAGGGTGGTACTCGATTCGTTCGTCTTGTTCTTTTGCGGAGACAGCGGGCTTTGAAAGTAGGATGTTGGCATTGTGGCAGATCGTGGTTTCGGTCCACCGAGGGGAGAAGGTGTACTGGGTTCATGCCAGGGCGATAGCCTGGCGAAACCCCTAGGAGAACTCGGCGAAGATAGTGTTTCCGCACGGGTCTTCAGTATAGATTTCGGCTCTTTCTTCTCGTCTGAGTTGGCGTCACCATTGCTCGTGCTCTTTGAGAGCTGTGTATCTATGCGGGACAATGGCTTCAATGCCGTACCACTCTCAGAGCTCGCTGTTTGGCTGGACTGCGACCCCCGTCTGTCACGCGCCGTTGTGAATGACTCCGTTTCTGCCGCCGAGTCCGACGGTGTCCCTTCCCCGAACTCCGTTTTGCTATATGGCGCAGACACGGATCTCGGCTGACCATGAGATGCCGAACTGCCCCCGATAGACGGAGGACGGGATACCAATGGGTTCTGGAAGCTGACTTGCGAGCCTGATCGAGGTCGACTATACGGTGCCGGACGAATGCCATCCATGCTTAGTCTCTTGATTCGTTCCACCGACTCGTCCAGGTCGTCCGTTGGCAGAATCGGTATTGTCGTACGTGGCGGCGAGGGTGATGATGACGGAGGTGATCCATTGTGACCTCGTCGAAAGAGTTGTAACAAGGTGTGTTTTGACATTTGGCGGATTGATGACGGCCCTGAATTTTGGCCATCCTCGGGCTGTGGTACTCTCGACCGACCTCTGATATGTTGAAGGTCGGTTTCCGAGGTATGACTTTTCCGATGAAACGGATGTGCTGCTCTGCCCAAGAACCCCGGCAGAGATGATTTCCGATCGTCGTCTATACCCAGACGCTGAGCAGCCAGGCTTGCTGAACTGCTAGAAGGGGTTTCATCCATAGAGCGTCGGGATTCAGGAACGTCCGTCTTGTCAGTCTTGGAAGGCGCGATCCGCAAAGATCCGCCTCTCCTCCCACCAAACATGTGGTCTATACTTTTCCGGATTCGAAGTTTCTGTTGTCGGTCTGCAAAAGATTCGGCTCGGCCTTTGCCCTTCCATGCGGCCTGTTTTTCCAGGGTGGGTGATACGTGATCCCCATCGTCATCTTCGTCGACAATTGCTTGGGATCTTGAGGATGAACTATGCTCCATTCCGTTTCTGGAAAGGCCTTTTTTAGATTCCTCTTCGCGTTCTCGAACCTTTTCCCTCTCTTCTTCCAACATCGCCTCCCACGTCCGGAACGTCTCCACGACATCTTTATGTCCGCTTTGCTCTGCAACCATTTCCGGGGTATTGCCGCTTTTATCTGGTCTTTGAATTGCGCCACAGGCGAGAAGAATCCGAACAATCTTGTCATGGCCGTTGGCTGCGGCAAAATGTAACGGTGTAGAGCCCGTTTGGCCAAGGAGCATGGTTTGTTGCCTCGGGTCGAAATACCGTCGTGGGAGTCGAGGTGCATTGACATCAGCGCCGCGGTCGATTAGCATTCGAAGAACTTGCTCTGATCCGCCAGAGCAAGCAGCGTGTATGGGGAGAAGGCCATGCAGGATCGAGTTGACCGGCTGACCGTGGGTTAGCGCACTGTTTATGACCTTGGTGTTAGCACATCTTTCTCGTGCTTCTGGCTAAAGACACTAACTAGTGAACAAGGCCAACGTTTCCAGTGACGGCCGCTGTATGGAGGTCGAGATTCGGGTCTAGGGACAGATGTCCATTATCAGCGATTCGGACAAGCCAAAACTTGACTACAGCAACCGACTTACAATGGTAAACGACATCATACTTTTCCTCCGCGGCCTTTTCCGCGTTCTTAGTGTTGGTCATGAGGTGCATCTCTCCAGCTCCCGCTGCACGAGCACCGACCGCTGGTTGATCGTGTTCGAGATCGTAGCGGAGTGCGTCCCCGAAGAGTCGAAATCGTCAGCAGGAAGACGATCGCGCACGGCTGTATCATGCAACACCACTCCCCCTACCTCGAGAACCAAAACCTTGTAGATGAGGTCGTGAGTCCCGACAGGTTGCCCACACTGTTCTCGGTCGTATGGTGTTCTCGAGGAGACCACGTTGACTGTCGGCTGAATGCCAATCCCTATCGTTGCGGCAACTTCGAGCTTGCTTCCGCCGGTGGTATCTCGGAGAGGGCGCGCGGGGTCCTTTTCGATGTACCAGTCTGAGTCTAAGTCTGAAACGGGATCAAACGCCGACGTGATAGGGAAGGCCTACAACGTCTGCAATGCCTTGTAGCCTCGGAAGATAGATGCAAGACTATGGGTCAAGAAAAAGACCTCATACGATGAATCACTTGTAACTTTTTGCCACGAAACATCCTCCTACAGCGTAAAGTCATCATGCCCTCTGCCATCTGACCTACTGTACTGGCATCCGTCATCCGTCATTACTGTATTTTTATTATTTTGGCTGTATCGAGGGCCGCCGATCGAGGGAATCCGATCGGGCAGTAATGGCTCAGGCATATTGGGGAGGTATCATATTGACGAGTGACAACCTCGTCCGCCCAAAATACCAGATCCTCCATACCCTACGTCCACACGAAGAAACGACTGTTCCGGCTCGACCGGCTCGAATGACCTCAGAACGTGCATTGCGGATTCCAAGGACACAAAGGGCCGTCATAAATTATCAATTTGACCTACTCCTGAAGCATTCTTAACAGTTCGTTTCGCCTTCGCCGGTATTCATTACGAATCGCCATGCAGCTCGGCTAGAAGCTCGCCTATAATAGACGAGCGCCCGACACCCGGAAAACGTTCTTTCTTCAGGAGAGAAGCTAGGAGAGAGTAGACAGTCGAGTGACTGGTGACAGCCTGGTCTGTTAGCTTCTGGTGGATGAGGGAAGCGGGAAGCTGCTGGTGCTAAGCAGCTAGCTAAGCTGGCCAATTGCTAGCGGATAGGCCACTTCTCAGTTCAAGCTAGCAGTTGGGTGACCGCTGGGCGGGTGATATCCATCTAGATTTCCAGGTACAATGAAAAGGAGCATAAAACACGAAGGGAGGTCGGCGTCCGGGAGAGCGTCGAAAGGCCGACTATTTGCGCTTCGGGCGGCTTCCCTCAGGCTCGAAGCGGATGATATCGCCTGGCTAATAGACCAGAAGCGAGGACCTAAATGCAACGTGGGGTATATCATAGTGGCGGAATGTTCTGTCAACCATCGATGCTTGACAATGGTGATGACGGAGCAACTTCCTCCTCGGGGGTCGGCAGCTCTGTCCGCTCCATCTCTACGTCTTCGTCCTCGGTGGCTTCCGGATCTGTAGGCAAGACAACTTCCGCTAGTGCTTGCTTGGCCTTGGCCATCAACTAGAACCCAAAAGCGTATCTGTAAGATTACGAAGAAAAGATGATCGCCGGTGTAGGCCAATCGCTCGACGTACCTGGTGCAATTCGTCCAACGTTGAATCCGCCAATATAGCTTTCTTCTTTAGCAAGCTAGAATCCCTTTGCATATTTTCTCGTCTCGCCTGTAAAGTTGCTGCCAGCTCTTCACGTCTGTTAATCAAGGTGCAGAGCACGTCAGTCAAGCATTCTGCAGCCAGGAGAAACCGGCTCTGCTGGCTCACTGTGCTATCTGTTCCAGCTCCCACTGGTATCGCGCCTTTACTAATGCTTGCCTGTAATAAGCATCGTCAGGACTGGCTGATTATCAAGTCGAAGTGATACACCGCGTTAGTATGGTCCTACCACCTCGAAATTGCTATACGTACGTAATGGATCTGCTCGGTTTTGACAATACACTAGGAATTCGTCGGTATGTGATAGGTCTGGCAAAGAGAGCTTGTTGTCGCTAACCAAGTCAAAGTTCGAACGCAGGGAAGCATAAGTTAGGCCTTTACCGTAACAGTACTTGGACAAGGCTTACTCGACTCGTAATGCCGCCACGGCGCCCTCCAAGCTCCTTTTTTCTAGCCGTAATCTTGAATATTCCAGGTCTGTCTTTTCCAGTCCAAGCTTGACATCTGCCGTCTTTGCGCACTCTTCATTGCAATCGGCTTGCGCGGCGCGTAATGCCGCTCGAAGAAACGTCGTCACATGTACTTCCGTCGGAATCTCAGAGGACAGTGAAGATGACTCTGGGAGGAGAGAAAGGATGAGGTCGGTAGCTGATGCAGAGTATGGACCTGTGAGCGGTTTGTAGCTTCCTTCGGCGAGAGAGGTCGACATGTTGCAGGTGTGTATAGATAGTTTTGGTCTGCCGGCGAGTTGCAGAGAAATGGACGGACGGACACTTTGGAGAGCTTCAGATGTTTGCTTTCTAGGTCATCAAGATCATCAAGAAGAGGTCTCGAATCTCGACGACTGCTCAATAACTGCTCAATACGTGCAATGCATGCTGACAAAGCGAGAAACCCGAGAAGCCATCCTTTCTCGGCTCCGACCTGCAAGAAGCCATCATTCTCATGTGAACACCATCAACGCGAGACGCGATCGATGTCGGAAGTCGGAACTCGGAAGAGTAGATAGATGTTAGGATGGTCTTCAAATGTTCGAGCAGGCTTCAAGCTGGCCTAAGCTTTGCGTAAGAAAGGAACACCTCGTTCCTGCATCCTAGACCGAGTCGGTGACACATCATCATCCTGTGCCAATCCTTATCGAATCGAACCATGGGCAAACAATCAACGCTTGGCAAATTCTGGGGCAAGGCCGGAGCGAGCGATCAGACCAAGGTTAACGAGGAGAATAAGACGGATGACAAGGCGACAGACGTACAGGGATCTGGCAGTAATGGAAGTTCAAAAGTTGCTCAAATCAACACTGAAGCTTCGGTAGCTTCTGCCGCAGAGTCGAAACCGTCCTCCGTGACCAAGCGTAAGTACCCAAGATGCAAGTGAAAACGGCTCCAGCGCTCATGATCTTGCTTTCTCGAATCAGCTACCTCCGTAACCAAATCCGTCCCAGGTAAGGCAGAAGGATCCAAGAAGAAGCGCAGAGTTGTGGAATCAGATGACGAAGAGGAGCCGGAAGAAGCGAGTGATGATGCGCCGATGAAGTCAGCTTCACGAGAGCAGAAAATAGAGTCATCTTCTAAATTGGAAGAAGCGAACACCGAGGAGCCGCCGAAAAAGCGAATCAAGACTCAAGAGCAAAAGGACGAAAAACCACCATGGCGAGAAGCCACAGTAGACAAGATCCGAGAACAAGTCAAGGAGACAGCCAAAGCACAGATAAACCAAATCAAAGAAGCGCCTAAAGAAAACACAGAACCTGAAGCAAAGGAACCAGCTACACCGGTTCAACCTGTATTCAAGGCTACTTCAATAACAACACAGAAGTCGGAGGGTAAAAACGCCAGAGCGAAAAATCCATTCTCACTGGCCAAGGCCGGAACAGCATCAGCCAATACTAGAAAATCGGCGACAAGCGTCTCGAAGAAGGGCAAGGGTAAACCTGATCCTGATGACGACAACGGCGAGGATGAATCGCCAGACGACAAAAACTCCAAGCCGGCTAATGGAAAGCGAACACCGAGTAGTGACGATGATGACGAAGAGTTGAATGCGAAAGGCGCCGACGAAGAAGAAGAGGAGGATGAGGAAGCTGTAGACGATGAAGAGGAGGAAAAGAGCGCTAAAGTGACTGCGTCAAAATTGTGAGATAACATCTCGCTCCCAGTGGCACACTCTCTGCTCACCAGTCAATGTTCGTTTCATCTCCTAGGGCCGCTACTCTAGCACTTTCGTCGAGCGTAAGTTTGGCAGGAAAGTCGGAATGGAAAAAAGGCGACCCGTACGTCGGACATCCGAATTGGCTCCTGTCATCTAGCTGAACGTCTCATCATCTCCAGAGTACCGTATTCGGCCTTGACGGATTGTTTCGAGGAGATCGACAAGACAACGAAACGAACCTTGATCTCATCCCTCTTGACTACGTTCCTTCTCAAGGTTGCACTGAATCCCGGAAGGGATGGAGGCGACTTGTTGCGTGTCGTATATTTGTGTATCAACCGGGTATGTCGCTCTACGTCTCTACACTCTGGAAGACTGGGAGCTGTGCTGATGCCCAAGTGAGTTGCAGCTTTGTCCTGATTACATGGGTATCGAGCTGGGGATCGGCGAAACACTTATCATCAAGGCAGTAGCGCAATGTACGGGGAGGAGTGTTCAACAAATCAAGAATGATCTTAGAACCGTTGGTGACCTAGGTCTAGTGGCACAAGTAAGTCCAATTCCATGTTTCCTCCTTGAATAATCCAATCTGATCCGCGATTGCCTGTAAAAGCAATCAAGAGGAAAGCAGAAAACGTTGTTCAAGACGGCTCCCCTGACAGTGCCCTTCGTGTTCAAGTGCTTGACGGATATTGCAAAGGCGACCGGTAATGCTGTGAGTATCTCGTCCTTCCTATTCCGTGTTTCCGTATTCAGACCCTGCATGCGTTACTCCCCCAGTCACAAGCCAAGAAAGTCGGAATCATTCAGAAACTCTTGACGCCTTGTACGGGATCGGAGACAAAGTTTATCGTGCGAAGTTTGGAAGGCAAGCTTCGAATCGGTCTAGCAGAGAAGACTTTGGTCACGGCTTTGGCGCACGCCATCGTGCTGAAAGAAGTTGGTGAGTACTGTACGTGCTCGACCGTAAAGTGTTCAGCTAAAGGTTCACTGTGGTATTAGGCTCAAAGAAGCTTCCCGAAGGGAAATTGGCAGAGAAACTTGCAAAGGGTGCAGATGCCGTCAAAGCTGTCTACAGGTGAGCGTTACTCAATGTGCAAGTAGTGCTTGAACTAATACACCTTTCACAGTGAATTGCCAAACTATGATTTGATTGTTCCAGCACTATTGAAAGGCGGCATTGAAGGACTGAAAGAAGCATGCAAGCTTACCCCAGGTACGCAATTCTAAATACGGATTCACGGATTCAGTCCTGTCACTGATCACATTCATTTCTCCAGGTGTTCCCTTGAAGCCCATGTTGGCCAAGCCCACAAAGGCCATTGGAGAAGTGCTAGATAGATTCGAGGGAAAAGAGTTTACGTGCGAATACAAGTATGATGGAGAACGAGCTCAGGTATGCATCCTACGCTAGTCTTCCCCATGCACAGCAACTCACCCTGTGCCTTATCGCAACCGGTCTTCAGATACATATGCTCGAAGACGGTCAGATTGTGGTATTTAGTCGTAATTCAGAGAATATGAGCTCCAAGTATCCCGATTTGCTCGAGTCGATACCGAGGGTAAGTTGTGGAAGATGCATTGTTTCAACCGAACAAAACTGATCTTGTCTCTTGATAGTGTGTTTCCAAAGACGTCAAGACATTTGTCATCGATGCCGAGGCGGTCGCGTACGATATCAAGGAGCAGAAACTATTGCCCTTCCAGCAGCTCACCACGCGTAAGAGGAAAGACGTTCGAACAGAGGATATTACAGTCAGAGTGCACATCTTTGCCTTTGACTTGTTGTATTTGAATGGAGAGGTGTGTTCATGCTTGGCGTTGCTCACAAGCACTCTGACTAATTCTTTCCTTGGCCTCGTCTAGTCATTACTGCAGAAAGAGCTTGTGGAACGTAGACGACTGCTTCAACAGAGCTTCCGCCCTATGCAAGGCGAGTTTGGGTTTGCAAAGAGCTCTGATGGATCCAGTAGTGAACAGATTGCCGAATTTTTGGATGAAAGTATCAAAGACGGATGTGAAGGTCTCATGGTGAAAAGATTGACGTCTGATGACTCGACGTATGAACCGAGTCGACGATCCATCAATTGGCTCAAGGTGCGTAGGAATATGCGGCGCAACATGTCATTCAGAACTGACATCGTTTTCTGCTCATAGTTGAAGAAGGACTATCTGGCTGGAGTTGGCGATTCTTGCGATCTGGTCGTTGTCGGAGGATACTACGGCAAGGGGAAAAGAACCAACACATATGGTGCTTTCCTGCTTGCATGTTACGACGCCGACGCGGAGCAATTTCAAACAGCATGCAAGATTGGAACGGGGTTCTCCGATCAGATGCTGGTAGAGCTCTACAATCTCCTTTCTCCATTGGAACTGGCATCGGGGAAGCGAAGCGATGTTCAAGCAGACATGTCGAAACCGCCTGATGTATGGTTTGAGCCAAAAGTCGTTTTCGAGGTGCTCACGGCCGATTTGACGCTGAGTCCCATCTACATGGCAGGCCAGGGATTGGTAAGCCGCATTCGACAGTCCACCTTGTATACCTTTACTTATACGTTGATCGGTACAGGTCGACGAGAGAGGTATTTCTTTACGATTCCCGCGATTTATCAAGATCAGAGAAGACAAGGACGCCGATGACGCTACTACTTCAGAACAGGCGAGTCTCACCTCAGCATATATTTTTCGGGTCAAAAGACTGACTCTTTATGGTGGGCTTTTTTAGATTGCTGAATTCTACGAGGCACAAGCATTGGCATCCAAAGGAAACAGAGGCGGAGGCGGCAACGACGAATACTAGTCCATGGCTGTGGCTGTGCCGCCCCAATGAACCGCACGCCTCGAGAGGCGCATGTTGTACATAACGACCATTTTGTAGACGGCTCGCGAAGCATTCGTATCACGTATCATAAAAGCATTCATTAATAACGAAAAATAGGTGTTGCGTGCTTTGCACGACAACGTTGTACAACTAGAACCACGAAGAAATTCTTGACTTTACAAGGCTACTAAACTACTAAACTACTGGATGCCTGGATACTCGGGGTGACAGCTAACAAGAATCACGCGGCAACCTGCACGGCCTGACTAGCGGTAGCAGTTCCCGACGTCACTTCGAACAGCTTTGCCTTGGCTCCGACCGAGATGTCACCGTATCGTTCGGGTTGATCGAGGGTGATACAGTCTCGCGTACCCAGGACCAACAGTTCAAAGAAGAATGACGAGGCAGCGCGTTTGGATGCCTAACAGTGCAAGGATGATCAGCTGCCTGTTCGTTGGAGGGAAACACACACACACAAAAAAGGGCGGCAACGTACATTCTTGGCCTTTTCTTGGAAACTAATCGTCTTGCCCTCTTGCACTTCTCCCTCTTCCGTGCTAAACTCTCCACGCAAGAACGCAGCCGCCTTGACCGTATTCTGACTGTACCCTCGCTGCCTCGCATCCGCCTGACTCGCTTCCCCTTCCACTCCACTAAGAGCAGCATACTGCGACGCAGACCCGGCTTGACTCGAGTTTACTTGGGAGTCGGTGACGGGTGCACCATGGACACGGTGTCGCGGGTCAAAGAAACCGATCGGGCAGTCGTCAAGCATCGCATTCCCGGCTGACGTGGACGGTACGAGGGAACCCGCTCGAATGGATCGGGCTTCCGAGGCGAGTCGTTCCCTTGCTGTACCGGCGACTGAAAGCGCAGGCGTCACTGATCGTCCTCGGCGCATAATGTTTCCTTCGTCTTCGGCCGCAAGATCACCCATCTCCAACGGTAAATCATCAAACCCTCCCGGTTCCGCGGAAACATCGAGCCCAGCCTCGGTGCCAAACGTAACGTCGCCCATCATCGGATGGTCCTTGATCTCCGAGGGGAACCGTTCGCTCAGTCCACGTTGAACACGACGTCCAGCCTCGATCGCTTCGTCGTCTTCCTCCTCCCCTCGTTCGCCACCAGCGGCGGCGGCCAACCTCGCTCGTTTCCTCGATTCGGGCGACCCTTGTCCCTCTGGGGTTTCCGGTCGTCGTCGACGGAGAATGTTGGTAGGGATCATAAAGACCGATTTCAACTCGTCCGCCATGTGGATCCCGGCCGGTGTGGCCATGAAGAATGTTTGGTTCCCTACTTGAACAGTCGGGTTGTAGAACGCCGCCGGGTCCGCCTGGATCCGTTCGAGCGCGAGTTGTGCTTCGTTTGCGGAAATGTAGTTTTCCTATTCTCGGCAAGCACAAATGTTTAGCTTTCTACGTGGTACTTGGTCGCGTTTTGGGAGCAAGGACTCACCTTCCCCAGGATGGAAGAAACATCCCTCCTCCCGGCCGCACCCCGCCCAAACAACGCCTCATCATCCATCTCGATATCATCATCAATCGCATTTTTCCCGGCCAGACCACCCGCGATCCTCACCGTCTTCTTCTTCTTTCCGCCTTGCTCTCCCTCGGCGGCAAGCGCCGATTTCCGAGTCGCGGCTTTTTCCCGGGTGAGCGCCATGTGAGCGATCCTGTTGGCTGTGCGTGGGGTAATGTCTGCCATTATGGAGGCCGTGTCGTTGTCCGCGTCGATGCCTTCAGGCGGAGGTGTAGAGAGTCCGGTTGCTATTTAGGCGCGTTTGCGTTAAAGCATTAGTGTGGCTCGGACTTTTGTTGGGTGAATTGCGCGGCTCCTTACATTCCCTGCGAGCCCTTGCTCTCGCCTCGGCATCATCACCGGCCTGTACATCCTGTACAAGCTCGGGCAGATCCACATCCATCATCTGCCCACCCTCACCCTCACCCTCCAAAGGCGGCAACTCGAACCCCTCACCCAAATCCAACCCCAAATCACCAGGCCCCTCATCAACCACCGCATCATCATCATCATCACGGCCCTCCCCTGCTCTCCGATTCGCAGCAAACAAGACCTCACCAGCACCCAACACCGATCCACCAAACTGATGATGCCCCGCTGTTGAGCCGCTACGTCCTGATCGGTCGCTCAGGACACTCGAGGCACGATGACTCCCCGCGCGAAGGCCAGAGGCGATGGAGGGTGGGATACTCGGGGCACGTTCCACACCCGCTTCTCGTCCGTATTCGATCGATACGTCCCCCGCCCCGCCGCCGCCGCCGGTCGAGGTGATATCCCCGAAATCCAAGCCGAGGTCGATCCCGCCTTGTTCTTCGAATGGTTCTGCCGTTCCCGCTCGCCCTCGCTGGGACTCGCCGCTGCCGCCGTACTCGGAATCACGGGAGACGGAGCTGGATCGTGCAGAGGCGGCATAGCGTGGTCGATTCGGGAGGTTGATCTCGCCTTGGTTTGCCGCGAGTCCGAGGGGTTGGAAGTTTTTCGCAATTTCCTGCCAGGACATGTTGAGCGTGATGTGATCGTTGATGACGAGGTCGGCGTATTCGTTTCCCGCGTGGTGGTGGTGGTGGTGGCCGGGACGGGAGGCGGTGATGGTGATTGCTGATTTGGAGGCGTTTAGTTGGTCTGGTGGGAGGTCTACTTGGCCCGGTCGGAATGCCTGCGAGCGGGCGGGCGGGCGGAGCGGAGCGGAGCGAGTCAGTATCACCGATCAAGCGAGTGGCAGGAAGCGCACAAACCATGGTAATCTTATCCCGCACATCCTTGCAGTCATCAAACAAGTACTGCGTCTTTCGCGAATAGATGCGAACGACACCGAGCATGAGTTGTCCAGACATGCGGAGCGCTGTGGGTTCAATGTTTTCTTTGAGAATGTCCTCTGTTGGTGGGGAGCGAGGGGATCAGCGCGTGGTCGGGAGGAAGAGGGAAAAGACTGGCCGACTCGACTCACGAACTGAATCCTGCACGCTGATCCGCAATGCCTGCTGCTTGCTCAATTTGCGCTCATAGTGGGCCGCTATCCATACTTGGGACAGGGCCGTGTCTTTACTGAGGATCAGTTCGGTAAGGAGCATCGTGGGGGAGGGGGTTGTCAAGGGGGGTTGGTTGGCGGGAGGGAGGGGAAGGTGGGGAGGGATAGGAGAGGATAGCAAGATCAAGTAAGACGAGACGAGGTGATCAAGTAAGAGGAGAACGAGGTGATCGCGTCCCCCCGAGCCAGCCATTACGCGTGATTCCCTCTCCCTCATGTGCGAATCATGTATCACGCGCTAACCGTACTGGGGAGCCAGAGTTCCAGTTCACCCGGCTGTTGGGAGGCACCCTTGACGTCATCGGCCCGCAGTACACCCTGGCGTCCCATCACCGAGGTATATAACACAAGCTTATCATCCGCCTCCCTTTCCTTTCCCGCCGCCTTCCCTTCCCCCCATACCACAATCATGCAATCATCATCAAACAACCCAATCAGTACTCCAGCCGACGAGTGGTCCCAGTCGACGCTGGCAGCGTTGAACAGCAGCAGTGCCGCGGCAGCGGCTGAAGAGGGTATTATCGGTGTCGGCGGGTCATCAGCCTCGCCGTCGTTGAAGAATCTGAGTGGAAGAGAACAAGCGGCCGCGCAGTTGGCTGCAAAGCTTGCCTCTGCCTCTGCTGGTGGTCAAGGACAAGGGCAAGAAATGATGACGGTCGATGAACAGCTCGCAAGGGAACAACCGGTCATCCCTACTCGTCACGCTGACGCACACGCACAAGCCCAACCTCCATCCGCCGCCATCGCCATCGCCGAAATCCCCATCCTCGTCGAAACACTACCACCCGCCTCCTCCACCACCTCCGGCAGGCAACCCGAACCAGCCCTCTACGCCGTCACCGACCACCCCTCCCAAGGACTCCACTCGACCGCTTCCGGCATCCCGCATACGTCCCCCATCTCCGCGTCCGCGCAGACGAGTGGGTTCACGGAACCGATTTCCGCGGGTGGGCAGCAGCAGGGGCAGGGGCAGGGGCAGGAGGCGCTCCTTGTCGCGGTCCCGATTACCACGGTCGTTCCTGGACATCACGCGCAACAAAAGACCGTTGAAGATCTACTGGCCTCCTCGGCCCCGGCCGTTCCCGCAAGTTTGGGCGCGCGGGGTACGGAACTTCCCTCGCATAACCCCTTCAACTCGGAACATACGCCCGGGTACATGGATGTGCAACCACGAACGATGACGGGTGGGCCTGGTGGTGCGGTGCAAGGTGGGATGACTCCTGGTGGCATGACCCCGGGGATGGAGTTGCCCGGTGGATGGGGAGGTGCGTTTGTGTTTTCCTTTTCCTCCTCCTTCTTCCCCCCTCCCTCGTTTCCTTTCTCATACCGACCTCGTTTTTCTTTTCTTCCCGTCCATCTAGCCGTATTGAAGACACAAGGCGCCGCCGCACTCCCCCACACCGAATCAACACTCTCCCAAGACGTCACCACCGCCCTCCACGAAGTCGGTCGAACCGCATTCGGCCTTTTACCCGAATCCCTGGTAGATAAACTATCATACCACCACCAACCAGCCTCTTCTGCCACCGCCTCGGCACCTCTTCTCCCCTCTTCCGGTGACGTCAAGGAGACCGCCGCAAACGTCGGACACACGCTCGTCGGCGGAACGATCAACGCTGGTTCCGCGCTCGGCCAAGGCGCAGCCACCGCGGGCCAACAAGTCGCAGGAGGCGCTATCGTAGCCGGTCAAGCGGTAGGCGAAACAGCCGCGACCGTCGGCTCGCACGTCGTCGGTGGAGCAATCGTCGCTGGTCAGTCTGCAGCGGATTTGGGCGCGCAAGCGGCAAGTGGAGCGTTGAACCTCGGTTCCGCGGTTGGGCAGGGTGTCGTTGATGCCGGATCAGCAGTCGTTGGCGGTGCGGTGAACGCGACGACCGCCGTGGGTCAAACTGCCGCCAATGTCGGATCTTCTTTGGTCGACGGGACCGTGAACGCAGGTGCAGCGGTGAGGGATACCACGGCGGGCGCTGTCGGTGGTGTGGTCGGAGGTGTGGAGAGTTTGGTCGAGCAAGCGAGGGAGGCGTTGGGGCATATGCATTTACCTGGGTTCGGAGCGATTGTTGGTGGTGGTGGCGGTGGCGGTACGCAAGAGCAGCAGCGTGAAGCTGGTGTGCAGAGTGTTACGGCTTCGCGTGCTCCTGTTACTACTACTACCAGCGTCCAACAAGGTGGTACGTCCCTTTTCCCCTCTGTCAAGCGCGGACCAAAAAAAAGACGAAACGGTGTAGCTTACTTTCCTGCGGTCGTCGTCGTCGTCGTCGTGTAGATACCGTCATCGACCACGCAAAGAACATGGCTTCCGAATTGATAAACGCCTCGCAGAGCAAGGCGGAAGAAGCGTACAATGCTGTGCGACAGACCGTCACCCCCGCTTCTACAAACACCACGACTACCGGTACTCGAGGTGTACAGCAGGAAGAGGCGGCTGGTGGATGGAGAGGGACGCTGGAGGGATTGGGAGAACGGGTCGTCACGTCCGTCGCTGGTAGGTCTTTCTCCTTGCGTTTTTGGACTCGACTCTGGAGTGCGCGACTGACTTTGGCACGGTGACGTTTAGATTTCGGAGGACACTCTACCAACCCTTCCGCCCACGCGGCCAACAAGGACGTCGTCATGGAAACACGAAACGTTTCCCTGCCGAGTGAAGAGACGACCGGTGCTCACCCCGGTGAGCACAGCGCCGGCGTCGGTGCTTTGCCGGGAAGCAAGTTTGCAACGCGAGTCGCTGTTTTGCCTGAAGAGCGTGAGCTTGCGCACGAGGGTAGTGCTGGCAAGTCCGACCAGAGGGACATTGTTGGGGGTTCCTCTTCTGCGCTTCCTGCCGGTCAAGGTCAGAGCCACGAGGGATACGCGCCTTCCGGTCCCGCGATGGCGCTTGGCGGTGCTACTACCTCCAGCCACTCTCATCACCACCACAGTGAGGCAGAAGGCACACAGCACCGATCAGTCACGGAAATCATCAAGGATGGCGCAAACAAGCATTCTTCGTCGACCTCTACCGCGACCGACTCTAGTAAATCCGCTACGGGCCCCTCTGCTACCGTTATCGCCTCTTCGTCGAGCGGTGAACAAAGGCACGAAGGTTATGCTCCTTCAGGTCCCGCTGTGGACCTTGGTTCAAGTGGATCTACCGCCACTCCGTCGTACTTGGAGGACGCTGCTCACCCTTCTCAAGCGAAGAAGGCGGCGTTGGGCGGACAGTACGAGCTCGGTGGGCTTTCCAGCGCCGGCGGTTCTGGTACCTCTGGCGTCAAGGATTCTTCCCGAATTGCCGACCAGGACAAGGGTTTGAGATCGGGTGTTACTGCGTCGGAGAAAAAGGTCGAAGTTTTGGCATCGAGTGGTGCCCGCCAGGGCGAGCTTGGTTCGTCTGCCGCACGTCAAGGCGAGTCTGCTTTGTACGGCGACCGTCACGCCGAATCGATGTCCTCTGGTGCTCGTCAATCCGACTCTACGTCGTATGGTAACTCTCAAGTCCGACCTACGTCTTCTGGCGCTCCTCTCGATGCTTCCTCATCCGTCGGTGCTTCTCAGCCCATCACCACCTCGGCCACGACTACGACCTCGACTACCCACACCAACTATGGTTCAGGACCGTTGTACGATCTCGCGCCTCCCTTGGGCGTTATCGTCGGCGCTACCCCTCTTGTCGGCTCGCACATTCAAACGGATCGATCCACTCACGAGCCCATCTTGCCTGGAAACATCCCCGCCGCGTTGCCGAAAGAACCCATCGCAGTCTTTCACCCCAAGGACAGTGGATTGGCTTCGATCGGGGATTCAGGTGCAAACACTCCCGGATCTACCCTCGAGTCTGAGCAAACGCACGGAACACACGGTACTGCCGCTTCTGCCTTGCCTTTGGATGCAGCCAGGTTCCAGGCGCCCAAGGCTGATCGAACTGACTCGTATGCTTCGACTACTGCCATCATGCATGGCAAATTGGGTAACACCCACCACGAGCAGGATACCACGTCCACTTTGAAGGACACGACCGCCAGCTCGTCCGCCGGATCAAACTTGAAGGCTGTTGCTGAAAAGGGTATGTTGTTTCGACGAGCTATACACTGTAAAGGTACTGATCGCTTGACTTCCGCTCTGCAGAACTTCCCAAGACCCCTGCTTCAGTTGGACATTCAGCTCCTACCTCACACTCGACTAGCACCAACACTGCTACTCGTGCGCCTGGATCCGAAGCTGGCGCTGTAGGTGGCATTGCCTCCTCGGGCCTCGCTTCGTCTCGTCTCGCCTCTTCTGGTCACGCCTCGTCTGGCCTCGCTTCGTCTGGATCTGCTTCCTCTGGCATGACCTCCTCTGCACAGCACGCGTCGACTCCCGCCGCCGCCACTGCTAGTTCGGTGATTGGCAAGGGCAAGGATATGACCACCGCCAACTCGGAGCCGCATCACACCGTCAAGGAGGAATTCGCAAGTGTCGGCCACGGCACTTTGGACAAGCCCGCTAGTTCGGTCGCTGCCAAGCAGGCTCCCAAGACAGATAGCTCTGCCACGCCTGGACAGGGTCGACCAGTCGCTGCTGCCTCTTCACCTACTTCTGCTACCTCTGGAGCAGACTACACGCCTTCCGCTCATCAGCGAACGGGTAGCACCGAATCGGGTGGAAGCAAGCGAAGTTTCCTTGACAAGGTGAGTAGCCGAACGTCTCTTTGCGCTTTGTCGGTAGCAAAACTAATCCTCTTTACATAATAGATCAAGTCCAAGCTTCACCACAACAAGCACTAGATGGATGTTTTCGTAAGAGCTTCGTGGGTTTTGAGTGGTGTTTGAACACCTTTATAATGCAAAGAAGAAGAATTGTCTTGTTTTGAATCTGTTTCCGTCCGAACAAATGTAGAATCGTACCAACCAAACATCTGAATATCATATGAAGAGAATTGAAAGTCTGTGTGCATTCATTTCCATTTAGGGCATGTCTGCGTAGTATCCCATGCTATTCATCAACGAGCACTAGTATGACCATCAATCTTTCCAAATCTGCGATTCCATATAACCTAGTTGTGGCTGTCCCTCTTCCTACATTCTGCCGTTGACCGACTAGCTGTCCGGTCGCTTTCTTCCAGGCGCTCCTATTAGTATTGTTCTGTGCGTTCCAGTTGGAGAGATTCATGCCGTCTATTCCCTATCGTACGGCTGCCCGAGATCCAATCTCCCATTTCTGTTGCCTTTATGGATGAATGCTTTGAACCCTTTCATTTTGAAAGCAGCTGTCTAAACCTAAAATTGTTCCTTCACCACCTCTGAATCAAAGCTTCGAAGAACTGTTGCACGAGTTCATCTATCGTAGGAGCCTCTTCCGCCGTTGTCTCGAAGGAAGACTCATTTGCGACCGAAACAGTGCTGATGACTGGATGAGGTGGCGATTCGAAGGGCTCGGCGGGGGCACTGTGTTCGGCGGCAAGAGACGCGTTGTTTCCATTCACCATAACATATTCCATCCGATGAACATCTTCCTCCACAGCAGTGTTTTGTTGCGGCTCACTACCAAAGGCAGAAGTGATGGATGATAACGAAACGGTGGTTGTGGGAAGAGGCATGAGAGATTCGGCATTCTTGAAATACGGCTGCGTTGACCCTAAACATAAATGTGAAATAGTTCGATTTGTCCAGCATGAATTAGATCGTGTTCAGCACAACGTAAAAGGAGCGCTTACAGCACTTCCCTTCCTCGTCGTAAATGATCTTTAGTCGGTACTTGTCATATTGGGGTCCCTGGAGTGAGGGCGATGATAAGGGTCTTCTACTTATCATGTATACGATATGGGGGCAGACAAGCGGTAAACTATCACTCACAAACACATCGATTCGAACTGATTTGTCGGCCTCCCAGTCTTCGGTCACTTGTTTGACCCATTGGACCGAGTACGCGTCCGCGTCTCTCTCCTTCGCCATCTGAAAGCCATGTATGGTTACAAACTTGGATCACGCAATAGAGAAGACTGCTTACCCTTAGGTCATCGTCGGTTTCGATACCATTATGTGCAGATCCAACGATCAAGATTGGCCCCTTCTGCGTCCTGTCAGGTCTTGTGTCGCTCGCAAAGGGACGCGTGTCGGGTTCGGGTACAATAATTTCGCCCAGCTTGCCGTCTCTTGCTACACCCCTGTTGCCATCGGCCAGCACTCCGTCTCGCTTCTTCTTGCGATGTTCTCGGGATTTCGCCTTGCCAGATTTTGGTAGTTGGGTCGGTTGATCCTTCATATCGGTCTCGTCGGTTCTATTCTCGGAGGGAGATCCCGGTGAACTTGTTGTGATGATGTTTTTCGGGGGTGGCGAGCACAGCTGCGTGTCTGAGCGTGCCATAGATGCAGGTGTTTTCGAGGCGTCTGTAGAAGTAGTTGCATTTTCTCCACCTCCCATGCATTTTGCAATGCTGAAGATAGGAGAGGACGAGTGCGAGTTTTCGGCAGGCAAAGGCACGTCGTCGTTGCCTTCTTGCCACCTCCCCTTGTTGAAGTTGTTCGCTTGAGCATCATCTCGCAGGATATCACTGTCAATACCAATTCCAAGACCTTCGACAGAGGGAGGAGAGTTGGCGTATGTGGGAGGTGAAGGAAGAGTTGCGGCTATTCCCTTGAAGGACGATGCTGGCGCGACCGATGAAACAACGGTTTTGACATAAGGCAGAAAGAGTGCTTAATAGGAGAAGGCGAGTGCGAGTCTTTCGTAGACATACTCTCATCATGGTCTGTGTCTCCATGCCAGCTCCCATTGAAATCCGAGAGAGCATCTTCCAGGGTAGATTGATCAATACCGCCTGTCGCGTCGTTTGCAGCGCCATTCCATTCCCCTTTGAAATCTATTCCCACCTCGGCCTCGAGCGCAGAAAGGTAAAGACCGAATAGCTGCTTTTCACGGGCTGAGCCAGCGGGATATGACTCGGCAGAGTTGGAAAACTCGTGTGTGGCGGATGCTACAGATGGTCGTGATACGGCTGGTGTGACGTTCTTTGGCGCAGGGGAGTACGCGTTTCGCGAAGAGAAAGCTGCCTTGTGCTGTTTGTTAACCTTGGCCGCTTGTCGCACACCCTCTTGTTGTAAGGAGGTAGCGGAGGCGGGTAGACCACTTGGACGAGAGGGACCAGCTACAGGCGGTTCGGGGGATGAAGGGAAAGATGCACAGGAGGCGGCTGCGAAAGACGATCCTTGTGCGACTGACGTGAAGCTTTCGACAAGTGGCGAGTACGACTGCGGGTCTGAGCGTTTGATAGGAGAGCGCAATGAAAAGTGTTTGCTAGAAAGAATGGTGTAGTCTTGATCGGGGATCATGTCCGCTCCCTCATTGTCTTGTCGGCCAGAATCTTCCATATCCGGTAGTCGACGTTCACGAGCCGTACGAGTGGCGGGTGTCTCAGGTGGCGACGGCGGACAGAGAGGCTGTTTGGCGTTGATTTCATACGGTTGAGTCTTGTCTGATCAGGTAAACAGTTCATGACAGGATTAGACTGTGTTCAATATAATGCACACACATTGGAAAAAGGAGCCGAAAGGAGCCTTACATTCCCCGGTTTGCTCATCGTAGACCCCTTCGAGACGGTACTTGTCGAATTCAGGACCCTGAGTAATAAGGCGATAGTGTGAGCATATTCCCGAACATCCACGAAGCGTAAATGGCAACCAGACCACCTACAAACGGGTCAATTCCACGCCTTCTCACTTTACGGATGAAATCTTTCGAGACGAATTTGGCATTCTACGGATGGCAGGGAGAAAGGTGGTTAGTGTAACGAGAACGAAGCGCAGATAAGTCGAGCGAAAGCCAACATACGCCAATATTGCCGTCTTTGGGAATGACCAAAGTCGTGGACATATCATTGTCTCCTCTTGCAACAATATCTTGCTTGCTTCTTGCCCCTTTTCGACCCTTCAAAGCATCCTTTCGAGCGAGACCGCCGTGCTTTCGAGACATGGTGGTTGAGGTGTCGCTGAAGTTCAAAGAGCTGTCGTGGGTAGGATGTGTTTGATCAAGGCGAAGAGAACGGTTGGATAGAGGGTTTCGAAAGAGGAAAGTGATACTCAACTCTACTCAATGAAATATGATTTATCGAGTCATATCAAGTCTCCTCATCAATTTCGCCACAGGAGAAGCGTACACTCGATCGCATCCCCTATCGCCTTTGGAGCTCGACGGCCATTTTGCCGCCTGTATCATGGTTCTCCCTATTTATTCTAAACTGCTACGATGGGAGTCCAGGGATGTTCGACAATAGTGACCCGGTGCCACATGAATGAGGGAAACAGATGCGCTGAGGATCTGAACCAGAGATATATGCACTGTAAAGGAACGGAGGATCCGGCTACCAAGAAGAGAACATCTCCGACCAACTTATATCGCTTCGCGATCATCTGAATGCATACAATGAAGATTGCACAGATAAATAGCGTACCCGGGATACACGGCTGTGCGCACAAGATGCATATCCGCTACAAGGTCGTCTATCTACCCTGCCTTATTGTAGGATATCCATCCTCACCCTCCTCCCCCTCCCGAGTTCCATCACTCGCCACTCCTCCTGTCCGACGTACTCCCCACATATCGGCCTCTGCAACTTCATTGTGCCTCGCTATCACTGCCGACTGTCGCCTTGTCGGTGCGGAATCTTCATCCTCCGTCTCATTCCCATCCTCATCGCCTGTCCCAAACCCAGCGTGCTTCGTACTCGAGCGCATCATATCATTCGCTGTCGATGTGTCTGGCGAGGCACCACGTCTTAGTTGAGAAGAACGGCGTCGTTGGTCGTAGACCGGTTCGGACATTGACATCGATTCCAGAGAGTCGTCTGATCTCGGAGTTGCCAGTCCACTATCACTCGGACGAGCGCGATGCGTATGAAGCGGTACAGGTGAATGGCGAGGCGGAGGCACGCCATACCGTAGCCTGACCACGGCATCCAGCAAGTCTTCCAAATCCGCGCGATCCTGTGCGTCCCGAACGGCATTTTGATCAAACTCTCGCTGCTCTGTGGCGCTTACATATGCTTCGTCTTCTTTCATTCCAGATGGCGGCGGTGCGCGACCTTGTTCGAATAACGTGAAGAAATCCGAGGAGCGGGATTGGGTGGAGAGGATCAGGGCGAGATGTTTAATCCGTGCGAGATGGTCCGGCGTGGGTATTGATCGGGGTCGAGATGGAGAAGCCGGTAGTGTGGGATCATGTGAGGTGTCATCACGAAGCGGCGTAGCGGGTCTCCATGCGGCCGAGTAAAGCGCGGGATCGAGAGCGTCTAGGAGGAACGGAAGGATAGGAAGGAGGATGTGCAAGAGGAAGCCGGAGAGGAGGAGCCGGCGAGCGTTCGTCGTGATTGTGGAGGTAGTAGAGGTAGGTGAGGCCCATGTAGCATTGTCCAGGAGTGAAATTGGGAGAAAGACCGCTTGCATGGTCTATAGATTCCTTGTCCATCAGCATTCTCGGTGCGCTGCCTTGATTCTTCTGGAAAAGTGACGAACCGGCAGCAAGGCAAAGAAGAATCCCCACACCTCTGCCACCCTGGATATGAGCTTTGCTGGATCTTCCATACGGGAAGTAATAGGTGGTTCGAGTTTCGCGCGCAACGTGAGCATGCCGGAAGAGATGAGTTCTTGTAGATCCGAGGAGAGGAGGCGATGGTACCGCCTTGGCGAACGCGTGCGGCATGATTGGACGTGCGATTCTGCGAGCAGACTAAGCGAATTGGAGAATGAGCCACGCACGCGGGCGGATTGGACGAGGGAACGACGTACTTGAGATCCTCGATTGGAGTTAGGAGCGGCACGCCATTAAATATCGGTAAGATGTGGAGGGAGAGCATCGACCACGGCGAACTGGGATGACTCGGATGCGAGTTTGCTTCCACGCTGCTGCCGATGGATGGTCTTGATGATGTCGATCCTGATGCAGCGCTGGACGGCAGGGATGCAGCTAGTTGGGACAGCGATCTGCTGACAGGGACTGCAGCCGTGGCGGTAGAGGAAGTCGTCGGATGATGCGTGCCGGAATGGAGTAATCCTGCGGCAGCATGTAACGTGGATGTAGTCGAGGCGACATGATGTAATGCGGGAAAGACAGAGGCAATTGGACTCGTCTGAGATTCGTGAGCGGAAGATGGCGGTGGAGGAAGAGATAACGTGGATGCAACCTGGAAATGGAGATGAAAGGGTCAGGTCAAGCAAGAGCGTTGTTTCGCGAGCAATCGATTCGACGTACGAGTTTGTTATCGTATGCTCCGAGGTTGGCGCTGAGAGTAGGTGGTGGTCTGCGGGACATGGTGATGCTTGGTAGGGAGCTGGCTTTAGAATAAGGCAAGAGGAAGGGGAGGAGGAGGTCGTTGTAAGCGGAGCAAGCGGGTTGTTGACATTTAGAAAGAAGACACATCATTCCTTCCTCCGCAGCCCAGCAAGCCAAGCCCGATCATAGTGCCCGTATTATAGGCGAGGGGGCTGACAAGTAGACAATGCTTCAACACGTCAACCCGCCATCTGAATCGAAAAAAGCTTAAGCTCCCGGTGACGCTGGGCAAGAATCTCCGCCTGACCCTGGAATCGCACACCTGACTGTTCTCTCAGATCCGTCTTCTGCCGTGGGTAATTGTACAAAAATGCCGTGCTTGTCTTATGAAATGCCCTTCCCGCCCGTCCGAGATCTATCGCCTTGTCACTCTTGATTCTCTATCGTGAACATTGTTGCTTGACGCAACCTTGGTTTCTCGAACTCTCCATCTCACTTCACTCTCACCTTTACTCATAACGCAGCAGCCCTGTCATAGCTCTGTGTATCACTCGCTCGAGTACCCAGCGTCGCCTCCTATCAGCGTGTGAGTACTGCTGTCCTTTTGTCAACGTGCATCGTTCTGACACTCCTCCTACAGAACTCGGCCTGGTGCCATCCTCACGTTGACAAAGCAACCACACCTGTCACCACTAGCAACATGCACATCTCACCGCTCCTCCTTGGGGTCGCTCAACTCACCCTCGCAACGACATCAGTCACAGCCATTGCCCTCCCTCGTGCTCGTTCTCGTCGAGCACATGCAGCAAATTTTCTCAAGCTCCGGAGTCCACCTTCTCCGGCTGAACGCTTCGTCGTCCCTGTTGATCCCGTAGTGGTAGCGGAGAAGAGAGAAGTTATTCCCGCAGAAGTCTATCGACGACCAACAGGAGCAGATGGCTCGTCTTCCTCCTTTTCTGCGTCATCGGCAAGCGAGTCGTCGACAGTTCCGGTATCTACCGACTCTATCACCAGCTCGTCAGGCAAAAACACTCAGCAACCCGATCTGAACCTTTCCGATTCTGAAGCGTCATCCGTCGTAGAATCACTCATTGCATCGGCATCGGTATACGAGACTTTCACCTACTCTGCCTATTCGTTACAAGCCACTCCGACGTCTTCCTTGACCTCTCCCTCCGAATCGGCCGTAGTCGACCCTATTCAACAAGCCAAGCAAGCTGCAGCTTCTTACGCGGCAGGACAGAACGGCGTGGTCAGCATGCCCACCGTTACAGTCCACCTCGTCATGGAGCCTACACAGGAAGCCGATGGATCGTGGGACTATGTCGTAAAGCTCGGAGCGGATGGAACACCGACCGCGAGTCCGACGTGGGTCGCTGCTACCGCTACTTCAACCGTTGGCCCGAGTGTTACTCTTGTCAGCGACGAATCTGCAAGTGCAACGGACTACTACGTTCCTTCCGTTTCCTCCATCGGGAGACAGGTATCGGCACCGATTTCTACCGCAGCAGCACAAGACAGCGGAGAGTACTACTACGGAAACACGCATACGTATAACGGCACGACATCTGGCTCCCGTTCTTCCTCGCCTCTGGAAGCACTAGACACAACCATCCGAACACTAGTCACCACCTCATCCTCGCATGCGGCATTCGAATGCGCTACAACCACAGCCTACTACTACTCGGTGGACTCGGATGGTACCCAGTCTTGCCCAGGTGGAACAGTTTGTCGGTTCGTGGATACCGCTTGCAGCCCTTGTGTATGGCCCGATCAGGATATCTGGTGTAATGGAAACATTTACCCGTGGATTACCGCCACTCCTTCCCCTATGGAGAGCAGCGCTGCTCCTACCTCTCCAGCTAGCACGCAAGATGCGCAAACGACGTCTCAGCAACAGCCGGAAGTCACACCTGTCATTTCCTCCTTCCCTTCGGAAATCACTGCTGCACCGACATCCGCACAGGAATCAACATACGTTACTGGTCCTGGATTTATTTCTGCGAGCGGAGAACCAGGCAGGAGCGCCGTCACATTTACCTACACCCCAAGCGCCACCATTGGTCCGAGCACTGCTACTGAACAGCCTACCACGTCTTCGTACTTCTACGGCAGTGGGTATGCGTCTGCTAGTGGCGAAACGGGACGAAGTGCCATTACTTTCACGTACAGCGCGTCTTCGAGCCTTGTTGCGAGCGAAACTATCTCACCCTCTGCCGCTGAAAGTACCGCATGGACCTCGGGACACGGACAACAACACGCTTACCCGTGGATGACCGCGTCAGTTACGGAGAGTGTGGTGCCTACCGCTGCTCCGACCGAGATTTCGTCCGACAGTGCTTCAGTCACATTGTCGACTACTCTCTCAAACGGCGTGGTGATTGCCACCGTCGCTCCCACTCAGTCTCCGCAAGCATCGACAACAGTCAACTCGTGGCTCGTCGAGGCTACCAAGGGCATTGATCCGATTCACGGCCAACCGTCGTCCTCGGTCATCTCCTCTTCTGCAGCTATTCCGACAGAGGCATCGTCGAGTACAATGGAAAGCGGGTCCGCAACCGTTTCTTCGTTCTATCCCTCGATTTCCGCCTCGGAATCTGCAATCTCGGCCTCCCTGACCATTAGTTCCGAATCCGCCCACGTCACAAATCCCGCACCCACCTACTCATCTGAGCTTCCGTTGAACGAAACCTCGGTTATGGCAACTCCGACGAGCGCAGAAGAAACCGCTACTGTAACGGCTTCGTTGACGAGCACTACCCAGTCAGCCAATGAGGAGAGCGCCAGCGTTGTCAGCTCAACTGAGGCGTGGGCTTCATCTTCATCCGGTATCTTCCCGTCGTCCCAAATCGCAAGCGATGGATCCATACTCCCAACCGCGTCAGCCACTTTCCAGTCTTCTGCTCCAACTATTACGGCATCTGCTTCGGCTTCCACCACCGAGGACCCGACTGATAACGGAATAGCGACCGAAACGATCACAGATTGGGATGTCGTCAATGCCACGTCCACCACTTACGTTTACGGAAGTGCCTCGGCAACCAGTGCGCCTCCTGCTATTACGGCCGGGCTCAACGCATCGACGAGCAACTTTGTTATCCCTGACACGATCAACTCGACGCTGACCGCATCCCAAACTGCTTCTGCTGAGCCGACAGGTGCATTCACCTCGCCAGTGCTGCATCAATGGCCTGCGAATATAACTGTTACCGAGTCTTCCTCGTTTGCGACTGCTTCGGCTAGCAGCACAGAATCTGCATGGCAAAGCGCTATCACGTCGCAAGCGAGCAACACCGACACTCAAGCTACTCAATCTGCGACTATTTCCGATGCGTCCAGCTCGGAATCCGTCTCAGCGACAGCTACAGCAACTTCATCTGCCGCCGAGTCTACCGAGACCGGATCAGACGAGGACGAGTGCGAAGAATGGGAAGAGGTCTGGGTCAATGAGCGGGATATTCAAGATGACTGGATCATTGTGGAATAGACTCGCCTCGGGGCGACGTGATTAGTTTAGCAGCGATGGATTCATAAACTCTCTCTTTTAATGACACTCTTTCTTGGGAAACATCTCATAACTAGATACGCGATTCGGATGTGATATTTGTCTTGTAGCCATTCGGAAATGTATATATGCTCCCTATGATACTCTTACTTTCTCATCAATTGCGTGTTGTGCAGATCACTCGTCTTTCATTTTCATTCACTTCCACCTTGTCGTCAGGAACCCGCTGTCTCAGCGATTGCCTTAGCGATGTTTCGAAATATTTACCGTCAATACTAAATCCGAATTCGATTATGTATAATGTGTCGTGATATAGAGACATACAACTAGAAACGTAAACAGGACGCGGTGTAGTCTCAAGCCTATTCGCCATCGGACAAGGCCCCTTCCTCGTCTCCCTCGTCTCCCTCGTCATCTCCTCCAAACTGTATTCCTTCTTCGCTCTCCGCATCGCTATCCCCGTTCTCGCTCTTCGGATTGCCGAATGCATCCAGGCGACGAGACTCTTGTCTTGCTTGGTTCTTGTCCGCCATCTTTTGCAGTATCTTTTCTGCCTGTTTTGAATGTCAAGTTTTAGTAAGGGCCAGCAGAATGTCAAAAGAAGAAATTGGGACATACTTTATTGAACATGCCTCCAGTGGGCGCTCCGCACGCATAGCATTTAGGGGTTTTACGAAATCTATCGACGGCACAGCTAAAGTTGAATGCGAAAAGTAGAATAAACGTAAGGATTCGTGTATGACTGTCGAGGCGTTTTGACTTACTTCATGCAGAAATAGTGCCCACACTTTGTCACAACAGGATCCGTGAGTGGCTTCCTACATATCAGGCAAGCAAAAGGTACCTCCTCATCATCGCTATCATCGTCTGCTACCGCTTCCCCTGTTGTTGGATTAACGGCAAGCTTGTCGAGTTGCCAACCGGCTAGGTAATCTCCTCGATCGTGCAAGAATTTACAAGAGTCACCGTAACCGCAGAACCCGGTTTCTGTCCACCGATAACGACGAGATGTCAGAATGTTTATTGATAAGTACGACTGAAATATGGCACTCACCTTTATAGTCCTTACAGACGTCCGGTTGATAGTCTACCACAGTGATACTCCTGATATTTGAACTAGCCTTTTGTGGTCCTGCTTTCATTTTGTTCGACGTCCGCTCATCTGGTCTGATGTATTCCGCATAGCCTGCCTTTCCTCTATACATTCCATCCGAAGGCATCAAGTTTCCATCTCCGTCTAATCGAGGTCGCTTGATCGCTCCTCCCTCTTTTGTAGCGTCATCGCCCGTCAAGTCCCAGTCGGCGCTTCGAGTGACGAAATCGTTTTGCTCCGAGATACTCTTCAATGCCTCATTCGCACGATACTCCATTTCGCTCTGCCGGCGGTCTTTCTCGCGGTCTTCACGCAGCCGTTTTGTGCCCTGAACAGTCGGAGTCGTGAGAGTGGCCTTCGTTGTCGGGCGGACAACGGCTGAGGCTACGCCTGATGAGACAGCATCTAATGGTGCTTCGTCCGTTGTCAAGACCCTGTCAGGAGATGCTGATCGTTTTCGAGAAGACTGTGGTCGCCCACGAGCCTTTTTGAAGAATGGGACCGTAGGCATGAAAGTAGCGGTCGACGACGATGCCTCAGAGTCACCCATTTTCTGCTGTATGGTTCGTGTGGGTGTGGAAGATGCCGGGTGGGTGCTGAGCTGGCGGTAAACTTGGGGGAGCAAGATAAGTATCGCCTCAGACACTGTCAAACAACGAGGACTCGTAGATAATATCAAGGCCTTGAAGGCACTGCTCGCCTCGATTGCTAAGCCAGGGCTGCTGATGCTGACTCAGCAATTGACCAGACGACCACTCACTCTTTGGCGTCACTCCAAAACGGCCTTGTCCTCCTGCTCTGCCTGAGTTCCACGAGCTTCCTAGTATAGGACGTGGACCTTAGCTCAAACCCGTTCAAAAGGCACTAAAGGCAGCCAGTGAACTGCGAAGAAGCCGTGCTTCATAGCTGCTTCATAACAAGGAAGGGTCAACTTTGTTGGTCTCGATCACATTTCGGCGCTACCACACTTGTTCCTACTCTTCATCTGCGCCAACGTTGTTGCATCACCATACCGTCTAGCAACGACCCGTTCAGGCAGTCGGTATACCAGCTTGGATTCAAGAATTAGACCTCGAACTGTCCATACCGTATAAAATTGCGGTATAAGGAGAAGGAATTGCCACCAAATGTCGACATAGGGTGACGCCGCATTTCGTTCGATTATTTCAAGAAGCCGACAGAAGTATTAGAAGTATTCAGCGTTTACTGAAGGCGGTAGGTGAGTAACTGTTGTTGAAATGCGAGATCATGTTCTAAATGTACTTGGCATCGCTGCAAATCTGGCAAGGCTAGGCTGCCTTGGTGGTAGTCACGACAAGAAGCCATGACAACGAACGATGACTTCAGCGATCATGATTTCCCAACAGACATGGCATCTACGCCCAACGCAGCCGATCTTAATGCTGCTCTGCCACAGTTCATGTCCTCGAGCACAACGGCGTTTAATGCATTCGACGATCTCGACATCAACCAAACAAACTTCTCCGAGCTGGATGAAGAAGAACAGGATATAGCACACATCATCCTCTCCGACCCGTCCTTGCTAGGATTGGATCTCCTCATTGGCGCTGGTCCGCCAAGGAATCGGACGACGAGCAACATGAATGCGACGCCTACCCACGATACGGGTCAGCAAGCTGCACAGCGGCACGATGTCAATGCGCCTTTACCGATAGGAACAATGCCTTATATCGACACAATACCGTCAACAAAGCTTCCTGGAAGCACACATGCGAGTGATACGAAACCTCAGCAACAACACCAAGCTTCGAACACTAATGGGCGAGTTGCAACAGAGGACCGGCCGATCCGTAATTTGGGCTTTCCGCGAGTGACGCCAGGCCGAGGAACAGACGCCCAATCTGCAAACGGACTCAATCCACGTTCGACGTCCAATCCGCTGTCCCGTTCAAATGCGGACAACTCTGGTAGCCGGTCCGCGGGTACGAATGGGATGCCTGGCGTAATGCGTGCGGGGGAAGGTGTACGAGCAGACTCGCCTCCGAAGCCGCTTGTAAAGTAAGTTGTCAAGCTTTTTCAGATTCGGCTTCTAGGGAAGTCGCAGAACGGATGCAGCATAATTGAGTAATGGATTTTTGATGCGCTTTGTCTTTCTGCTTGCTGTAGGCCACCTACAATGCGAAAAGGTGGGCAGTATCGGCTCCGCAAACTTGAACGTCGTCACTTACCCTCTGTCTTGTGTGTCTGTAGCCTGTGACGCTTGTCATCAAGCAAAACAAAAGTGTTCCGGAGAGCGTCCTATCTGTGAGCGTTGCCGAACTGGAGGTTGGCCATGCCATTATGCGGTCAGGCAAAGACGACGTGCACCCGGTTCAAGCAATCAAAGCACGGTTTCGTCTGTGCCTCCAAATGCTCAACAAGCGTTTCTTGCCCGAACTGCAGCGATGTCTCAACGCATGGTTCCACCACAACGACGTGTACCTCCTCTGCAGACGACTGGTCCTTCGATCATGGTCCCTGGACATCGACAAGTTATGCCCAATATCACCCACCAGATTACGACCAGACCCACCCTACCATCACATACAACAAATACGCAGAATAGCTCACAGGTGGTCGCTCCGATTCAAATTCAGGCAAACTCCGGAACTACACATGTCCAGGAAAAGGCCGCACCATCACCTGCAACCACAGAGCCCAGAATCCGTTCCATCGCAGGTCCAATCAAAGCTGGTATGGTCAATTTTGGGCAATTCTCCGCGAATGCTTTTCTCGCGAAAAAGTTTCCAGGCCTTATGCCAGGCGCTGGCACGCCGATTCACAGCCCAGGCCAACTTCCATACATGTCCAAAGCCTTTCCTGGAGGGGCACCAAGTCAGAATGGTCAAACGAGCCCGCCGAACACTTACGGACGATTTTCTCCAAAACCTGGATCCAAACGTGTTAGCAAGAAACGTAAAGCTAAGAATGGAAGCGGTATCGCTTCTGCTGAAGCCGAAAACGATCTCAACGTAATGGACGGATTCGGGTACTTGTACGGGTTTCAGGACGCCACTTCGACTGCACCTGGACCTTCCACGCATCCAACTACACATCCGTACCGTGGGCCAGTCGGGTGGATATCCACCTTTGGTTCCGACAATCGGGTGAACACAACACCGAGTGTCAATGGGCATGCCGATCAATCGTTCCAGCGCGACGGCAGTGCACCGGAACAGCTGATAAGTCCTGCAGAATATGTATGTCACTTTCGTGCTCACTGACATGTATCCGTTACTAACGCGATGTTCTCCTGTCAACCAGCTTCAATTCATTCATGAAGACGGTCTTTTAGCGGATTTGGATCTACACAGTCACCTCGCCATCCTTGCTCCCTTGCCCAAGGACAACAGGCTACATATGATATCCAGCCCTTCTCGTACGCAGGCATCGGACGATGTTTTGCAGGATATTGCCGCTATTCTAGATCCACAGTTCACAAATTACAGTAGGCAGTCTTTGGCGGTTAAGACAGAAGATGTCGAACAGCCTGTGATAGGTACACACGAAAATGCAACAGCCACATCCAACGGAGAAGAAACGTTGCAGATGCTACAGGAAGAGTATGCCCGCTCCGAAGCTATGAAATCTGGCGTTCAGTCACATCTTCCGATAGCAAGTGACGCGACAGTAGAAACCCAGTCGAACGCCGACAATTCCGTTATCGATATGGACACCACGATTTTCGGTCATGACGATCATGCAGCAGCTACCAATCTTGCGGCATTCAATGATGAGATTTTTAATTCACCTTACCCTGTCGGCGACCCCCATGATTCGGCAGGATCCTCCTTCATGATGGAGGACTTGACCGACTTTGCAGCCTGGTCTGCTCAAGCGGAGCGGGATCTCGCAGCATCGGAAGCTTCCTCGCAATTCGGCACCAACCCTACCCAGTCGCCGATCAACGCATTTCACAATCCTTTCTCTTCCGAGCTTGCGGTCGATGACACCGATTTGGACGAATTACTACAACTCAACGCTCAGAACGAAGAGGAACAATTCGCGCTGGACTTGGCTGCCATGTTCAATGAGCCACATGAAAGCCAAAAAACATATTCCCACTCTGCGACGCGACCATCCGTGACAGAAGATGTGCAAATGGACGGCGGCTTCCTGAATATCGAAGAACTCGAATTGGCATTACAACAACATGCTGAGATGGCGAGTACACCGGTCGCGACGGCATCCGTCGATGCATACATGTCACGCGATTCGCATGCGAAAATAGAGGGGCCGGACACACCACATTCCAAACCCTGGAAGCAGTTACCTACACCGAAAGATGCTTCAAGAGATACACTGACCCCGAAAGGCACTACGCCATCATCGCCAACGAAAACTCCTTTAACACCTCAAAATGCCTCAACATATCCTTCTTGCCAGCATGAGATCGATATTTCAGAAACCCTATGGGCACTCTCACAGCTGCAGCCAGCGACAAGCACGCTAACACAACTCATGCCGCAATTGACTCGAGCTCTGGAAATCCTCGTTTCTCTGCCTGCATGCGTTGTGTGCTCCGCGAATCCAGCACAGACAATCCCTCAACTCGCGCTTCTGTCGCGAACCTGTATTACACTCCTCCGACCGCATCCTCTCACGCCTTCACCGCTTCCGCTCATGATAGCAGGTGGTCGCACGACCTTTACGGGACTGTCACCCGAGATCGAGGTCCACATCATTGACATCTTATGGGCGAATTGGAGGACTAACGCCTTGCAAAAGGTGTTCAGCGATTTGGAGAGAAGGGCCGAGGAGGAAGGGGAGAAATGCAAAGTCAAAAGGCAGGAAAAGAAGGGAGCTATGGGTTCTTCCGCTGGGAGCCAGGAAGTCCAGGATACCGCAACGCCTGAAGAATTGCGGCGCGACGTAATGACTCTGGCACTTGCGCGATTCAGAGCTCAGGTCCGTTGAAGGTTCAATAGGCCAATACATAATCACGATACTCCACTGACAGATGCAGCTGCAACGCTGGAAATCAAAACTTACACACAAATGTAAAGGTTGTATCATTTTATTAGCTAGCATTTTACATCAGACCGACCGACGACCGACCGTTCAGCGTCAAGATTTCCCTTTTTGGTTTTCTCCTGACTAGCTCTCTGACTTCACGCCTGACCATCGTTCTCTCTATTGGTCGGCCAACAGTGATTCTCGCTAGTTCTCGCTTCTGTGCTGGTTACTCGCTTTTACTGACTAAATAACAGAACGAACGTGCGATGCGGTGCCAAGTGAATGGAAAAAAGATCAACGAAAAAATAGGTGATCGATTAGTCATGAAGCGTTCATGATGACGAATCCGTTGTAGCCTCCTTATCTTCTTAATATCGCTCTCTCTCTGACTCGCTCTCTCCCGCGTTCATTATGGTGGATTCTTTCCACAAAGGAGCACAAGCAGCGAAAGGTGATATTTGCAGCGTAGCGAGTACCCAGGAATTAGATCCCTGCCCTTCGCCTAACGACCCGAATATCTACGCCTAACATCAGATCGACCCACGAACGCTCGTGGCTGTACAGCAATGTCCACATCAATTATCGGCAATATTCCAATTCCGAGCCTCTCCAGGTTCGGTCCTCCTCCTTCCGAGGCTACAACTTCTAGACCTGCAGAAGACATCGCTCTCAAGTACCTCAAACATCCCGATGCCACCGCAGCTGCTGTCGAAGCTCAAGAGAACCCCGAGTATAGTGCTTCAACAGACGTGGTCGGACGAGACCCTCTAGAACTAAGGGGCAAGATCCTTGATGATGATCAACTTAACGACATCCGGCAGTGAGTGAAATTCTACGAGCCTGGATTGATCCTGTGAGACTGATACCCAAGCGGGTGCAGACGCAAAAAGTCTGGAAAGATCACCCAGTTTTATGAAGACCAAAATGATGTACGTCCATTGTGTGCGTAAAGATCCCATCTTGTACGCTAATATAACCAAACCTCCTGCCTCCTAGCATATCGAAAGACTCTTGAAGCCGATGCATGTCTTGACATCTGAGGCTCAAGCGGAAGAGAAAGACGCGGCCGGTGCTGTCAAGCTTGCCATCAGGCTCAGTTTCGTTGCAAACATCGTGCTTGCAGGTTTACAAGTGAGTAGAGTTGCACCTCGAGTTCCACAACTACTCTAACGACACGGCATCATCTAGCTCTACGCCGCAATCTCGTCGCTATCACTGTCCTTGTTCGCTACTTGTATAGACGCAGGTTGGTTGAGCGAAGTCAGTTTACAAGCACGATACAAGGTATAACAGTTCATTACCGCATAGTATTCGACCCGTTCGCGAACGTCCTACTCAACATCTTGCACAAACGTGCGAAGAATGTTGATGAAAAGAAATGGCCAATTGGAGGATCCCGCTTCGAAAGCAGTGAGTCTAAATATTCATGGATCTGCTCTTCGCCACCTGTACTGACGCCTTTTATGATTCTGGTGTTGCTCAGTGTGAGTCACCAAATCCTTACAGATTTACGTGCCAAAAACTAAATCTACAACTGTGAATCCTCAGTGGAAATATTGTCTATGGCGGTCTGATGGGAATGGTCAACCTCATCTTGATCGTAAGTGACTCGTTGCCGAGATAAAACACCCTTCTCAAACTAATCGCGATGTTCTTCAGGTGGAGTCCATCCGGAGCGCAGCGACACACAAGGCCGGTGATACCAATGAGCTTTTCATACCTGCGCTGGTATCCGTCGGAGTCGCCTTTTGTTAGTTATGCCCAAGCTCGTTTGCGGGAAGTCGCTTGAACTGACCGCATTGCTGCTTTGCGCGCGATAGTAACGAAGTTCTCCTTATTCTTATTCTGTTATTCTCTACGCAAGCGATCAAGCCAAGTTCAGGGTAGGTTCGATCTCATTTCTGCCCATTTCTTCGAGCGGAAATGACTCATGTATTCTCGACCATCCCTATCACTCGTGCCATTCGCGTTGGTGTATCGCTCGAATGTATTTAAAGTACTGTACGAGGACCACCGGTAAGTCTCTAGCTGGCTTGTTTTTTTTCCTTCAAAATACAGCCTTATGAAGAGCTCATATCCATCTTGGGGTAATAGTAACGACTGTTTCGTAAACGCATTTGGTATCGGGATGTCTGCAGCAGGCGCGAAGATCGTTTGGTGGGTAAGTCTTGTGAAGTCGTAAGAAACCTGGCGACATTCGTCACACGCTGACTTGTTGCTCGCATACCAGATCGATCCTATGGGGGCTATCATTATTGCAGTGTGTATCATGTTCTCCTGGGGTAGAACGATTTATGGTGCGTAGAATTTTGAGCTGGTTCCGCCGACTGGAGGCACTCACGGAGTCTCGTCGTACAGAGCAATTCACATTTTTGGCTGGCATAGCAGCGCCTGTGGATTTCCAACAGCTTGTGATCTACAAGGTGTGTACAGGAAGTGTGTGTTCGATATAATCAGACGCTGATAGACCAAAAAAACATAAAAATAGGCTATGACATTCAGTAGTGACATCAAGGCCATTGACAGCTGTCGTGTTTGCCATTCTGGACCAGAGTACCACGTCGAAATTGACGTCGTTATCGATGGTGAAACTCCTTTGTGGCGTGCGCATGATATTGCGCAAGACCTGCAAGACCAGCTGGAAGCTTTGCCAAACATCAATCGATGCTTCGTTCACATTGACCATGAGACCGAGCATAAACCTGTAAGTTTAAGAGAATGGAGATCAACTTCATGGGCTATGTTGGATTGATTATCGTGTGTATCCACTTGACAGGAACATCGAAAGCACGTCTAGTCCCCGGTATCTGTACCTGCATCTGCATGGGCGAAGTTCCCGACAGCTCTGTTCGATGAAGGTCACATTACCACGCAGCATCCCTGCCAAATATTTGCTCAATGATATGAGCATTATGTATTATCAGGATAGATCTTGCACACAAATTACATAATGATCTAATAGCGGCAGTTCTTCTTTGTGCACTCGGGCACGGAAAAGCGTCTTTTGACGTCATTTCTGATACGACCGCGGTACAATATCAACTGCAATATGAACTGAAAAAAGATGAGGAACAACTTCTTCAGAAGCGATTATCGCGATATAAATTATGGTTAATAAATTCTGCTCCAAGTATATAACAGGCATTTAACACCAGGCAAATCAGAAGACTATTTCAAGACTCCCTAAATAGCACCCTGATCAAACTCAATGTGATAACATTCGCCAGATTCCTGTCTTTCAACTATTCTAGGAAGCGCGTCGAACTTGGCGCTCAACATTATGCCAATAAATGAGGGAATGGTAGATCGGGGCTCGGTTGCAGCCTGTAAACAAACAGTAAGTAGGGTGCCATGTATCCTTTGACTAGTCCATTCTCACCAGTTTCGTTCGTCATAAGCGTAACCGTCCTGGCCTTCAATCATATGGAAGGTATAGATGAATCTGGTTTTACCTGAAAGATTGTGTGGCGACTGGTGCTGCACGCCCCCTGAGAATCCATAATGGGTTTAAGTGCCACTTGGCGCTCAGTCTGTGATGAATGTGCTTACCATGGATGAGTACCAGATCGCCCGCACCGCAGCATTCCTGTTTCCATCCCTCTTCCTTATCCCAGTCCGTCCCAGCTTCTTTCCGCTCTCCAGGCAGATCAATGAAACCTGTTCCCTCTTCTGGCATTTTCACGAAGCGCTGGGTTATAGTTTCGCGTATGTGAGATCCCGGTAAGAAAGACTGCGGATCCGTCGTTGAAGCTGATTAGTGAGGTATAACTGCGCATAGGGTAAAAGTCAACTTGCTAGAGCTCCATTCTCAGCGGTACATGGCTCTAAAGCGATCCAAAACCCAACCGCTGATGGAGGATCGGTATACAGGAAAGTCGAGTCGTTATGACAGGGAACTGTAAAGCGAGTTTCAGTGCGCACATTTCGTGACTGAATGTGAACTAGAGAAACCAACCTTTTCCGCCAATGCGGGGCTGTTTACAGATAATCATAGATTGCAGTACTGCATGATCGAGATTTCAGCTTGCAATTAGCTATTTGGTGAGACTTTGAAACTTACCGAGAGGGTCCTGGTGGACACCCAGTTCGCGGGCCAAATCTTTCAGTTGCTGATTCTCTAGCGTCTGAGTTCGAAAGACTGGGTCCAGTTGACATAGAGCATGTCCAATCTTGTTGATACTTTGCTCTTTTGGCACGACCAGCTTGTGCGGATCTGTTGGATCCAAAGCTGAAGGCTCGAAGAAGGCGCTAATCCGGGATGCTGAGTCCAGGAAGTACTGGTCTCCTGTAAAAGAGCGCAAGGTCCAGCTGCATTGAGGTTTTCTGGAAGCGTCATTTGGGACTCACCTACATGACGACCTTGCTCGGCAGTCGTAAATGCCGTCTATAGAGTGAATTCGCGATTAGTTTTGTCACAATAAAGATAACGCTTCGGAGGTACTGCTATTTACCATTGGGTGTGTGGCCAAATCCACATCATTGATTAGCTCTTTCGCCCTTGATAGCATCTGGTTGACGGCATCCTCTCCAAAGAATCCAGGGAGTACGAGGTACCTGATGATGCCGAAATAAGAGCGATCTGAGGATGTGGTTGTTGTCCTTAAGCCGACTTTGAAGAGCTTACCCATCCCGGTAGAAAGCTTCTCGTTGCTCCGGACTCAATGCCTTGAGTGCCATTGTTATTACCAGATGAGACTATTGTAAGAGAATGCTACAACCCTCGGTATGAAGGTTTGACAAGAGTGAGCAGTACATGTACGTAAGAGATAGGTGTCCAAGATGGTAGATGGCAATTAGGAGACGACTTCACCCGGTTCGCTCAACGCCGAAATCGGAAGCAAAAGTAGATCCTTAGATAGTCTTCATAGTCTTCGTTCGCCTCATCATGGGATGTTGTTTGGTGATCATTACATTCCTTGTTGATAGAGGTGTTGAAAGGCGTTCAGAGAACTGCGTCTACCTGGCCAAGTCCTTGGGACGAAAGCTGGTCGAGGTTCTTGGTGGCCAAACAACCGCCGGAACCCTTTTACAAAACTCGCACCACTTGACCTCTGAATCTGCTTGCTTCGCATCTCGACTGAGCAAAGGATACGGAAGGGTCCGGGCAGGCGCAGTCATTATATATATTGATGAATAGCTCAAAAAGCCGCTCGTTACAGGTTCGTTCACCGATCGATCTAAGGGTGGTGGGCGTTAGTGATGCAAGATCTATAAAAGTCTTTAAAGTACGAGAGGAGTCTCCAGCGTGGGCATCCCCATCTTGCCGTGTGTAGCAGAACTCGGGGATAACCTTCTATGCCATCTTTCTGGCGTGATATGCCATCTCCATATCTTGACGAGCATCGGGATATTCGTCGCCGAAAGAACTGGTCTGGTGCGTGAGGCCCGTCACCGGACGTTGATAAGGTCGGAGGACAGGTGTATCCGGTCGATCCATATAGGGGGAAACAGGTCGATTCGCCTTCTCTTTCTCAGCCGCCGCCAAAGCTGTCGCAGCTGCAAAGAGGTAACAAGATGGGTGGGTCAGTGCAGTTTCAATCGACAGAAGAGCAACCTGGACATACGATCTCCAATTCCAGCACGAGTTCCCCATCCAGTCTCGTGCAGGGTGAACAGGGCATAAATCTTCATTACAGCGCTGTTTTGAAGCATACGGTCAGCGCCGCCACGATGAAATAGCGATTCCTCCGCACTAGACTTACAAATAGTACCCGAACAAGATCCAGCACGGCACGTATATGATGTGTTGTGGGTGGTACCAGAGATATGGCAAGAGTTTGGCGGTACGTGTGGCTGTCAGCCATACGGCGTACTATCACGGATGGGCGAACTATTTCAGTATTGATCGTAGACGACGAAGGTTATGCAAAGCACGCTTACCGATACGATTATATTCCTGTATTGCGTCGAGTTCAACATATTGTTAACACCATGTTCGACTGTATGTACGTCACGAGCTTCACTTACCAAGCTGGTAGATGATAACCCCCATTCGCTTCGTTCCTCGTGCTTTTAACCAAAAGGTACATCACCAAACAGGGCCCGACGAGCAATGTCAGCGGGTTGATGAATTTGTCGATCATGGTGTAGGCCACGTAGGGGTGTCGATGCCAAATGTGCCGTTCCATAAAGATACTACGGAAATCCGATCGCCACGTATTCCGTGTCCATCGTAAAACTTGCTTTAGGAATCTCCAGTTTGGCTTCATTGTCGATAAGAGCTCTGCTTCTTTGCATACCTGGACGTATGTATTCCAGCCGTGGGAAACCATCCATCGGGTCAGAAACTTGTCGTCTCCACTATTCAAGTGATATTTCGGGTTGCCGAGCCACAGGTCATTTGTGAAGCCATGTAGGAATTCGGGATCTTTCAGAATGATTGTTCGATAAGCTGCTGTTCGGCCAGACAGACAGGGGATCCCGCCATCGATATGAGCTGATGAAGCAATTTCGATGTTTCTGATTGTGAGCCGCATGGCTGCAAGTACCTCCCACATTGTCATCTTGTCCCCGCACGGTTGAACTCGTTGCGATGTGCCCACTCCGCCGATCTTTTGGTCCTCGAAACATGCGAGAACATACGGCAGCAGCGTTGCTGGCCATATGGCATCATCATCTGCGAAAACAATGATATCGGTCGACGTATTCCGGATTCCGTGCGCCATCTGGAGTCGCTTGTTGGCGAATGGTACCGTCAAGACCCGAATTTTCGTTGGATCCACCGACCGAGCCAGCTCTTCTAGTGGTCCCTTCATTCTTTCTTCTGTGACGATGATAATTTCCTTCGGATTGCCCTGCAACCAAGAAAATGCAGCCTCTGTGATGGTGCGAATCAGCAGTTAGCATAGATTTTCCCTCACTGAGCTCAAACACTCACCTCTAAATTCTTCTCCAGCGTCAATGGTGGGTACAATAATGGTAACATCCTCGTGCGCGTGATACGTCGGGTATTCGGGGAGCGGGATTGGTCTATATGTTGCCCTGGCGAGAAGCCTGATCATGTACCAGAAGTATCGCTGATGGAAATAAAGCTGATCAGCCTCTGCGTTACACAACGACTGGATTCTTGAGGATAGGTCAGCACATACGTAGAAACCGATAACTCCAAACGGCACGACTGTCAAGATTGAACACGTCAATACAGGTCCCACGACAGCTGCTCGCTCCACGCAAGTGCTCAACTCAGTACTCACAGACCGGAAATTTGTCTGCCGTGAGATACCTGGGTGAAGATAGCAGTCCTGGTCAGCACTGGTTTAGATGAACCGGAGCAGTCTTTTGCGAGGAAGACGTACAGCATGGTAGATCAGGCCAAAGGTATTCGCCCCGCCAGGCCAAGTCACGATCTCTAGCTGCCTCTGCCCTTGAGCCTCCTTTACCTAGACACCAACCCTTGCTTATCCTGTCCTGGTCGGCTGAATTTTGCGGTGGTGCTCCTCAACGAATAAAGACGTCTTGTGACCGGATCCACGACGATCCAAAGAGTATGTTGCAAATACGACGGCAAGGATGGATCGAACGGAGCCAACTCGCTGTCAGAGTTTTTTCGAAGATAGATACTAGAAGGAGAAGGCCATTCTATGGTAACGATCAAGCAAGGAACACAGCCTAACCGTTTGGTTGTTTGGTTGGGAATTCCGACCGGGATGAGCTTTCTTACAAAATGACAAACAGCCTGCGGCCTGCGGACATTATTATTTTAGGCATAAACGCGCTTGGGAAAGCTTGAAAAGGCACGCGGTCGATCCTCAAAGGCCAACACAAAGTAAGCCCAGATCGCGGGGCGCATTACAGTAAAATTCCCATACGTCAGTTGTTGAGTTTGAGTTCGTCATGTAAAAAGGCGCCGCAGTCCAGGTTATACAACTTGAATTTCAGCAATTCATGAGAGCTATCATCAAGATGTGAAGACAAGATGTGAAGACGGCTGACAGAGTAGGAACCCTATGAAGTATCCCGTTAGTACCTAATGTAACGAAACGATACACACGTGTGGAGCGAGAGATGACAAGCCTGTTGGCGGTTGTTTGAGCGTTGAAAGGCCGATACAGCGGCGGCACGATGACAGCTAAATGATGATGGCTGACGAAGGCGCAAGTGGCCAGGTTACCCGCAAACAGCAGAGCCCTCACTGCCTGGCCTTTCACTGGATCACTTGCCACTATCGGTGTGAATCCAAGTCGTATCGTCAGATATCAGGTATCGTCATGAATCATGTTAATCTAGGATGAATCCGTAGATCTCCTTCACCCGATTCTTGTACAGCCTTCTTCCTAGATTGCTCAATGTCGGGTGCATCAGCGTTTGCGGACTTGTCACCCGACGCATGCCAACGCGATGCCGCTAATCCCTCCAGGTCGGTGTAGTATTCGGAAGTCATACCCGCCGTCAAACGATCTGCCGCGTTGAAGGGCCCCTTGATTTTCTGTTTTCATATGAAAAAGAGTACATCAGCAAAGCACAAGGAATGTGGGAGCAGGCATGATACAGGGAAGCTACCCACCCCTCGGAAATTCGACCGGACCTCTTCACGGAACTGCTCTATGGGGTCCAAACCCATTCTCTCGCAACTGCACGCATATATATGTTCAGCTACTGTACATCGCAAAATGAACCGACTACACTCACACCCAGGTAAACCATCGATGACCAGTAGTGACATCTATTAACGTTTTACGTTCAGTCAAAGGCGTCAAAGAATACGAGTAACACCGATACGCACGAGTGATTTCGTCTGAGTGAATAATCTCGAGGACCTTGACACTCTCATAATCTTTGTTCCTCCTAAACTTTTCGATTGTTAATGGGTTGACGTCCAGCCCTCTAGCTTCCGCTACCAGATGAATGATCGCAAGTCGGGAAAGCAAAGAGTGAGATGTCTCCAATGCAGAGTCCCAAAGTCCAGCGTGCACTGTTTGTGTAGCGCATACATGATGATTGGTGAAAAGGTCATGCGAAGGGATAGTGAGGCCTCATTTACCTGAGTGGGCACCAAAGTACGATCCTAGTTCCTATTTACGCAGCGTCTTGGTTAGTACAGCTTATCCACTTAGCAGACCCTGTCAGATGAACAAACGTACTCCGAGGCGCTTGTTCAACAAGCTAAAATGTTTTGCTTCATCCTCTGCTACCTGTTGGTATTCATGATAGTAATTTACATTTGACCACAAAGGCACTGCAGACTTTAATACCCGACTCCAACACTCACCTTTGCCCAATCAAGGAAGAATTCCGCTGGTAAATGTTCTCCGTTGATCTCGAAATCGGCGAATCGAGCCATGATATCCCACCTGCTCATAGACAAGGTAAGATTATGCTCCAAGCTTCGGCCCGGACTAACTTACGCTAGATCGATAGCCCATTGTTCTATGTTTGCAAGTGCATCTGTAAAAGTAAACCCGCTTAGCTGGTTCACCTCCCGCTCACATTGTTTATACGGATCTACTCACGCAACATGAGAATCCGACTCTTTTCATTGCCTCCTTTCCCGCGATTTTTGACACTCCATACGTCAACCGTCTTGACGTTATCAGCTCTCGGTGGCACAAAGCCTTCAACGGTTCTCCCCTGCTTTACATCTTCTCCACGGGATATGCGCTCCTTCTCCTCCTCTTGATCTAATGGCCGGAACAACTCCTTTGCGGCTTCGACATCCTTCCGACTCGGTTTCAGGCTCTTGAACTTGCCGCTACGCAATGCTTCAAGTGCCTGTTGCGTTCTTCTTATCTTTTCCGGTGCCGACGAGGTTTCGAGGATCAGCAAAGCCGAGGACAATAGCGATTTTGTGGGCAAGTCTGCTGAAGGTGTTGATTCCGCGTCGCTGTCCATAGTCAAAGTCTGACGCAAGGTTGAAGTAATCGATGACAACATGCCTTGAGCATCGTTGTCCGTTGACGAATCCGTCTTCGGGGCTATTGGGGGATCGGCAAAATCTTCGCTGACTCCTCGCACCTCGACGACTTCCCACTGGTTGCCAAACTGCTCATTTACCTCGTCCTTGCCGTCATAGTCACCTTCCACCTCTGGTTCTTCGATATAGACGTCCCACTGCGACACTTCGTTTTTGATACCCGCCGCAGAGGTATTTTTTCGCTTCCTAACTTCCACGCTGTAAACGCAGACCGACATACCGGTCGAGCTGGATCCGTCCCTTAGGTCAAAGTCGTAGAGATGCCATGGACACACAATCGTTCGACCTGGTTGACCCACGACGTCCTCCATGTCTCGCATCTCCGGTTCGAGGTCCCACTGCTGTTGATCCTCGTGCGTTTCCTTCGAGCTTGCGTCGCATTCCGCAGGTCGGGAATCGGAACTCTGTTCGTGATCCTCTGAATCTGCAAATTCGGCATGGGATAGCGGTGCAGACAAATGCGGGCAGGTAGCTTCCATGCAGTAGAGCTCGACTCCGTTCAACAATGTCTCTTCGACATCCGTGTGATCCGTTTCTCCATCGTATGCGTTGAATTTACTCTCCAAAGTCGCTAAGAACTTGTCCGATGATTCGAGTTTTGGTACAGGCGATAGACGGAACAGTAGTAGCTTGTGATATCGTTTCGGTGATGAGATCGTGCGCAGCGACAAGGAGAATCGTGTATGGCTAGATAGGCGATCTAATGTACATACTCTGTAACGCAGACAAAATGTCAGAACATTTGCACTATTCAACCTAATAGCGCGGTGACCTACTTGACGAAACGTTTCTGAGACCTCGGAGTAGCGATGGACGGCATTCCGGATAAGATTTCCGAGTACAGTTGATTGACCGTTGGTGGACCAGCCAATGGAGATTCACCTATGTGCTTAACAGGATATGTCCCTATATTCCGCGATGGCGAATATTTGAGGGGTATTTCGATGGACTGATGATACCTATAGTTGGAGAGTTAGAGCCCCTTCTCCTGATTGGAGCTGGCACCCTGATAGCATCGCTGATAGCTAGGAGAAGTTACTCATGCAGATCGCCGCACGTGGGTTTCGATCACATCTAAGACACCACCCTCCAACCTCCAGCTTCTTCTTTCACCAATCCTCGTCTTCAGCAATCAGCACAAGCTTCTTTTACAGTGAAACCCTAGTCGTACCTGAGGCTATTCGGTCGCTCATACTTCACCTTGTCAAGTACTCTCTGTGAAGGGCTCAAGCTCACCCTGGCGTTGCGTTCCGACCAGACATGCCAGACACCAGGTGGTTGTCCACGAACCCGAGAAGGACGAATGCTTAGAGCTCCCCGAATGACCGGATGACCGGGGAAGGATATTGGACCACAGCCAATTCCTATGCTGCCAGTAAATACTTGTCACTAGCTGTTTAAGCTTGTTTATTTTCTGGCCATAGTGGCCCAAGCTATGAGAGGATCCTGGCAATGTTACGCCCAACAATCTGCCTTGAAGGTCATGCTTTTCTTCCAAGCAGCCTTAGAGATCTCCAGTCGATGACATAGACGTGGAACTCAGCAATCAGAGCTAAACGCGATGGTCCTTTCGAAGTTAAATACGTGCCCCTTGACTCCGTTACGGCATGCATACAAGTACTTCTGCTATACGGAACCAAGGGATAGCAGGAATCGAGTGTTTATGGTCGTCGGCAGGTGTTGTGAGTTGATTTGTAACTCCATTCTCTATGGGATTGTCGCATGATAGAGGATTAGATAGATACGATACGCAGTTTTGGGTTTGAACAGATATTCCATTGTGTGCATTCAGGATGTATGAGCTGCCGGTATGCGTTATTAGCGTTAATGCATGGTTTGGCAGCACCGCGACAACTCCGAACAATCAGAAACGAGAGAAAGGTTACTGAAAGTGGTCGTGAGCGTAATACTATCCGATTGAAGGTTTCCGTAAGCTTCACTTCATCGTTGGCCGACGGGTGATGGAGCGACGCCAGCTTACTACTGTAAAGTCGAGAGCCCTTCCTGCCTTCTTTGTGGACTGTGTGAAAGCTTGTTTGGAAGTCCAGCCCGAAACCTCAAGTTAAAGTAAATAAAAGTCGTAGACATCAAGATTCGAACAAACCTTGCAGAAATTCCCCCGTGTCGCGCTTATTATCGCGCTTTCATCTCGTCTGAAGGCTTGGATGGGTACTGGCTAGCTGTGGCAGTGGGTGAGCGTGGAACGGCGGGAACGGCCAGGAAGTCCGAACAGCCGGGAGAGCCGTCATCAAGTCTGGCTGTGACGGCGGCAACGGTAGTTGCAATGACCCCTGCCTTGGTCGCGGTAGGAAACTTCAACCCTCATCAAGCAGGCAAGCCATCAAAAGGGATTCTCCCACCCCCCAGCAAAGTTTCAGACACTTTCCTCAGCAAAGCACATATCAATATGGCGGACTCTGCTAAGCTCCCCTCGGTTTTGGCTGCCCAGCCCGAAGACATCCAGCTCATGTTGGCTGCGCAATGCCACATCGGTACCAAGAACTGCGACAAGTCCATGGAGAACTACGTTTGGAAGCGAAGGTCTGATGGTGAGTAGCGAAGAACGTGCAGTGATGGAGACGAAGGGACACCAGAAGGGAACACAGCGGAATATGAGCAGCACAAGGTCGGACAGAGGAAACGGGAAGATGTAGGGTGTGATACAAGGAGACGCAATGAACGAACGAGCGGAGCAGTACGGAAGAGATCTGAGCGATGGCCGCGCGAACTGGAAGGAAGGAAGATAGCGTCGGAAGATGTCGATGGCTTGAGGAGGATTCTGGAACGTCCATGTGGAGGAAATACAGCAATCCTGAAACCTGGCGTCCCTGCGGTTATGTCGGCGTACGAATCACGAGGCATGGAATTGACCTCTGATCTTCTTTTCCAGGTGTCAACGTCATCAACGTCGGCAAGACTTACGAGAAGATCGTCTTGGCTGCCCGAATCCTCGCCTCCATCGAGAACCCCGCCGATGTCTGTGTCATCTCTGCCCGACCTTACGGTCACCGAGCCGTCTTGAAGTACGCTGGTTTCACCGGTGCCAACGCCATTGCTGGTCGATTGTACGTGTGATATGGTCAGGAGTGTGTTATTGCGGAATGTCGAGACTAAGGCAGAAGTGTTGCGCTCCCGATAGCACCCCCGGTAACTTCACCAACTACATCACCCGATCATTCAAGGAGCCCCGACTCATCATTGTCACCGACCCCCGAGTTGACCACCAGGCCATCCGAGAGGCCGCCTACGTTAACATTCCGTGAGTAAAGGTCATGCAGGTTCAAGACGGCGTCAAATCTCTGACTGGAGTGCTTTTCCTGTAGCGTTATCGCTTTGTGTGACACCGATGCTTCCCTGAAGTTCGTTGACGTTGCCATCCCTTGCAACAACAAGTCCCGACACTCCATTGGTCTCATCTGGTACTTGCTCTGCCGAGAAGTCCTCCGACTGAGGGGATCCATTGGCCGAGGAGCCGATGCATGGGACGTTCTTCCCGATTTGTTCTTCTACCGAGACCCGGAGGAGATTGAACGTGAAGCCGCTGACAAGGCCGCTGCCACCGCTGCCGCCAACGAGGTTCCTGCTGAAACCGCTGCCGCACCGGAGTGGGATGCTACCAACACCGACGCCCCTGCAGGCCTCGGCGCTGAGCCCACTGCTCAGAGTAAGTTCGGAGTGATCGAAATGAACTCGTTTATTTGCTAATCGTATCTTGCTGCCCTCCCTTAGCTCTCGACTGGTCCGCCGACGCTGCCACTGGTGACTGGTCCGCTGAGAACCCCCAGCCAACCACCTGGTAAAGTGTCTCAGCCTGCTTGCGGGTTGAATAGGATGTTTGTCTCTTTTGGGCTCTTGGACAGAGATCTGTGGAAAAAGCCATATATTTTTCGCTGTATTTGATAAGGAGATGCGGATTTGCCAAGATCTTGAATGAGATGAATGTTCACTCTGGCGATGATTCCTAACAGTAGTGTCCGCTTCAAAGGCTCTGTCCCACTGTAAAGGGGCCGATAGGGATAGTCTCGTGTTCTTCGTTGGTACACATTTCTTACTTGGGGTTTATTTTTTTCTCCGACTAGCTGGAAGTGATCGACAAGTGTGCAATTGTCTCCCTCGCACAAAGGGTATCGGTTCAGAGACAATCCACCTCGATATCTAATCCGTGAATCTACCCAGTTCAGGAGGAAGGTGTAGGAGCAAACAGACTGGGGGGGCACGAAGAGAAGCTCACAGGATTGCGCGCAGCACTAACTCAAGGGTCCAGTGTGTTCGGTATCAGGTACTGCGTAGAAATCTATACTATCTTACTTAGGTTGCGAGAATACCTTTATATTTGCGACCAGAGCTATCCTGGGTCCTGCTGCTCGATTCCCTTCTTTCTGCTTGGCTGAATTTGGTGTATATGAGCGATGCTATCTATGAATGAGCGGATATGATTAGGTAGTGTCTACTGCCAGCTACTGTCGGTGAGTAGGGAGTAGCAGCTGGGGTAGCTCTATGCAAGTCACCCATTCAGTAGTCAGTAGTCTCGGTACGTACCCACGCCCCATGCAGTATCGTGTTCTCTTGCAAAACGATCGCCGACAACGAGGTGCCCTGCAGCTTGCCCTGCCAAACGTCATCGGGAAGTTTGCGGCACGCGACGAATTTATAGCTGATTCCACTGTATATTCGGGTAGCTATTCGGGTGCAGAAAGAGCGACCAAGCGGTGTCTCACATCAAGACCAGCTTCTTGCGAGGACCGAAAGTACCGAGAAAGCGAAGAAGCTCTGGTTGGTCAGGTTTGCGGCCAAGTGTTTGCCTTACCATTGCGAGCAAGAACCCTTACATTGAGATCCTATTGCCATCTCCACCATCCTGACATCTCAAAGCTCTCTTGAAGACCCCCCAGCCCACCATCGTCTACCTCGTCGCCATCCTGCTCCGCGACCGAGTGTGCTAAACCTTCCCCTCAGGATCGCCGCTCAGGAAAGCCAACAGTCCGCTGGAACAGCCACGGCCTGCTCTAGATACCGGCGTGTCCGACACCCGGGATACCGTTAATGAGATGACTTACGGTCATCTTGATATGCTGGTCGCGTATACTCGATTACTCTCGGTATCCTCAGTCATCGTGGCTGTTTCGTCCGCTTGGACCTCGAGTGCAGCGACTTGTCATGTGCCTTTCACCAATATCATTCAAAATCACGAGGATTGTGGCTTCTACTTCGATAACGAGCAGCCAAACGACGTCCATTTCGGGCCGAAAATTTGGGATACCTGGAATAAACAAGATCAAGACGAGCTTATTCGTGCGGTTACCACATGTTGGAAATCGCTTTCGGACATGGCGACCGAAAAATCCAAACAGTCCACGGGTATCACCTACGCCCCTTCAAAGCCAAGCACCGCTACCGAAACTATCACGGTGCAAGCAACGGAGAGTCACAAGGCTGGGACGACAATTTCTCCGGAGTATGCGCTTGCGACTGTCCAAGGTCAACGTGTACTTTGGCGTGTCAGCATCATGGCCACAACACGAGAGTCTTTGCTGCGACTCGCAACTCGGGAGTCCTCTTATCAGGACTGGGTTTTGCTGCTTCATAAAGAGAGTTTGGTCCGATCCTCTCCGATTGATTCACAAACGATGTCTCCAGGCACCCACCATCATGCGATCTTTGGATCGGATGACGGTGGCCGAAGGCCCTCGCTTGCAACCAATACCAGCAATTCTTCAACCTCGTCGAAGTTGACGCACTCGTCCTTGAAGTCATCAGGATCTAGTAGCAACAGAAGAATCGAGATGAAACGGGGAGTGCCGCTACCGATCCGCGCAGCTTCGGAGGCTACGAATTTCCTCTTGCCCGCCGAAAGCTCGGTCACGAGTCAGACGGTGATAACCCCTTCAAGCATGAACTCGCATGTGTATCCAGGAGCGGAGGAAAACATTCAGAATCAAGGTCATTTGCAGATATCCGACGACGCGATTGCAGCAACCCTCTCACTTGACGACGAGACCTCGAATGAGTCAACCGTGTGGGACGATGCGTCGTCGGCGCCTGTCAATTCGGAAGACTTGGTGAATCTCGCAATCAATTCGCCAATAGGCATGGTACTTGCGACTCCCGAGCTTCGCCTGTATTGGGTCAATGAACGGTGGTACGAAATTACGAGGGTCGAACATGGTCAAGACCTGAATACGTGGATAGAGGGTGTACATCCGGATAGTATGCCGACTCTGATGGAGGTCCTACAGGGGCTTATGCAGGATAAAGTGAAACGCACTGGAGATATCAGGTGGAAACACGATACCTGGTCAACATTTACAGCCCAAGTATTGCTGAACGCGGAGGGAACAGTTACCGCGGTGGCAGCAACCATCGACGATTGTACGCAAAGGAAAACTCTGGAACTTGCGCAGATGGAGGCATTGAAGGAAAAGGAGGCAACGGCTCGGAGGACTGCAGAGCTGGCAAGCGCAAGAGCGAAGGAGCTCGCAGAATGGCAACTTCAAAGCAGATTATTAGAGCAGCGTACCAAAGAATTTGCGCAGATGGCCGAAATATCGTCAATAGCTTTGACGTGCGCTCGGCCCGACGGCGAACTTGTTTGGGGTAAGCCTGGATTGGTCCAACGCTGGTTGAATCCTGCTGAGTATGGCCTGTCTTGTCATTAGCGAATCAAGCATTCGTATGTCCCTTCGACTCTTCCAGACATACGGTGTCCAGGCAAAGCTTCTGACATTTTGAACAACAGTGTACTCTCCATGATCTACAGCCGCATGAAGTCAATGACTGGCCTTCTACCGTTCTGCCAGAAGATCTCGCCACGTTGAATGCAAAGTGGAATCAGTATGTTCCAGAGTGTGATACATCCGTAACCGACGATGACTGATAAACTCTCCCCGGTTTCCTTCAGTACCCTGGAAACGAACGAACCCCTCTCTTCGCGGCATCGGTGCGACGCTTTCCACCCACTACTGCAATATGCACACCTACTAAATTAAAATATGACATCTCTCCAGCTTGAAGAACGGTCGCGTCCTACAGGCGCAGACGGTCCCCTCTGTCGCTGGAAACAACAAGGACAATCTTACCTTTGTTAGCGCGATCATGGACGTCACTTTCGAAGTTCGGCACCATGAAGCTGTCGAACGCTTGAACGAAGAACGCATCAGAGAACAAACCCGTCTAACGGCAGAGGCAGAGGAAAGGAGAAAGGCTGCCGTGTTCCAGAAGGAGCAGCAGGCGTTGCTCATTGATGTGACCTCGTGAGTACTTCAAGTTCTCAGAGGCAGTAGAACAGGAATCCAGGCTCAGTCGCGCCTCATCTTTTTTGTCATTCTCGTACACCATAACTTACCGCTTGAATGAAATTGAACAGCCACGAGTTACGGAACTCAATCAACCCCATACTACAATCCGCACTTTTAGTTAAGGCGTCGTTGCTGGAAGCCCGTGGCTCGGTTACAGCGGATGAAACGAGACCGGCTCATGGAATCGACATCCAAGAGGACTTAGAGGCCTGTGATGCCATCATAGACTCGGCAAATCAGATGGAGCGTGTGGCAAATGACGTCTTAGGTCAGCATTGTCCTCGTTTTCCTTGAGATGCGTAGTCCTTGAACTCGCTTCGTCGGATCACCTTCTTATAGGCCTCGCTCAGATACAGGCGAATCAGCTTGCTGTTACACCTTTTCCTTTTGATCTGACGGCGACTATGAGGTAAGATGATTTATGCACGTCTTATATGAACTTTCCAAGGCTAAACCCTAGTGTTCCGGGGCAGATCTATACATCGCATGTTCCAGGCAGACTGTAGGGCGAAAGGGGTTCGCATGACGGTGGAAATGGGCGAAAGTCTACAGGCTCTGGGAAACAAGCGATATCTGAAAGGCAAGAGCCCATGGATATAGCATGACACTAGCATGAAGCTTACATTTAAACTTTCCTGCAATAGCGGACCCAAGCCGTCTGAGTCAAACCACTGTCAATCTGATATCGAACGCAATGAAGTTCATCGTGAAGAGTCAAGTGCGGGAAGTCCGCATTCGTATCGATATATCGCTGGAGAAGCCGGACGACAACGGTCCCATCATTCCACCTAGTCAAATATCCACAAAGGTTTTGGAGAACAGTTCGCCTATATATCTGTATATTGCCGTGGTACGTGTTCAGAGAAAGCCACTCTGCAATGGGGGTACATCTGACGGTGCTTGTTGTGAAACTCAGCACGATACCGGTCCCGGAATGACCAAAACGGAATTAGGGAAGCTCTTCCGGCGTTTCAGCCAGGCAAACTCGGATGTTCATTGTCAAATGGGCGGCAGTGGGCTAGGCCTGTTCATCGCAAAGCAACTATGCGAATTGCAGGGCGGGAGGATTGAAGCAATCAGCAGTCCTAATGAGGGTGCAACATTCCGCTTTTTCATAAAGGCCACGGCAGTAAAGCAAATCGAGAGCAGTGTTTTGCCAAGCCGACCATGCAGTGTGCCGCCGAAAATGCCTTCGATGGTGGTTCCCGTATCTGTACCTCCACTGCATATCCTGGTCTGCGACGACAACATCGTCAACCGCAAAACATTGGCTCGACAGTTAAAACAACACAAACACAAAGTGGTCATGGCAGAAGACGGTCAGGAAGCACTTGTAAGAATTGCGTTGCCTACGAGTGCGATCTGCAGCTAAAATAGGGAATACCTCTTCCAGAACGTCATTTTCGCTTGCGAGAAAGCTGGAACGCCTTTTGACTGCGTGTGTCTAGACGTTAATATGCCGGTACTGGATGGGCTAGCAGCCACGCGAAAATTGCGCGTGATAGAAAAGGACCGAGGAGACGTCAGGGGCTACTGGGTTGTCGGATGTACGGGCAACGCACGGACAGAGGTGAGTGCGAATGCAGAGAACTGGACCCTGTCACACATGTTGATGGACTCTTTGTCACTTGCAGCAAATCAATGCGGTGCTGGAGTCTGGAATGAACGCGGTCATAACCAAACCGTATAATCTGCAGGAACTACTTCGGGTTATTCAGCCACCAGAGCGTGTCATGGACAGTGGTGATGGAGACACCCTCTCGCCAGCGGCGTCTGTTCCAGCGGTTAAGGGGTAAATTTTCGGCATGAATTTGCCTTGAAAGCATTACTGACATTACCCGCAGCAAACACATTGTATCGAACATTACATAAACACTGTATCTGGACTTGGGGGATTATTGCGGGATTATTTGCATCAGATTCTTTTCGGGATCCTGCTCGGCATCCTGCATCAACTATCAGTTCGATGCAGGAAACACAACCTGGACCACCATATCTTCATCTCCTTCAGTCCTGTTTGACATCCTACATTTGTCACCGCCATGTCAGTAAAAATCGGATGGATGCATTTTGCCAGGCGCAAACTTACCCTAATCATCAGGCTCACTCTATGTCCTGGTGTTAAAGACGATCCGTTCCACTGAGACTCGGGACCATACGGAAGTATGGAATGGGCATAGTTGTAGCGGATACTGTCCCTGTGAAGATCGATTCGAGGCGGATGAGCAATGATGTCGAACCGTAACCTCTACCGAAAGCCGAAAGAGAGTAGGTGTGAACACTGAATACTCACTTTTGCAGATACAGAGATCCGCTCTTGAGGAGCACATCCCAGCCTCTATGCGTAATATTCGTCTTGCTGCCGTCCTGAGTAGCCTCTTCGAGCCGTAGGATCCTTTCCGCGCCAAGTGAGACGCCAATAATCACCGTACCGCTCGCATCGACGTTGTCGACATGAGGCAAGATATGTCCCTCGGGCGACAGGTGTAATGCATGTGTAGATGTTTGTAGAGGTTGTTCGAATGGCCGATCGGAGGTGTCGTTGGTATTCGGTGTCTGCGACGGTAATACCTTGTCGTAGTAGAGATCTCGTGCGAGCTCGCTTCCTGCCGAGCGGGGAAGCATGTCGTAGATACGTTTTAGGATTGATGGGTAAGACGGTGCATTGATTGTTGAGGGATTTGGAAAGGCAGTCAAGAGTGATTCCCGGTATTTCGTTATTACCGAGTCGAAATGGCCCTGTCACAGGGGTGCAACAGCATTTTTCATAAGCTTTCGGCCTTCTTTGCGTTCTGGAAAGAGTGCAACAACTTACATCTTCAAACCCATACGCCGACGTGTCTTCAAACAGCCGCTGCAATCCTATACTCCGATCAGGAGAGCCGGCGCTTCCCTCCGTCGTTGCTTTACTTGTTCTTCTTCGCCTTCTCCTACTCGAGTCCACTCGATCTAGCTTCCAAAGCGCAAGTTTCAAAAGTATCTCTTGTTCCGCCTCTTCAAAAAAGTCGGGAAAGTACAGAAAGTCTTCCTTCTTCCCTGCAAGTGTAGCGTCATTTGGGTCGCCGAATGGCCGTATGTACGGGCTGGCGGATGTTAGGACTTTGCGAGACGGTACTGCGGTGCTGAATGTGTTCGAGGAAGGTCGCAGGAACCCGGTGATGCCTCTGCCGGTACGGGATCGGAGTGTATTCATATCGCCGACGGAGAGATGCCACTACTCTGGGGAGCTTGGAGCAGAATGGGTCTGGCCGTTTGAAATGTGTTGGAGTCGAAATGGAGGTTCCTACACGGTGATCATTCTCCTGGAATGCCACAGACGACAACTGAATAGATATTTGCGAGCTGGCAGGTGGTGGACCGCTCGATCGCTTCTTCCTGTTTCCTGTTCAGTCATGTCTCATTGACATTTATTTACCGATAATTAAGCGTTTGCCTATTTGGCCACGTTATACCGCCATATGCACGCAGATGTGCACGACGACTGGTATGGTTTGCTCATGCATTGCATACCAGACCTACAGTCTCGCAACGAATACTGGCAATAGAACTCTAGGAGGATACCCCTTTGAGTAACGAAGAGTGTACTCCAAGAGCTGAAATAGCTGTATGGTATTCCGAAGTGCTGTACAGCATCGTTGTCAAGAAACCAGAGTTGGCCTTGACGCCGCCTTGCCCCGCACGATCGCTCATCGCCGGGTCGTCCCTCTCTATGTCTCCTTGCTCTAGGTGGTGATAGCCAAATGAAGCAAGTAATTCCCAACAAAAGTCTACTTTACTCACGCCTCAATCACCTTAATCCTCTCAACGTCGCTTATATCCTCAACTAGCGGCGAATCCCACGACTACGTGAGCTTTCGCTATGAAGCTCAATGCGTTCTTCGTGACCTCCGCAGCCGCGCTTCTGTACGGTGCGATGGCAAAGGACTCCACGAACCAGGCTCGAGCATCGCCACCGAATATCAGAACGACGACTACGGGGTCCACAATAGGATCATCTCGATCATACAATCCCTCTCAATACTCTCTTACAAGACCAGGAGACGACGATAAATGCCCGCCATGCTTCAACTGCATGCTTCCCGCCTTCAAATGCGCCCAGTTCGGTGAATGCAGTCCTTCAGACGGACAGTGCAAATGTCCAGACGGATGGGGTGGTCAGGACTGTCTGACGCCCCTGTGTGGATCGCTCGCGGCGGGCAGTGATCGGTATCCAAGACAGGATGGAGACCGGTGCGATTGTGAACCTGGATGGACGGGAATCAACTGCAATGTCTGTCAAGAAGACAAGGTCTGCAAGGCTTTCAAGCCACGATATCCCGATATTCAGTCAGCGACTTTCGGTAGTAAAGAGGAAACCGAGGATGAAGACGACGACGACACGGGGAATATGGTATGCTACAAGGGAGGATTAGCAGTTCAGCAAAACTATCAGATGTGTGACGTCACTAATAGGAAGATTATCGATACCATCCCCGACAACAAGAAACCGCAAGTCACCTTTTCTTGCACAGCCAACGGACCATCATCGAATGCTTCGACAAGTGCGTATGTCTGGCAGCATCCGCTACTTTCCTCGCTTTCCTCTTCCCGACCGGATGAGGCATCCACCCTGGGCCTAAAGGAGGATATGGGGACCTGCTCCTTCCAGTTCTGGGTAGATGAGATCGAGAGCTTCTACTGCAAGCTCGACGGCTGTGGCTGGGAAGGAACGAATAGCTTCGAGAACAACAGGACTCGGTACGAGTGCAAGACCATAGAATGCGCATGTGTTCCTGGTCGCTTCCTTTGCGGCGAGAACGGCAGTGTCAGTGTGTATTGTGTGTTATCTTAGCTCCCGTCCTCCGGTTCACTGACGCCAGATTCCTATTTTGTCAGACATTGATGATTTCCTCTCGGAAGAGGTCAAGGGCCCGGCGACATTCCAGTGTAATACTGGAGGAGGGTGTTCCTTCGAGGAACCTGCCATGAATGGACTCATCAACGATATTTTTGGTGACAAGAGTATTACATTGGATTGCGACTCTGGCGAATGTCTACACTACACACAAGTGCCTGGTTATCAGGTTCGTACATTTTGAGACAAGAATTGGCGCTGAATGAGGGCTAACACCAGGTCTGCGCAGCGCCCAGAACCGCTCAACAATAACCTCTGGGTAGGCCTGAGCGCCGGTTTGGCGGCAGTCGTGTTCCTACTTGCTTCCTTTTGTGAGTGTGTCCAGATGGATTTCCGAATCATTGCAGCTGAAACGGCGTGGATCTTCAGTGCTTTGGTACCTCGGCCGAACGAAGCGACACCCCGCGGGATTCGGAGGCGTTCAATTGCCATCAGACGAAGCGGCAAAACTGATGACCGACCACGTGCCTGCTACCCTGCACTTTGAGAACCTATCATATTCGATCAACAATATGGCTATCCTCACCGATATCACCGGTTCAGTAGCTCCCGGTCAAGTAATGGCAATTCTTGGCGCATCAGGTGCAGGTAAATCGACATTTTTGGATATTCTCGCGCGAAAGGACAAACGAGGGCGAGTGACAGGGCGTCTGCACATTAACGGCAGCGAAATCGACGACGAACACCTTTATCGTCGGGTCATTGGCTTTGTTGACCAAGAAGACACACTGATGCCAACGTTGACCGTCTACGAAACTGTTCTATACTCTGCTGTACTGAGGCTACCTCGAGAGATGAGCTTGGAGGCGAAGAAGTTTAGGACGCTAGAGACGATGAACGAGTTGGGTATTTTGGGCATCAAGGATTCACGGATTGGCGAATCAGGCAAACGATCTATCTCTGGCGGTGAAAAGCGTCGAGTGTCGATTGCTTGTGAACTGGTCACGAGTCCATCCATCTTGTTCCTGGACGAGCCTACTTCTGGTGAGTGGGTTGGCTAGACCATTCCTTCGGTGGTATTGATCCGCTTCTCTTTTCACTGTAGGTTTGGATTCCTACAACGCCTTCAACGTCGTGGAATCACTTGTTACTCTTGCTCGGGACTACAATCGAACTGTGGTTTTTACTATTCATCAACCTCAAAGCAACATCGTGTCCATGTTCGACAGACTCCTCTTACTTGCCAAAGGCCGAATGGTGTACTCGGGCGATTTCAAGCAGTGTTCAGATCATTTCAGCTCCCTGGGATACCCATGTCCGCCTGGATACAATATCGCGGATTACTTGATTGATGTGACAACCAAGGCATCTGGCGATCACAAGAGCGACAAGACACATCGAGTCGCAGGACTGAACGGATCTACATCAACGTCTGATGTAGAGAGGGACTCTGCGGAGGCTGAGGAAGCGGCAGAAGAGCTCGGCGAACAAGGCAGTATTTGGAGCAGGTTGAGGGAGAACTTGTCAGCCGCCGTCACACCGAAATCGCAAACTTCGATCGTCATCGTCCCGGCGGTACCGGAAAGGCTGGAGGATCTCGTCAACGGTTTCAGAGAAAGTGATCAGGCCAAAATCACAGAGGCTGAAATACATCGGATACATAATGGCGAAGGCTTGCATGGCGCTCGTGCCATATCGACAGACGCAACCAGGCTGGGAGGCTATAAGAAGGCTAGTTGGTGGACACAGTTCAAGCTACTTTCGGGCCGTGCTTTCAAGAATCTCTATAGGTATGTTTGCGCAATGAATTGCATCACCGAGTATCTGCTAACAACGTCTACTGTATCAGGAATCCCTTGTTGATGGCTTCTCATTATATCGTGGCAATCGTGGTGGCGTGTGAGTCTCGATATCTAGCCCTTCGGAATCCACAGTCTAAATGATATCGCTTTGCCAGTCGTTTGTGGTTTCTTCTTCTACAAGGTCACCAACGACATTCCCGGCTTTCAGAACAGACTCGGGTTGTTCCTATTCATCCTATCGCTCTTTGGCTTTTCTACGCTTACGTCGCTTGGGGTGTTTGCCAATGAGAGGATGCTTTTCATGCGCGAAAGGTAGGTCGTCTTTGTTCAGACCTACCAGGATTGTGTGCTCAACATTTCATTCGCGTTACTTTGACTGCTATGCAGAGCCAACGGGTACTATTCACCCATCACGTATTTTGCGTCCAAAGTCCTTTTCGACATTCTGCCTCTCCGAGTCATCCCGCCTTTCATTTTGGGCTCTATTGTTTATGGCCTAGCGGGTCTAAATCCTAGCGTTGCAGCATTCTGGAAGTTCATCCTCACCCTTGTACTCTTCAACCTCGCGGCTTCCAGTATCGTACTGTTCCTCAGTGTTGCTGTGGCCGATACCGGGGTAGCAAATTTATTGGGCAGTATGGTCATGCTGTACAAGTGAGTGTCTCAGTTCAGTTCAGCATGGTGCTAGTCTGGTACTGACGCGTTGGTTATCCTTCTTCAGTCTACTATTCGCCGGACTTCTAATGAACTATGACCGAGTTCCTCATGGCCTGAAGTGGATGCAAACCACATCCTTCTTCCACGCCGGATATGAAGCATTGCTGGTCAACGAACTTCGATACTTGCAGCTTATCGAACACAAGGTATGCCATTTTTGAATACCGGTACATTACGTCCTACTAATCGAGTGATCCCGGTTGCTAGTTCGGTTTGGATATCCAGGTTCCGTCAGCAACTATTCTATCATCATTCGGCTTCCACGCCCAGGTATGTGTTCTGCCACACAAACGTTGGCTCAATAAGCGAGTTTGTCTCATGTAGATTCCTACTTCCATAGGCATTTTGGTGGCCGGATATCTCGCTGTTGTGCATAGTATTCGGCATCTTCATTATAGCATCATTTCTCGCTTTGCAATTCTTCGTGAAGGAAAGGAGATAATTTAGAGTACGAAGGCAATTGTAATATCAGGACTGGAATACTTTATATATCCCTTCGTCAAGAGTATGTCCACCCCGTGCCTTGATGCATCTATCCGGTCTGTCGAGTCAAAAGTCTCACTGAGATAGAAGGTTTCAATTGGTGAATGTGAGTCTCCAGAATCCTATCGCCCATATCGCACAAATTAACGAATTTTGTTCGGATAATCTTCTTGTGCTGGGTCACAACAGCAAGCTGCGACCACACAATGAAGTGGCTGTGTGAGAGGCCACACCTATGTGAGCTAGACTCACTCTTGAAGGTGAGATTTCCATGTCTGCCTTTCCAGCAGAAAGCCAGAAAGCCCTCTCAAACACCTGAAACGCGACTCAAACCGATATCGGAACCAGAGTGGCGGGTGACGCGCGCGCTCGAGTTTAGTTGTCATGCTTCTCAATGCCTCAGGCGGGGACAGGAATTCTGGATGAGTGTATTCTCATTTCTATCTTCCTAATATCGCCATTACACACGGTTACATCTCTAGGTGGCAACCTTGCGAACAACATCATCAGTCACACACCTAGCTACAGCACTTATCGACAAACACGCACCGACTGTCCGGAATTCTGAACTCGACCGGACGAGACACGGAAGGCATCACCTACATCAAGACCCGTGCAGACCTTTTCAATCACATGCTCAACTGTCACCGAGATATCTGCAACAGCGATCCGCCAGAAGGTATCGCAAAATTCAATGACCTCCTCCGAAAGCGAGCGTTGAGCTTCCCTCTTCCAGCCTTCCACGAAGTCAGCTTCCACGTCTTGTTGGCCGAATCTTAACACAAGAAGGACGAAAACGTTCGCGCCAAAAGGGAAATCGAACTCGCTCGAAGGATTTACCGCACTGCCAAAGATTCGAATGCAGAAGGGACCGACAACGAAGCCTGGGATAATCTGGAGCCTGCGATGATTCGACTGGACGATCTGATCAGGGCAGACGAAGCTAAGTATCAAGCATCAATCTCGCTTTCTTCTTTCCAATCCCACATGCTTCCTTTTTGCAGACCAGAACTTGACAACCGACATCAAAGATAGCGAAAGACCCGAACGAGGAGGAGGCAGCGTTTCTCGAGGGCAAATCCCCGAAGCGAGAAAAGAGGAGAAAGTCAAGATCCAGGCGGTATGTTCTTTTCGGGCGAGATGGTCTATCAATGCAATGCTCACTACACGACGTTGTGATAGATCAAGCTCTGTCATACCTGAAATCTGGTCAGGTGAGTTCAGCTCAATATACTATATTTTGCGCACATACAAGCTGCTGATCGGCATGTTCGTAGCCAATTGGAACTCAGCTTTTCGACAACATGTCATACGACGAAGTCATGCCCCAGTTGAACGAAGATTGATGACGGTCATGTAATGGCAGAAATGAAGGTCGTTCGCGGGAGGGTGTTGGAAGTGATCAACAAGATGGCTAGAGATGGGCTGCGATCATAACCCACCCGCCCAATGCGTCCATTGCGTGCACCTTGTGAAAGGTGAAGGAGATTATGGTGACGAGCGGCATACGGTAAAGACAAAGCACTCCGAACTGACGCCTTCTGCCGTGAAAAGAGCATCTAATTCCGCGGCCCTCTCGTCATCGGCATGCCGGCGTGACCTTGAACACGCGAGACCAAGGCAGGCAAGAGAGTAAGGAATGAAGTGGAAAAAGCAAATCCGGTCCCTTTTCGCTCTAGATAGGCGTTTCCATGGATGCTGGGGCTCGGATTCGCCTTAGCCCATACCTGAAACTACAAACTCAAACGATGACACGCATGCGTATATGAGTGTACATACTGGTTGCCGTCATTCTCCTTTCGTCGCCTCGTCAGACCCGCCCCGTCCTCTTCGTTGAAAGAGAAACCTAGTCCCATCCTCCCTTCTTACGATTTTCCTTTTTCGCGCTCTTCTTTATTTTTTCAGATTTGCGTCTGGCCGCCTCCCTGTTCATCAGTCCCTTGACTTTGCTCTTTTGTTCCTCCGAAGTGGGATTGACGATCATACTCCGTGCTGTCGAGTATATAAGTTCATGGAGTTTCTTGATGCTGTCTGTTCTATTTGATGCGGCCGTTCTGGTGAGCGAGCTATTGATCAATAAAGAGGGTGGTGATGATGTATAATATGGCTAGAAGGATAGTTATCACTGCATACATTAGCAGAGAATGTCTCAGGCTCTTGAAAGCGTTTCCTCACGGTTTTGACTAGCTCGGCGAAAACGAATCCCGGTAGCCATCCAGAACTTTTGGCCTTGTCCAGCGGCAGCCGCAACGAAGCCTTCGTACTCAGTTTATTCACATTCTGTAGGAAGGTACACAGTAATTACTACGGCGTTCTGCACAACACGCAAATGGTAATGGAGGATATCTACCTGTCCTCCTGGTCCAGACGACCGGCTCATCGTTATCGCATACGCATCGTCCGGAATCGCGTCAGTTCCGGCGTCTTTGAAAGCATCGACCCATTCGGACGCTTTTATATGCTCCTTCTCGTCCTGTAGTTTATTTGGCGCTGACGGTAGCGTTGCTATATCCCTCCTCGGTAACTGGCGGAGAACAGCAAGCCGAGGCCACCGCTTGCCAGGCACTGAGTTGCACAAGATGATACCTCGCACCGCCGACATCCGTTCGAGCCGTGAGGGCTGCGGCCGCCTATATCGTATGCAAATACTGAGACGCTGATCTGGATCTGTAGCGCGACGACACTTGAAGCTGGGAGCTGGTTGTAGCTGGTGGCAACTATGGTGTATGTGGTTCGGTTATAGGAGCGACAGTAGGAGTGTAGGGGATGTCTGAGAGCTGAAGCTGCTTCGATTACAATTTCGCTTACGTAATGCCCTCACTGCAATCACTGCAAACTCGAAATCGTAAACAAATGTAATGGACGGTTTGCTCGTTCGCTCGAGTAGCGCGAGTAGTTCACAAGATAGATTCTCGCTCAACAACCGTTGTAAATCGCTGTTGGCACCACACCTCTCACATTCGCCCTCTGTTACCGCCTGCGAACAAGAAATCCTGACCGAGAGATGAGCGCCAAAGCAGGTCCCGCACGGAAGGTCAGTAAAGGCTTGATCTGGCAATACTGTGGAAGACAATCGGCTGATCACAAACCGTCGTTCACTGCGATAGGCTACAACCTCGACAAAGGCTAGTGCACCTGCGAAGAGCAGTAAGAGCTCAGGTATGATGGAAGAAGAGGATGATGACTTTGGAGGTGAGTCATATAGCTCAGCCAGGAATCGAAGATTCTCACCAGAGCCACTTTCCTTGACAGGCTACGGTTCCGAGGAGCCATCAGCAGAAACGAGGAAGAAAGCGAAGGCCGCTACAGCAAAGCAAACCTCCGTTCCCAGCACTTCGACGAAAAAGACAGATACCAAGAAGCCATCAAGAGACGAAGCGCCGGTTTCGACAGAAGCGGCAGAGGAAGATGAACCACCGAAAAAACGTATCTCTAGCCGTATACTGGGCAAAGGAAGAGCTACGGATACTTCACCGTCGATGTCTTCAACTGTAAGCAATGCAAAACCCTCAGCAAAGGCTGCGAAGCCTCCGTTGGAAGGCGCCAGTGTTACGAAGGAGGTCGATGAGGAGGAGGCGGAAGCACGCTCAAGAGTGAAGCAGCTGGAACAAGACCTGGAAGAGGTACGTACATTCAACTCTCCAGATCTGAGAATGGGAATTTCGACTGAATGTGAGATATAGATTCAAGCTCGGCTGGATAGGCGGACAGGCGAAAGGGACAGTTATGCTAAGCAAGTGAAGGAGCTCAAAGATAAAAAGGCTTCGGATGCGGATAAGCTGTACGAAAAGTATAAAGCAACTGCTGACAGTCGGGCCGTTGGTAAGTGGTCGAAACTCGGCTTATAAAGCCGTTCGTGCTTAGTCTGGCTGACTTGAACCTTGAGTCCACGATACTAGCTCAGGACCAGGTCATCGAGACCCTTCAGCAACTGAATGACAAATTGACTTCTCGGGTAACAAGCCTAGAAAAGGACCTCAAGCTCGCGAAGACAGTCAAACCGGTCGAGAAGGAAGTCAAGAAGCAACCAGAAATTGATGGCGATATAGTGGAAAGGCTCAAAGCGAGGCTGCAAGCAGTTGAGGAGGAGTCGAATAAGAAGGACGTCCAGCGTGAGTAGCGATATTGTTCGTCGGGACGAGGTAGAACGCTGAAATCTCGGTCAAACTCGCAGTGAAAGACTACGAGACAGAGGTCAAGCTTGCAAGAGATGCCATAGCTTCCACCAACAAGAAGCTGGTGACGGCTCAGTCGGCCTCTTCTGCCACCAGGGACGCAGAAGAGACTGCAAAAGACTCCGATATCATCAAGTGGTATGAGGACTTGACGAATCTTGTGGTCCTGAGTGTCAAGGTGATACCAGGGGACTGCGGGAGGGAAGTGACGTTTGTTTGCGTTGAAACATTGGCAGACCACAGTACGTGCCGGGTCATGAAAGTGACGGCCTGTGCCAGACATGCTCATATGCTCCCTATTCTTGCTTCTAGGTCTGAGTTTCCGAGCAAGATGTTATACAACAGCGAAAGCGGACCCTTCGAAACCTGACAGTTGGATATACACCAAACAAGTGGATTACACGCCAATAGGCTTGGAAGCCGAGAAGGACCAGGCCTTCCTCTCACGGCTGGATATGTTGAAAGACCCCTTTACGTTTACTCGAGACCAAGCTTACGCTTTTATGGCGAATCTTCAGGAAAAGATGAGTTTGGGAGAGGACACGGAAGAATGAGTGTCAGCAGCTTTTCGATTTTTGTTATACTCTTCCTCCCTTAATGGCTTCCGTTGTATTTGCCATTGCATGTGTACATCATATACATGCATACGTCGACGTGCATGTGCGAATGTGTGACAGAAGGCCCAAGGCGGGAGGACGTGATTATCTGGCTCTGACATGATAGGCGTTTAGCGAAAGTCATCGAAGGACGAGCAAGGTGATTGACACTCAATAATGTTCTTCCTAACGCAATCACGCCATATATGAATGACCGTCACATATTCCGCTAACCCATGTTCGGTCGCATCTTGAATGACAATCTCGACAAAGTCGCTGTGTCTCATGATCATCTCGTACCACATCCAACCTCAACTCTTCCGCAGCCCATCTCTAGCCATCTTGTTGATCGATTCCAACACCGCCCACGGATGACCTCCTTTCTGCCATCAACCACATGGCCAGCTTCAATCTTCGTTCAGCTGGGCCATGACCTCGTGTTATGACATGTTGTCGAGAAGACTTGTTCGAATTGGGTCTGCGAGCAAAGAGATCGCTAGTTTGTAAGCAGAGACGAGTGGGGATGTGGACTTACCTGACCAGATCTCAGACTCGTCTTATATCTTGACCTTACCGAACGCACTGTCATGAGCATTGCATTCGGCAAACCGTCTGGCTTCAAAGTGACATACCGATTGGATCTTGTCTTGCACCTCCTTTCCCGGAATCTTCTCCGCAGAAATGGTTCCTCCGGCTAGTCCGCTACGGTTCGCGCTTGTTGCCACAGTCTTGGCTGGAAGGGCACGTACAATAATTGAATTCCACCGGAGAGCAGGAAAGTGAGACAAAGCCTACTCTGTTCTTCCCGTATTGCCTTCCGGAACTCATGCTCTTTGCGTCGGAGCTCGTTGTAAAAGTATACGATCATATCGTGAAGCAGAGGGATAACAGACTGGTGAACATCCCTATTACACTCCCGGCAATGGCTTCCGCATCCGAAGCTTTGGTGCGGTCCTAGACCAACTTGGCATGTTGATTGCGCACGAGCGCGACGATGTACTTTTGTGTGTTGGCGTAAGCTTCGACAAGCAAGAGGTGATAGCCGACGTCGAACCAGGCAGGTAGAGCCCATTGACGCTTGTGTAGGTAGTCTGTGAGCTCTCCAATGGCCTGCGTGAGGGTTTTCCATTTGTCGTGGTAGGGATCTGAGTGGCAGTCGAACATTCGGTTGGGACCAGCCGTATCATTCTCCTGTCCGCTTTAATTCAAAAGTTCAGACATTGTCGAGTTGTGTGCGTCGGTCCGTGGATGCCACTAGTATGAACCGTGGAATGGAGACGTGAATTGAGCAGAAATGTAGGGTTGTTTGAACACTTTCTCTGCCAAATTCGCATTAACTATGGTTAAACGGAAGATCTCCTGTCTCTCAATGGCCAAAGGATTTCAAAGGCATGCATGGTGAGAAGCGAGAGGCATAATTTGACTCAATCGCATTACCGCCTCCGCGTTTCAAACTCAGTCGCGTTGTACCTGGTCCGAGGGGCTCTGGTCACCAAAAGCTTCACCTGTAAGAGTATGCCAAACGTGTCATCTTGTCTGCATTTTCGCATAGCGAAACTGACGAGCATCGGACACCTTCGATGAGGATGAAAGTTTTATGGAGGTCTGTGCAATGCGTCTGCATTTGTTAAAACACCAACGGCGTAATCATCACGAAATCATTCGATTTTGGTTCATTTTAACACGGGAACGTCTATTTGACGTTTACCAATTTGATATCGAATGTTAGAACACTGTTGCTAGGCAAGCCTGGAAGTTTCTGCGATCCGTACGCCAACTTGGCAGGGATCTGGAAGAAAAAGAGCAAATTTAAGGGATTTGGGTCGATTTTGAAGGTTGGGAGTAAAAATGACTCACTGTCAACTTCCTCTCACCGCCGACGGCCATACCCTCGATACCCTGGTCCCAACCCTTGATAACTTCACCGGCACCAAGACGGAAGTAGAAAGGTTGACCGCTAGTGTTGGAATCGAAGATCTTGCCGTTGAGCAACTTGCCGATGTATCTGGAAAGGCAGGGTTGTAAGGATCCAAGTATTACGTACTGCAATTCGAAGGCTGACTTACCGCATACCCAATCGCTTGCCCTTCTTGGCAACGGGTCCGTCTCCGATCTTGAAATCCTCGATTTGCAATCCACTGGGAAGGGTCTGCTTCTTGGCGGACTTCTGCTCGGGCTTTTCAGCGGCTTCCTTCTTCTTCTCGGCAGGCTTGGCAGCGTCAGTCTTCTGCTTCTTTGCGGGCCGTTCAGCCTTCTTTTCGCCAGCGACGGGAGTAGGGGCCTTCTTCTCGGTGGCGGAGGCGGTGGATCGCTTCGAGTCGGTCTCCTGAGTCTCGGCCTTTCGCTTCTTGGTAGCGTCAGCCTTCTTGGCCTTGGCGTCCTCCTTGACTTCCTCGAATCGGTGACTGGCGTCTTCACCCATGCTCATATCCTCATCATCGCTGTCCTCTTCAAAGGAAAAGTCCTCGTCGTCGCCTACGATTGGGTGCGTGGGGGGCGCAATAATGAGATACGGGGCAAGCAGCAGAGAAACCGCAAGCTACTCACTCTCGTCGTCCTCTCCGTGGTGGTGGTGGCCACCGGTTTCTTGGTGGATGTAGTTGCCCATGAGGTGAACGGGGCTAAAGAGCGCGGATAAAAGGTGAGCCAGACGACAAAGGCCTCACAGCATGATATCACCTACTTCTTGCCGGTGACCTCGAACATGACGACTTCCTCGGAGACAAAGGTCAAGTTCAACTGTGTCTGCTCGATCCTGCCTGGGAGCAACGAGCAAACGACAGCGGTGGCAACGGGGTCTTCCTCAAAGTCCTCGTCATCCTCGTCCTCCTCCTCCTCCTCTTCCTCAGCAGAGGTCTTCTTTCCCTTCTTGCCATTCATGGCAGCCATAAGCTTCTCCATGTCAACTTCCTCATCGTCATCCTCCTCATCCTCGTCGTCCGAAAAGTCGCTGTCGTCGTCAGAGTCATCGGCGAGGTCTCGCGGGTTGACGGGCTGGTGGGTAATCTTGACGACTGATCGACCGCTCTCGTCAACGATTTCCTCTCCCAATGCGGCATTGGTGATTCGGAAATCCCGGGTTACCATGACGGGATACTTTTGCCCCGGAAGGAGCTCAAGGTGCCTGTGAGAGAGGAAAGGGTTGCCTTTGAGTGCTGTTGTCCCAGCGGGATCCCAAAATGGCTGTCGGACTTACCAGAGAGCCATAGATGCCATTCTGTGAGTGTATTACTAAGTAGTGTAGATACTCTTGATTGAGTATAGACGGTAAACTATGAGCTATTGATGCACCTCTTAACTCCGAGTGTCTTCACAAGAAATGGCATGAAGAGTGCTGGTTTGTCCGTTGATTTTCTAGCAACAGAGTCACGTGCCTTCTGCTGAAATTAAATCTAACTCGGCGACCGTCGATGGAAGCAAATTGCGAACAATAGAGTCCTGAAACAATGCAGCGACGATGCCGCGTTTCAGGAGGAATAACAAGCTGAATAACAGTACAATAACTTGAACAAGAAGAACAACCATTGTCTCGCGTCTACCCATCGCCTTTTCTATTGTTCTCCGCCGTTGGACGCTGTTCTTCGCCATTGGACGACATCTACGGCCTCTGACTGACGAGCTGTGCAAAGTCGAACAATGTGAACCTGATGCTCTATTGTAGACGTAGTAGGGACGTCAGCAGCTACATCAGTCCACCTGCGTGCACCTGCGAGGATGTTATATAAATTTGGTGCTACCCTTGTCCCCTTCGTACTACTGAAAATGCGCTACCTTAGCGTCATGACTCACCTTCTACTGCAACCACTCCACCACCTCGACCAGTCCCTCGTTCCTACTCCTCAACTAAATCCGAAGGCATTACAATGTCGCAACACCAACAACGTCTGTTCATGGAGGATGTGCCCCTCCTGATCCCGGACGACGACAACGACTACTCGTTTGATTCTTCGGTAGAGCTCTCCTTCTTCGATACCCCGTCGATCTCTCTCGCCAATGTCCAAGCACATGAAGCCGAAATCGAACGGCCCTTCAGATTCGCGCCTGTCAGGCCTTTGGAACTCAAACGGCGACAAGAGCAGTACTATGCCACCTTAAACGGTAAGTCTACGTCAATACATCCTTTGCGACTGATGCTTACGATCACCCCAATGTAGCTACTTATGGTACTCCCGTCGTTTCCCGCTCCGTGTCGGGCAATGTTGTTCTTCATCATCGCAGACCACCACCGCCGCCACGAGCTTCCGTCATGCCTCGATCGCCATCTATCACCAGTCGATCCTCCCTTTCCGATATCATGGCGCCATCTTTTGCCATGACCACCAGTTCCTTTCAACCCCGTCGCTTGAGTTTCGAGAAGCCAGCGCAACCTACAGTAGCCTTGCGCCCTTTGAACCAACGATACCACACAGTCGCGACTGGATCGCAGCTGCCCGGCGCCACCGAAACTCCACTCAGGCGCATTGCATCAAGTCAGCCGCCAGTCAGTCCTACGGACATGCATTTCGGTCTCGAGCGATATAACGCAGGCGCATGCGATGTCGGTCTCAGTCCGGACTCGATGAGCAGTCCTTCCAGTAGTGAATCCGCAAGGTCGAATCGATGCAACAACGGAAGCTTCCATGCTTTCGAAGCACGCGCGATGCAAGAAGACGAATTCGACCATGCGCCTATGACACCTTCACGGGCTGGATCAAAGGCGTTGCAGGTTTTGGGTGCTTACAATATGCCTACCAAGCCGGTGAGAAACCCCTACAAGAAATCCAGCAAGGAACACTACCGTCCTCTTCCTGCGTGAGTGATCCACCTTTCCGCAAGCTTATGGAGCCAACCCAGCTTACCTATCTATTCTGAAGTGCCGTCTTCCAGGAGATTGATAGCTTCTTCGGCTTCTCACCTCAAAGCAAGCAAAATCAATCACGCGCTCAGAAATTTTCCAAGCGAAGTCCAGCCAGTCAACCGAACCTTTGCACTTTTAGTGATGAAGGTAGAAAAGGATGGAAGGATGAATTGGAATGTGAAGAATACGCTGGTCTGCTATCCCAGCAGAGATCAGAGAACGATGAACGACGAACCTACACGTCGAACGCCAAATCACAAGCTCCGGCACTTCTCCCGTCCATCAAACTCCGAAGCAAAGCTTCGATGGACCGCTTATTGGCCAACCGCGGTCCCATCATCTCTTCACCACTGGCTCCGACCCATGATAATGTCTCCATCGTTGGCGATGCACACAATTCATGGGAAGAGGGAGAGGAAGACGTCTTCGGTAGCGTTGGGTCATTGTCAAAGACCGCAAACGGCATTAGCCTGGCGAACACCAGGGTGAAGGAACGAAACAGGTTAAATCGACAGCTTTCGCATCCACCCAAAATGCCGAAGATGACCTTTTTGCAGAGTGACCCGTATGCCGCGACGCCAATCTACGAATCCAATCTGCATGCACAGCCGGTCTTCAAACGAAAACAACCTCCGCCCGCGTTGACTTTGAAAGGAAGTGCTCCTTCGGCGATCAACAAGGTCATCGTCGAGCAGATCGTTTCTGGTCGTCCTAGTCTTCCTTTTACTCAACTACCAGTGCGAACAACATCGAAGTTGGCTGTTGTAGCTGTCCCTCAATCAGAACTGCCACACACGCCCTTCATGGCACCGCGAACAGCACCCGTTCCACCTGGAGCGCCCAAAGCACCCGGGCGTCTGCTCACTACGACACTGCAAAGTCATAACAGTGAGGCTAGCGACTCTTCCGGTCCGCATACGCCTTCCACGCCATCACCTGTACAGCCCAAGCAAAGTCATCAGGCAGTCGCTCGACCAGCACCCACCCGGGGTATGTCCTTCTTCGAAGATTCACCACCTCCAGACCAGACACATTTCCGGCTTGGAGTGAACGGCAAAGCTGCGATGAGGGAAGTCAGCGGTCGAATTCGAAGAGTCGTGCGATTGTAGTGATATATTTAGTGTTGCAGTGCCGCTTTTGACTGTATGAACAAATTTGAAACCATAGAATGTACCCATTGTATCTAATAAACTTGTCAACGGATGTATACATGAACGCTCTTGTGCAACATTGCCTCGTCAGTCCAATATCGCTTGCGAATGGCGTGCGCGATCTTGCACTGTCGATTCCCTTTCTCTACTCAACGTGTTGGCAGGAAATGGCTCCTGTCAAAGTCCCCCAAGTCGTCTCGTTGTCAGTGCAAGAAAGTGGACAAGTACTGCATGCAGCTGCGACTCACGCATCGTCGTACATTTCATCGGTCGTTTTCTTCCATACGATGATACCGGCAAACACGGCTGAAACGAATACCAGCATCGAATATAGTGTCCATACTCCGGCCCATACTATCATTCGAATTCGCGATAGAATCAATATAGCGTTTTCACGAGAACTGGACTGTAATCGATCTACTCACCACTTGGTGGCCAACCCAGGAGGTTGGTAAACTGAGAACAATCCGACGCGTTCAATTTATCGAAAAAACGTTCGTCCGTGTAGTCCCAGACAACATAGAAAAGTTGCATTATACCTTTACGATGATGAAAGCGATATCAGTACAACCACCGTAAGCCTCAGCCTTGTCAAAAACTTACCGACGAACAGAACTGTATCATGAAATGCGTTACCATAGCGAGCACGTGATGAAAGGAGACAAGTAGAGAGCATAAGATATGTGTTTTCCTGGAACAAGTCTGACCTGGCACCCACTGTAATATCGCAAGGCCTGCAAGAAATGGTAGATGTGAGCGGGACTGACACGGCTCGTTTAGTAACCCTACTTACATTCCCATGATCTCCAAACCATAATCCAATAAGAATACCTTCCGCGCCTGCAATACTGAGGAAAGCTCTAGCCAACCGAAAAACATGCGTCAGAATCTTTCTTTATGGCCGCACAAGTATAGACAGAGATGCCTACATGAAACTGTCTACCCGAGTCGCTGGCACCAGTAAACCGATTGCGACGACGAAAGAAGCGATTTTCGATGCCACGATATCGACTGTTCGTTACAATCAGGACGACTGTCGCGTACGACTTTCGCAGAAAATACTCACAGGAGCAAAACTATCGTGGGAGGCAGATCAAGCAGTCAGTCAGGTCTCCTCGGAGTACGTTGGGATCCAATTACGCTGCGTAGACTCACGATCAATAGGAACCCAACTATGGAGCTTCCAACGTATCCTGCCGCCAGTGTCGCTACCGCACGGTACGACCAAAAGGCCTGAACGCAAACATTCCACTTGATTAGCCATCGTCTACTCACTTGTTAGACACACGGGACAATCCACCTACCTGGATAAAAGTTCTATGCATCGCTTCGTGCGGGTTGTTTGGTATTCTCGGTGTATGACGAAGTAGACGATCAATAACCGTCTCGCCTCCTAAGTTTGGGTCCTGTGTCTCGCGCTATGAGTCACGGTATCGGACAATGGTAGCTCGGTGCTGTACGTACGATGCATATGCTGTGAAGTGAATTTTCAAATGAGACTCGGTGAATACGTCGATCGGCAGAGAAATGGATATACATACCTTATCACTTCGCCTCCGACAATCATGCCCACCAATATATGAAAGAACTCGTGGGTCGCAACAGTGAACAACTGTGTTGAATAAAAGCAAAGGATGCCGCCAATGAGATCAGAATTATAGCGCAAGTGCACGATCGTTTCAAGCAGATTTATTCGACAAACCTTGAAGCCGCTGATAAGATCCCTCAGTATGGGCATATGCCACAGGAAAAAGATGGCAAAGAAGAAAATGCATGCCGCTATGATAGTGTACGTCTCTATGGCATTCGAGCGCGGGGACAGGCGGTGGAAACAAACCTGAATTAGAGGACAGGAAAGTAGGATGGCGTGCATGACACAAAATCGTCAAGCGTAAAACTAAGACTCACGAAAAGAGTTTGGCCTAGAGTCTGTTCTCTTCACCAGATTTACCAGTCCATGTGCGGTCACATCCTGGAAGAGGCCATCAAGCGTGCTGTTCGATTTCGAGGCCAGGCTGAATTCATCAATCGACGATAACGACTTCATGAGAGTCATGGCGAAAGCGAAGGGTCCTCCTACGATATCTAGTGATGTCGACTGACAGTTTGACGTAGAAATGTGCCTGTGATGTGGACCAAATGAGCAGTGAGTTTGTTTGGGAGGTCGGAACTGTTGCAATAATGTTCGCGTGAAAATGCATGTAAAGGAGTGTCGATGGAGAAAGTTCAAGCAAAGGAAGGGACTTCGGCGATGCAGCGAGATCAACAGTCCTTGGTCGTTAGAGTGAAAGGCCGGAGCCCGTTCGTCCTAGTAGGTAGGCAATGCGTGTGGCAGGAGAAGCGGAAGTGGAAGAAAAGCATATCATATCTCATACGCACTGCAAGTCGCTGCTGGAGATATCTCTTTTGATCTACACCGTGTCGTGATCCCGCTCAGGACTGGATCATTCCCTGCCCCAGGTTCCTCCTCTAAAATTGCCGAAGGACTTTTGGCGTTTCAGGTTGTGTTCGTAGGAACGATCACATCAAAACAAAATCCGTTTCATGTTGATAAGAGGTGATAGAGATCGATCGCATCCAGGAAGCGTTTGGTGGGGAGAGTCGTCGCATACTGATATCAGCGTCAGCGTTGCATCGAGCATTATGCTGGTGTAGGGCGAGAGGTCGTCTCACGGGAACATGCTTACAGGTGGATGTTCAGCATGTGTGGATTGACCGCCCGACCTGTTTGCACCTGTTTGTTTACAATCTTTGCCTGTATGACGTGTACAGGTGCCGACTTTACAGTCAGTAGTCGTAGCGTCTATGAACACACACACGGCCGTCCTGTAAAGTCTGTAGAGCTCTCTGATGAAGCTCCCTAGAGAGCTCTGAGGAATGTTGCGTGACCTGACTCTTGGCATTAGAAGGGAAATGATAGGGCATGAGCGGGCGGCCGACATAGCCGACGACATATGATCTTGAGTCGCTGATAGGGTCCTCTGGAAACCCGATCCGCAGGCAGGCGCCAACGAGAACGAACCTTCATGTCTTTGCAATGGAAGTCGGAGTTGGATTGGGAACAATGAATGAAGTAGAAAGTCTATGAACTTCGTTGCCCTGTTCCGTCCGTCGCACGCACGTACAGTCATAACGTCTGACTAATTTACATTGCGCATTGCCTGCGCCCCGCTTGAATATGACGTCAGAAGGAGAGAAACAGGTGACACGCTGCCCTGCTATTTCCGCCATTCCGCCACTCGACAACCTCTTATTCACATTCGCCGCGGTCAAGTTAAGCGTGCTTATGACGTAGTGTCAGCTGCTTCCACGTCGTTGCAATAGCCGGAAGCTAGCAGCGTTCGACGGACAAAAGTGGTATATAAACAACAGAATCCCCGCCTAAGCAAATACCGCATGCCTCGTTCTTTCCCTCACAAACCAGCTCACCGCTACCACTTCCTACTACCACCACTAAACACCACCACTACACACTACACACAATGTCTGACATGGGTCGTCAAGATTTGAGCTCGAAGGTCAGCTAAGCTCTTCTTCCATCATCTCATATGGCTACTGACATCCCCTTTCCTTCTCCAGGCCTCCGCCGCTCTCAAGCCCGACTCGGAGAAGTCTTACGTCGAACAGGCCTCCGACTCCGTCAAGGGTGCCCTCGACTCTGTCGCTTCTGCCGTTCAACCCCAACAGGAGAAGTCCACCACCCGTACGTCTAGTCTACAATCTCCATACTCTTTGTCTTGCACGAACTGACCATTGAACTGCTTCCCTCGCCTCACAGAGAAGATCGGAGATGCCGTCACTGGTGACAACACCAACCGACACCTCGCTTAAACGGATCTCTGTCTCTGCGAGAATCATCTGTTCCGCTTGACCGTCGTTTGCTTGCTGGGATGTCGTTATCATCATCATCGACACGTTGTATATGAACCAGAATTTGATTAGCATCAACAACATGAATACGAATTGAAATTAGCAACATCCTGTTGAGATATTAGTGATCAGTTTGTTCTCGAAGATTACATTGGTTTGAGATTGCCCGTCGTTCATATGTCTGGAAGAATGAAACAGTCTTCGGGATCATGGGTGTTTGGCGTTCATCATTTCATGCGAATCACCGCGACTACAGTGATTATTCATCTCAATCGGCAACTGTCGATGGGAACATTGGAATATTGTGTCAATGTTCTTTCGGTTTAGGTGTATGTCATTCCAAGCGGTTGGGACCGGGTCAACACCGTTACATGTTTGTGATGTGCCAAGTCTACAACCATCACGAGCCTTGTCGGCTCGCCTCATCAAAGTCCAACGTCCTGCCATCGTTGTTGTCCAATACTTCAGCAAGGTTTGCACATCTTGCGTAATGGACCGGATAGGTACATGCTGCGCCTTTCGGATCCGCCGCAACTCAATTTTTGCAGAGGATGTGGGCCGTCCCATTAGGTTGAATATTCAACCTTTCAAAGTGCGTCTCGGACAGACATGATTACTCGAGTCCCGCTTCTCCGTCGCGTACATGCCGATGCGCTGCCTGTCCCGCTTCATAATGAGTCTCAACTCCAACCCGTGCGACATCCAATACGAGCCGCTCCATCCCCCACTGACCCGTCAGGCTCACTCCGATGGGCCAGCCATCGGTTTCGCTGACGCCGTATGGAACTGAAACGGATGGTAGGCCCGCGAGGGAGGCCGGAACCGTGAGAATGTCCTGTGCATATTCTGCTGTATCGGTCGTTCTTGTTGATGGTGGTTGGGAAGGGTTGTTGTCCGCGGAAGGAAGAAGGGGTGCTGTTTGAATGGCGGTAGGATGGAGGATCACGTCGACGCCGCGCTCGTCTGGTGTTTCTAAGTCGGATGTTAGCGGATGTGGTGCACGAAAGACGGCTTGATAATCTTTTCGTAGATTGTGACGCAGCTGCAGGGCCTTCAAGTACGAATTGTTGAATGCGCTGGCGAGGAGGGGTTTTAGCATGTTATAAGCTACCCAAGCGCCAGTCGGACATACCCAGCGGTGAGGGCCCATGTACCCGCGATAATCCGTTTCCGGACTTCCCGCCCAAATCCAGCTCTTCTCACTTCTTCCCGAGCCTTTCGCTCGGAATCGGTGCCATACCATCCGCCCCCGAAACGAGCGAGCGTGCTACTCGCCTCAGCGCATGCAAGGACGTAGTACGCAGGGAGACACAAGGGTATTGTTGGGATTGAAATAGGAACGAGGGTTGCTCCTAGTGCTTGGAGGTGTTTGAGCAGTGGTCCGAGTGGGAGCGGAGTTTGGTCTGGCGGTAAGTGTGTTTCCTGCACGGACGATGTGAATGAGCGAGATGGAGAAGAAGATAAATAGGGAGAAGACATACAATAGGAAGTCCTATCCGCAGTCCATTCAATCTGCCACGCTCGAGACCTCTTATTCTCCGCCTCGTTTGCATCTCTACGTCTGCCGCGCGTTGCCTAGCTCTAGCGGAAGCACAGGTCGGATCATTCGGATCCGGGTAGGAGACCGCCTCTGCCGTAATGGATGTTCGTCAGCGCAAGATCGCAGCATCAAGAAAAAGGCGATCGCACGGACATACTAAAGATGCGCAGTGTGTCAGATGCGCTGTTCGCGAGCACGCCGACACAATCTAGTGAATCTGCATAAGAGACCACTCCATGCCTGCGATAACGCATATAAAATCAGTTTAAAAAGTATTATTGTGCCATCGGTGGCAGGGCTCACCGGCTAACCATCCCGTAGCTTGGTTTGAGACCGACGACACCGCAATACGAAGCCGGGAGACGAATAGAACCGCCTGTGTCCGTTCCCAGCGCACTAGTAGGCATAAATGAATTAGTTCTGGTAGCTCAGATACCATCACTGCTGGCACGCTCTCCTCTCTCTTGGCGCACCCCACTCTTCATTCAGAGATCCATCGCTCTACGTCCTGCGAGATCCCTTAAGAGTCTCACGATGCGAGTCCAGTCTGTCGACGGTCTCTGCTTGTGTCTCCACACTACGATTGACATTCAGCCATTCTCAGAGCCGTGAGTTGGAACCACTTTACGTGCCTCTCAGCGCAGGCCCTGTTCCATGTTTCCTATCACGCCAAAGAAGCAACCCTCCATTCTCTAGGTCAGCGGGAGAGTGGCAGCAAGCACCCCGAAGCATTTCAACTCGTCATCCGGTGCCCTTTCCGATTCCACGCCAATTCAAAACAATTTCGACACTCCTTTCCACCTTGTATCGATCCACACGCATCATACGTCGCTCGAACTTACCCTTCTACTTCTCCAGCAGCCACAACCACTGCACTTCCTCCGGAACTTCCACCAGCACTTCGCTCTCCTCCTGCCCATGGGTTCACAACCCGCTCCCCATTCTGGGTATTCGCTGTCATACTCCCCATCCCGAACTCGTCCATCCTCGTTTTACCCTTTACGTTCCATCCTCCTTTCTCTAGATGGGTGACGGCAGTTGCAGTGAATGGTGGTAGGAAGTCATGGAGAATCTGTGAATCACATTCTGTTGGTATGGGTGTGCTAGTGTTCCGCCAGAAAATGTTGTCCTTGGCGCCGATCGTGCCTTTCCGTTGTGCTATAATGGGTGGCCTCGTCCATGCGGAACATGCACATCTCGTTCTGTTCATGATGATTGCTACACGGCAAAGCAGACGTGGTGGTCAAGCGACCTTGATCGTTTCACCAATTCACCATCAACTTTTGTTCGTTTCCGACGACGTCGTTCCGGTTTCTTCATGCTGTCCGCGTTCCTCGTACATTTGTATCCGCGCTGATTGCTTTGTCGATCTCAGTCGCGGCGTCGCCACCTACTTGTGATTCTGTCTCGGGTATGGCATATCTAGCCCTATGCGTCTCAGATACACCCAGCAGCCGCCTATGAGGTTTCTGAAAGCGTTGTCCAAGATGGGAAGTGGTTCTTGATGCTGATGTATGCGGAACTTTTTGCTTCCCTTGCGCACGGGAAAGATGAGACTACGTGCTGTTTCGCCACTGATCCGAACGGCATTGCCATAGTCCCCATTGAAGAGAATGGACAGTATACACCACCGTTCTGGTAGTCAGAAGAATTCACGAACAAGAAAATGGTGATGTGGTCCCCAGCTGTACTATGAGTCCCCTACTTCAAGAAGTCTATCCAGTTCCAGAACGCATCTCGCAACTTCACAACCGCTCCTCATGCAAGGTGCCTGGCTTTCCATGTTTCTGAAGCAATTGTAGTGAAGTGTAGTGAAGCGTTGGCAGAACTTGCTATATGAATCTGTATACTGAGAGATGACATTCGATCAAAATTGGCTGGACAAAGATGTCCAGAGGGGTTTCCGTTCCGATCCTCTTGTCCCAACGCGAGACGATGTGTTCTTGGGGTGGCCTCCATTCATTGAACCCTAGGATAAGCTTGTCGAAACCCCAGATGAAGCATCTATAGGATTCGTACATATCAAGCGTCGTGAAACATGGTCCCTGTTATAGGTTATATCGCTCTGACTTGGGGGCAAGCAGGTCCACCTCTAGACTCTGGCTGAGCGGTGGAATGCGACTGAAGCAATCCCGGCGCTGCATGATATGACTTGTACTAAACAACTTTGCACAAAAATAGGGGGATCGCGGTGCAGTTGTAGACCAGTCAATTGGATATTCTCCTCTTTCTGCAGCAACGGAAAGGTTTTACGGATTGTGACCTCGAATGCTATTATGAATCCCAGACTAACCATCGGGTGCGCCTCTGAGGAAAGGTACAACCTTGACCTGCGGGTTTCAGAGTTTAGGATCCACTGCAAGGCATAAGTCTGACTCCAAGTGACTTCATCAGGGTACACGCTGAGAATTTTGGAGAATTGAGCACGAAACAAGAAAACTATCACATTGACACCTGATTTTGACTAGTCGAGCGCAACGGCCGACCCTGCGTGTAATTCCCGTGCATTCTTCTCGAAGGTGACAGAGAGCATATCTCAAATCGCTCACAACCATGCCCTGGTTATACGACTGGAAACAGGTCGTGTACCGAGCAATTTTAGCCAACCTGCATGACCCTGTGACCCTAACAACCTCGAAACCTTTTCTTTTCTTGGCTTATGGGCCCCGTGAGAAAAGTCCTCATGCGCTCCAGCGATCGCCCAGCCAGCCTTGACACGCGCGCTTCTATTCACTGCATACTCGGAACATGTCAAGTTACTACTCATTCTTCTCATCTTCACTGCTTCATTCCGACGACTGCTGCTCTTCCGCTGTCGATATCAACCGAAATGTCATCGACCGCATACGGCGACACACTTCCCGCACACCACGCGGAAGATTCCGCCCAACAACATCAACCACCACCATCGTCCGTCCCGGCATTGACGCTTACTCACCAGGACCTCCTGAATACCGCCAACGAGCTGTACCGCCGGATGGAGGATCCAGGGTTCGCGCAGGACGATGCATATTGGACGTCTTTGCCCGTGCATCTACGAAACTTTATCAGGAATGCGCTCCCGCTCGCCGGCAATGTTAGTATGGGGGATGGAGTGCTGCCTGGTGGCGTAGGTAAGGCAGGTGGACAGCGGGCAATGTATGCGCTCGCTCAACAGATCGTCAGTGCTGCCAATACGGGGATGGGAGCGGGAGTCAGTGCTGCGGCTGCCGCAGCGGCTGCTGCAGCTGCCGTCTCGGGCGTGAGTTACCCAAATCCAGGGTATGCAGTCGGAATGGCACCATCACAACCCCCACCACCTCCGCCTCCTCCGGCGCCATATGCCTCGTCAACACGCCAACAAGGCAACGTTCCAACGCAGCAGATGTCACTGGACGATATCGCAAGCATGCCACCTGATGCCATGCTCTACCCTACCGCTGATGGACAAGACGTAGGAAAGGGGTATGGCTTTCATCCGCATCCCGATTATCGGCAGGGTCCTCCGCACGACCACGGGGAGATGGTTGGGCAGGACGGAATGGATGGTTGGGGCAACGCTAAAAGGGGAACGATGCCGGGTGGGTTTGTAAGAGGGGATGACGAGTGAGTACTTTGGCGCGCTTTCCGATGTGGAGAGCGAGGGGAATGCAGAGCAGGAATCGGTCAACGACGAGTCGTGTTTGTGTATGCCAGGGAACAAGGGCACGAGAAGGGTGGAAAGGACGGAAACCCCTCTTGATTGATGAGAGCGAGGTTCGAAAGATTGTTCTTACGGGCCTGGATCGCAGACTTCTGTTATTGAGGAGACAAAGCAGACGGAATCTCGATGGATCGGTGCATTGTTTCTGCCCTGTGCCCGTGCCAAATGATGGAATTGGCGGCCCTTTTGCTCCTTTTCGACATGGCCAAACAAAGGGCGAGAATAGGAGTCGTAGACGCTTTCCTTTCCGGATCAACCACTGATCTAGTCCTCGCTTTTCCAGTGACCTCTCGGAAGACTCCGTGAGCCAAATCCCAATGGATGGATTGACGATCAGCGCTGCCGCTGCGGCAGCACAGGCAGAAGGAAACGCTGGTGCAGGGGATGGATCAGGCGGGAAAAAGAAAAAGAAGAAGAAGAGCAAGAAAGGTGGAATGATGCCGGATCAGGATATGCCTCCGGCACAAAGCTATCCACCAGCCAATGCTCCTCGGACAGCGCCATCGCCGTATCCTCCAATGCCGCAATCCGCGCCTATGCAAGCACATCCCAGTCAGCAAGTTGCTCACCCGTCGCATCAAATTCCGCAGAGACAGGTTCAGCACGCTCCTTCACCACCGCCGCCTCCTCCTCAGCATCAGCACCAACATCCTCATCAGCATCAACATCAGCAGCATCAACATCAGCAGCCGCAGTCGCAGCAGCCGGTCCCCGTAGCCAGTTCGCGAGCCGCAGGCAAACAACCGATGCCTTACCTTCCACCACACCCTGCTGCTCAGCCAACGTCCAATCATGCCCAACCGCAATCCGCGGCGCAACAGCCACTGCAGCAACCTGTAAGATCTGCTCGATCGGCAGGCAAAGCGCCCGTGACGTCTGCTCCGGCACCGCCTCTGCCACCATCGCATCCCCAACAACAACAGCCGCATCACGGACACCTTCATCCTGGTGCCTCGAGCAAACAGCCTGCGCAAGGTGGTGTTGTATCAGGCCAAGGTGGAGTCGTGGGTGGAAAGGGAAAATCAGGTGCATCGTCGTCTTCGGTCGCACATGGGTCAACATCCGCCAATGCGTCTGGCGGCGGGAGCACTAGTCCCGCGCGTGTTTGGCAGACGAGTACGGCGGAAGAACGTCATCAGATCAAGAGATTCTGGCTTTCCCTTACACCAGCTGAACGTGGTGATCTGCTGCGGATCGACAAGGAGGTTGTGTTGAAAAAGATAAAGGAGCAGTCGCGACATTCTTGTGCTTGTGCCGTGTGTGGTCGTAAACGTGGAGCAATCGAGGAAGAAGTGGAAAGACTCTATCGTGCGTACGAGGAGAGTCTGGAGCGATTTGCGAAACGACAGAGAGAGCAAAAGGAAGCATATAGCCAACAACAGCAACATCAACAGCAACAGCAACAACAGCAACAGGGTCAGATACCTGGCGGGCCGTTTTTGGGTAGTGTCGAGCTCGATAGGGAAGGGCATGTCATTCATCCCGACGAGCTTGCGCCACGTCGTGCGCGGCGCGTGGATCATCATGCCCATGCCGTGAGAGGGGTCTCTGGCGGTGTGGATCTAGGCGACGACGACGAGGATTACGACGATGATGAGGATGAAGAAGATGAAGATGATGAAGACGACGAGGATGATGACGAGGTGGACGACGAGGAGGACTATGAGGACGAGGATGAAGAGGAGGATTTGGTGGACGACGAGATTGACGAGCCACCAACAGAAGGGGAAGATGGCGAGGACGAGTATGACGACGGTTCTCGGCATCACCACCACCACTCTCATCACTCTCATACACACCAACACCACCACCCGCATGTTCACTCTGGGCAGGGAGATCCGAGGAAACAACCTCCTCAAATGGCTAGCAGGCATCGAATCACACCGGGCGGAGTGCAGAGGCCGATGGTCAATGGGGAAGGTGCACGTGCACCAGGGGAAGAAAGCGACTTTTACACGTTTGGAGATGGGTTGACAACTATCAAAGGTACGTGTCGTTGGTTGTCGTCGGACATTATGAATCGCCATGAGACTACACGCGCTGAGCTCAAACCCTTATTTTTCTGCTTTCCCCTGCGTCACGTTTCACCTTTTCACCACCGCTCGCATCTTTCCCGCCCAGGAGGTGTCCTCACCGTCGCCGACGATCTTCTCAAGAACGACTCGACCCGTTTCCTCGAGATGATGGAGCAGTTGGCCGAGCGCAGGATGATGCGCGAAGAAGCTTCGATTCAGATGATGGAAGACGGTCGTGACAGCGGAGAACAGATGAATCATGACACTGAAGACGGCGAGAATGAGGATGATCTCGATGACGAGGATGACGAGGACGAGTGAGTTTTGGTGGCGTGAGACTGGTCGCATGAAAGAGGGTGCTAAACTTTTTGCTTACAGGGAAGATGAAGATGACGACGACGTATGTGGGACAGCGCCGCGAATGCGTAACGAGAGCTGACCACTTTGGTTTCTCCAGATTTTGACCGACGAACAGCGTATGGAGGAAGGTCGTCGCATGTTCCAAATCTTTGCTGCCAGGCTATTCGAGCAACGTGTTCATCAGGCATGGAAAGAAAAGGTCCACCGAGAGCAGGCTGAAGCGTTCCTTCGAGAGCTCGAGAACGAGCAAAAGCAAGAGGCTGAAGCGCAAGCACGAAAGGCAAAGGAAGCCCAGAAGAAAAAGGACAAGAAGAAGTAAGCACCTAGTCTCTAGCCGTGCACATCTCTCGCGCTCATCCCTCGCCTCTCCCTGCCAGAGCGCAAAAGGAGCGTCAAGAAGCCGACAAGCGCCAACGTGACGTCGAGCTAGCTGCCGAAGCTGCCGCTGTCAAAGCTGCCAAAGAGGCGGCCGAACGCGAAGCCTCCAAGAAGCGAGAAGAGGAGCGCGCCCGCAAAGAGGCCGAAAAGAAGGCCCGAATGGAGGAGGCGATGCGCAAGGAGGAGGAAAAGAAGAAGCGGCTTGCAGAAGAACGCGAACGTGAAGCTGAGCGGGCTAAGAAGCTTAAAGAAAAAGAGGATCGCGCACGCGTAGAGAGAGAGGCTCGGGAAAAGGAGCGCAAGGTAGGTTTGATAGTACACAACATCCGACATGTGACCACTGACCGCTGACATGGGCGCCCTTAATCACAGGAAAAGGAAGAAAAAGAACGACTCGAGAAACAGGCCAAGGAAAAGCAAGCCAAGGAGGAAAAGGCAAGAAAGGCGGCCGAGGAGGAAGCACGAAAGGAAAAGATTCGCAAGGACAAGGAAGAACGGGAAGTGCGCGAAAAGGAAGCCCAAGCTGCCGCCCAAGCCCAAGCTGCTGCTCGCTTGGCAGCGCAGCAACAGGCTGCCGCCAAGAAGAGCGCTGCTATTGCCACGCAACAGCAGGCACAGCAACAACAACTTCAGCAACAGCAGCAGCAACAGGCCAAAGCTACCAAAGCTCCCCGTGCAACCGCTACCCGGCAGAAATCCAACACTCGTGCATCTACTCCGTCTGCCAGCATTCCTCAGCCGTCCACCTCTGGAGCCCCTTCACAAGGATCTTCCTCGAAATCCACCGTTTCCGGCGCCGCTCCCAGTATTCGCCCCTCTACCTCCAACAATGCGATGCGATCAAACGCTCCTCCGCTTGCCATGCAAGGCCCGCAGGGCGTTTCCAGTACACAGGGTGGCCCGCAGAATCTGCAGATGCCGCCATCACAGCAGATGCAGCAATCACAAGCTCCTCCGCCCCACATGATGCCTCACATGTTCTCACCAACAGGCCCTGGTCCTCACATGCACAACATGCCACCATTATACGTCAATGGCAACTTGCCGCATAATGGCGTCAATGCGAGACAGAACGTGTTCAATCCTCATGCGATGCATCTCAAAGGAGCGCCAAGTCCGGGCGTGCAAAATCCATTCCCACAGCAAGTTCCAGGGTTTGGAGCGCCTTCTAGGCACAATAACATGTCGATGAACAGTCCGGCAGCGGCGCCGGGATTCAACATGCCATTTGGCCAACAAGTTGGCATGAACCCCGTAAACTCGTTTACTCCTGCCGTCCAGGCCGGTCAGAACATGTCGTCTCAAGCCCTATCGCCTGAAACTCGAAATGCTACTGAACAAGGAGCACCTAGTCCGTTCGAATCAAACATTTTGGGCGGCATGCGCACTCTTGGTCTTGGCCATCCCGGGAAACTGGGCGGCAAGTCTACGGATGACGTCTTTTCGCCTGCAGCATCTATTGGCCAGACATTGCCCTTGCGATCGCAAAGCTCTGATCAGACGACACCTCAATTGACGGCGACCACTCCAGACTTTAGAAGCAATTTCGCGCGTCCCGACCCGATTGGTCCGATTGAGCCTATTGGTCGACCCCGCGTTGTCAATGGATTCGAAACTATCGATGAGTCGACGACATCGGAATCGAACAGTCGAAAATCTGGCGGTCTGGGTGCGCCTGGACCGGCTTTAGGATCGGCCGCACTGTCCGCTGGCGCAGAAGAAGTCAAGGATATCCCTGCTCCTCGTCGGGTTTCCAACACCGCTGCCTTGGGCGGCACATGGGCACCTCCTTCTCTTTCTGCATCGACTTCATGGGGTCCTTCACCCTTTGCCATGGCTCCCGGAGCTGGAATCTGGGGCGGGTCGACTACTACATCTCAGGTCGATACCCCTCATTGGCCGACTGGGACTAGCGCAAACAGCTCTCCATTCGGCAAGAGCAAGATGACCGCACTTCCTAATTCTGCCCAATCCACGCTCACCCGTGGGTTTGATCCCGTAACTTCTGCTGAAACACCAACATTATCATCGTCTTCGGCATTCTTCTCGCCTATGCAGTCTCATCACAATACGCAGCTGCCCCTGAACAACAACCCGTTTGGTCCGCCCGGTCAGACGACGCAACAGTCACAACAGCAATCCGTTCATCATGCGCAGAATCAAGCCCAGCAACCACTGCAGAGGTTGATTTGAGTATGTTGCACACTCGTATGAGTATTTCCTAGGATTTCATATATTGTAGACCCTGTATGATGGTTACGCCTTGTAGTAGTTGGGGTAATCATCCGCCCCACGGTCTTCATTATCGCATATCAATTTCATTTGTTTACTATGATAGAGTAATACCTCTGTTATGCTGATCGAGCAGCGCCAGAATTCGACGTCTGGTCAAGGTCGGTTTGAGGGTCGCAGCAATTTCTTAACCTTCTGCGTTTCGGTATCGTTGCCGGCTTGACCTCGAGGTCTCCCACTTTGATAAGGCCCTGCCGGCCGAAGAGAACATGCGCTTTCCCCAATGTATAGTCTAGATGTGACTGTAAAGCCTTCTTTACCGCTCTATCCCTATTCAGACATTCTCAATTACCATACATACGCGTATACTGTACCATGAAAGCCACCTTGGCCACCGAAACCCACTCGCTCCGAGGAACTTCCGTTGTCGCGTCGGTGTGGGGAGATGGAGACCTTGACAGCTATTTCAATCCGGGTCTTCGACCTCCACATTCGGCGATGAATGGGTTGAGCGGAGATGAGCGACAGGCCAATCAGGGTTACCGATGACGTTTCGTGGAGTAGCTGGAATAAATGTGCATCGAGGGTGTAGAGGGTATATAAGCTCACTTCCTCCCATCGTCCCTCGCTTTCATCATCCTTCCCCTTGTTTCCCCTCAAGTCGTTCTTTCGCATCATTCATTTATCAAAACTCTTCAAAATGTCTCTTGAACACGGATTGCAAAGGGAAAAAATGTTGTACGTTCACTCGTTCCCCCCTTCTCCTTCCAGTCTCCGCTTGGGCTGAAAGCGTGTCATTTCTGCTCGCACTGTAGCGACCCCAAGAACATGATCTTCCGAAACTTGGGGGCATCGGGTTTGCGCGTGCCCGTATTCAGTCTTGGAGGATGGCTCACCCTCGGTGGAACCCAGAAAGGTGATACCGTAAAGGAAATCATGCAACTTGCGTACGACAACGGTAAGTTTTCTAGAAATCCCCGAGTTAGTCGCAAAGTGCTGACCAAGTGTCGGAATTTTGTGCGTGTGTATAGGTATCAACATGTTCGACTCTGCCGAAGGTTACGCCGAAGGAAACTCTGAAGTCGAAATGGGCCGAGTTATCCGTGAATGCGGATGGCAGCGATCCGACTTGATCGTCACCACCAAGATCTTTTTCGGAACCGGTCGAAAGGACTTCAACTCGCGTGGACTGTCGAGGAAGCATCTGATTGAAGGGTTGAACCATTCCCTTGCTAGGTTGGGAATGGATTACGTTGATGTGGTGTTTGCGCACCGACCGGATGCTACCGTTTCCATGTACGTTCTTCCCTTGACAGTTCCCTTTCCTGCGTCCTATCTGACCTTTGAACAATGCGCAACAGGGAGGAAATCGTCCGAGGTTTCGACTGGTTGATCAACGCCGGTAAAGCCTTTTACTGGGGTACCTCTGAATGGTCTGCTCAGCAGCTGCAGGAAGCCCATGAAGTCGCCGCCAAGCACAACTTGATCCCACCTACTTGCGAACAGCCCCATGTGAGTTCGGCGTGGTCTAGGAAGACTGTCGTCGAGAAGCAGTGTTGATTGTGTGACTTTTTGCGTTCCTAGTACTCGATGATGCACCGGGAGCGATTCGAAGTTGAGTACGAACCTCGTAAGTCCTGCCTTTCCGCTCTGCAACCCCATTTTCTTACTCCAACGACCCTTGCCGCTCGCAGTCTTCAAAAAGTACAAGATGGGCACCACCACCTGGTCCCCCTTGGATTCCGGTATGCTTACCGGAAAGTACAACAACGGCGTCCCTGAAGACTCGCGATACGCCACCAACAAGGAGTTCTTTGCCGAGACTGTTGCCAAGCTCAAGTCTCCGGAAGGACAAACCAAGATCGCTCAAGTTCAAAAGCTTACCGAGTTAGCGGAGAAGGAACTTGGGTGCTCGATGGCCCATTTGGCTTTGGCATGGGTTATCAAGAATGAGAATGTCTCGACTTGTATCCTCGGCGCGTCAAAGCCCGAACAGATCGTGGACAACTTGAAGGCGTTGGACGTCTTGCCCAAGTTGACGCCCGAGGTTATGGAGAAGATTGACAAGATTTTGGACAATGTCCCCGCTTTCCCTGTAAGTTGTTTGCCTTTTAATCCTCCCTCCCGAAGAAAGTCGCGCTTACGGACGCATTGGATGGACATTTGCGCATCATAGCCTACCTTTGGTCGAGAAAAGTACAGGCTTACGGAATGAATTCTTTAAATGTGTGTGAAGTTGTGATGGTTCATTCGATTCGATTCGAATCGAAAGCCGATGCATGAACAACTTTGTTCGTAGCGAGCGAAGAGCGAAAAGAAGTTGTAGTACAATCAAAATACACAAAGCAATTGTTCATCCTTGTGTCGTCCGCCTTGCCCTGTACATTGCAACTCGTGCCCAGTGATACTCTTGGTCAAGTTCCAGAGTGCGGGTTCTCGCCACTCGGCTCAGCAATGGTCGGCCTTTTGCAAAATGAAGAAGACCGGCATAGATGATGTTCATCCTGGTACCGGAAGAGGTACAGCAAGCCTCCAGGAGTCCAGAGCTGGACGAGACGATATTCATTACCTGGGCACGTGACTGTCCAGAAAGTTGGGCGGCGGCGCAGATATCGTTCAGTTGTCGGCTATACTAAGCTGAGAGACAATACAAGCAGCTCAAGCGACGTCCAACTTTTGACCGCTGAAAGGATACCTACCTCAGCTTCTCCGAATATCCGAACATCCTTGAGGAAGGCACAAAAACGAGGAAAGACGCGATCCGAATCGCACGATTTCAAGTGCTCGTACGAGTCTGCGTAATCACGTCACCCTCCTTCCTCCCACACTCGTAGCACCGCCGCATCACCACCAAAGCGAGACAATAAAAATGGCTCCCGCCGTTCCCGTCCCGATTCCGACACTCCGTACGACCTCCCTCGTCGGAAGAAAACGCACACGAGGCGAACTGGAAAGCGCATCGTTTGGCACACCGCCGTCTGTTCCGCCACGGAGGACCAAGAGTACGAGTGATGCGACGAGGCTGCGCGCAGCTGATGTGTTGAGGATTACGAGAGAGGGTAGTAACGAGTCGGGCATGGAGACGCCGTTGTCGTTGGCGCCGTTGGAGACGCCGTTGACGGGTGTGAGGGATCATCCGGCGGCGTTTTTGAATGGGAGTTATAAGCGGACGATTATGCGACAGTTTGTGAGGAATGCGTTGGAAAAGGCCACGCAGGTAGGTCTTTGTGCTAGCCTCGTCTGTGTTTTCTTCGCTGACGCTCACTCTCGGTGCAATCAAGGGAGAAGATGCACCGTACCAAGAGCTCCTCGCACATTTCTCCACGACCTCCTCGCGCTCCATTCAAGCGGCACAACCAGACTTTCCCACCCTCCTCCCCATCCTTCAAGCAATCACATCATCCATCTCCCTCCTCACACCAACGTACCACTCGGCTCTCGTCCGGACGTTGCTGGCGATTCCTTGGGCAATCTCACCGGATGAGAGGTTTGTCAGAGCTTATACTGCCTGGTGTGGCGTTCTGTGTAGTTCGCGGGCGGAGTGGGTGAGCGAGGTGGTGGTGATGGGTGTCAAGGGTCTCCGATGGCGTGAGTAGCGCGGTCGGTCGCACCTAGCTCCCCCTTAGCGACGTTCCTGATACCGATCATGCTCTGCGTGTAGAACAACGCCTCCCCGTCTCGGCAGACACACCCACAATCTCCCGCGCGCTCTACCACATACGGCATCAACTACTCTTTACGCACCTCCTCTCCCTTATTCCGACACTACCGACCATCCTCGCGCCTGTGCTTGTCAAGAATTTCCCGCACAAGAGGGAGAGCGAAGTAGCGATGAGCGTGTATGTGAGGAATGTGCTGGATCTCGTAGAGGTTTGCCCCGAGGTGGCGGTGACGGTGTGGGAGGTGGTGATTGATCGAATGATCCGAATCGATGCAAGTTTTCTTCCTTTCCTTACAATGACAGGCGCATCGTGTGCTAATCCTCGAAATCTTCTTGGTGGGCACCGCAGGTGGAAATCCAAATCGAACTCGAGGATATGGACGAAGACGATGAACTCGCAAAGTCGTTTCAAGCATCGACATTCAACGATGACCCACTCTCCAAACTCGTCAGCGAATCCTTGGATTTGGGAAATGACGACTTGGATGCCGCGATGAACGCTGCAGAGGAAGAGGAACTCGATATCGAGGACATTGAATCAGAGGAAGGATCAGTGGACGGCTATTCACAGCACGGGTCGGAAAAGGAACTCGACGAGGCGCGGTACAAGCGTCTTCAAATGTTGCGTGCAAAAGTGGATGCCTTGAGTTTGCATTTCCTACGACATCTGGAACGTGTGTTTGTGGGCGGGTCGGAGAAGAATATACGGAGGAAGCAGTTGGCAGCGTATGCGTCTCCCGTGCCTAGCCGTCCAGAATCACCTAGCAAGCAACCACAGCAGCAGCCGACAGTGACGTTTGCCGCATCAACGCTTCCACCGTCGTTGCCATCATTACCGCCCATCCATCGATCATTTACCAATGCGGAATCTAGACTGCAGCATTTCCAGACATTATTATCGCTATTTGATCGACTGATCTTACCGACGCTACACTGCCGTCGCGCCCAATTTATCGTTTTTTGGTGCTGCTCCTTGTCACCGGCATACACCGATCTCTTCCTCGGCCTGATCGTCTCTCGCGCACTATTCGAACAGACACCAGCCGCGGTATCCCGTATCGCCGCCGCGAGCTATATCGCCAGTTTCGTCAGTCGCGCAAAGTATATCGATGATCAGCAAACACGGACGGTCGTGGGGTACTTGACGGCGTATATCGATGGGATACTTGACGAAGTGCGGGTGGATCCACAGGCGGTTGTTTCATCGAACGGGCTGGCGGTGTTTTATACCGTTTGTCAGGCGCTCATGATGATTTTCTGTTTCCGCTGGAAAGCGTTGCGGTCGGAATCGAGTCGACGACATAGTAGTACTGGACGGACAGCTGGTGCTGCCGCGGCGGCTGCAGCGGGACACGGAGGAGGGACGGATGCTGGGCCGAGTTTCGCGGATGATATGGAGATGGACGATGTAGAGGATGATGAAGAGACGGACGGACATGGTGCAGCGGCAGGGCGGAGCAGTGACGAACCAGAGTGGATACCCGATTTGAAGATCCTGCAGAAGGCTATTCATTCGCAGCTGAATCCGTTGATGGTGAGCATCCGTTGTTGCTGCTGGTTTTCCAAGCTTGTGCTAACGCTCAGTCCTGCTAGGCATGCTTCCCCGGCGTTGTCGATATGTTTGCGAAAGTCGCCGACTTGACAAAATTCATGTTTTGCTACTCGATCATGTCGGCGAACAGGAACGCACTCGAGAATAGCGCCAGTTCAAGACCGCACGTTCGCTTAGGCAACAACTCGGCGAATCTCAAAGGCGATGGCAATGGCGGAAGAAAGGAGGCAGGCAGTGGGATCCCGCATATGAGCGAGTTTCCGTTGATAGGACGAAAGACGCTCGTCGAGACCGATCTTGATCAGTTCTTCCCGTTCGATCCGTACGATTTGCCGAGATCCAAGGTATACGTCGATAAACTATACAGAAACTGGGATGAAGTCGCTTTACCGGAGATGAAGGGCGATGACGACGAGGATGACGACGAGAATGAGGAGGATGACGAGGATTCAAGCGCCGAGGAGGATGGAAATTCGAGCGGGAGGTCGCTGACACCAAACGATCTCAGCAAAAGCAATACGCATCACACACAGCGTCTGCATATGCCTTCAGGTCCAGGCGGTTTGCGAACGGCTTCGGGACGCCGCCTTCCAGCAGAGGAGCTTCGATCGGCACAGCAGATCAGCACTAGTCTCGAAGGTATGAAGCTGTCCTCGCCGCCAAGGCAGCCGCGGTCGTTTGGGATTGTTGCATAGGATTTGAGGATCAGGACCACTCAGGGAGAGACTTTACTATATCATTCTCATATTCGCATATTAGTTGTGTACACTTTTAGCTAAGCATTTAAAGTTTGTAAACGCCTCGAACCATGGTTGTATTCATCGTTACCTGTCCCGTATCTATACATACGAGGCGACTGGAGAGCCTTTCTTTTTATAAGCATCATCTATATAATCGATTTCACGTTGCGAGCAATTCCTAGCATTATTGCAAAGCCAAAAAGAGCCCTAGGCAAGCCATCAAGGCCAGTGCAGGGCTTGTTACTCGTGCCACAGCATTCGCACTTGATGTACTCGTAGCCGAGGTAGGGGATGTACTTGACGGATCACTAGACGTGACGCTAGTCCCGGTCGGGGCGTGAGATGATTCTATGCTGGTGGTCGAGTTTACGCCAGAGAGGGAACTAGTGGTCATTCCCGTTGGAATGGCAATTCCTGGTCCTGTCGATACAGTGGTAGTGACAGAAGTCGCGGAAGCGGTGGCGTTGATGATAAGCACTTTCCCAGTGGGAAGAGAAGTGCCCGAGGGGATAGGCGCAGCCGTCGAGATAGGATATTGTGGCACATTGCTCCAATTGTAATTCTGCAGACAGAATTCTTGCGACGGGTCGTAAGCCCATCTTTAAAAGCGGGAGATCAGCGATGATCAGAGCGTTGTGTACACCAGTACCTAAAGCCTGTACATACAACGTGTCGTCCAAATCCGTAGGTATCCATCGTTGTGTGACTGATTGCTCATATGACCAAACGGGCGAGATGGCCTTCCTGATGGATGCAAAGAACAGAGAAAATAATCAATACCAGCAACGGTGCTCCATCATTCAGACGAGACAAACCAGTTCCAAAAGATGAATCCTGCTCCACGGTTGTATGCGTGGTATTGAGACTCCCACAATGCTCGATAAAAGTTGTTGTAGTCCGCGTCTGAGCTTCCAGCGCTGACGTTCGCCATGAGATCTTGAGAGGTTGAATTAAAGCATTCTTTGTAATCGACGCAAAAAGTACCGACACCCAGCGCCTGTTCACCGACGAACTGCAGAAATCCAAGGTTTCAGCACTTGCAGCAGCTTCGCAAACGAGTTTACTCACAGTCGGGATCCATTCCTGAGCGGCTGCCAGCATGTTCGCCGTTCCACATGCCGCAACGACGTGTCCGTAATTATCGAGATCGGCGTTTGGCGACCACGCGTGGTAAAGATGAGTGTCAATTCCATAGTTTACCCATTGCGCACCCTTGGACTCGGTGAACCAGTATTTCCAGTTGTCCAGTGCCTGGAAGGCGTCATGTACGATCACCATGCTAACGGTATTGCCTGCAATAACGTTCTCGTGTTCTCGTACAGTGGTGTACGCTCGGTCCATGAAATCCGCAAGAAAGTTCCAAGGTATGTTGCCCGCTTGATAGGATTCGATCCATGGTTCGTTAACGAGTTCCCAACTGTTTGAAATGGCAAGCAGTTAGCGGCTGAGAAACCGCTCGCGACGAGTAATAGTGTACTTGCGCTTTGACAACACCGTCGTATTCATCCTTTGTAAACTCGTCTACAAACTTTCCTAGAGCATCTAAAGCCCGGTCGATGTTGGCGCTGTCCGTGTGGAAGGATTCCTGCGTGTAATGCCCAGTATGAACCTGGTAGCTGGATTGCGAGCCTGGAAACAGAGAGTGCGATCAGGTTACTATCGCAATGCTGAAACATGGCTTTCGGCAAAGTACGACATACCTGGCAGGGCGTGCAAGTCCATCATGACATCCAGTCCGTACATTGAACTCCAGTTGAGCGCTTGTTGTATGTATGGGATTTGCTTGTGCGTGATGTATGGCTCGTCGTCCGTAACGTTGTAGACCCAATACGGAATGGGAATTCGAACAGTGTTCAAGCCGTAGTCGGCCATGCGCTTGAAATCATCCTGGGGATTATCGTTGGTCAGCACTTTTAGCAAGTTTGGTGCTTTGTAAGTGCATTTACCTCTGTGATCCAAGTAGCCCAGTGTTCTCCAAGCACCTGGTAGATCCAGGTATACGTTTAGAATGGCTTTGCGAGATTTATTTAGGGTCCTAAGATTGAACTCACCTCTGCGCACCGAGCTTTCCCTAAAATCTCACAGAATGACCATTCGTCCATGACCTGGGTATCATTTTCGGTACCTGGAAGACCGGAAGTGCCAAATAAGGAAGGTTCCATCCAATTTTCCTACTCGAGCGCAACACACATGACAACGCGACATCAATATGTGGGTTCGCCTCATCGCGCTACTGAAACAGCTTATCTGCGCACCAGGATGAACCAGTTTCCCAAGTTGACACCTCGGACTTTACCGCCGTCCGTGAAAGCAGGTTTATTGGAACCGGGTTCAGTGTACCACACTAAGTTTGACGCGAGGATTGGGGTTGTGGCAGCCGTGAGCGCGGCGAGCGTTGTGAAGAGTGATATACCGAACATGATGCCGTCCTTTTGAGCGTTGCGGAAGAGATACAGTGGTTGTGGGAAAGACGGATATTAGGCCAAGCGGGAGATAATTGGGATAAGGTTTGGTGGCGAACTACCAATGTTGTTAAATAATATGTCGAGAAGAAGGGATGAGAATAAAAAAATACGGGACGAGAAGAACAAGAGAAACGCACCGAACGGTTTGCCAATGACGTCGTTGTGCTGTGTCACTCCTATTCTAGAGTATTTACCCTTTACCCTTGTTGTAAACTCCCTTTGACTTCTCCTTGCGTGCTGTCACTCTCGAAAATGCTGTGCGGACTTTCCAATAATCCTTTCGAAGGATCGTGGGCGAGTTGGAGGAATTTTGTGGTTGATAAAGATCGTCTACGGTGCGTAACTGAAAGATCCGTCTATATATTGATTGCGTCTATGGTCTATTGTCGATTATCTACCATCTATGGCCTTGTCCGTGATCCGATGTCTGTTCCTATGGAGTCTTGTTCTGCATTAAGATTTCGAGATTCGTTGAGTATGTAGCGATGTCTTGCAATTGGTTACCCGCAATAGAGCTGCGACAGCTCGAGGTGGTTGAAATCAGTGATAAACTACGAACTTCTGGTGAGGACGAGGTCACGACCGAACAATGGCGAAGACGTTGTAGGAAATTATTATTGAACGATGGCAGGCGCCTCCGACCTTATAGTCCGGTAGTGTGGAGCGAGACCTGCTATAGCTCCAGTCTACAATGACCTTTATCACACAACGGTCAAGGACTCTGCATCAAGCATGGGATACCGCGTTTTCCTATTCAGGACCTGCTGTGCTCCAACAATTGATGAACAACAATTGATAACAAACAGCGGTCATCGGGCAAGTCAATTCCTCTTCGCGTGCCAAAGAACCGCGCGTTTATTGAGTTCTTCCCGTTCCCGAACAGACGCCGAAAGCCTCTCCCGAAATGTTGCAGGAACCAGCTATTTGCGGTTCCACAGCTGGTTCCACACACTTGTCCATATAGCTGTCCATATCATAGCTCAAATATAATCCAGCTTTCAGCTTATCGTCCCCCGTATCAGGCGCTCCTGCAATGGAAGAGCTGCTGGCAAGATGAATGCAGCTAGGCAGCTAGCAGGGCGTCGATAACAAAAGTTAAAGGTGTTGACAGCTGTATTGGTAGAGCGAAGCTGCATACTAGTACTTTATGCGTATAGCAGAATGATGGCATACACGAGGAGATTGAGGACGCCCTTGAGAGTGGTTTAGGAGCTGGTTGGATCTTGCGTAGGAAACTTGTGGGACAAGCCGTAGCAACGATTGCTGTCGAGTAAAAACGAACCTTACACATCCGGAGGAGCTTGTAATCATCAGCCATCAGGTTTATAACAGTACATTAACATTGACTATATCGATGGCGTCACCGCCGGCGCTGTGCAGCTCGCTATGCGTCGATCTGCAAAGGAGAGCATTCTTTGTAGCTAGCTCGCTCTTTGTTGTACCAACGCAAATCGGGAATAATGGCACGTTCGTCGAAGAGCCAGTATCAAGATAGAGCGATGATACAAAGCGCAGTTTCACGAGAAGTGCAGAGGATAGCAATAATGGGCATTCTTGTTACTGCTTCTTTACCCTATCCACCCAGGTTGAAAGTCAATCACGAGGTTGCGGAGGCTGCTTCATACGGGGAGGACTCTGCCTATATCATTGAGCGCTCAAAAGGCTGGCTCGTAATAAAATGCATGTTACTACAGGTCAGAACCAGCTTCAACAGGTCAGGCAGCTGCTGCTGTCGATGCCTGAAGAAGCCTTCTGCCGCCCAACCGGATTTGACTAGGAACTCGAGCGCTTGTCAAAATGTTTGAGGACATCAAGATTCGCAGGTGTATTCTGATTTTCGACTTAGCGCGTGCAGCCCCGGGCGCAAAGTAGGCGCTGCAGGTGCGTCCGGTACTCACTACGCCTTGACGCTGAGTCTCTCGGTAGCACCGTCGGCCGTGGGCAGGAAAGTCGTTTCCGAGGGAGGTGGTGCCGTTGGCGGTGGCAGCGACGACGTTGATCGGAAAGGTTGCCCCAGCAAAATCGACCCATTCGTACAACAAGTGTTGACGGCCTTTTTTGAGACGACCGCTCGACCTTCCGACATCCACCTCAAGTCAGAAAACCTCTAGACCGTCAAGATGAAGGACATTTCTTCCAACGAAACCTTGTCCATCCCGGAGGGTGTCGATATCAAGATCAAGTCCCGGGTTGTCACCGTTACTGGTCCCCGCGGAACTTTGACCAAGGCTGTCAGGCACATCCAGATGGACATCCAGACTGTGAGTTTTGAAGGGAGGCTACAGGAGGAAGCAGGGCAAGACACGGTCGACAAGCTAGAATAGGACGGGATCCGATATCAACATCAATGGACGCATAACCAGAAGGAAATAAGGCAGGATCATGATCGAAGGAAGCGGAGCAGGGATTACATGGAAGGAGCGAATGGTCAGGTGAAGATATTGGGTCGGGAAGGATGCAGACGAAGTAGCGGATATCGACAAATTGGCCATGTCGCAACCCACGGGACTCGGCAACACCGCCCCTCATTCCACCTGTCCAGCTTGTCGACCTGTCCCGTCTCGACCGTTGAAAACGCATACCCGGGTTTCTGACGGTTTGTTTTCTCTCTTGAAATACAGGTTAAGACCGCCAATGGTCTCGAGGCTCGATTTACCGTTTGGCACGGTGTCCGAAAGCACGTCGCTTGTTTGCGAACCGTCAAGTCCATGGTCGCCAACATGATCACCGGTGTCACCAGGGGTTTCCAGTACAAGATGAAGCTCGTATACGCCCATTTCCCCATCAACCCTGTTATCGCTGGTGACGGAAAGGCCGTTGAGATCCGAAACTTCTGTGAGTAGGCTGGTCCGCGAGGCGGATGGAGTGATTGTGATCGAAAGCTGATGAGGAGGATATGCCTGAATGATACAGTGGGTGAGAAGGTTGTCCGAAAGTGCCCCATGTTGGCTGGTGTCACCATCAAGGAGGGTGCCAAGGATGAGCTCGTCATCGAGGGTAACGACATTGAAAACGTCTCGCAATCCGCCGCATCCATCACCGACAAGTGCCGAGTCAAGGACAAGGATGTACGTCACCAGCCTCTTCCCAAACACGGTGCACACTCTAGCATCTGCTGATGCTGTTTTTTCTCCATGTTCGCAGATCCGAAAGTTCTTGGACGGTATCTACACCTCCGAAAAGGGCAATGTTACCGTCCAAGCCCTTTAAACATTGTCTGCGCGTTGTACCTACAATGACGAGTTTATGAGGATCCTTGACGGCTAGCTCCACACCAACAGTTTACGAACAGTTTACTTTAGATGAGACGCTGGACACCCTGAGCTGCGACGCTTCAGAGATGGAATCTCGAGATATACGCCGGATTTGAGAAGTACGCAGAAGGCGGAGCTGGAGCACGAGCAGGAGGTGTCTTGGAGACAGGCCGTACCATGCAACGGGAGCGGTATCAGGCGCACTCTTGTGGGAGGGATACGTGAGGAACTTGTCACTACCTGTTTTTGCACTATCCTGGTAAAGCGTTTTGGACTCTGCATCAGAATTGGATTACCCGCAGAGAGATATCGTAGACGCCTGAGAGGAGGATGGCGTACTTCATGTCGTCCTTGTACAATCACAGCGAACGCCATGACGGCCGATCAAGTCCCGCTAATGTAAGATCTGGAGTTGGATCTCAGGTACCGTGGTATTCCAAGCAGTAGATATCGACATAACAGCTTAGATGGCATTCTCTAGCGATGCATATGAGCTCTAATCGCAATAGCGGATACGTAGGTTGGCATTTGGCATATATTGTAGCAAGAGCCAAGAGGAGCTGCAGAGCAGTCGCTTCGTCCCCAGTAGTGGTCGATCGTTTCTCAAGGATGACGCGAGACCCGCTTCGATAACTCATCACTCGTAGTCGTAGGGGACTCGTTGCATCTACGACCTATACGTCTCCGGGAGGTCATAGCTGATTCATATATCCTATGTCAGCAGGGATTGCTCATCCCCATGGCCCCAATCCGTCCACTCGAACAAGCGATATCCGGATGCTAGACTCGTGAAACGACTTGCGAAAGACCATGGCGCAATCATCGACCTCGTCGCGGCCACCTCTGAACCTAGATGAAGAGGTCCGTTTATGGTCAAATAACTCGGAACGGGAGAGACAAGAGAACTTTGCTACCTTGTATGGCTTGATTGTCAGTCTGGAATATCTGGAGAGAGCCTATGTGCGAGACTCGGTGTCTAGTAAAGAGTAAGCGGCCTATGGCTATTCCGCTACAAGAGAATCTACTATACTCATATGTACGAATCCGCCATGTCTCCAGATATGCACCAGCATGCATCAAGCTCCTAGCACAATACAAATCACTCATCAAGCTCCTACACGATGATCTCGACAATCCGCCATATAAAACAGCCAACAGCATGAAGGGATTAGAGGGATTCATGCAGCGGTACCGGATGGATTATCCAGCTGCCTTGCATCGCTTGATAGTTGGAGTTCCGGCTACAGTTGAACATAGTGCAGAAGCCGGAGAAGGGGGGGAAGAACTTGGGAAATGGGTCGCGGAGACTACACAGGTGAGCCAGGCATCGCAAGAACAACTACGTATCTCGAAGGATACTCGCTGAATTGTGCGTCGTCGTCTATTGCAGTCATTCATAACCTTTATGGACGCACTCAAGTTAAACCTCAAAGCAAAAGACCAGTTACATCCTTTCTTGACTGAACTCATGACATCGTATTCACGGTTCAAGGGCAGCCAAGAGTGGGAAGGCAGAGGCAAAATATTACATTGGTGAGCGGGTGCCACAATGTATTGACTACAGAAAAGACTGCTGACTTGAAGCTGGTCTAGGTTGATCGAGCTCAACGGTATGAAGGCTTCCGATGAAATTTCCGAGGAACAGTCACGACAGGCAAGTCCAATAATTTTATTTACGATGGTCCTTGGCTCATACCTACTGTGTTGTGTTCAGATGCTTTTCGACATCGAGAACGCATATAACGAGTTCTTCCGATCGTTGAGCTCCAGTCGAAAGGATTGATACAGATCAGTTCAAGAGGTTGATCCATAGACATATCTCCAAGCATGAAGCATTGGGTGGAACACTCTTGTATTAAGTAAAAAGGAAAAGACGAGATATTATTACAACTCTTTATAGATACACCTCAATGATGCGACCTCATTTCATGTAATCCGATCCGACACGCTCATTAGGCGAATACTCTGCTTTCCGTCTCCTCCCACGATCAAAATCGCTTTCAGCCCGCCGCAACGCCCCCACTGGATCTTCCGTCTCGTTCCTCTCTCGCGCAAGTTCTCGATCGGCGAGCTCTGAAAGCGGATCACCACATGCGCATTTATCGGCCTCGATTTCGTGCGTCGGTGCAAATGTTTCGTGTATCTGTGAGTCCTCGTATGTCGGTAGGGCGAGATTCTTTTTCGTGCAGGCGCACTGGAACGGGAAATGACTGTCAGTGGTAAAAAAGAGACAAACGGGTGAAAGCGGTTCGTTCTTACAGAGGTAATCAAGACGCCCTGGGTGAGAATGGCTTTCCGCAGTTGTCCTGGTCCTGATTTGGGCAAAGGGTTTCCGGCTGCATCCTCGCCCCATATGGAAAAGTATATCTGTAGACTGAATTCGTGGCTGACTTTTATCGGCGTTATCGTCCTGATTTCCAAGTACGATGTCAGTATTGCCTCGGTATCCGTTCGATTGGAAGGCTACTCACCCAGGACACGTCGACGGCCTCAACCTGTTCTCATCTGGCATACGGATGACCTCGTTCACATTCAAAACTGTTTCGCTGGTATGTAGGCCGTGAGGCACCATTTCTCCATCCCACAATGGCTCATGCGGATGTCGATCTTTAACGTCTTTCGGATTCGGCAACCTGCCCCTGTCGAAAATGAGCAGATGAGCTGCAGGGAATGAGGTTTCCGGTTCATCCGGCCTGCGTGGTGATTTCAACGCGATTTTCTGATTGATGTATAGTCGAACGGCCCATACTGTTGCTAATGGGTGCGGATCCGTGAGGCTCATTCGAAGAAGGATGTACCCGCCGACTGTGATGGCGTCCGTTTGCAGCGACCATGGCACGATGCCTAATTCATTGACGACGCTTCTCGTCTGGTAATCGAGATGGATCGCCTCGCGGTCCTCGGATGGTAGCGGCACAATCCACATCTCCTTGCTAGCCGTCATGTTTCCCGTCAACCACTTGACATTCCGCAACTTTTCAGCCTCTTGGTGCTGCGGAAACGCGCTGGAGACAGGGCTGGGTTCCTCCGATATAGGAGGAGACATGATATCCGGTGGGTAGGCTGGCGTAGACGAACCAGAAGAAGTCTCGCGACGTGAAGGTGGTAGCGATGCAGAGGAAAAGCCATGATACGGGTCTTGCGAAGACTTGCGAGACATGGCCGCCGAATTGTAACCCGACGATGCGACAGGGGATGGTGACCGTGAGTGTCCACCACCAAAGAATCCTCCGAATCGGGAGTTGGAGCGTTGTGGGATGCCCTCAAGTGTAACGTCGACTCGATGGCTGATGTGCCCGAACGGTGTGCGATCGAATCCAGCAAGGGTGGCGGGCAAGATGAAAGAAAATTCGAAGCTGGATTCGCAGGTGAACATACGGAGGCTTCACTTAGCGTTGTCATAAGCCGATTGATAGTCACGACATACCGTTGAGGACCAGCTTCCATGTATACACCTTCCGCTCCGTTCTGTCCATCGTCAATCGTCAGGTTCCTTTCAAAGATGATGTCAGACTCCCATGGTCGGTCTAAATAGCATCGCATTGAATTAATATCAGCTTGCTTGCGGAATTGTGCCAGCTGCACCCTACCTGGATACGCCAACGTTGCCTCTGCCAGAAACTTGACCTTCAAAGCCTTGACTTTCCTCGGTTTCGTAAGATGAACGATCACTACTCCGCTGATAATGAAATCGTCACGAGGTTCGCCATGATTTTCCGGATTAGGTGGTCGAATATACATGTTGAAATCCGAAGTCCGGTAGACTGAGATGGAGTTTGGTTTTGCTGTATATTCCTTTTCGTATATCAAACCCCTCGGTCGCACAGGCCCTGTCATATTTAAAGACATGTTGTAGAGGGTTGTTTGGCTGTGATGTCCCGACGACTGAGAGCGAAGTAGAAGATCTTCCTCCGATAATTCGACCTATTTCCGAGGTATGGAGACGTACGAGTAAGTCGTACTCTCGCAAAAGATGGTACGGCTGACTGTCTACTGAGAATTCCACGAAGAAGCGACGGAAATCGAGGCTAGCCCCATCTAGGGAGCGATTACAAACGCGGGAAGGCGCTCCTTGTCGGCGAACGGTCCTAATATTCTGCGAGTCGAAGCTTGTTGAGTCCGCTAGAGAATATTGACGACGGTATCTGGTGTGTTACACACCTGCGGTTAACCAACTGCTCAATGATGCCATGATTTTTTACGACGAGTGATACCGCAAACATTTTTCAGCTCGGGGATGAGACGCCATGCCGTGTCTCATCTCATCGTCCGTGCTTGCTTCCGGGATTAACCGCGCCAAGCGCTTTAACAGCTATTTACAGATGGATCCCTGATCACCAAGACCTTATGGAGGCTCTGATCTTCTCGACCTATCCATAACTACTTGCCATTCCTGCCTGGTCGCGAGTGCCGTCATATTATCCTCGTTCGTGAGGGAATTGCCCCTGTTCATGTCCGGTGAAGCGGTTGCCGCGGTTTGCAAGAAGGGCACTATTCCGTGATGAAGACCTGCAGAGTTTGTTTATAATCGTTGAAGGTAGCCTAAGATTAAATATGCGTTTCATCTCATCGAGCACAACCTATCAGGTACGTCAGATACACAAGTACAAGTCTTACGAAAACTTGGTCTCGCCTCAGCATCCACCACCGTCATGGTGATCAGAATTATATGTGTGTGTACTCGTCCCCCGACGAATCGGAATCATCCTGGAAACCACGCAGAAGAATGAGCACATGGACTCGGAAAGAGCGAGTGTGAGGGGGATACCTACTTGTCCATAGAAAGCAAGAACTTTTGTCCTGCGTCGACTCGATTCATTGGTTTCTCTATCATGTCCATACCTAGCTGTGTCGGGAGGGCTATGTTCAATAGGTTTGGCTCCCGAAGCCTTACTCGTCTTTGGTGTCTTGAGATCCGATGGGTCTTCGTCTCCTCGAAGTCGTCCAGGTAGAAGAGCTGTTCGGCCAGTAGGAATACTATGGCCGGCGGTATGTAGAAGCGAACCAGGTTCACCTATGTGATCCCTCTGGCCAACTTCGTGATCATGCAGCGGTTCAGGATGTCCTTTATCAAGCGGACGAGCTGTTCCATCTTGCTTCACCGCCTCGCTATCCAGCTTTGATAATCTTGTTAGACCTTTGTCGAGAGCGGTAGCGAATGCGTTGGGGCTCAGCGATGAGCTTGGCGCTTGCTTGTGCGGGAAGATGAACCGGTCTGGTGTATCGACTCCCGACTTCATTCCATCCAAACCGAGCAGCTGAGACGGTCGTTTCGACGAGTATTTTGGACGTGCCAAGGGTTCATCTTTCGGCTCTTTAGGCGATGTGGATTCTTGCGTCGGGGTCGATATGCTGCCGAGCCGAAGGAGAATTAGCCAGCGTCTGGGCAGCACAGGCGAGGTACTTGACTTACTCATCGATGTCGAACCCTTCTTCCTCCTCTTCCTCATTCTCTTCTTCCTCCGAGCTTGTTTCCTGTGGTTCCACCTTTTCTCCACGCATCTTTACTTGCCTCGTAGATTCTTCCTGTGTCTTGTCCGCGAGCGGATCTTGGCCGTCTTGAGCCTGTTGTGTGCTCACTTTGACCCTTGCCTTGTCGTCACGGGCACTCTCCGCAGCCCTCGTACTGCTGTGATTTTCAACCTTTTTCGAGGCTTTTTCCTTGGCTTCCTTTGGGCGGTCCTCTTCGACTACCACGAATGATTTTTGCTTTTCTCGTTCGTTCCAGCGTAACGTGCGGGAGATAGAGTGGAACCAGTCGACGGATCGCTCTTCTGCACATACGGTAGGGAAAGGATATTTGGAGGCCGTGATTTTGATGTAGTCGCCCTCTGCGTCGAATAAAGCAGTGTCAGGGTCGCCTATTAGCGTCAACTTTGCCCATATTCAAGCGACCATGGATTCTTACGTTTTAGCTCGATGCGCCCTCGGCCGTCGAAACTGGCCCAAGCCGTACTCCTCGAATTGTAAGGAACGCAAACGCGGACCTCCATAGAGTCTGGCAATAACATTGGTCTGAACGACAACGTATGCGGGCAGATTGGTGAAATCAGAATTGCCGGGATGCCGGGGTGCACAAGTGAGCCGCCCGCCGAGAGTGAGTAAGCGGTCGATCCTGTTGGTGTGGCAATGCAAAGTCCGTCCGCCTGCACAGTTGTCAAATGATGATCGTCGCCTATACGCCCGTGGAATCAGCTTCAACTATACGACTCCAGGAAAAACCCGAGGATGAGACCTACCGAAAAGTTCTAGCAAGCTGACATATGGACTTGGCCCTCGATCCACTACCAGATCGTTCAAGACCTCGAAAGTCTCCACCGGGCGGGTAGAATAACACATGATTTCCTTGTCCTTTTTCTGCTTGCACGGCGGAGCACCAGCATTCGAGCTTTCCACCGACTCCCACCCGTCCCTTCCAACTCGACTGATCAGGATATCGCCACCAGTGGATTTAATCGCCTTTCGACTCGGACCTTTCCGCTTGTCTTCATCTGGTGCGATCGCACGATAGACGACGCAGGTGAATCGCATACGGAGGTTGACGCGGATGCCATCATCGACAACATTGTCTATCGTTTTTCGAAAGTTTGCATAGTCGAAATTCGTTAAAAATCCGAGAGACCCAAGGGCGAATGGTAAGACGGGAGGAACGATTCGTTGGAATAACCAAGATGTGAAGAGAACAGTTCCATCGCCTCCGAGCTGTTACCAAATTAACACCTTAGTTGGGAATCCCTACATCGCAACATGGGTTCGCGAGACCCTGTACGTACCGTCACAACGAAATCGAACAAATTCGGGGTATTCGAGCACATATCCGCCGTCCAATATCGAAGCTGCCCTTGCTCATTTTCCGCATCCCTCCCAACATCTGACCTTCTCTTGGCGCCACTGGAACTATTAGCTCTGCTGAGCAAGCTGACATCCGACATCGACGTAGATAACGTATGCACAGAAGCGGAAGAGGATGCGCGACGACGCGGTAACGGCTTGAAGAATTCCGGACGCTCCCTTTCGAGTCCCGCGGCGTTGAACCGTTTGGATGTGCGTAGTTGTGCATCCACGTAGACAACCATGCCTGTACCGTTCGATCGGCCATTGGATCCCGTCTTCTTGCTCATCAAGTACACGGCTACCTCTCTCGTCAACTTGATCAGCCCGTTATCCCGTGCCTTGGTGACAATGAGCACATGCTGGATATTGCTCTTGACCTTGGTTCGTCCAAGTTGTTTGCTCATTTCTCGGACGCCAGTAGCAGTTTCCGCCAATTGTCGAGTAATACTGCCTCCGTCTTCCGCATCGTCCAAGTCCTCCCATGCTGGAGCCGAGACTTGAAGTCGATGTTTCGCACTAGGTCCATCGTGGTCGTTTGAGCTAAACGTCGAGACGGCGGAAAGCCCAGGTGATATCTCTCCTGTTTCACAGGGGTCTTTCATCTTTGGCAGACCACCTTGCGTCGTCGAGTTGGTCTTGTCTCCACTTCCACCGAAAGGATCAACTTTTTGCGTTCTGATCTGTGGTTGTCCATCCTCAGCTTTCGTCTGCCCCTCCTGCATTTGTTCACTGCCTGCTACCGGATTCTGAGCGTTCGGATTCCAGGGGAAATATGGCTGTTCAGGAGGTAGATGCCCGTACTTCTCGAGATGACTGTGCACATAACACGGACTGGGTGGTGCTTTGTACAAGCTCGTTGGTCGACTGTCTAATCGTGTTGGCTCTTGCGTATTCGTCACTGGCGAGCTGTGTAGTCGAGATAGGGGAGAAGGACGGGGCAAGTTGGTGCTTCTCCTTGGTATTGTTGCAGAGTTGGAAGCCAATCCCGTCTGGGACTGCTGTCTAGATCCGGAGCCGCTCGGCATAGACGAGAAAGCGGAGTGAAATGGTATCCTAGTCGGATCGGCTGCTGGACTCATCCTATTAGCGATGTATATTGTAAGAGTAGGCCAATATCGATGTCGATCTGGCGTGAAATGTGTGTGTAGAATCCGATGGCCAGGTAATTTTTCTTAAGGTTTTCAGCTGACGGAGAGCAATTGGCGCAAAGTGTCAGCCCGGGCTGGCGGAGTGTACCGATGGGATGGGATGGAAAACACTTGACGTACTCGTTGAATCAACTATACATAGACTGAATGGCAGTTGAGTGAGGTGGTGGACAGGGAATTTCAAAGATAGTATCGAGAGGAATTAACAAGCAAAGCCGGGCTGAATCGTCACGGCCTCGACTCGTCCCCAGATCCTCCCCAGCGGGCCGTACTTGCGGGGTAGATGCGCCCACGACGTTTATTATGTCGTGGTTTGGCCTTTGGAGGCCTTTGGAAGAAGGGTCTGATCTAATTCTTTCTGTGTCATTCTCTTTGATTCCCACCAGCTTTCCCACCCACACTCGGTGCACACTCGTTCTGAGTGAATGATAATATATGCATATTACATTGAAGAATGAAGACCTCCAGCCCCGGCTGGTCTTGACAAGTCCGAATGTAGAAATGGGTGTCCGTCGACTGTTCTCACCATCAGAAACGTACCGTATGTAACATGGCAGCACTATGGCAGCTACATCGCGTACGTGCGTCCCTAGGCAGGCCTCCACACAAACTCCTCCACATCCTCCACCATCCTCCACATCAACGTAGAGGTTGTTGGTCTGCTGAAGGGGTGTCTCACGATTTCCAGGAATCTTGGAATGCTCCACACACAGCCGTTCATGCTATGACAACTTTGCTATGTCCAAGTCCTCCATATACACCAGCCAAATGGACGAGCGCTCTCATCACAAGCACTATCCATAGGACCGCCGCTTCTTAATATATACGACCGGCATCGCGATCCTTTGCCTGCTGGACCGCTCGCAACCGTTTCAGATGCCTTTCGGTCATCTTTGATGGCAAGGCTTTTCTCTTCCCGATCATGGCTTGCTCGAGGCCGAATCCTGGTATTGTGATACCAATAGCTTGGCCTGTCAAAGGCAAAGCGAATCCATCAGCACAGGGATACCTCGTAAAGACAGACCCGAATGCTCACGTGAGATTTGAGCAACGTCCCGGACTTCGAGGGTATGATCTTGTCTACTCTTATGGCTTGCCAACACCACACCGCCCGACAAAACTTCTTGAAACAAATCTCCTGCGAGATCCTCAAACATCTGTTCCAAAACTCACAATCAGTATCCGGTTTCGCAGAGCAGGGAAGAGCAGTACTAACCGATACGAGATCATCATCAATCACACCTCCGGTCTCGAGCTCCACAACTTTCCGCACATTTTCGTGAATATGCTCCTTTGTCGTTCTCGGTGCCATCCATGTCCCGCCACCGCCACCACTACCACCACTACCACTACCACCACCACCAGGCGTTGCCGGTATCTCAATCGGATCAAGCTTCACCCCACTCCCTTGCTGTTGTTTCGGCCTATCACTAGCATACGGCGCGATCAGATTCTCCATCTGCACAGACCAATTCATCCCGCCACGCATGCATAGTTCCCGCAACTGCTGCATCGTCGGTGGTTTCCCGCCCGTGTAGAGTTTCAAGATTTCCTCATTCAAGTTGGACATGGAGAGTCCTCCCGCTGGTGCCGGTGGTATACGGAAGCCGCTGTAGGGCCCGGGTGTCATGGGACCTCCTCCACCCGGTCGAACAGGACCGGTCGGCCGCTGTTGTTGTGTCTGAGCAGCTTGCTTGTTCGCCGACTGTTGTTTTGTCTCGGCGATCAATTTCTTCAACCAGAGCCACAGCTGCTTTTGATCCGGCGGCAAGACTTGCCCCTGTGCATCGCTCAAACTCATGTAGAACCGAATCTTTTCCTGCGATAAACTGTGGATACCGGCCGGCGGACGATTCTCGGGTACCGCGGTGGCTGTTGCTGCTGCTGCATTTGCGGAATCCGTGCCAATAGGAGCGGAACCTCGTCGAGCGCCGGGAGGAATAGCGAGGTTGGGTAGAGGCATGTTTTGATTAACAGGACGAATGGCACGGGTAGCTGAAGCCAGATTTGCTGCTGTCGTTTGGGCCTGCAACATTCCCGATGGTTGGATTTGATTAGTTCAGACTTGACCAGTAATAGATACATTCACAATACCTACCGTTGCATTCCCCGCATTCACCTGTGCCGGAGAACCAGGCCCACCGGTGGGCGCCGGACTACTCCCTCTCGACCCAGGAACAGACGGGGCCGGGCTACCCTGGCGCGACCCTGTTCCATCCCCTTGCCTCATCGCCATATGCTTTTTCCTCGCATCCTCCAGAATCTTGTTATACGTAGCCTCACTACCGGGTACGGCATCGAACCATGCCCGTCGTTGTTCGGCGGTCATGTTGAATACGTCGGTCCAGCTCGTCACTTTTGGGACGTTTGCGGTGGAAGTTGATGATGATGATGGAGTGCCGGTACGCGTGGGAGGAGCACCGGTGCTCGAGCTAGGAGTAACTGTTGTCGAAGCTCCAGATGTAGGAGGAGGCCTTGCAGCTGGAGGCCTGATCCCGGGCGGAGGCCTTACGGCGCCTGCAGCAGCAGGAGGTGGCCGTACCGATACTCCAGGGGGCATGCCGACGTTGGCTGGTCTTGCGAGTGGTGGCGCAGTAGGCTGAAGATTAGGTCGAACCTGTGGTAGCGCTTGACCCGGAACAGGTGGACGCGGTTGCGTAGCTGTAGGTCGAGGAGCAGGTGGTCTGACATTATTCTGATCCGTAATACCGGCTGCAGTCGAGGATGGGTTCTGACCCGAGGTAGGCGCCGGTAGCGAATTTACACCAGTACTGTTAGATCCTGTCTCAGCTGTTGCAGGCGCTGGACTCGGTCGAGGTGAGCTGGATGCGCTATGAGCCGGCGTCGGTATTGCTGGATTGATCACAGGAGGAAGATTCGCAAATGGACTTGGCAGGTCGTTCGCTTTGAACCACGTTTCGATGGCAGGACGCCTATCTCTTAGCAGTTGTCGAAGCTGTCATCGAGTGATGTGCAGCAGGACCGACCGTCAGCGTCCTGCTATCTGTCTTTGAGAAGGCCGTTACTTACCTGCGCTGTAGCCTGCGGTTGCATCATGCCCTTCCTAGCTTGTTCAATCAGAGTCGGCAGGCGGGAAAAGAGCTTCTCCATCCCGGCGTCCGCCTTGTTAGGTGGTGGTGGTGGTGGCTGGGCCATCACAATTCGTCCCTTTACCGATACGTTGTTGGGACTCTCCGGCCGCTCAAAGGCTGGTCGTTTGTGATCGGATCTTGTTCCGGCGTGTGGCCAGTCGGAGATGCCGTGTTCCTTCGCCAATTTACGACCAGTGAGGTTGCGATGGTGTAATGTTGTTGATGAATAGTGCGGGAAACGTGGACAGTGTGAGCAAGGTATCAGCGCAGGCATTGAACACTGAAGCTCGCACGACTTCCTGAAGGAAGAGACAACCGGCTTCACTTGTATCGGGTGCACCATTTCAGCTCTACAACACCACGCCATACACCAATTACACCAAGAAGCCTACAGGTTGCTGTCTCTCTGATGAGCTTCCGACATACCACTCGCCCATACAGGATTATCTCCCCTTGTATGACTGATTTCCTGGCCAAATCATCCGCTGCCTCAATTTACGGTCGATGCAGAAGGAGGATAGGATAGTCGAAGACGATGAAGTGCTGACTAATAGCACATCCGCGTTCAAATGTCTCGGAATCCAAGGTGCAATCCAGTTGAGTCGAGTCGTATCTCCTCCCTCCCCATGCTATCGTCCATAGACATATCACAATGAAGGACACCGCTAGAATTTGTCTTCCCATTGCATCAGACATCCGTAAGGCCCATTGCACCCCTCAAGTCATCGCACCTCACAGACCTCTGCAAGACGCAACCTCCAACGCTTGACAGTGCGGATTACAAAGCAACACATCCTGGAGCAATCACTAGTGTAAATGGGCAGCTTCAAGGGAAAACTGAAAAGGATGATGCGAGCAGACGTGAGTTCTCCCATCCCTAGTCCTCACATCATCTTAACTCGCCAAATTCATAAACAACCCCATTTCACAATCGCTTGCTTGTTCGGAAACACGCACGTCTCTCTAGGTCGGTAAATCCAAACTGATGAGCAACGTCCTCACAATCGAATGGAACGGCCAAAAAACCGCATTAATCTCCCCTCGTATATCGCAAGAAGCTGGTGCTGAAGGTGATGGTAGTAGGAGTGGGACGAGATATACGAGAATGTCTGAAGATGATGCAGAGGAGATGGAGGTCCGTCTTTTTGAACATTGTGGTTTCCTCGCGATGTGAATCAGAGGCAGAGCTGATTGATCCTTTTGTGGGTGTGATGTAGCCACTGACGGGTGCTGCGCATTCGACACGCAATACACGACGTAAATGAGGACTATCTTTCCTCACCTCCCATTAGCCAGTCGGATGGCCTACTCTTCGACCCGACAGCGATTCCTATCAATGACATACCTATCGCATGTCGCGCACCACGGGCATCTCGCTGGACACGCCACCAATTGTATCTAATTTACCACCACGCAAAGAAAAAAGGACGAAAGGATACCGAAACGAATCACTCGTCACTCGTCATATGTACCCGCAAGATCCGGGTATGACATGTGAAGACGTTCCCTTGGCCTATTATCCATGTACCAATCTGTATTTCCTTATGCTCTACTCTTTGTTTGCCGAGAAGACTATGCAAACTTTTCCACAAGATGAATTTCGCCCGACGTTCCCCTCAATGATGGACAGAGCCAGCATGATTGTCAAAAAAATACATCACCACAATGCCAACAGGGAAAACATCCGATGGAGAGCATGATGTTTGGACCATACGATGAGGTGAAAAGCGTTGCAGTCGTCCATGATGAACAATCTATGCAGCCAAGGAGCGGGGCTCTAGGTCTTCTTGTCCCCGTCGCAGACCGTACATGACGAGACTGTGTGATACAGGCATCAAACGTCGTAAATGTCGCACAAGAACCGGCAGCCCGGATACAGCGATACGATGGCTGATCCTCGACCAGAGCCGCCCCATTTTCACCCATAAAGGTGCTAGACGACCCTGCTACAGAACTTCCACACGCTCTTTAGAACCGGGGTCGATGCGACTGAGTCAGTCAGAACGGCAGAAACTGGCCAGCGCAGTAGTCGACAATGACAACTAACGAGTATATATTGCGTTAGCCGTCGTAGTGGTTAAGATAGTGGTCAGCCTTTCATGTGTTAACTGACTGTCATGTTAAACGAGGACAAGGAGGAAATATGAAGTTGAACACAAGGCTGGTTTCGTAGCAATCGGTTGGACATGGCTATGGAAACATCCTGCACTCCGACGAAACGAAGGAAGGTGGTGCCGGCGAAGTAGTAGGAGTCATGATGGCGGCACCAGCAAGAGTTACATCTGGTCCGTCCAGTGACACCCGTTAACACGGGCCGGGGCACGACGAAGAAAGCTTTCACGAGTTGATCGCGGTGCGGGAAAAGGGCACGCTGCCTAGCCATGGGTTGACGGCAAAGACACCAACAAAGACCGGGAAAATGACATACTGGTAAATACTCTGCATTGGATGAAGCTAAAAAATGCTGCTGCAACGGCGCTCAGTCGAGAATGAAGACCACGACAAGGAGGATGCGCGATGACCGACCGAACGCGTACGGCCCCGGCTCCAGGTCGGGCGTGCACGTTTATGACGTATTTCACACGGCAGAGACTCTAACATCAGCTGGGGAAATGGCGCAGTGGTAGCGCGTCGAGTTTGCAGGAGTCCACATCGGATTCGAATGTTAAATATCTCGAAGGACCGGGGTTCAATCCCCCGTTTCTCCACAAACCTTTTTGGGCACGACTTTGAGGTCATCTCGCCCTTATCCCTTGTGCCACCTCTTTTCGCAACTGAGAATGCGCTCTAGCAGCGAGACGACCTTCCCAGACATTCGGAATGGGCGATAGAAGGTGGATGCGCGAACAAGATGCAGCGGCGACGTCATGAATAAAGCAAGCCCCCCGGTACGGTGACCGCTCGAATGAACAAAGGAAGTGATGAGCACTATGCCATTCTAGCCGTTGGACTCGGCATCGGCGGAAAGCAACATGCGATTAACTTGATGTCCTTACGGGTTATTATTTGCGATAATGAGAGAGGTGTTAAGGTGATACGGCATCGTAGATCAGATGTTATTGAACGTTTGCTCCGTGGATGCCTGCATGTCTTTTTCGGTCGCAATCTCGGAAGAAGGATTTGAGCGCTCACGTCCGTATCTGTGAAGCGTTACTTATCGAAGCTTGCCCGAACTCACTGATTAAGAGCGCGACTGTCTGCTTGGCAGCAGAGGATAGTATAGTCGGCGACTGAGCAGCTGTATGTGCACGGTGTAGTGGACAGCTTGCTGGACCAACGTAAACATCTTGAATGACGCTGCGACGCTGAACGACCTTTTTTCTGACGAGCACGGGGTACCGGGTGACGTAGGAAAGAGGTCTAATCCGCCAATTTAAGGTCGGCCAATGTCGTCGTTAAACACTGGCCCTCCGGGGCATGGGAGAGAGAGGTGGGTAGTGACGCAGTGGAGTGGCTGCGAGTAGAGTGGTGTCGCCTTCGCCTTCGCAACGATGTGATCGTGCGAGGCGGCTTTCCCAAAGTCGAGTGAATTGTTTTGCCTACAGTGTTACGACTCTTCGCAGGCATTATACTATCGCCCCCTGTATAGTCCCCTTGCCCAAAACCTAATACAACGATCCATTATCTTCCCTTGGTGGTTCTTACACCTACTTTACAGCTTTGCGGTAAGCTTTTTGCCTTGAAGGTATTGCGTCGACATGGCGGCCACACGCTCCGCGATTCCCCATGACGATTGGTATCTGTTCAAAGACCTGCAGGTAAGCCTCACCTATTGAACGGGGGTTGTCCGACGAAAGACTTACCCGGCGCCGCCAACACCATATGCATGAATAACGCCAACACCAGCATCCTTGCCCCACTTTGCTCCAGCTCTAGGATGCAACAATTTCTTCCCGCCATCCATCTTCCTCGTCTCCAGCTCGACTCGAGGCCCACCAGTCCTTCCCGGTCGCAGACCGACATTGTGGCTGATCACTTCGATGTCCTGCCATGATTTGCCGTCAGGTCCTGCCAAACTGGGGCAGAGTCGATAACATTCTTGCAGAATTTCCCGAGCTCGTTGGAGGTCTGGTTGGGTGGAGTAGTCGTTCACTAGGTAGGTTCCCCCTAGGATGACCTGGTCGCCAGGTCCAGGCCGAGGGATTATATATGTTGGTTGTTTGACTATGCCTGGAAGAAGTTATGCTTTGTGAGAATGCTTGCAGTATAGGGAGGCGGAACGGACTTACCAACTGCGGCGTTGGGCTTTGACTCGGAATTCATGTAACAGGTCTTGACACCGGGAGCTTTGACAAGAACAGTTTGACCTTTGACAGGATGCACGGCTGCAAAGGGGAATGTATCAGCTCCAGTTCCTCTTGCATTCCGACGAGCCCATACCTTCATCTTCCACTCCGACCAGACTTCGAGCACCCAGTGCCGAACAATTAATGACCAAATCCACCGTTTTCCCTTGTTCCCGGCTCAGACCCAACGAATGCAGATCGTATGCTTGATCCAAGGCCGATAGACGATGTCGCACCATCGGGATACCTCGTTTGTTGCATTCCTGGGATAGCCAAGCGAGGTAGTTGGGAGCGTTGGTGATGAACGACCTGAAAGCGATTCCCTTGCTGAAATTTCCTGGGATGGCCAGACCCTTCTGGTTACTCTTCTTGTCGTGCAACACGGTAAATCCCGGTACAAGGTCCTTGTACCAAGGTGTTTCGCCTCCTGGCTTTTCCTCCCATACATCATAGAATGGGATCTCCGCTACCAGTTCCGGGTGTTCTTTGGCGATTTTGGCGAGCCGTCCGAATGTGACGCGGTCAAAGTCTTGCTCAATAGGTTTGTCGCCAGCGAAAGAGTACCAGTTACAGCCCTACAGACGTGCAGAGGGTTTAGTAGTCTGCCGACATGCAAGATTGTATAGCGAGTACAAGACACCTACGGCCCACGGACTGGCGAATCCTACCGAGTGGATATCTGTTGGAAAGTCCTTGGCAACAATACCGACACGTATTCCCTTGCTCTCCAGCTCGAGTGCGACGGACAAGCCGATAACTGAAGGCAACGTTGCGTGAGCCGTCGAACAAGAACAAGGACTGTGTACCCCTCGCAGTGTCACTTACCTCCAGCGCCAAGAACAACGACATCCAGTGCATGGTCGGGAATTTGGGTAGCGTTCGCCATTGCGTCGATACTTTAGGATTTATGGGTATTGGGCTGAATACTTGACGTAGAGCGATTATGTGCGGAACGGTATTTTACGAGCAGTCGTGCAAAGCCTCATAAACGGCATTGAACCCGAAAGTGTGTCCTTGTCCCGATGGCAGCTCTTACTACTTTGGACTCCGAACCGACGATAAGACGAATCTCAGATGCAATGTGACCCGACCGGGTTGGAGGTGTTGAAGAGGTGCCCCTTGAAAGCGGATCCGTCTTCCTTTGCTCGGCCGTATACGTAATGAATGACGACGACAGTGCAATCGGACCATCACACACCTTCGCATGTTTTCATTTAGCAAAACCTCCCAGTATCATCAACGTCCTCGAGTCGGAAAAATACACCGTCAGCCGAATCACAACTCGCTACAGTCTTGCGAATCGCCACCTCTCGTCATTCGTGCTCACAATGTCGTCCACCACCACCACCACCCAAAAAGTTGTCAAGCTCGAAAGGCAGGCTGAACAGGAAATCACGGAACTTGCTAGGGAGGATGGTACGTCCTCAGCGACAAGGCCGTTCGAATGCTAGTTTGATCCTTACATCACCGCTTTTCATCTAGTCGACACTACCGATTCCAATCTTCGTTACAGTATGTCCTCTTCGCACCTCTGCCACGCGGTCGTACGAAAATTAAGCACTCTTCCGTTCTTTGGCGTGTAGTGGCATACGCCAACCGTCTCCGAACGGCAATGCGAGCCGCAAGCCGGTACACGGCTTACACCTCGGATATCGGAGAGGCTTTCCGACCCGTCGTCGCGCCATGGGTCGTGAGAGGTGCCTACGGTGTTTCATGGCTCTATCTGGTGGGAGATGTCTCGTATGAGACTTACAAGGCAAAGGTGCAAGGCCCGTCAGCGTTGGATTCGGCGACTGGGCTGTCCGAGAACTCGCGGCTTGGGATGATAGCCGTGAAGCGAAGCATGTGAGTGAAAGACTGCGAGATACCTCTAGTATTTCTCTTATCGGGCGGAGCTGACCTGCGTCTGTCGCCTACAGTTTCCAGGGTGTAGCGTCCATGGCATTACCAGCATTCACTATTCACACTGCGGTCAGGCAAGCGACCAAGGCTTTCAGGAACGCCAGCTCACCGAGAGTGAAAGCTTGGGGTCCTACAGTAACAGGTTTAGCGGTACGCTCCATATCATATAATGCTTTCCTTTCGATATACACACTGACGATTTTATTCTTTCACAAAATACCTTTACAGATCGTTCCCTTCCTCCCATACTTGTTCGATCACCCAGTTGAAACCGCGGTAGACTACTTTTTCGAAAAGGTCGAGCAAAGACTGGTCGCGAACCATGGTGGTGCGGCTGCTGTGCAGGCTGTGTCGGATGAAAAGAGAGATTTATAGATTTGATACGGTTTTACAGCACAAGGAAAGGAAAGTATGCATTATACATGTACGGCTACTACTTGGCTTCGCAATCTGCTGGCCTTTGAGGCTCAACTTGCTCCGAGTTGCGTCTTGTTCTGAGCCCTTCGTAAGAAAGCACGTCAGGCCTCACACAGGCGACACCGTGGACGATATCTGATGCCAGAGAAATACAAATCTTGATGTCGGTTGCTGGAACACGAAGAGCTATTGACAGGCGGCAGGCGGAAAACATATTTCCTCCGGTTACCCAGCTTACGTCATACCGACCGTTCCAAGAATTCAGAAAATCGATCCCGATGTCGCCTTCAAGGGCACTTCAAGTAAACACTGAATACAAGACTCGCTTCTGAGCACCTAAACCCACCTCCTCTTGCTTGACGAGCTTCCGATAAACCACCATCTATCATGACCTCGTTCATCTTGCGTTCCGTGCAGGACCGACCGCCATCGTACCCGCCGAGGGACAACACATGCACTTTTTGCAGGATCATCTCCAAGCCAAGCGAAGCCTTTGTCGTGTACGAGGATGAGAATTGCATGGCGTTCCTCGGTGAGCAATCATGAAGCTGAGCGAAGAAGCCCACGTCGTGCTCAGATATACGGACTCTTGTCGCAGATATTTACCCCTTGAGACAGGGCCACACGCTCTTGATCCCAAAGCAGCATTACGCACGGTTGGCAGACTTACCAGCAGAGTTGGGAGAGGCGATGGGGAAAGCACTACCACGGATTACTAGGGCTATCAACGAAGGTGAATGATGACCTTGGTGTATGTGTCCCTGTAGGCCTACTAATCGCCCCTATCGATTACGCAGCAACCGGAAACCCCGATTTGAACGTTGTCTGTAACCAAGGTGAGTGTGTACTTCGTGGAGATAGACAGTATTACTAAACTTCACTCGGTTCAAGGTTACGCACAAGCGGTACATCATGTAAGTCTACACTCGGAAATACGCACGCTCTCGGACGCTCAACTTCGGCTTCCATTCACTCCTACAGGTGCACTGGCATCTTGTCCCGGCTCCCATCTTCGACGCACCGAATAACTCGACAATGTCTACCGCCAGCAAGCTGTCTAAATCGTCCCCAAACAAAACCAATCAGCATGGCGGGAAGAAGGATACGGGTGCGCACACTCATCAGTACATGCTTCGTGGAGAAATGGCATACCGCGATTTCTTAGACGACGATGAGGCAAAGGTGTTGGCGGAGAAGATCAGGAGCAAGCTGTAGTTGACACGATGGCTGTAAATTCACTTTGTTGGAATCAAAGCCTGTGAGGCGGTATGAAGCGTGTAAAACCGGCATATTCTATACTGGCATATATAATTTACTGGTCTTCTTCCCATTCGATGCCGACCCACTCTTCCGAGAATCCCACACAATCGCCCTCACAACCAAACACTACCACACTGCCCCATTCCATACCCATCCCTACACCTTGCTGAGCTTGGTCAACCTCTTCACCCTCCGTGCTGTCTAGATTCTTCCCTTGTAGAAGCGCCTCGACCTCCTTCCGCCGCTCTTCGAGACTCTTTGCCTTCTCCGCCGCCGACTTCTTCTTCTTTGACGGCGCTTTGCCTGTCGTGCTCAGGCGTTCTGGAGCGAGGTAGGAGATCATGCTAGAGACGAGCTGGACTTCGAATACCCTTCTCGAGTTGCATTTCGCACAAACGGGAACAGTAGGGTACGGTGTGAATCGCTTTTCGTACGAGTTTTCGTCGTCGTCTTCTTCATCATCCGCATTGCTCTGGATGACAGGGACGTGACGACCCGCGAGGGACTTTGCCGGGAAGAGTTTCTTGTATAGATCTGATTTCTCGGAATACGGCAAGGGGACGCCACCAAGGTCGTATCTGAAAGATGTACGGCGGGGCCTCTTGAGCTGCGTAATAAAACGAAGAGCACGGAGCCATGAAACATACCTCAAAACCTGTTCGTTTCCATCAATCGCTGCGTTCAACCGATTCACAAATCGCTCAAACACCTCGTCCATCCCCTTTGGCAACACCCTCTCCCATTGCTCAGCGACGTTCATACCACTCTTCTTCCCACCCTTTCCACTCTTTTCTTCGTCATCCTCGTCTCCTATAGCATCTTCGTCCACCAGACCTTTTCTCGCTGCGTCCTTGTCCGATAATGTAGCTTTCGGAATATCTTCAGGGTACGAATCGATCGCCTGGGCCGGGATGTAGGCAGGTAGAGGGGGACCAAAGGTCGTTGCGGGTGTCTCCGGTCCTTGGGCCGGCTTCGTCTTGGCAGCAGCGATATTCGACGTGCCAGCGGGTTCAGAGGAAGAAATGCTCAATGTGGAAAATGCATCGCTTGGCGGTACGTCAGTGGCGGAAGGCGCCGCGAAAGGGTTGCCGGCGGCTGTTGTGCTAAAAGTTCCAGCGCTGCCGAACAAGGCATTGCCGAAACCCGTCTCCGAGGAAGCGGCACCAGCTCCAATCTAATTGCCACACAAGTCTAAGCTACGGCGAGAGTAAGAGACGAGCAAAAGCAAGACTCACTGCGAATGGGTTCACCTTTGCTGCCTCCTTCTGTTTCAAGTCTTCCTCTGCGCGTCGTTTGGCTTCCGCCTCGGCTTTGGCTCGTTTCTCAGCGGCATCTGCAGCGTATACCTCGTTTCTCGCCGAGGCTCGGAATGCTCGGACACTGATGTGCGGGTAGAGAATACGATACGACACGAAGAACATGGAAAGGGGCATGATGTATAAGCTCATGAATACAGAGATGCGATAATGAACAGGTACAACGTGCAAATACAACAGCTGGATGGAAGAAAGAAGGAGGTGAGACGCACCTTCCTGCTTTCCTCTGACATGCCGCTTTGGGACATGCCCAGACATACAACGTGCGGTCATTCTCACCTTGCTCCATCGGACAGTAAATCTGCGACAAGAGCGGCATCGGAGCTTGGCAGTTGCCGCATTTGATGCCTGATTCCGTAGGAATGGTGGAGGAAGAGGATGAGGAAGGGAGGGAAGGGAACGCTGGGTAGCCGCCAGCGAAGGAGGATGTATGTGTCGAGGTCGATACTTTGAGTTTTGGTTCTATACTTGCGAGCAAGACGTTTGTGCGTGTGGCGGACGAAGTGTCGGAGACATCGGAGTCGTAGTCGTCCACCATTGCAGATAATAATAAGGGTAGGTAATACTGCGAATGCGAGGTGAGGTCAGCTATGATGTTCCAAATAACGAGATCGATCAAGTCAACCATTGTGACACCGCCAACACACCACGCGCACAGCTTTGTTCCATTTCAGCCAGAAATTATCGCCAAATAATATAAAAGACTATCTGCATGCACTGTATCCCTCCATATACACCTTCTCCCAGCCAGCCCAACACATCCCCACCGTCTCAGAAAGATCGGGTGAACGCCATTCCCGAACAACTCAAGACGAGCCGACGAGAACAGCTAGGACACAGATGGGCCGAAGGAGAAGGTGCGGAGGGATGGCGTGCGATAAGTCTCGTCATCTTGTGGTCATCTTGTAAGAACCTCGTGTGCGCGAGTGTGTGATACGGTGTCGAGGAAGAGAAAAGTGCAAGGTGGGGGGACTTACAGTATGGGTTTGCGATTTGAGGACCTCACAATGACGTTAGTAGCTTTATCCACTACTTTTGTGTGTTCTTATACGTTGCAACGGCAGATTGATCGAAAAAGTTGGATTCCAGCCAAGCGCACACTCGCGCTTTGAAAAGCCGGCGCGCCAAAACTTGGGTAGCGTTTCAGGGCCAGCGATAGCTTGAGAAAGGCGTTTCACGTTCGCCTTCTTTCGTCGACGCCAGCAAAAGAGGGACAATGATGACAATCATCCGCCAAAAATGGGGCATTCCTGTTTCCGTCGCTTGTGATGACCGATAGGAGTTTCGACTTGATCATATATTTATATCGTTTACAGTTTCTTTCAATTTCGTGTATGTTTATCGTCTGTCACACCGCTCATTCCTTGCCACCTCTTCATGGGTATCATCTGCTCGGAACAGTGCTGCCTCGATTGCTGTGGCCGAGATTTGTACGGCTGCTGTTGTATCGGCGATCCGGCATACCGACGGACACCACTCTTCCACGGAGGCTACGAACAGGGTCACTTTGCCCATCCACATCCCTATCCGAGTGGCGGTTTCCCTCGCGGTGGAGCATCAAGCTGGGTTAGCAGGAGCAATAGTTTGGCTGGCTTGATTCCTCCTCCGACGCCGCTTCCGCTTCAAGCTTTCCTGCCACCACACGGACGTAACGATTTTCCTCTTCCTCCGATTCCTGGGCCACAGGGATACTATCCTCAACCTCCGCCAGGCTACTACGCTCCGACAACTCCTCCGCCGACACTCATCAACCACTACCCAGGTAGCGGCTACAATCAGCCACACCGACCTCCTATCCATCGTTCTCCGTCCACCGACACGTTCGTGGCCCCGCACCCCACGCACCACCCCTCTTCAAACTACTCGCAGCAGCATCATCACCACCACACCTCGTCTTCCCGCTACCCCGACCCTACCTACCTACGAAGGCAAAGCGACGAGTGGCACAGAGCGTCCAATCCAGGGACAAGCGATCATCAGCACGATAGCGGGGAGGAACGACGGCGTTCTCGCAAGAAGAAGAGGGAGAGAAAGCATCGTCGGCGGTTGCAAAAGGAGGAGGAGCGTCACGATCAGTCGCACGGAGGGTACTACGCGCCGGAGGGAGTGGACTCTTATTAGACAAGATAACAAGGTAAGTTTCACGCATCAGGGTCAGGCGATGGTAACGGATGAACGGTAACGGATGAACTTACCGCGTACTACCTTCACGCTCAGCATAGGCGTTCTTACCAGCTGAATGTCACGTATCACAAAAGCATTAACACAATCTCATCTCCAGACGGCCGAGTCACCGCCACCTAGATACAGCCCTCCGCTCATCACCAGAAGGCTGCCCACACCTTTCCATTTTCCCGGACCGCCTCCAGACCACGAGCGTGATAGTGACGACGGCCGAGTCACCGCCACCTAGATACAGCCCTCCGCTCATCACCAGAAGGCTGCCCACACCTTTCCATTTTCCCGGACCGCCTCCAGACCACGAGCGTGATAGTGACGACAACAAAGGTCATACCAATCGCGTCAAGAACAACGACACCTCGAATCAAGCCGGACCGCCACTTTCCGCAGAGATTCACACCACTCGTCGAGCACCTTCGAGCGGCAATTCCATCCCTGTCGTCTGCGACACCCAACAAAGCACTCCCACAACCATCGAATACGCGTTCCCGGATCCGTTCGTGGCAACAGCGACTCTCAGAGCACGACGTGCACTAAACCCGGACCACCGATACATTCGGAGACCAAACAGCAGTCTATCAGAGGAGATGTCTCGTTCTTCTCGTGCTTCAACACCGTCAAGCCGTATCAGAGGCGGTAGTCGACGTGGATCTTTGGTAGCGAATGCAGACGCAGGGTATGCGACGGATTCCGACCAACGGATCAGACAACGTCTAAAGGACAACGCCATCGTTATTCCTTCCCCCTCAACTCCAACCTCGCAGAACCAACATCAACAAGGAAAACACCGTAATCAGCCTCTACATCGGGAATATTCAGCAGGGAAGCTGAGACCGGCGCTGCGCGTCGTTCAGGCTGATATGAGTCCGGCGAGCCCTACAGCAGGGCGTAAAGACTTCGGCGGAGGTGGTGTCGAAACGATGCAGGTTGAGAATGAGATGAGTATACGGTTGAGCGATACTTCTCGTCGTGGGAAACCTTTGCCGCCGCATCCTCCTCTTACCGCCACAGACCGGCGCACAGGAAACGGAAACAGAAGATACTCACAGACGTTCTCCCTTCAGACACTGCGTCGAACTCTTCCGTCTATCGGTTCTGCTCTGCGTTCATCACCTTCAATCGAGCTTGCTGGTCCATGGCAAGCCGTCTCCTCGAATGCGTGTGAGCGTCCCGGAGTAGTTGGCTTACCATCAGCTGCATTTCCGGCACCAATTCATCCGTCCCGTCTTCCGTCGGTTCCTTCATCCGCGACAAGATCTGTCGCCGCGTTGCCAGGCTCGCATCTCACTCAGTCTCCCAGCACTGCCCAGCAGCGCATACAAGCAGCCTCACTCAAGGATCCTGCAGATAATCTCAACATCTACCTACGTCTCGCTCACCTTCCCAAATGGACTCGGTGGATCGATCCTGACCGTGATGTTCAAAGTAGGTGGCACAACACCTCGAATTGGGGTACAGGTCGCGCAAATCACAGCAGTAAGGATCCGCAGTCGTCAAGAGTCGCTTCCGGAGCGACTGACCGCCGATCCGTAATGGTCTCGTCGCACGGTATCGGAGAAATGTCTGGACGGGCGCGAACGATCGACAGGCTTGTTCAGAGTGTAGTGACGAATCAGATGTGTAGCGACGGCATTGCTATCGAAGCGCAGCAGCAGCGGCGACAGGTACCATCTCTACCTTCTTCTTCCTCTCCCTTGACGGCGAACATCCCGAATTTGATTCCGGGAAAGCGTGAATCAGCTCGTGAATCGGCTGCAGCACCAGCCGATCAAGTACCAAATCGTCGTCGGTTCCTGAACTCGTGGGAAGTCCGTCGCGGCTTCCTTGAGGGTATAGAGAACTGTAAGTCCTCGTACATACTTTGAAGCACGGTACTCCATGGGTATCAGTAAAGTTTCGGCTGCTCTGAATGTCAGGAGATATGCCTTGTTGGCGAAAAACTTTGGCAAGAGTGACGGCAAGGGTGTAACGAACGAACCTCAAGGGAAAGCTGAACGGAATTTCGGGACTCTCCTCGTGCACGTTCACAACTGAAAGTATATTCCACTGATCACGTCACTTTCTACCTTTATCGCGGCTCATTTTACTCTTGGAATATATTATTCTTACCCTGCGCCACTTTCTGCTAAACAGTCTATGAGAAGAACGTGCCTTACAACTCGATCGATCCTGCGAATCGCTGGGGAGAACAGTAAGTGACATACACCTCTCTCGATATGAGTCAGTACTACAATAGGACAAAGGAACTCCTTCGTGCTCGAGGCAGTCTGATTGCAATGATGAGCAGTCAACATGGCAGTTATGGAGAACGGAGCGACAAATTGAATCGGAGTGTACAAAGAGCAGTACAACTACGCTTCATCCCGCGGCTGTAGCATGATCGGAGTTGACTATGGATCTAGCACTGTACCATTACTGACGTCGTTTTGACCGTTCCTTGTTCTACTCCCTCGAATCTCGACCCTCTGGGGCCCGGTGCTGCCGTAGATTATTCGCCATGGAAGCCAATGGGTTCCACACTGTTCGCTTCCACGACGAAGCTGCAGTGCGAACAGAGGATGCGGGGCTCTTGGGATGGTTCACAGGTGCTGTAAGTCGAATACCCGCTGGGCAATTCCGGCGCTTGTTGAACGGAGTGAATCCACGTCTTATTCCCTTCCCATTCTAATCCTATACACTGCCTGGACTGTTGACTGATTTGTCGCGATATTCCCATTTTCCGCCTCACTGTATTCGCCGGAATCCTGGAACATAGGTATTAAAAACAGCTGTTTCAGCATTGCATATGCTGAGGTACAATGCGCAGGACTTCGGATTCCATGTTCTTCCGGCATCCCTGGCGGCACGGGTCACTACAGGTGAACAAGGCCACCATCATTTCGAGCGCGGCGGACGCTCGGTCGACGTACCCGCAGAATTACCAGACGGATGCGGGACTCTGGTGCTGGTCAACAAGCGGGTGGCGAAAGATAGAGCGATGGTCGTAATAGTTCGACCTCCCTGGCTGATCGGGTCCGCAGAATTGAAGGACTTTGCCAGAGCCGCAGTGAGTTTCGACAAACGGCGCGACTTGATGGCTACCCAGGTGTGCTCACAGAGCAATATCTTTTGGGAATTGTGCCAGCTCGACTGGCGACAAGGCTCGCCAACTTACCTGGAAACGCAAGAAGGTCAAGCGAATCTGCTGCAGGCACAGGTATTCGACGACTGCTATTCCAACTACTGTTTCTTTTTCTGTGTCACCAACTTGAAGCATTGGGTGTTTGGTCACTTTGCAAGTCGTCTCTCTTTCAACCGGTCAGTCAATCACCTGACGTTTCCGTATCTTCTCGATTCTTGCAGAATCCTGACTTTACGAGATGCGCGGTTGGTCCAGTAATCAGTCGGAAGGCGAAAGGTCCCTCCGTCATGCAGGTCTTGACGGTATGGCTGATAAGATCGTTCGATGAGGTGAGCCTGTCGCAGCCGACCTTGTCGGCTGGATCACTGACTTCGAATTGTTGTAGCGACCTCAAGCAGAGACGACCGCAGCCAGAAGTTTGCCGCCTGAACATGGACAGCCTGAAGAGATTCCAGCGTCTTCGCGCCTCCAACTGATTCCAGCAAGTGTGCGACCTCGAGGTTCATTCCTCCCCGCGCATGATAGTGGTTCTGCACTCGGTACCGGCCACCCCTACCAACAGGGATATGGATACGGGAATCAGTATACCGATGTACAAGCTAGGCATCACACGAGTCTGCCTTCCTGGAACTCCAGCAAAGTATTCGCTGCTCCATGCACTCCGTCTCAAGGCCACCCTTACGCCAATTCATCGCCATCCACGCGGCCTTCTTGGTACGACATGAGGTTTCAGCAGCGTCACCCCACCAGCGGCGGTGATTCTTCCCAGTATCCGCCGTCCAACTATAGTGGTGCACCTCCATATCTGCCGTATTATCACTCCACAAGCTCTCCGCCGATCAGTCCGCTTGGTTCGACACCTACTCATGCTACGTATTTCGAGGATGACCGACTGCGGACACGAGATAGCTTCGGAAGACGACGAAGGATAGACGAGTAGATCGCGAGAGGAGGACGGGCAATGTTGTCGAGAAACATAGTTCTCCTTCTTCAGGATGGGTGGTGGTAATTCCTCGACATGCGCGGTGTCGGTATTGGACATCGGCCACCATGTAAAGCAGAAAGCTATGAAGATATGTCTGCAGAGTTTGTACGTAGATGATGGCTTGTCTGTCACCAATCACCATCAATCGAGGTGGCCTTCCTTGTATACGATGCTTGATACTATGTCAAAAAACGGAAAAGCGGTGCGGTGTGCTTCTGCCTCTCACTTGCAGCAGAAAAGTATGGCCCTTTGTGATGGGCAGGCGGCTGCACGAGACCGATCCTCTTTCGATTTGCCGACCAGCTTGGGGGATTGCTTGGAATCGGATGAGGCTGCTCTTGAATGAACAGCCGGCAGCTGGTTGAACATACCGCTAAGTTTCCCCATCGGTCAAGGTGATTCCAAAAGAAGCGCGGAAGCGTTAAGCGAACCGGCGGCAAGGTCACGAGCTTAGTCACGCCGCCGGAACTGGAGCGTCTCGCCAAGCTTCTTCGAACTGAACACCCTTTGTCTGCTCAGCTGTCTGTTCAGATTCAGGCCTGTTTATAGTGGTCTCGCTTTGTAACTCTCTCTCTCAATCTCCCGCCTCTCTCTCTCCTCAACGTCTGCCTCTTCTCGGCATCAATCAGCATGGTCTATACTATCATCGTACACTTGCAATGCAAGCCTGTAAGCAGCCAGCTTTCTCCTGCGCAGTGCAGACCTCGAGATGCTCATCTTTACGCCCAAACAGGATTGCGTTCAGAAACTGAAGGACAAGCTGGTCGAAGCTGCTGCCGTCTACAAGAATGATCGTGAAACTCTTGACTGGTATGTCATGCAAGACCCCAAGGTACGCTCCGTGAAATCAACAGCGAAGTATTCTCGTCGAAAGCTCATTCCGGCGATCTGATTCAGGATGAAACCAAATTTGCTATCGTTGAGCGATACGAACAAGAGTCGTCTCAACAGTATCACCTCAACAACCCCTACTGGAAGACGTTCGACCCTTACGTCCTGCCTCTTTTGGCCAAACCGATGGACTTGACTCGATGGGAGGAGATGTAGATCGACCGCTGTGTGGGATGATGCAGCAAGGCATTCCCTTGTACGACAGGACATCACCCATGTTGCTATGGACCTTCACACCTAATAGGAACTTTGCTACATGTCGAGGGTGCCTTAACTTTCCCTTTCTTGTGTGCTGCAAAGCATCCCGGAAACCGCCGTCCCAACTTCTACTTCCTGCACACACGACTGCCAGACTGACCCAAGTGTTTTGTACCAATGAAACTACTAAAATCTGTTGTCGCTGATTTAGATACTCCGTCCAAAATCAACATACGATGAACAATTCACCCACAGCTTCAAATCTCACCGTTGAATTCCCAAAGGAGTTGGTCAAATCTACGACTGTAGGCTTCCCTTTGGCGATCTATGTGGCTAAAGGAGTGGGTGGTTTTGCTGGTGGACACAAGACTTCCAGGATCATACTGATGAATTGACACCTGCAGGGTCGTTTACCATACACCATGCAGACATCGAAACCAATCACCGTGCAGAGATGCAGGTGTATAGACGGCCGGAGTGAGAGCAATGTGTTCCATGGACGAGTCTGAACGATCCTTGCGACACGGACTTCCAGCTTGGTATCAGCTTCAGTCTATATTCGACACGTACATCGGTGGACAGTAGGGAGATTAGGGAAGTTCAGGAAATCGCTGCACTCATGATGTTACCGTGTCCAGAAAACTGCTGTTTTGATCCAGGCTCATTGTCGCTATTGTCGCTGCTGCTGTTCAAATCCACATAGCCTGTCAAGGCTGTTTTCCAGCTCTACGTCCTGTCCAACATCTTCCAAGAAGAATCACACAACGCTTCACCGAGGAACCGACAGTCGCAAGCCAGATTGAGCGAACCGAGCTCTCCGTCAGAGGATCCGGTCCGTCGGCGCTATCGCTGGGCCGTACATCGCATTTAATCTGCGGCAGAATGGGTGCGCTGCGCACGCGACGCAGTCGCCACTGGATCCTCCGGTGGCAAGGGAGTCGGGTTGCCAGCGCCAGTATCATTTTGATGGCGAGTAATGGCTACGGCGTGTGCAAGTGGTCAAATAATACTAATAAGAAGCGCACGAATCTGGAACCACACACTTCGAGTGTGTTCTTCCAGCTGTTTTTACGTACACGTCTTATCTGATCCACGGCACGTATTCACTCTTGCTCCAGAATCAATCGTCTGTCTTCTTGCGCTGGACGGTCAAATCTGCAGCTCTTCAGGGCGTCCCCGCGACAAGCAGCACAATGATACTTACCTTGAGTCTCGTAGCGCTCACATGTAACCTAGTCTAGTCGAGACTGAGCTACGTGATCGTTTGAATAGCTATTGGAAGGTACCAGTATGGCCGGAAGTGCCAAAAAGTCAAACGCGCTTGCTGTAACTGCGCAAGTATGTTTTTTGCGCCCCACTATCGCGCCGTCGAAGCCGTCGATCAATGTTTGAGATCTAGTTAGTGCCCGTAGTCTCCCGAGACTATTTCTAACCGACATTGCTCTTCTTCCGTTCCGAAACCCGATCTTCTGAGAAGCCGACTCGCTTGAGATCAAAGAAACAAATTGGATTGGCTTCGAAAAAGCGTCCAGGAGTTTAGCTGAGAGAGCTTCTGAGAGCTCCCTCTTAGATTTAACATGCTTCTGAGGTTATTCTTCCCGCCCGATGCCTGTTGTGACACTCGGTGATAATTACGTAAGACAGGTAAGCATTCATATTCCATCAATTCCTGCGTGCTGTCTCGTTAATGATACATCGGACAGATTCGTGTCGCGCACGCAATCGAGCATAGCACCAGTGGGTCGGGGCGGGTTGCAGAGTCGTTCCTTGGTGAAGAAGTCCGGTATTGTTAGGAAATGTGGTTTCGGTCTGGGTATGAACGTCAAAGGCGTCTTCTTTATACAGAGCTACACGTTCACCAGCTCGTTCACCTGTTGCTTGTAGCTTTCCAGCAGGGACGTTGTCCAAGGTGCGGATATCGAAGTCCCGCTTACTCCGGGACAGGATGCGTTTAGGGATGTTGGCAGGCGCTTTCAGACAGTGGTACATAATCAGGCACAGATGGGGGGACAATAGAAATGAAAGCCAATGTATCTGACCAAGGGAATTCATAACATGCCATCTAGCAACATCAGCTGCAACATCCTGTCTTGACTGGGTTAATCCAGAATGATATGCTAGGGATTCTGTGGGAAAGACCAACTGCTACACATGTGGCAGAAATCATCTTCAAAAGAGCTGCAAGAAAGCACATGACATAACGACACGACCAGTGCCTCTTTTAACAGACTCTTAGTACTAACGAAGTATATCGCCGGGACAATTGTGTGGACTGCCTTCATTCGCAGACCCCATCAGCCGTCCAAGATCTGCTTGCTGACTGCGCAGTCGCCATCGAGCTCTCTTGGGGACGGTCGATGTGCGTAACTGGCATACACATGGAGTTCCACGTCGCGTCATTCGTACGCCAAGGTAAATAACGGTGTTCGACCCTAGGGCACAATATCGTGGTATCCTATGGCTTCGAACCAAGCCATACGCTGCGAGCTCTGGTGATCTCTGATGTTGGGAGTCTATATCACCGCATCACCCCGTGTATTGGCCGGTGGCCAAGCTACCTCCTCGCTGCCGACCAGGGGCGAAAAAAGGATTGCATGTGAGAGATAGGGTAAAGAGAGGGGGAGAAGCCAAGCATGGATCCGTCGACACGGCTTTGGTGTCGAATTCGTCCAAAGTTGTCTGGCGCATGCGGCGAAGAAGAGTAGCATGTATTAGAGAAAGGCGTACGGAAGAGACAGGAAGTGCATGTCAGTTGTCAGTGCCTGAAAAGTTTCGCATTTGCGGTCGAGACTGACCTGCATCGAGAGCTTACCGCATTTATTCATGACAATCAAGCAATGCAGCCGAAACCGGGCAAGTGGGTCGTCACGGGGAAGGGTTTTCAATCTGCTTCATGGTGGCTCTCCAAGCTCTACTTCAGCGGATAATCCAGGATACGGTTCTCTCACGACGTGCTCACAATGTCTTTAGCACATTTCGTACCGCTATCCACCCGAATTGATGAGAGAGGCGATTCCAGGAGAACAACGGCAATCCGGAATACCTCCTTCCATACCGCATTTGTCTCGCTACGTAGTGCCATCTGATTGGCGACATGTGTACACATACCCGATGCGACCGTGCTGCTACAGCGTTGTCCAATACGCCTGACCGTTTTCTGGTCGAAAGGGACCTCCCTCGAGTCTGTCCGCGGTTCTTGTAGGGGATTCGAGCCTTTGTTCGTCTTTGTCTTTTTGGGATTTCAAACTATGGCGAAAGAAAATCCCAGGATCTCGAACTTACGAAAGCGTCGCGTGAGATGAGCCCTCCTTGAGCAATAGGTTGTACACATCGAGAGCGCTTGAGATTGCTAACGTGCTGACGCAAAGAGGGATTCGACGTTGACCGTGACAGAAGAGGCTAACGAACCCAAAGATTAGGAGAGGAGACTCATGTCAATCTTTGACAACGTACCTTGGTCAAAGTCGCCACATCGTATACCAATTTGAAGTGTGCGCAGGACAGCACCCCGCACGTGGACTCGCACGAGTTACCGCTGCCCGGAAGGGACGACACCACGAGCAAGACCACCGGCAGGTAGATACCAGCGATGGCTCAGCTTCAACCGGACAACTGGGGTTTCTAGCTGACTGTCTACTCACCAAAATTACATTGACCGGTTAGTCGCTGACGGTTCGGATGCTGCAATGCATAATGCCAAGCGTCGTCGGAGGCAAGAAGCGCGGTGTGTCGAACCGTGCTGACTGGTCCGAGCCGTTGAGGACGTGTTAGGAACCATCGCCTTCAGCACCGCCTTACTTCTTCGGGTTCTTGCTCATTCCGCTGTGCTTTATCGCTAGCAGCTTTGCTCTCTGATCTTTGGGCTATCTTACGCTACAGCAACTACCAGAGCGTACCAAAAAAACCGGGAGCGGAAGCGTGATCCACCGGGTTTATAGTCTGCTAACTCTCTCGCCGTCGTTTTCTCTCTACATTTCCATATTGCTTCGTACTCGGTCGTACCCTCTGCAATCTGATCTACGGTCATTCGGGTAGGTGTATCGAAATGTAGGGGGGCAAGGCGGAAGGCTATTTACAGTCTACGTGGTGATACTGCCCAAATGTTATTTAGACGCATATCCCCCGGAATTTGAACACCAAGGTCGCCCGCGACTTTGCGTCAATCCGCAACAGACATGGGTGAACGTCCAAGAAAGTCGTAGGTCCGTTGGAAAGATGATTTGGAAAAATGATCGATGATGACAGATGCAGCGTAGATGACAGATTGCTTGTACGAATTTAGTACGTCCACCTCGATGACAGCGCAGATAGACTGCCACGGGCCACGGGCAATTTCAAGACGAAGAAAAAGTCCCTTCAGACAGCTTGATTCCGGAAATTACGACAGGTTGACACCCTCGCGTTCGGAGTCAGCGAGACATGAACATCTGGTATTGCTGACCTGAAAACGAGATCCCACCATCCAGCACGAGCAGCTGATGTTGAATAATGCATTTCTGCGAAGAACTCTTCAGCCTTTTGTGCTCTCTCTTGCATCGTCGTTGCGACTATCGTGGGACATCACAGTCGAGAAGACGGTCTCTTGCCATGGTCGAACTGATGAACGGCATTTTGAACGTCACCCGGAATGTTCGAACGGTAAGCGAAAGCGGCAGCACACGGGTTCTCTTCTTCCCATCCTTAGAAATGATTCAAGGCAGTTGCGGAACGCGAGCTGGAACGGCTGTACACACAGTAGTGCACATGACGTTTTGTCAATCAGAGGGTGAATGACCACCGGACTTCCGAGAGCTTCCGGGCTAACGCCGGGAATACCTGTATGAGCTCCTGTATCTATTCGCGCGATACTTGTCGCGCACAGTTTTAAAGGGCAAGGACAGCTGCCAGCGACCTCGAGCGCGAAGAGCTGCGTAATTACTGGAAGAACGGAATGCTGTATGAAGACAAAAAGAATCGCAGGGGCAGCTGGAGATGACATGTAGCTCTTTGCAGCATCTCTTCCAACCGCTCAGCCGTAAGGTATATTTTGCAATCGGCCGTCCGTGCGGGTGTAATCGAAGGGAAAGAAAGGAAATACCGTGACGAGACGGGCGATCTACATTTCCAAATTAGGGATGAAGACGTTAGGAACGTGAAGGTGGAAGCGGCTGTTCAAAGGTGGAAGAAGCTCGTCCCTTTACAATGAAATCTTCGGAGAAGACAGCCCGAGCCACTAGCTGCCATCTGACATGTCCTATCCCATTCAGTCAAAACCACGAGAATAATTATTGAGTAGCACTTTGCCAAACATCCTCTGTAAACATGAACATGGTTACCAGCTGGAAACAGTCGTGGAATCAGAAGAGTCCCAAGAGCCATTCGCTCCGCGGCGAAGAAGAGAGAATACCAAAGAAAAGAAAACTCAACTGAAAACCGCCGCCCTACCTCTGCTGAATCAGCACTTCGACGGATCTCGCACAGCTTCTCGCACCCTCAAGGATCTCTTAGCGAGCTCTGAAGAGCTCTTTCAGAAAGGTCAGTTGCTGGATTCATTTCCGCGAGAAATTCATGGCGGCAAAACCAGCTAGTCAATCAAGCTTCTAGTTGCGCAGTCGGCATACAGTTTCCATGGTTTCCATGTTGCAACCGGATGAAGAACGCCAGGCAAGGAAGGAAAGGGAAAAATCGGATCAAAGGGTACACGCGTGTTTCTTGTGTGTAAAAAAGAAGCAATGAGTCTAGGCAGGGGCGTTCCCTCGTCTCGGGCGATCTGGACTGGGCTTTATCCATGTATGTTCAAGTACAGTACACGAAGAAGTACTAGCTGGACGTCAGGAGAGTCCGGTCGGGATGACATTGCAATTTGTCTCAGGAGCTTGCTGATGCGGACGGATCCTTGGAGGGTAGAGGCTGAGAGGCGATGAAGGGATTACTCCTTTTTTCGCAAATCATGATGGCATATTATTGATCAAGTGGTAACTATCTGGTATGAGGCTGTCATTGCTGATGTATTCGGCCATGTGCTGATGCAAGCTCGTCTGATAAGACTTTCAATCGTGCCTTGGACGTGCGAAGCGAACATCATACGGCGGATCTCTTGAACCGTTCTTCAGCAAGCCTCCGACAACCGACTACTATCTACTCCGGTGTTACAGTCAGCCACACAGTATCAATAATAACACTCCTTCAACCTTGAACGTCGCATTCCACAGCACTTGTCATCTTTCAACACTCGACAACACGCACCCGTCAACTATTCGCTCTGCTGCGTTGGACAGTAGCTGGTGAGGTTGAGTGTATAGGGTCGACCTTGTGTTGCTGGTTTGCTGACGAGTTGTTTCATCTCTCCAGTAGCGAATTCGAACCACTCTACCGAATTCTCGACATCTCGACGCCTATCCCGTACGACGCACGCCGCACGCGATCCAGGTAAAACCTGAAACGCCTTGGAAACGTGTGAAACGCAGCGGCGCGGAGGACAAACAGGGGCTCATCGGGTTCATCGGGTCTTCGGAATCATCACAGCACGTATCTTTTTTCAAGCTGGCGCGTACTGAACTCTTTCCCAGGACGATATCTCATCGTCGTCTCGAGTGTCTTGACCATCCTCGCAGTACCGCCGCCGCGGAGTCGTTGTTCAAGGGCAAGAAGAACCCGTCTCTTGTTTTCCGTCATCATCTTTCACGCACTATTCAGCAATCCCTCACCGCTCAGCTCATCTTCATGCATGCCATCTATACCATCCAGTGCGCGCTCACCTCAACCCGGACAAGGACGGCAACTGGTGGAATCGTCGACATCAACACATCCTCCTATCCACTCCATCGACTTCGCTATATCTTCCGGCCATACTCGGCAGCAAAGTGTAGAGAGAGACTCCGGTATGAGTCAACCTCCAGGCTCGAGGAGGCATAGGCGATCAGAGACGCCTTTATCACCTCGACTCAGTCAGCCAGGTGCAGCAGCCGTGGCAACAGCCTCTGCTCATCCTTATCAAACACATGCACGTCATCGATCAGAGCTTTCCCCTGGACGATCAAGATCGCCGGAAAGATATGGTCCAGGTCCAACACGACCGAGAGACAGTGCCAGACATCGATCTTCAATGTCTATGTCAACAACAACTTCGCCATCAGCTTCGACACATCTGCAATCATCCGGATCAGGTAGTGGAAGCACACTATGGCCGGCGCCGACCATGTCATCAATCAGAGACTTTCCGCATCCTTTACCTCCTTCGACTTCAAATCCAAACGTTCCATACGGCCACCCTCCGTATCACCCTGCACAATCCGCCTCGAATACACCGTCTGTTATGGCTTCGGCGTACACTCCACAACATCAGCAACTACCATCGTTCTCCACCGCTATGGGATGGACGTCTCAGGCTGCTACGTATGCTGGCCCTGGACCTTCAGTTATGGGAATGGCTCCTCGCAGAAGTTCGAAGGATATCAGTGCGGATTTCACCGAGTCTAGCGAGGGCAGTATCGTGCTAGGGAGAGATTTAGGTCGCGAAAGGGCACCGAGAAGTATGATGGCATGTAAGTTCATGGTGACCGGTTGCCTGTCTGTCAATCATCATTAAACTGGAACTCCTTTTCCCAGGTGTTCGTTGCCGCAAACAAAAGATGAAATGTGACGGACCGGCTGCGGCTCCATGTCGTGGATGTCGAGGCGCCAATGTCACTTGCGTTTTCGAAACACGCACACGTTCTTCCAGACCAAAATCGATATCGGTACTGGGTCCAGGTCCACCGCAACCACTCCCGGCAATCATCAGCGGCGGCAACGACATGGCGTCCGGTCACTTGTCGAGTCATCAGTCGTCTAGAAGCTTGGATCCGTTCACGCTGCCAGCCATGGCGACACATGGAGCGGGTCCAACATCGCCAATGTATTCTAGGAGCCGAGACATGCCGCCAATGCGTCCACCGCTAGGTCCATCAACACCTAGCGAGCGGAACCTTGCCGCACATCTCTCCAGCCAGCAGCCACCGCCTCCCGTGCCTCCTACCATGACAACACCTCGACCTAATACGGCTACATCTTTTGCGACTCCAGGACCTCCAATCCTTTATACAGCCACCCAGAACCTGCCGCCACACGGTACCGTGACTTTTGCAAATCCGGCAATGTCTCCGTCCATTCATCGCACCGCGTCGCCGCCGCAATTTCGGTCATCATCAGATTTCGAGTTGCGTTTGCGGCAAGTCGAGAACTCAGCCAGAGCTTCTGACCAGCTGCGATCCGAGTACAGCGGGCTGCAAAATACAGTCAAGTATCTGGAAGTGCAGGTGCGACAACTCACTAATGATCTTATCGACATCAGAAGTCAAGTAGCGTCTTCCGCACTACAATCGCAGAGCAAAGAACCCGGTTCTCCTGGCCACCGAGTTCCAATTTCCGAAAGGATATGGGATGCATATCACGCCTACATCACTTCTCTCGCTCCGTGGCTTCCAACTCTCACCTCCCCGAACGGTCTTTCAGGGGAAGTCATCGCATGCTTGGGCAGTAGGATTCAGAACGATCCGGAACAAAGTCCTGTAGTACGCGGGGAGTTGTTCCGCGAAGAACTGTCCCGACTTGTAGTATCTGGTCAACCCTGGCGAGAAGAAAATGTCCTGGCAGCGTGTGTCTTCGCCACCTGGGAAGGACAAAGTGCGCTGATATGTACGGCAGTATCACAGGCGAGGACTGGCATCCGCTGGTCTGCAATAGAACAGGCGTCTATCACTGAAGCAAGATATATGGTCGAGCTGGCAGTGATGGAACAGATGTGAGTAGGAATCCACATATGCGTCGCAGCCTGAGCTTACCATGACCTCGAACAGGATGGCGGTTCTGAATGTTCCAGAGGCCGTCAACGTTACGGCTTATGCGTCTCTGGCAGAAACCTGGCGAGCAAAGATGCGAGGTGCGAATGCGCCTTCCCCGATTGATAGGGATCGAGACCAAAAGCTGCTTCTATGGGCTGAATATGCAGAAACGTTTAAAGACCGTGAGTACCGGTAACATAGCTTAGTTTCGCCTGGTAGACCTGACAATTGGGTTTACGTATCAATTTAGTTCAAACTGCAATGAGTGACAATTCTTTCGACCTTGGTACTCCAGGTCTTCGTTCTTCGACGACGGGAACAAAGATCACGTCCCCCAGTCTGGCGAGCATAACCGATACTACCTCTCCCAAAGAGAAGAGCGAACCGAGATACAGCTTTCAGCGACGACGGGAATATATCAGAGAATGGGACTCATGGCGCAATCAGTGGGAAGCCAGTGGAGGTATGTTTAGTCAGCTGCTTCCCGGGGATTTCCTTTTGACTCATTAGAACACGCCTCTGTCTTTCTCTCGTTCATTAGATCCGCAAGTTATCCTGTAAATCTCAAGGCTGCGTGTCATGCCTACTAACGTTCTTCTATCCTTCCACCAGAATTCTCGCATTATATCATCATTACGCCATCCTCGTCACGGCGTCGCCATTGCTAGCAGGTGATCCTGGCATTTGGCAGGAGATGATCGCAGATACGGTTGGATACACGATACTTACACGAGCCAGAGATGCTGCTGTAGAAATTATTCGTGCTATCTGCCTAGTAGGTGTCCCCACATATCAAGAACTTTCGCAAGCGCTAACGAGTCGGTTTCACTCCCGCAGCCTGAAATCAAACGTACTTTACAATAGTAAGCTGAGATCATCGTTAGGTTTCCAGCTTACCCTTGATATCTAACCCTAGTATTGTCTTTACAGTTCCTTGCCGTTGTTCCGCACACAACTCGCCATGGCGGTGACCCATCTTATCTTGCAGACCAGCATACTTCCACAAGCACCCATGACTTCGGTACCCCTTATACAGTCGATGGTGCGACAGGCATACGACTGCCTCGGTGGCGAACAGCAACTCCGCGATACTCTGTTGGCTGAAGTCGTATCTTCCGGCGAAATGGTCAAGAAGGAGATTGTCAACGTTCCTGCCAGCAAAGACTTGTGGCACAGAGTCATCGGTGGCTTCTAACGAGGACATCGATTTCACTATAACAGCGTGTCATCTCGACACTTCGTTTTCGCTTCTTACGCTATTTCTGCAATCATGGCAGGCTAGTAATTCTCCTTTCCTACGTATGTATGGTGTAATCGCATCCGTCGATTCTGGATTCTTCGTTCAAAGCCGATGTCATGCTTGCACGCATGCGCTCTCAGTTGTAGCGGTTATTAGGTGCAGTTTCCGGTCAAAGGACTTGGAACCACTGTCTGTATATAATGGTACGAACACCGTACGCAAATGACCTGTGAATATTCCGCTGTCTTTAGGCAGGAGCGACCGATGAGATAAACCGCTTCGAATTCGCGCCCGTCAGCAAGAATCCTCCAGCGCCGTTCGGCTGCCGCAGCTGAATTGATTGCTGATCGATCCTCTTGAAGGAAGTGGAGGCTTCCCTATTTCTGGCGATACAGCTACGAGTGAACTCATGACACTCATGAAATGTCGGACACCGAACCGACATGCCCTTGAGCAGGTCACTTCAGCAATTACGAACACACTGAGAGCGGGGCATCAGGAACATTCCCCACCAGGCTGCTCCGTACAAGCTCAAGTTGTTCCTGCTTGCCGCAAGTAAAAGGTACAAAGGTACTTTTGAGACTGAGACAAAGGATCTGCGTTGACGGTTTTGAGAACGTCCCGTTACCCGTCAGCAGCCAAATCAAGATGCAACGGAAAGCTATCCTTATAGCGGTCGGTGGAGCCACCTGCTCTGGAAAAACAACGCTCGCCAAGAAGCTCCAACGCGCTCTGCCTAACCACTTTATCATTCATCAGGATGATTTCGCACCGGTACGTTTTCAACTCCTCGCCCTGTAATTTTCGCTTCCAGCTGACACCATGTCTACCAGTCGTGGGACAAGATTCCCTATCACCCTGACTTTCCCGATGTGCAAGACTGGGATCGTGCAGATACGGCCGTCGATTGGCCTTACTTCAGGCGGGAGATCGAATGTGCTAAAAAGGAGGGAAAACATCTACCCGAACTTCGTAGCCACGACCACCTCAACAAACAAGTGGAAGTGCCGATTGACGATACCGTAATCGAACAATGGCGAACGCGATTTGAGGAATTGGAGGAGAAAGAAAGGAAGAAGGGGGTCGAATTGGTCTTTGTTCTCATCGATGGATTCCTGCTATACTATGATCCAGTAAGTCAACTAGTATGTTGAAAAGAGCGGTCACCCTAACAATCAGCCTTGCAGGAATGCGTGAAGTATTACGACGCCCTGTTTTTCTTGCGAGTGCCCTATGCTACTTTGAAACAACGCAGAGAAGAAAGAGCTCAATATGTTACGCAGAGTGAGTCATTGAGACTCAAAATTCGTTGCTCGCCAACCTCTGATGCGTTTCCGTCCCTTCTTGGGAGATCTTTCTCTTGCCAAAGCTGGAGAAGTTTGGCAGGATCCGCCTCATTATTTCGACAACATTGTATACCCGGCATACGTTGACGCACACAAACACCTGTTTACAAACGAGGATGTCGAAAAGGGAGAACTCGCCCCGGATTGGTATCGCCGTGCAATGGGCTCAAATGCGGTTCCCGACGGGGAAAACGACAAAGTCGCAGAGATCTTCACACCTGCTGAAGGAAGCGAAGGCATGGAAGACATGGTAGCCCAGGGGCTCGAGAGGATATACGAAGTCGCTGTCCGACAAACTTCGACATGATGTACGAGATGACAGGTATCACCAGTAGAACGGTTATAAAGATGGCAGCATGTAATAGATTAGGTTGAATTCTCATTCATCAATACCGCAGAGGACGAACGTTGACGAACGTATGCACACGATACTCCGTATTACAAATCGCGGGAATACCTGGCCGTTTCTCATCTCAGTGAAAAACGGATGAGGTATAAAATGTTTCACCCTTTTCCGGTTGTTGCCCAACCCCAGCTGTCCAAGCTCATCTACAACCACACAGTGTTAGCCGATGTCGATAGACTAGAGGATAGAAAAGGACTGACTGTCACCTCTGACCCAGACCGATCCGCTCGTCGTTAAAACAAACTCATATTTGTCTCCTAACGCGATCGAAGCAATGTCGAAGTCCGCATCTTCTGCTCTTTTTTCACTTCCTCCACTGCGACTTTGTGACGGAGGTATCTGTACCAGTTCGACACCGTCTAACCCTTGACCCCATATCCAAGCCTCTCCCTCATGTGACCAAGCAGCACTTCGTGATCCTCCTGCACTAATCCCAGCAATTGCGATTCCACATAGCGATTCGATGGGGACTGGCTCCGATAGATGTGACGGTGGATGTCTGCACTCGGTCGATTTGGGAAGGGCTGCTCCGTATCTGTTGTCACCTATACCGAGAACTTGATCGAGCCCAGACTTGCCTGTGCTAAGTAGGACCGCGTGCGAGAGTCCGGTAGCTACCGTATACGTCGTTCCAGGAGGTCCTGGTAGCGGTTTCCAGTACGACCGAGCGTCCGCTGCAAGACCAGCCAGAGTTTCCGACCATATACAGCCTACTCGTGCTTGGCCTTGACGATTATCCTCTGGGGCAATAGCGCATATGCTACCTGATTCCAGGATCGTCGGACTCGATGGGCGGTGCAATCCGGCTTCTTGCAGCAATCCTCGGACAATTCCGACGGACATGAACTCCTCGACGTCGTCAGCCGAGAGAGGAACAGCTGCGGTATCTTCTTGGTTTTGCTGCTTGTAACCTAAACCCCAATACCGCAGTCCACATGACTCTTCTCATATTGCGTTATGAGAAACCGCTTAGCCGCTGCGTGAACGAGATGATACGCACTCACTCTGCCGCAGTTTGATCAAGGTTTTATCCCAGGCGCCTTGTATTGCCTCGATCCCATCTATATCCTCTTCTTTACCCTCCACAAGCGCTGGGAGGATGTCGACTGGATTCTGGACGATGATTTCCGTTACACCAGGACAAGCCTTTCCGAAAGGGTTGCTACCGAAAGCAAACAGATGAGATGTCCGCATACGAATCGACGATAGATGAGGTAGGAACGCGTTATATCCGATATGGGACGTAACCAGGGCAGATGCAGGTATCAGTACAAGCATGTCACGCCAGGCTTGAAAAATACCAGGAGCACCCACGAAGGAGCATGTTCGGGGAGTGCGTTTACTGTGAAATGTTCATTACCCGCGCACAGCCAGTATTCTTCGACGTTTCGGCTAATAATCAAATCGTCAACAAACAGAAACGGACAAGAAAGTCCTCGGTAGATCGTCTTTCAACAAATCGTCTACCTCTACTTCAGCTACGCTTTCACTGCTGCAGACAGGTGTCCCGCTACTTGACCTGATAACAAGTGTGATGCAATCCAACGATCATTCTCCCAGCCAAAGCGGAGAAGCAATGTCTGGGCAATGCCGTGAGCTGGAGATACCAGCAACCCCAGTTACCGATTTCACGTTATTGGAGGCGCAGAAGGAGAACATCCGACCCTTATCGACCGGCCGTTCAGCTTTAACACTATCGAATATCTTTACCAAGGAACGGGCAGAAGCAGAGAGAGTCCTGCAGCTGGGTCACGAAACGCATCGCCGGGCTGTCGATGTTGCGAATCAACGAGAAGCAGATGGCGAGGAGATGGAGGAAGGTGTCATGGACGTATTAGACCCTTACGTTAAGTGAGTACCGCACTGGACAACTACCTACCGGGATTCTCACGCTTTCACAAACAGATATATAGCTTTTATCAATCAACACCATCCATCCTCGGCAACACACCTACTACCCGTTCTAGAATCTACAACACGCAAATTCGTCGACGATTCTCGTTTCTTCCAGGATCTGCGATACCTCAAGCTATGGGTCCAGTACTCGAAACTGGTAGAGAAGAGTGAGGACATTTGGGTATTCCTGAATTCCAGGGAGATAGGAACAAACCATGCGTTGATGTACGAGGAGTGGGCGCAGAGTTGTGAAACTCGTGGAAGGTGAGCTGTCAGCACCGCAGTCGGTCATGATAATCCGTCTAACACTAACAGAAATATATGATTTACCTTGTCAGGCGGCAGAAAGCAGACGAAGTGTATCGCATCGGCATAAATCGTAAAGCACAGCCGCTACGACGACTGCAAGCCTCATATCAAGCGTTCCAGGCCAGAGAATCCGACCCAGCCGGAGTAGTGGTGACTGCTACACCATCCGGCGCGGCACCACAGTCGGCGCAACGTCGCGTACTCGGAGATCGAAGCGGCCGAGGCCTAGGGCCACAAGTGACCTCATCATCAAGCCTACCTGACAATGGAGCTCGATTAGACGTCTTCTCCGAGGAAGCCAGTAACCCTGCGGGAACGTTGGACGAAAAAGACGGAGAATGGGCAGATTTCGGCACTCGGGATCAGAATAGAAGGGAAAACGTCAAGGAAGCTTCGACATGGAAAGGAGAGGTGTTGCCGCAAAGCGCGAAAGCGAAAGCTAGGATCGCGCCGAGAACGCCAAAGATTGAGGTTTTCAAGGATCATGTAAGTTTGCGGTGTGCCACGAAAACGTCCTCCTCGCCCATCTCATCTTGTACTCCTGCGTGCTCGTGACAGGGTGCGGTGGGAAGCTCCAAGATTGCTAGCGACTTTATATCGAAGGGCAACATGTCGCATTCTGATGCCGAAAGACTTCGATCGGATCCACTGAAGAATTTCGGTCAATCCTCTCACGTTTCCGGTGATCCGAGTACGAGTCAAACGATCTTATTAGCTCCAGGTGCTGGCCCTTGGTCCGTTCCGAACGAAGGCAGGGAGGTCCCCGGAAAGAATGGCAAAATCGAGCGCAGGATGTTTGAATGGGATGAAGTGTTCAAGAACGGCGAGGAGTGGAGTTTCGAGGAAATTCGTGCGAGAAGAGCGGGGCTGCTGGGTGCTGCTGGAAAGGATGTTCGGGATTGGGAGAAGCAATGGCATGCACCAGGAGGTACGTGTGTCAGGTTTTCTATAATGAAATTTTGCTCACGACTCTTAAATCTACAGCCACTTCACCCAAACCAATACAGCGAAAGGGACCGCCGTCACCTACAGTAAACACGAAAGCAGCGATGGCGGATGTCTACGAGCTGTTCAATCAAACGGTCAACGCTGGAGTCGCATCTCGAGACAGCGACGATGACAGCTCCAGTGAAGATGATAGCGATTCGGACGGAGAGGGCATGACTGAAAGTCAAGTTCCGCCAACACCCCTTCCAGCACCTGTGATGAGTGGGATGGTGAGGATGGGCCTCTCAACACCGGGACCGATGGTTCCACCTACCCCTACGCCAGCACAGGGACACCTATCCGGCAGAAAATTGGCCATCCCGTCTGGCCCATTACAGGTCTTTGCAGATGAAAATGCGCACCGACCAACGCCGTCCTCTGCCAGCAAAATCGCCCTGTTCAACGACGAGAATGCCGCAGCTGCCGTGTTCCATGATGAAAACAATCAATCCCAGAAGTTGGCTGTATTCCAAGATGAGAATGCTATCCCTCAGTCAGCAAAAAAGGCACCGTTAAGCGGTATTGCTGCCCCGGCGAAAACACCACTGGCGCTTAAAGCTACTCCTCTGGCGATGAAGACCATTGGCTCGATAGCGGCAACTCCGATCCGACCGTACACTGATCCGTCACAGTTCACAACCCCACGTACAGAAGGGGCCCCGCGACGTTTGAATATCTTTGACGAAAACACCGAACCCAATTCCGCCGATGCTCAGCAACTGTATCCGCAAGAACCAGTCTTCAACAACATACCGGAGGCGATTCAAGAGGAAGAGGAACCAGAAGAAGACTACGATGAACATAATTCAAGACGGGTATTCAGCTGTGGCGCCGCTTTCAACGCCATGACCCCGATCACGGAACGTACCGAACAGTACACACAAAGTACACAAGGATTCACTCTCCGTTCCTCCACGTCCAGCAATTTGGGAAAGGCGCCGGAATCGGACGATGAAGAAGATCCCTTAGCGGAGTCCGAGATGCCAGCTGAACCTCGTCTGGAAACCGTAACAGAAAACAGCGAAAGAAGCAGTAGAGCGAGCAAATCGAGGGGCATCTTCTCAGAACCTGCAAGCCCGCAAACCATCTCAGGCAGGCACAGCTCGAGAGCGACTCACGCTTACGGCGAACAAACGTCGTTCCAGCTTTCTCCGGGTCACACTATAGCCAAAGCTACTGATTCAACTACCGCTGGAGGGGAATTGGATATGGCATTTCCGCCCGCCTCTGGCACACTCGCATCGCCAAAGATCCTGGCTTCCGCGACTCCCGGCGCAGATGGTCATTCGACTTTCGAGCCTCCCAACCCGTGCTGTCCGACCGACGTCGATATAGTCAATCGGCTTGTATCTGCACTCGATACACCTCTCACAGCCACGTCCGGATTCAACCATTTGCGTGGGCAACGAAGTGCCCAACTTTCTGAATTACAGAAAGTATTCAAAAGTTCACTGAGGCGGTCTACATCGAACAGCAAACGCGCAACAACAACAGAAACGTCATATCGTTTACGCATCGGCGAAAAGCATTTTGAGGTCGAAGACAAGATCGGCGAGGGAGGCTTTGGCGCGGTTTTCAGAGCCATTGATCTTGAAGCACGTCAAATCGCCGATGATGCCAGCGATGAGGAGGACGATGAGATGGCTGCCGAAGCCGCGTATACCGTTGCGATCAAAGTCGAGCAACCGGCCAACCTCTGGGAGGCGGTGGTCCTACACAGACTATGGCAGAGACTACCACAAGAAAATCATGCATCAATCGTCAAGTTCCGAGGACTGAACATGTTTCAAGACGAAAGCATGCTTGTCCTCGACTTTTACTCGCAGGGCACTCTTCTCAATGCTGTCAACAATGCCTCGTCCTGGGGTATTGGAACGAGCTCCGGCCCGGGAATGGACGAGGTTTTGGCTGTCTTCTTTGCCATTGAACTGATGAAGGTAGTCGAAGCGCTCCACCGCGCTGACTTTATACATGGCGACCTCAAGATCGACAACTGTCTAGTGCGGCTGAGCGAATCCAATTCCGGCTGGAAGAGCCAGTACGAAATGACGGGCGAAAACGGTTGGAGCCAAAAGGGTATTCGGCTGATAGACTTTGGACGTGCCATCGACTTCCAAATGTGGCCTGCTGGCAATCAGCAAACTTTCATTGCAGACTGGAAAACCGACGAAAAGGACTGTCGGGAGATACGAGACGGCAAGCCTTGGAGTTATCAAGCCGATTACCATGGGCTAGCCAGCATTTGCTACTGTATGCTCTTCGGCAAGTATATGACGATCGAGCCTGTACCATCACTCCGTCAAGATGACGGTCAAGAAAGGTACAAGGCACAGGGTGTGTTCAAAAGGGTATGTCGAGCACTTAGCAAAGAGGGCCAATGCTTCCGATGCTGATTTCGCTTGAACATAGTATTGGCAAACCGATCTGTGGAATTCACTATTCGATCTCCTCCTCAACCCGTGCTTGGTCCGTCCGGGGGGAGTACTCCCGATCAGCGATGAGCTTGCGAGTGTGCGAGCCGAATTCGAACTTTGGCTGGAGGAAAACTGTAACAAGGGCGGCAAAAACTTGAAGAATTTGCTCACCAAGATCGAGCTGGCGACGATGAGGAAATAGAGCTGCTGAGCTTGGAATCTGTTCCGACGCATGGACCGTATATCTCTTTCAGCACTTCTTGTAGCATAGGCTCATATTCGATTTTATGAACGGATCGGTGCAGATATTGCACAGGTGTTCACTTGAACGTTAAGATCCTAGTGCGGCTCGTGTAAGCCTGCGGCGCCTCAGGTCACACTGCATCCAGGGACAATGAGTTCGTTCGTTCTGCATTGAATCAAGGAGCCATCGCATGAGGGGCAAGTCATCGATAGTTTCCAGGCCATAGTCGTCACTTTGCCTACTTGTCTTTTGTCCAAGGCGGCTCCTTGCGCCAAGATGCACATATGCAAATAATACAGCGAGTACAATTCCCGTTATGTGTAGTCCGTCAGATCCTTCCCTAAGGTTGTGCCAAAACATGAGTCAGCTATTCTTCAGAGCCAGTTCCATGCCCGGCTGTAAACTCACCGCAATCGGTATCCCCTTATTGTGCTTCCTTCAAGCCATTCTCCAAGCCCTGCAGGGTCCTGACGAGCGATCCACCCGCAGCGCTCTGCAAAGTACCGACCAACTGGCTTCCTGACGATCCCAGCAATCCAACAAGCTGCGCATGCAACGTGCTCAACTCTGGTAGTTTTGCGATATCCGCTACCTGTTGCGCAGACACGACGCTCTCTCCATCGAAGATACCGCCGAGGAGCATCAGTCGAGAGTTGACGGGGAAGGAACCCTGTGCGGCGACAGGTGGACGCTGATTGAGTGCCTTGTTGATCGCTTGAAGGATTTTTTCGACGTGGGTCGGTGAAAAGTTGGGACAGGTGATGAGCGCGAGTGGTCCAGAGAGTAACGAGGACAGGGTATCGGCAGATTTCGAACTTGTTCTCCGGTTATTGACGACGGCGGAGAGGATGCCTGTTCGGACCGTTGTCAGAGTAGCGTTCGATTCGAATGATGTCGAAGGAATATTGGCAATAGCTCGACGAATGGCTCCGAGCTCGGCCGTGGACAAGTTGTTGGGCTGGAAGAGCAAAATTGCCGGTGATTCATCGAGGATGTGGTTGTAGGATTCATAGAGCACGGCCTTTCTGTTGGTGTAGACTCGATCCGACTTGGCAGCGACAGTGGAAGCTTGTCTGAAGCATGACGCTCGAACAGCAAGCGGTAGCCGGAGAGATGTCGTCATTGTGGTCGATCGAGAGATTGGATTCATCGAAGATGTTCGTGATTGAGCAGGTTGCACGGTTGCTGAAGGTCAAGACGTTTTGTGCTGTCAAGAAGTAACGACATGAAGCATTCACTTTTCCCTAGCTAAACCTGAACAGCGATCGAAAGCCACGCTTAAAATACATATTTCTTATAGGCTTTGAAGTTGGTACGCGCGAATATCCAACAAATCGGTACTGGCGTTTGTCGGTCAGCGCCTTGTCCGGTCAGCGCCGCTTGATAGCTGCTAGATGGATGGACAATGGAGCTCCCGTATTATCTCATGCTCGAGCTGAGTATGGAGATACAAGCTGAGCTGAGATAGCTTGATACACCAGAATAGCTGATTAGGCCTTCTAGGAACGTGCCTATATATACTTCCAGTTGGGCTGTTCTTCTGTTAGGCTATGGCCACAATGGTACATTCGTTATTCATCACGTATACTCAATTGTTTCCCTATGATTGATCCGGAAAAGGCACCACTCGTAGAAGGGCAAGATCGACTCAACGCCGCTGTTGAAATTTCAGTGGTCGATCCTGCTAGCCACAGAAAACATGCCGGACCTGTGGCAAGCTCCACCTCTCGAAGGCCGCTTTACGCTGTGATAGCCCTACTTTTGATCAAAACCACCATCTTCGCTGGATTCGCGAGTCAACGTCACTGGAGCCATGGCTACACATCGTCTCCGAAGGACATCTGCCTTCAGCCTACACCACAAGGTCGACCTTCCCAGTGGTTGAAACTGTATAATGCAGCGGAGTCCCTCGAGAGAGCGCAGAAAGACTCGCCGGGATTGTCAAGATACCTACGCACTCGAAACACACGTCCATCGGCCTCTTGTCGAAAATCATCTCGGAGATCGAGGACCAGGATCTCTTCGAACCGGACATGCGACGAACAAGCCCAATGTGGGGTTACATGCAATGTGTTGCGACTCACGGCAACGAGGATGTGTCGGGTCGAATCACAGATGCTGTGAGCGCAAAGCGAACAGATTTGGCGAAAGTTGGGACCGAATTCGCAGACGTATCGCCTGCAAATTGATACCTGATACAGACTTCGAAAGCCGCTACTGTTATCACCGGCGGAAACAAGGTGAGCTTTGACGTGGAGTGGCCTTCAAGGGCGAGTGAGCTGAAGACGGATCGCTTGAAAGGTTAAATGCGCTACTAGGGTCCGCGCTGGTATTAACAGCCGGATCGACCTCTATTCTGACGGTACAAATATCGAACCCTAGTTCCGAACCATACGGACATTGACTATCTTATTCCTTTGCTCAGTTGTCGAGGTATCCGAAGCATATCTCACGATCATGAGCACTATCGCCGACACTTAAAGCCTCTCAATCCAAGGCGAAAGCTTGAACCATGGTGAGTTTTCTATCGGAAACATCAGCCTTACCGTCAATCAGCCTGGCCCGCCGAGTCCCATCACGCCGACCGACTCGTCCGCGTTCGAGGTGTTTGCAAAAGCGGTGCAGGCAGCTTTCGGCGAAGATGTCGTCATTGCACCCATTTCAATGACGGGCAATACCGATACGCGACACTATGTAAGCACCTCACGCAAGAGGAATTGGTTCTCTGCGCTCATTAACATTGTCAACTTGTTTTCGCAGGTCAACCTGTAAGGCCTGGGCCATGGATCCCAGACATGCTGCTTTAGTTATCCTTGCTGGTCATCGCAATTGCCATGTCGTGACAGGACCAACCACATCTACCGCTGGGGCCCAAGCCGAATCGGTACAAGGCTTTTCGCACATACTGTTGACGAAAAGATTAGTGAGTGGTGCAGCAGCCACACAGACCTTCGTCTTTCTGAACTTCAAAATAATCCTCGTTCAGAAATCCAAACTCATGCTGACGCCATCAGATTTTATACCGGTGAGCCTTCGTTCCCAATCATAAGTGCGACGGCAACTTTACTGATGAGACTCTACGCATTTTCAGAACTCATGGTCCAGGCAGACTTGGTTGGCAGCGAACTGTAGACCACCATGGTACGAAAATATAGCGCTTGTATACAAAGAAAGGTCAAGACCCAGGTAGACTACAACCAGTCGCAAAAGCGATACAAATATCAGAATCCGAATATATTGCCTGTCATTCACCTAATTCTCAATTCTTCTTCCTGCAACTTCCAAGGCCTGCACCACAGAACTGCGCCACAAACAGATACAGTAACAACGCACAGACAACGCCGCTAAGCATCATGATACGTGTGTTCTTCCACCACATTTGACGTCGCATATTCCGAGCACCTCTACGGAAAGCATGTGCCTGGCCGGCCATGCTATCCGTCTTGTCCACCAGCAGCTCGATTCGTTCCCCGCGTGCGAGTACTGCGTCAATATTCTGAACCATGATATCCTTCCTGCGAAACACGAAAGGGGTGTCAGTTTATCGGGAGTCAGCTTTGGATATTTGGCAACACAGAGTAAAAGGAGACTAACACGTTGTTAAGATCCGACTGTGCTTGCTTGAGCGGATCATTAGGCGGATTCGTGCTATATTGATGCATCAAAGCCTCTAATTCACCCTCAAAAGCATCCTGTAGTTCCAGATGCGAGACGGACGACGATTCGAGATCCTCTGGTGAGAAACGGGTCTTGAACTAGCGAAAAGGGAGATATTCGCCGGTTTAACAAACGCGTTGCGCTGGAAAGTAGGGGAATGCGTGACTGGACGTACCCGCCGCTCTACCTCTGCAAGAAACGCAAAAGGCGTTCTGCGACCAACTGTGTCATCCGCTACTACTAGATATACGATTCCTTCCGACGACACATAGTGGATGAGCTTGTCCTGCCACACGTCTGTAAGAGAGGACAGGAGAGCAAATAAATGGATGAGTACTTCCTGGAACGAGGTCGGGAAAAAGGACAGGTAGACTAACAGGTCAATTTGCAGTCGTTTGGAGGAATCTTGGAAAGGATCGTGATTTGCGCCGCTGTGGAAGGAGGTATCAATCAGATCAGCCACCATGTATGTAAGATCCAACGAAGGTCGCCAGATGATGTAGCATGTTCCAGACTGACTTACACTGCTTGAATGCGCCGTGGCTGGTGGAGTGCTCGGCCAAGACTGTTGTGCCTTTGGCAATCAATGTGTGTATTAACGACATGTTGAGGGCTGACAGGGGAGAGGTGAAGAACGATGGTATGGAGATGCTGTTTGATAAGCGTTGACCTGTCTTGGCTACTGTCTACTGTCATAAGCTGTGCGGGAGAACCGGAAGTACTGTAGTTGGGATACAGGGTACAGTAAGGGCGCAAAAGCTGTCTTAAATAAGCAAAGAAGGCTAAAAGGAAGGTGCTCCCCACGTATTGTCCTTGCTCTACTCCCTTCCACGCTCCGGATCCCCTCCACTCTCCACTCGTTACTCCCCACTCCGACTCGACGTCCCCGCATACTACAAGTACTCTTCGACTTCACTACACCGAACGTTGCACACTCTTGCGGATCTCTCCACATAAAGCAGCAATCACCATGTTCTTCAAGTCTGCCTCACCTGTCAGGCTTCTCGCCGCACTTGCCCTTGCGTTCGTCGCCATCGTTGCATTCTCCGCTTCACACGTGGAAGCCGTCAAAGGACCCGTAATCACCAACAAGGTCTACTTTGATATCGAACATGGCGGAAAACCCATGGGTAGGATTGTAATGGGATTGTACGGCAAAACCGTCCCCAAAACCGCCGAGGTAAGTCATGCCTTTCATCGCTGAAATCGGCACAAGTGTCGATCACTGACACCGCTTTCATCTAACCAGAACTTCCGAGCTCTTTGTACTGGCAAGGTGGGTCTCTCGGATGTTTTTGAACACCGAACATTGACTGATACATCTTCTGTTCGCAGACTGCTGACGGCGAGGAGCTTGGCTTCGGCTACAAGGGCTCATCCTTCCACCGAATTATCAAGAACTTTATGATCCAGTACGTTCAGTCTCCTCCGTCGGAAAGTCAAGAGGCACCGGCATCCCTAACTCCGTATCTTATCCCAGAGGCGGTGATTTCACCCGAGGCGATGGCACCGGTGGAAAGTCCATCTACGGTGCCAAGTTCCCCGATGAGAACTTCAAGCTCAAGCACACTACGTAGGTTGTGGTCCTTGCGTGTCAGAAATAGAACGGTTTCTGACGACCCGGTCGGCACCTCTTGACAGTCCTTATAAGTTGAGCATGGCCAATTCCGGCAAGGATACCAATGGATCCCAGTTTTTCATCACTACCGTCGTCACTTCCTGGTTGGACGGTCGACACGTAAGTCATTGTTCGCAGACCCCTTATGAAATGGACTGATCCGGACTCTGTACGACAGGTTGTCTTTGGTGAAATCTTGGAAGGCAAGGAAATTGTTGACGCTATTGAGGATGTGCCCAAGGGTCGAGGTGATGCTCCGGTAGAAAAGGTTACCATCGCCGACGCGGGAGAAGTAAGTAATGCTTAACCCTCTGTGACAAAAAACCCCGCTCACTTGTTGTCGTGTTTTCTCTAGTTGCCCCTCGAGCTCGAGTACGATAATGAAGGCAACCAGGTACCTTTGCGTCTCGAACTTTAAAAGTCTGTTCGTATATCTGTGAGACTCGTGCTGCGCAAGATGGCAAGACGGCGCGAATGGCTTTCGGGGAGGCGCTACGAGCGTTCTTTGTCCCGCCTAGATGCCAGCTTTCACAACAAACGTCAATAGCAGAGCTTTTGCTGATTGGCTGTGTCGCTTCTGCGAATAGGAGGACGATGAAATCTCAATCATTCCTGACGTGATTGTACCCGTTGTTGACAAGACTGAAGAAATTATCGAAACATCCATCAAGGCGTACATCATCTCGTCCCTCTCCACCTACCTCTTCCTCGGATTCGTCTTCTTGCTCTGTCCTGTTGCGCTTGCCATGTACTTTGGCAAGTTCCCAACGGGCTCGAGATGGCTGGCCAATGCATTTGGACGGGAAGGTTCAAAGGACATGGAGCGTGGGAACTATGAAACGGTGAATAAGACACAGGTGTAAACACGATAAAGAAAATGATATCAAGTGCACAAGTACTGTGGTGAACTGGATTTACTATACATGTGTGCTATATATCTGGCTTGGCTTGTTCCGGCTGTAATGACCGGTAATGTTCCAGCGAACACCCTCCAAGATTGAAATTCGAGGTATACCGGTACTTGATGGGCTGTGAGCAGCCCGGCAGTGCACAAAGGCTTGTCCTCTTCTCCTCAACCTTCTCCACGGCAGGCGGTGCACGAGGGTGAGAGTGATACAGCGATTCTTCAAAATGTAACGTCTGCTCCTTCCCCAGCGGAGCACTGACGGACATCACAAAATTTCCCGATCTGATGCTCGAGACGAAACGCAGCATGCCAGGAACTGCCGGTGCGTTTGCTGATCCACCTACTGCAGTGCCGTTTATCGTTTCCTCGCCATCTAAACCCGACATTGGCGTGCCCTCCATTTGAGCGACGTTTCGCCGTGTTTTCCCCGTTTGAGCTTTGAGCAGTCTGTTGATAACGTCATTCTACCGAGAAGAACAGGTGAGCGGTAGTTCGCTCGCCAAACGGCATTGAAGGAAGGAAAGCTTACCCTGTCATTCTCCATTTTCTGATCCATCTGTAGTTTTCGTCGGCGTGCGTTTTCCTCCTTTTTCCTCTGTTTCTCAAGATCCGACAAGATGATCTTCTTTCCTGAATCTATGCCGAGTCGAGACGAAACGTATGAACAGATGCACGCGATGAGCATAGGTTCAAGCGACAGGTAGCGAACGCGTAAAAGCCTTACCTTCCGGCAGCATCATTAGGTGCTCTCCGAACCCGCCTGCACCTTGACGAGCTCGCTGTCGAGCCGTCAGCCGTGACGGATCCATCCCACCCGTTGCTTCCTCGCCGTCTGATACTTCTTCTTTTTCTACGTCGCAAAATAGACACTACCGTAAGCCAAAAAGATTGGATTGCTCACAGATAACATGAAGAGTGCTGCTCTTACCTGAGACTTCCAGTTTGACCTTTTTCTTGTGTGATCTGCCTTTTGTAGTATTGACGCTAACCTGACTCGTATCGTCCTCGAACGCTGCATCTGCCTTTGACTGTGCTGCCGTTCTCTTGCTTCTTGTACTTGTTCGCGCATTCGAGGGTCCTGCTTCAGCGTTCGTGGCAGTGGAAGATGATGATGACGCCTCTTTATTTTTGTTGAGCGTTAATTTGATCTTAATACCTGATGTATTTGATGGTGCAACTGTCGGTGTCGGTGTTGAAGTCTCTGCGGGCGTGACAGAAGGTTCCTCGACACGGTATTCCTCGTCAATGTCCATATCTTCACCTTTGAGGAGCAGTGGAAAGAGTGTCAGGGCGAAGTCGACGCAGCGTGTCAATAGATGTCTCTTACCTTCTGCATTTTCATCTTCTTCAACATCAATTTCTCCCTCTGCATCGTCATCATCGCCATCGTCAACTTGGTCGATATTTTCCGTAACATTCGCTACTTCCGGCGCTTCAGGGGATTCGGATTCGACCACACGCTTGGACCGTCGAGTCATGCCCGAGGACACCGTCGCAGCAACATGAGGTGGTGGTGTTGGGACAGAGGGCGTTGCTGCCGCTACCGCCGCTTTGCGTGCTGATGTACGGACTGTCATGCTCGCTGGCGGGAAGGTGACGATGTGTAAGGTGGTGATGGTCGGAAATGAAGCAGAGAGACAGAGTAGCAGCAATACACGATAGACTAGCTGTCCACTAATCGCGGGTCTATACAAGAAATACGTTGCTGCCTACCCTTATCCTTTGTTGTATCCAACACGAAACTGCAATCCGCAGGATCGTTTCCCCAGCTGGGCGCCAGGATTTGCCCGGCTCCGTTCCCTTGTTTCCTTTTCCCATGTTTCAACGTGATTGAGGACGCTTCCTCGGTCGGAAGCTAAATATTCAAAGTCGCAAACCACCACCTCGGTTTCGGTTCTATTTGCTTTTCATTATTATTAGGGTTCTCGACAAGATTTTCCGATGATTAGCGCGCGCGTGATCGAGCGTAGTGCGCGACAAAGGGGCTTGGTGTTTGTGAGTGTGAGTGAGTTTCCTGCATGATTCTGCATGATCATCTGCTATACTGCTATGACAAGTTGGTGATCTTGCTCTGACCGCATCTTGTCCGACTCGGCATCATATATCAGCTCAACATGTCTGAAAACGTATCACCGCCACCGTCAGCAGAGCCACCCGCAACCGAAACAGCGGGCTCGCCCGCCGAGTTCTTGAAGAATGTCGTCGGCAAGGAAGTCAAGGTCAGAATAGGGCATGGAATTGACTACCAAGGTACGTTCCTGCTTCGGCATGGTCGACGCATCAGCGGTCTAGCTTTGCTAAACATATGTGGCGGATCTCCTCTCTACAGGAACCCTCTCATGTCTCGACGGGTACATGAACGTTGCAATGGAGAATACGAAAGAGATGGTGGACGGAAATGTTACAGCATCTTTCGGTGATGCCTTTATCCGTGGAAACAATGGTTAGCAGTCAAGCGTGCTTCCTTTCTGCGATTAGCAACTCATAACTATTTCGATGTTCAGTTCTGTATATCTCAGCCATGGAAGACATTTAACCGGACCTGAACAGCCTTCGATAATTGGAACCAGCGCAGCAACAGACAATACGATGTACAGAAGCATATTTATCAATAGACGAGAGCATGTATAACACGAAAAGGAGTTCACGCTACTCTTCCAATCATCAGAGTAGACATCATCGAAAGGCGAGTATCTGTTTTGTGTCATGCAGAACCAATGCCTTTGAGCTTCGAGTCGCAAGTCGCCGAAAGTTCTGAGAGACATGCAGAGGAGATATGCGCGGAGATTACCAATCAAACGGAACAGATAGACAACGGGAGCCCTAAAGACATGTCATCTGTTGATATACTTCTGCATGGTACCGCGCTTATAATACGATTTGCTATTTTGCCTAGTCATCATCGACTAGCACCGTTATGGCACGTCCTCTAGATAATGCCATGGTCCAATCGTTTCCCTCATTGGCCATTCTCTTTCCATACCCACCGGGACTTTTTCGGGATCTTCGAGTGCTACTTTTCGAGGCCCTTTCTTCTTCTGCTCTTGAATCGCCTTTTCCGGATCTCGAGTCATGATCAGCTTTATTTTCGCGTCGTCCCGTCTGGATAGTTCCGACAAGTTGCACCAGGGCGTCACAATCTTTTCGTGTCTCCTCTTTGGTGCGAGTTCCATCTTGACGGGCAAACGTTTCCAACTCTTGTGACTCGCCGGATGTCGTGGCGTGCACAGTGTATACTCGGGAACGGGGTTGAAAAGGCTTCGCGTGTCGGAGGGTGTTCCCTGCGCGTACATGTCGTATGGAGGAATCGGTGCACCCTCCAAGGCAGTCTCTGAATGAGACACGGGTACAAAGCCAAACGCCGTGCGGAACGTCATATCCGCCTGAGAATCCCATGAATCTTGAGTGTCTGCCAACGCGTGGATCAAGGCTTCCGGCGGTGCTTTTGGTCCATTGCGCACGGGCGGATCTATCGTCACATACTCTGGCGCCTTTTTCGGCAGTGGTACCAAAGCTGAAGTAGGAATGATGTTTGGCATGTCTTGAGCGAATTGCATATTAGCCAAAGCAGCGGGAGCATGTTTGGCTCGTATATGCTTGTGCGACAGCGTGATCTTCTCAAAGGCTTCACTGAAACAGTTTGGGCAGTCTACAAAAGCATCGTAAACAACGACTGTGAGAAGGAATGTCGCCCGAATATGAGGGAGCACCCACCTTTGACCACGCAACAAGGAAACCCGCTGTTTTGTTTAACGTCCAGATGCATTTTTTGGCAGTGTCGCTTTAGGGCATCCGTGTTCACATAAGCAGTACTCGCAGCTTCCTTGTAAGCGCATTCTCCATAGAGACATACGTAAGGCAACCAAACCTTTTCCGGCTGCAGGAGAAGGTGGTCAGTATAATAACAGACACAGATGAGAAGCATCCGGCTTACCTGACTTGCTGGCGGCTCTCGATAATCCGCAATGCCATTTCGGGGACCGGGAGCTTTGAATATAAGCTTAATCGGGGTTCCTCTGGTACTTTTCGTACCCGGATTCAGAGCAATGGGGTCTTCGTCCTCGTCCGTTTTAGGACGTTGATCGCCCAGTCGCGAGGCAGATATACTCGTTTTCGATAGAGGACGGCGACCGTTATGCAGTTGCGATCGTTCGAAGGCGGACATTATCGGAGCTGCTGGCTGCACGAAAGACGACTCATGACTGTTCGGATTCGGACGTGGTCGTTGAAGTGTGACGTGCGCTGCGAGGATATGCTGCGATTGGTTGAAGAGAACAGTAATTACAGATTTAGTAAAATGACGTGAAACTAGCTAAAAACTGGAGGACCTTTTCTAGTAATTCCCAACTGTTGAGGATCGCACCACAACCACGCCACTCGCAAAAACAAGTCCGCCAGACTTTTCTCTGCCATTTGATGATATCCTTATTCGTAAATTGTTCCGGGATCGCATGAACAACGGACGGAGCTGGTTCTGGCCAGCGATGTGGGATCGGAACTCGATGTGGGATCGAGACTTCTTTATCCACGATCTTCGGGGGTCCTGGTGACGAAAACTTCGTTCTGGCACCGATGATGATCTGTGTGTGGTGCGGGCGGTCAGATTTGAGGTCTGATGGAACTGAATTCTCTCGCTGCGAGGTCGAGCTTGACGCAGGTCCTGATGATAACAATGCAGCATCTGCTGAGCCAAATGTGAGTATGAGCAACACTTCGTCCTGGCATGGAGTACTTTGCTTACGCGTAGGGAGTTGACAGGCCGGAGAAGATGAGCGAGTGGTACTTCCTGTTCCATTACCTTCTGCTGTTCCATCAGACATAGTAATATCCTCGTCTCGTTGCGAGCTAGAACGGTGTGCACCGGAGGAAACGGGCCTCGAGACTGGAGAGCGTGGAGTAAAAGGTGATTCGCTCGGGAACTCCTCAGGCGAAGACGTCAGATTTGCAGAAAGGTCGAGCGAAGTATCGATATCCATTGTCATATTTTCTTCAGCTTGTTCCGCGCGCCTGACTTTATTGCTACTTCTGGCCGTCGGGCTAGCGATCTTTTGGGGGCGTGTATCTGGAGGTTGTACTTCTGACATTGATCCCTGTCTTTCTGATGGATTTCGTTCGACGGCACCGACAACTACAGCCCCTGCAGATGCTGGCAAACCGATCTCGGAAATGGGCATACTGGAATCCGCTCCGGCAGGTGCAGCCGTATCCGAGCTCTTATCAATAGAGCTTTGCTCTAATCGATGACTCAAAGTCGATGTCGCCGCTGTCTTATACCACTCCGGCTCCGGAGCATGCACACGACGTCTCTTGCTAGCATACGTCGCCGTCGGTGCATCGTACTCGGGTAGAAACGCCCATACGGGGAGTGGCGAAATCTCGCTATCGCCATACTTTCTTTGTGCCTGCCCAATGAGCCATTTGGGTAAAGGTGGAATGGGAACAGGACGTGCGTGCCTCAACGGTGGACGTAAGCGCAAACTAGGCGTTTGGTTGACGCTCGGTACAGGCGATTGTTGAATACCAAATGGCGTCGTCTGTTCCGCTGGATCATCGTCGATTGCAGGCGGTTCCCGCGGGACCGTATAGTCTTTTCGTGCAGCGAAAGCGGCACTCTTTCCAACCCTTGCTACTGCTTGCACTTGTTCCGCAATTTGTGTTATTGTTACAAAAGGCCCAACGGATTTGAACGGAAGGAGCGCGTGAAGAGCGCCTGTCGCAACATTCGAAACTTCGGTATCAGAACGCTTTGGTTCTTCATTGTGCGACGCCGATAGCGTAGCTGTTTCCGACAAGGTTGCCGACGATGTTCCTTTCTGATTTTCTCTGTTTCGAGTGATACCCTCCCCAGTTGCGTGTGGACCAATGTTATGAAAACGATCAGTCGCCTGACTGAGTTCATTTGCAGACGATTGCGGAGAGCGTTGAGCCTGGCCACTGGAGTTTCCGGCAATCCGACTGAGCCGATTTTCAGGAACAGCTGTATCGTTGGTCATTGTTGTAGTTGATGCCGGTATCCCCATAACGTTACCGCCGCCAGCAACATCGTAGATGGTACGGCTGGATTTCGAGGTGTGAGACGCATCCTCATTGATGCTGGCCTTTCGAGCTACAGCATCGATGCGCTGTGCAGCAGGTTCGGCGGTTTGGTCGAGCGACAACGTGGCTTGCGCAAGCATGTCTTGTTGTGCTTGCAGTATTCGTGAGCGCGCTGCATTTTGCGCCTGAGCATGAGTATAGGAATCGAAGCTTGACAAGGTTGGTCTCAATGGTTGTTTGCCAGCCGCCTTCTCGGAGAATTGGGATGACCCTGATGGTCGACCCGTAACCATCCCATTCAGGTCAACGGTCACTCTTCTGACGTTGGAACTGCCCAGCTTTGAGTGCTTGTATGACTTGGTGACTGGAGGAGAAGCCGATCCTGATGGCGGTGCTGAGTTAGACGTCCCGCGTATCGCTAGACTCCCCTTTGCTAGCTCTTGTTGGTTGCCCTGGGGCAGGGCGCCATTCTGACTAACACTTCTTTGCATCAGTAAAAGAGACGGAGTTGGAATCGTAGTAAACGCGCTCGAGACAGTACTTGAGCCACTTGTCGACTTTGAAGGCGTATAAACTTCAGCGATTGGCCGTGACAGCGTCGAATTTGGAAGGCATGGTGATGACATCCTTGGCGGCAGGGTTGATTCCGAGGGTGCCGGCCGCACCGAGAGCAGAAGTGAAATAGGTGGCGATGATGTCTCTGGCGGTGATTTCGGTAGCGGAGGCGGTACCACGGATGAAGTGGACTCTCCCGGTAGAAGCGAAGTTGATTGGTACAATTGTGACATCTGGGGAAGAATGGCCAATAGACTGCTCTCCTGCGTAGGAAGAGAGCCTGTTGAGCCAGAAAGCGTTCTCCCCACGATGCCCGAGGAACCCGACATCGAGTGCTGAGGTACTGCATTGCCGCCGCCATTTAGCTCATTTACATTGTTGCTCGGCATCTGTTGAGGTGTGTCTCCCGTGCGATTCTGCAAAGATGTTGTCGCACCGACCCTTGGAGCTGCATTGGTGCGGCTAACAGGCCGTTCCGTGTTGATTCGAATGTCTGGGTTTCCTACAGGTGTGTTTGTGACGGAGGTCGTTCCAGGCCGTTGAGATGCTTGTATCGGTGAAGCCGAAATTGTCGACGCAACCGAAGATCGATTGTTCGAAGCGGATGTCGTTCTGCTATTGGTATCCACCCCATCTCCATAATTGATAGGGTTCGCAAGCGGTGCTGATTGTTGCAAACCTGGACCTGTCGTAGATGCGTACTGAAGAACTGACGGAGTGGGCATATTTCTACGAGCCGACGATTCCGCCACGTTGGACTGGGCACCTCCATTGCCAGCTGATGTGTTTTGTTGTCTTGTGCTATTCGGGACCACGGGAAGCGGCAATGCCACAATTGGATTCACTCTGCCTATCCCCCTAGAGTTACGCGACAAGTGCTCATCCAGGCGGTGAACAATATGCTCAATTTCGGCAGTTTCGATTTCGAACTCTGATGCCATTCCGAGTACGTTGACGAACGAGGCGGTGATAACTCTGATTTGCTCCTGGTGTAATGGTGAGAGCTGAAACCGAGCTGGAAGCACACCTATGGGTCAGGAGAAGCAGTGAAAGAATGTCAATAGATTTCCGGGATCATACATTAGCCCCACTCACCGGCATTCTGCCGTCGAGCTTCTTCTTGAGCTGCGTCCTTTACTCTGTCGACTTCACGGACTGCTTGGAGGTAGGAGCGACCTACCAAGTTGACATATCCCAATCGTGCGGCGTGCGATGCAGGACTAGCTTGTCCGTTACCGTTCATTCGAGTATTCGCATCTGTCGAATGCTCTGTTTGCGCTGAGAGCGGGTATGATGTCGTTGGGCGGGAATAGCGATGGTCACGTCCTTCAGTGTTCTTGTGAAATGGAAATTATTTGAGGTGATCCTGCATGAACGAGCTCAAGAAACAGGAAACACCGATCACCACTACTGTACTCATAAAGGTCTCGACGTGCTTCGCGTTCGCTGGGGCGCACCGCTAGTTGAGACAGCGATACAGCTACAGCAATGCGCCATGTTTTATTGGACAACCTCGGAGCTCTAGACAGTCTTTAGATGCTTTGGAAGTATCTCTCATCTAATCCTGATTATTTACACCGGCGGTATAAGATAAGTATAGAAAACGTCCGGGTATAATGGACGGCAGAATCATCTCCCTAGTCCCGCTTGTGAGGACCTCCGATGCTGAGCGTCAAGGTGGAAGGCAGTTTTTCACCGCCTACCGCATTGAGCAGACCAACCGAGGCGAGCAGCACAGTGATGAGAAGTAGCGGTGTGAATACCAGGAGAATAGTTTGACTAAAAAGGAGGTGAAACAAAATATGTCGTGAGTGCTGGGTTTCTGGAAGAAAGCCTTGTAGAAAGCCGAGGAAAGTGACTTACAAAACGTAATCTCCCTTCTGGCACTGAACACCGACGTAACCAGCAGCACACTTGCATTTCCAACATTCACCTGTCCTGCTCTCCTTTGTGGAATTGCTGACTTGTATACAGGATCCATGACCGGAACACGACGAGCTTGCATAGTCACATGTCCGATTCGAAGGGAAACACATGGGGTTCGCATCAGCCGGAATCGAGCTGTTGGCGTAAGACGCGGCCGTTGTCGTTTCGGAAACTTGTTCTTCTACGTTTTCCAAATCAAAGTCCGAGTCCTCGTTCAGCACGGTTTCCGATTCGAATGCACGTTTGTATTGCTGAATCGAAGGAGAGCCGTTTGATGGCATGATAACCAAGATGAATGGTGGCTGGTCATCTGAGGCAGTCATCTGATGGTCACAACGCATATCAGTGGTGCTCTCAGCTAATCAACTCGTCAAGACTCACTTCTGCCAAAGCGCCTTTGACGCCCAGACAGCCTGCTTTCTTTACCGCGGCCTGAATCTGAGCGTCCTCGGCATCCGCAGGTGCGCTGAATGCGTTGATGATAATGGACTCCCAAGTGAAGTCTTCCGATTGAGACTTGTCGTTCCATGGCATACGCGATGCAAGAGCCGAAAGCGCTTCCAACTGATCGTGTAGGAGCTTGGATGTTTCTATGTTGTCTCAAAAAAAGTATGTAAGCGACAGACGCAGCTGTATCAAAAGGCTCGAGCGACTTGCCAGAAGAAGTCAGGGTGAACACATCACCAAGCCACTGCACAACTCGGCTGTCCTTGATGTCCAGGGAGTCCAGGATGTGATCGACAACCTGCTCAGCGCGGTTGATATATGGCTGTAGGAACGCCTTGACACTAGACGAGGTGGAAGAAAGGTAGAAAGTCGGGTTCGATGAGATCGTGTTAGGTAGGATGTCTGAATGGAATGCGAAACGGTGTCAGAAAATCGTGGCAAGAAGTATGGAAGCAATTCCTTTTGTTTCACCTATCTGACTTACCTTCAGCCTCGATATCTCCTTGAATGATGATCACCCTCCCCTTGTTGGCTTCCTGAACCTCGTTCTCCCCGGGATTTCCTAATAGATGAACCCAGCTTCCATGCCCATCTGGAAGCTTCTCGTACTCGTCAACACCACTAGCCGATCCTGCCACCCCTAGATGGTGGGAAAATACGGCCTGTGCTTGATCCGCATTCAGTACCGGAGTATGGTCGTGTGTAGCTTGATAGGACTCTACAGTCGCGGGAGACGGATAAAGGAATATTTGAATAGGTTTTTGCTGTTGATTCGAAGCTGAGGCGATGGCGAGGAACGGGGCTGCCAGTGCCGTGAGGCTCCATAACAAACGCATCTTGTAGGGTGGAATAAGTGTGCTGGGTGAATGCATTGCTTACACTGATACGAGGCAAAGGGTACTTATCGAGGAGATCTTTCCAGGTCGAGGGCGGCATGAGCTATCGATGATCCGCATCATCATGGCCAAGTGATCGGGGTGCACCTAGCTTGTCTTGCGTAATTCCAGGTCGACAGTAGTGCGTTTATGAAAGAGCTTAACCTGCCAATATACCTCTGTTGCCTTTCCGCTTGTTATCGAATTCCTACGAATCAGATCCCCTCAACCTCGCCATGTCAACTGCAGCACCTCAATCGTTCCGTTCCCAGCTATCCTCGTTCCGATGGGCGAATTCCGTGCAAGATGATTCGGCGGCAACTCCGGCCGCGTCCGGCAATCCTCTAAGTCGAGCATACAACAGCATCACAAGTTCGGTGTCAGACTATGTGCCTCTTAGGTCTTCCCTTAGGAGTGATGAGGAGGAAGCTTATTTCGCATTGTCCGTGAGTCGAAATAAGAAGCTGCGTCTCGTTTACAGGAGCTGATTTTATGTTCGATACTCGTCGATAGAGATGGGAGAGGTATGCGGGTCTCTCAATGCGTCCCTGTCAGCAGAACGGACAGCCATGCTAATTTGAAACCTCATTCCCAACAGATTTCTCGGGTTTCTAGCCTGTGTAGCAGGAGGCATCGTCTGCTTCTTTGTCGCGTTCCTTACCCTTCCACTACGTCAGTGCAAAAAACCTGGGGTTTCTTGGTGCAGTGTGCCAACTCCTGATCCTGTGCAACTTTCCTACGAAATAGTTGCCTTCAAGCCGAGGAAATTCGTGATGGCTTTTACCCTGGGATCATTGTTGTTCATGGCAGGTTTCGCCGTGCTGCAAGGGCCGTTGAACCGTGAGTGTAGCGTCACCACAACAAGATTTTTGTCGTTGAGCCAACCTTTCTCTCTCAATGATAGATCTTAAGCATATCATGTCAAAAGAGCGGCTGCCATTCTCAATAGCATATTTCGGTAGTCTGGCACTAACGCTCTACTTTTCGCTAGGCGTACGTCCCTGTAAAGCTCGCCTCCCTTTGTTCGCGCTAATCTTCCTCCTTGTACCATTGCATTGAACGTGTGATCAGCTGAAATCCGTGATTGGAACGCTGATAGCAGCCATTGCGCAAGTGAGTCGACCTTTCCAAAGTTGATGGAGGGTATGTCTGACGAATGCGCTTGGGTCTCGTTAGGTTGCAGCGTTGTTGACCTACTTGGCAGCGTACTTCCCCGGAGGTATCACGACGCTGCGGTATGGTGGACAAATGGGTAAGTTTATCTTTGTGCGTTCTCCCGACAGGACAGAAGTCGAATACTGACGCGTTATTTCTTCTCTGACTTGTTTTCCCAACCTTTGCTTCGGATTTCCCTGACGTCTTTAGCTCTACGAGGCGCGGGAACCGTATTGCCATTTTAACAAAGGTTTACAATTATAATACGCGTTTTCCCAGTACCCAGATATCGTGAAGCAAAATCTGTGCTTGACGTAATGTCAGACCTTGCCGTACCACGAGGGACCATAAGATTAGGGAGAAAATGTGTCAACTGGGAGGTCACGTCCAGCGTTGCAATCTGGGTTGCTCCCCAGATGCGGATTGGATGAGGAGTTCAAAAGCTTGGTGATATGAATCCAGCGTCTCATTTCGCGTTGAGGAGGGTACATGCCAACGTCAAGCAGAGCCACCACGCAGTGTGCACTCAGCCATGATTACCTTGGTTAGACGCATCACGCGCATGGACATGATGATCGCCGGCAGAAAGCTGCTCGAAAAATCACTAATAGGGAGTCGCAATGGCGAGTGAATGTTCAGATTGAATAAGATACAAGATGACTACGACACAGTGCTCGCCTGACGCCTGGCATCGTGATCGCGACGACGGACGTACAGTATATCTGCAATAAGCGATAATTTGACGGGTCTTCCGCGCGCTCTACCGCGACATGCTTACAAGCAATCTATTCACTGGGGTACTTCCATATTCCCCGTTGTATCTCGTGTCCAGGCGATATTCAAGCAAGTGTATTCCGGGTTCGAGAATTGTTTGGGGAAAATGAGGGTGGTACGACCGCTTGATAACTTGTCAGTCGTCAGCAGATAGAGTGCTTGGCCTTGCTCCTGTTTCATCCCCACAACCAGCAACCAGCAATCGAAGCCCCGGCAGCTAGCCCGGCCTTACTTTTTATCCGAAACTTTGCTAGGCAACACAGCTTAGGTCATGAGTGCGCCCGAATTCGTGACAGCTTAGCCTGTTCTAACCGATCAACTCACCACATGAACACAACTCGGTTGAGTCGCTCGAGGTAAAGCCTGGACCAGCAGTCTCTTTTACAATCACAAAGGAGGACGTAAAGAAGTTTCAGCAATACCAACCGCCACAGGAAGCAACAGGCCCTTATCCTTCATACCAGAAAATTTCGGTGCATAAAGCCGTCGTATAGAGCGATATCAGACACTGCAGATATCGTGCTGCGCGACTCACAACCGAACTCAATCCCGCAGAAGCAAAAGGTATCGCTTTGAAGAAAAACGCAAAGACATGGCACAGGAAGCAGTAAGTCATACGATATTCCACCCGGAAGATGTGGTTGCATTAAGCTTGTGGCGTATCGTCTGTCTGACCATTTACCAATATATAGATTCGCAGAAAGTTGGTGGGTATGAAGCCTCGTATCCAAGCTTCCGATAGTAGCTAATGACACCGATCTACTCGATAGGTTATCGTTGGTGATGGCGCTTGTGGTAAAACAAGTTTAGTGAGTGCCAGGATCTGCGGTCGATTTCTTATATAACGCTGAGCTTGATGATCCTATCCAGTTGACCGTCTTCAGCTGTAAGTAGTGTGAAGGATAGGAGATGGCCGTTTGCGTATACAACGAAAGATGATTTGGTTGAACGGCTGGACTGAGTCTCTGGATCTCTTCTCATGGCTTGCTCATACAGTGGGACAATTTCCGGATACATATGTAAGCAGTGCCGCTCCAAGTCGAAATCTGTCATTTCGCATTCAGGTCCGAAACTAATACACGTTATGCCCCAGTCTCCAACAGTATTCGACAACTTTGTCGCCGATATTCAGCTCGATGGGAAACCCGTTCAGTTGGCACTATGGGACACAGCAGGACAGGAGGAATATGAACGACTGAGGCCTATGAGTTATGCCAAGGCACACGTGATTTTGATTGCATTTGCCGTCGATACACCGGACAGTTTGGATAACGTTGCGAACAAGGTATGTAGCAATCATGCTTGAAAAAAGGAGAAACGTGCACATTTCTTCAACCCGAATCTCTTTCATTAGTGGATTGAAGAGGTCAGATCGATATGTGGACCGCATGTCCCAGTGCTGCTGGTAGGGTGCAAGACAGATATCAGGGAAAAGGCGAGACAAAGCGGGCACTATATACCGGACAACTTTGTGGAAACTGTCGAGGTGGGTTTAGTTTTCTTAGCGATCGATATGCCACGTACTAAATATGCCTTATAACGTTTACCACTCTCCGATAGGGGCAACGTATATCAGCAGCGATAGGAGCCAAGTCATACTGGGAATGTTCGTCACTGCTCAACCAGGGAGTCGACGACATATTTGAAGCCGCCACCCGTGCTGCGATGCTGGTTCGAGAGGGTGCGCATGGGATGACTGTTGCTTCCGGGGTAGTCGGAACACATGGCAGGAACGGGTCTCACGGGGGCAAGAGGAGAGGTGAAGTGGAGAAAGGACATGGCAAGGGTTGTTGCGTTATTTGTTGAAGATTCTGCTTCAAGAATATGCAAACCGAAGTAAGTACTATTGTTTGTTCGTCTGCCCATCGAATCCGAACGCCAACTAAAGTCTGCCAAAACATCTAGTGTCGCTACGCCAACTGCGTACAAACCAAGCAACGTTGCGCAATGCCGCTCTGACGCACCAAAATCACGAGACAATCCCCCTCTGTACACATAAGCTTACAAGCCATGTCACGACATCATCTCTTCCACGACTCTCCTACGACCCCATCGCTCTGACGACCTCTTCCGACGACATTGTATCACATTTTTCTGTTTCTCGTGGCGTATCGCCGTTTCCGTCTTTCAATCGTTCGTCACAATTAGATATCTCGTCTACACGGATGTGCTATTCCAGAACGCAAAAAAAACTGCGTTGCATGGCAATTTGCACAGTACTCTAGGAGCATCGCACACACATATGTACCTTCTTGTCCAAAAATATTACATGATAGACGTAGTGTTCCGCTTGTCCTCGGACATGGACCTTCCATCGAAGTCCTGATTTGCTCTCGCTTCGCCCGCAGTAACTTCGATTGAATGCACTGTATGCTCGCCTTCCTGCTGTGCAGCCTGCTATTGAATGCTTTTGTGATACAGCTTATGATTCTGTTTAGCTTGATTGAGTTCCCTCGATGACTGCTGCTGTAGCATATCATATCATATCCGTTCGTGAGTGGAATGAAGAGCGGACAAGCGGACTCGATCGTGCTAGCCTCGTTCCGCTCCATTTGATGTTTTCGTCTAGCATGAAGGGTATACGTATGTTTTTTGCTAATCATCCTGCTTCTTATTGATTTGTCGATACAACGATCAATAATCAATCGATGAGCCCATGGTCCTTTATTATTGTGAGCATAATATACATGCGATACTCCCGCTGTTATAAGTTGTTGCCCACCAAGCAGCTCAGGAACCGTTATGCATTAAGCGCCAGTTCCTAGCGTACTGTTGTTTGCAATCGTAGACAATAGGATGTTGAGGAAATCCGTCTCGCTGCAATCGCACATTAAGTCATTCAGCTTCTGCGAAAGGAAACAATCGTTCAACAGGCACTCACCTGTTGTCAGACATCGCGTCGCTTCCCTGTCCCAGCTGAGACAAGTAGAAGGGGTTGAAACCGACATCCCCGTTGACTCCAGTAGCGTTCGTGGGCAGCTGACCAAAAGCGTCATTCCACCATGAATCGAGGTTCGTAGCGTTGCTTCCCGATAGATCCAGTTCGTTTGAAAACTGGTTCTCGTACCCTTGCAGCCCCGTCTGTGGTTCAGCAGCGGTCATTGTTGGATGTTGCTCTACAGTTGTGCCATCTTGACGGGGTGCTTCAGTGTAGGCCTGTTCGAGAAGCGATGTCTGGCGGCTGCGCGCAGGCCCTCGAAGCGGTCCGGGCATACGGTGGTCAAGTCCTCGCTCGTTGTCGACAAATGGTTGGTGGACGTCGATCGTATTGAGGTCTGGGGCGATGAAAGACCAAGCAGAATCTTCGGGTATTTGCTGTTGCACCTCCGAGTGATGCGCGGGAGGCTGCACGGTGTCCTGCCCTCCTTGATGAGGCAATTGCATAGCAGGATCCGAGGGAACAAGTTGGTGGTCGGTATCCTGTACTTTCTGTGGCACTGGTTGTGATTGTTGTTGCTGTTGATGCTGCTGTTGCCCGAATCGCTGAGCTGCACTACTACCGCGAGCAGACAACACGTGGGAATAGGGCGGCATCGGCGCAGAATTGTTGAGAGCTTGTTCTTGTGCGCTCGTGTTATTAGCTCTCTGGGTTAAAAACTCGACAATTGCAAGTTCATCCTTGACAATGGGTTCCGAAATCCGGCCTTGTTCGTCTGGTGCAATACCAGCAACGACGTCTAGGAGTCTACGCAACTCCTCAGCGCGAGGGGACGCCGCGTCGACTGATTTGGGACCAGAGTTTAGCACTGGGTCTGCGCGCCAATCAAGGGTGATTCAACTCACGTTTGATGGTCACACCAAGAACGATGTACGAATTCAAGCTGATTGCACGGACAGAGATGGTTCAGCCGCAAATTGTTAAAGCAGGTAGGCCGAACACTCACACTCGATAACCACCGCTGTTGATTTTAACGTTATGGGGCTTTTCAAACATGAATTCCCGTCGACCTAATAGGTCTGCCTTGGCTGACTCTATGGCAGCGTCTCTTGAGTACTGATATTGCTTGTCTGAAGTGCGTTTTCTCAATAGGTAGGGCCTGACGAAGCCACAGGGTCAGTATGTCAATGTGCGGTATCAAGGCTACAAGCAGCTACATACCTGTGAAGAGTAATCCTTGCGAAAAGGAACTCGCATGCCAGGAGGTGACGTTGCACGAATAGGAAGTGATGTTTCGAATCCAGCGAGGCATCCGGGTGATGAATGGCAAAGAACGGGGGAAGCTTGCTCTGCCAATCCAATAACTCCTGGTCAAGCCTTAAGACCGTTGCGTAATCAGGTGGACGAATAGCGAATGCTGTACAAAAACATGTCGTTAGGTCGCATAACGGTAGAAAAGATCGCAGACACTCACTATGATCCGAGATCCTGCCCATGATTTCAGCCAACCGATGACGCAAGATGACCTGGGTATATTCGGTAGGGTGCATAAGGGAATGTCCTTTGGGATCGAAATCGCCAACGTCGACTTCCTCGTCGTCCAGATTAGCCGGCTCCTTCGTATCTGTATGAGCATCGGATATCGATGTGGGTCTTCCAACAAGAAGCGCGGTCGTCCTGAAAAAACATGTTTCGTTAGGTTTCGAGAGGCACAAGAACCGGATCAATGCACAAGGACGCCGCACCTGTCAAGATGATAGACCATAGCCCAGGCACGTCTTCTCAGTTCTATTTCCCTCTTATCTGTCAGATTCAGCACCGTTCCATCTCGATACAGCCCCAATTGAAACGCAGCAGTGAGCGGGGTAGAGCCTTCCGCAGCTCGTCGGGTGAGGAGCCTATGTGACACGGTAACCGTTCTGGTCAGCGAATGATGGGTTAGTGAATTAAGGCACAACTAACATATATCTCGCAGTCAACAAGCCAGCGTATAAAACATCGAGATTGTCTCGCTGCAAAGCCTTTGCACAAGTCAGTGCAGATCCTAAGAAGTGATTGGTGAGCATATGACAAAAGATGTGAAACAACTGAAGCTTACGACTAGATCCATAGAATCGTCTACTCCAAGACTTCTGTCCAGCCATTCCTCCCACTAGCTCAAGAGGGGCAGACAGCGTTGCAATAGCCAACTATGTGGAATTTACGTTGTAGCGATATACCTTCGAAGGTTGTATGATTAATGCTCACCACAATAAACATCAAAGGTAGCCACTTTAACATATCGCCATTGAGCAGCGGATTCGTAGGATGGCTCTTCATTGACTCGAAAAACTGTTTGTATTTACGATGGAACGCGGGTCGATTGATTTTGTAGCGGGTCCAGCTATGGAAATCAACGGTAAGCATATACTAGACAAAACCCGAATTATGGCCAACACGGACTCGATTTCTCTGAAATATAGTCTGTACAAACAGAGCGTGCGTAAGGTTGGAACTTTTCTCAGTATGGTACACCGAACACGGCATGACTTACTCTACCAAGTTATCACACAAGCTCTTCTCCGGTACACTCATCAACAACGATATTAGCACATTCTTGGTGATTCCCGACTCGCTGAGTGTATGTAAGATTTCGGTCAATTCGGGAGAAGGAGGATCCAGGGTGATGCGTGCTTTGATTTTCGGATGTTCGATGATCGCTCCGGATGCAGGAGAAGGTCCATCCGATGGAGATCCCGCCGCTTGTACGTTTGAGTAGTATAATGGGACGGGGGGCGTATGAGTCTGGTTGGCGGCAGGTGAGGAAGCCTACAGAGAGTCATATGTAACTAGTCATCAGGAAATGACGAGACCCAGGTGTCTCTTTGAACTTACCTGACTATTGCTTTCATGCGCCTTTGGGTGGAATACCTCTTCTCCAGCACCACCACTGAGCATAGCTCTTACGTCTACGTCCACCCTTTGATAGCCATTCCCTGCATCGTCAATTGAAACGGGGACAGGCGTGCGTGACCCGCTACTTCTGATCCGATTCCGAGCAGAAACAGCAGGCGGTGCAGGTGCGATAGGGCGCTGATGATATGCGCCGTGCTGATTCTGTCCCTGAGGCTGCTGAGCCTGCTGAGGATGTAGATGTGTATTATTGGATGCTTGATTGCCATTAGACTGGCTCAACGATCCGTGCGAGTTGTCGGAATGTACATCGCTAGTGCTACCAGTGGCAGGAAGTCGGGTGATCAAAGACGAAAGAATGTCCTCGATTCGCGTCAAACGGGCTTTGATGTCAGCTTCATGGCTGTGTTCAGAAGTGTCGAATCAGTTCATCGGTACGCGTCTGAGATAGCAGAAGCTTCGACTTACACGGCAGGGTCTTCAACACCGTTGATGAAAGGGCGACAAAGGTTTGGAACTTTTCTCGCAATACATTGCCCGCAGGGTTCGCCTCGATCACACTATGATTTTGCAAGAAGGTTATTTCAGCAACTGGTAGCAGACGGCGGTAAAGCTGAAGCAGACCTTCTGTTTTCTGCGGTGGCACTAATGAACAAGTATCAGACATCGTGACGAAGGAAAGGTAGAAAGGATGTGGAGCATACCTCTACGCAACTAAAATGCACTCGATTCCTCTTTCCCTTTTTCCCAGACCCGCCGCCTTCAGTACCGGAATGCATGGAAACACTGCCTTCCCTTCCTCCTCTCCCGCCGAAACTCGTGCCATATCCCTGCTCGCTATCTTCATCGTCCGCTTTCGTCGAGTTTCTGTGGACCGAAAGGATTTTGGTAGCTGTGGAAAGGGAACGACCTCTTTTACCGGTCTCGGAAGGCTGCTGTCGACCTTCGTCGTGGTCGGTATCATTGTCTCTATCATTCAGGATTCTGTCTATGCGACTGTTGTTCGTTCCATTAGACTCTACACGTCGAAGTGGGAACATGGACGGTCCGGTGGAGGACACGCCAGTTGCAGACCCTGGTCGCTGACTTGCTGGATTTCCCGGTTTCGCCGCAGCTGATCCTGGCACCGCATTTGTAGGCCTCTGTGTGGAGGACTCTGCTTCAACTTCTCCTTCATTCGTCTTCTTCTTCTTGACCGGTCGAGGCACCTTGCCTTCCAAATCCGCACTCAGGCCCGAGAGTACCTCTGCATTAGTGGAGACGAAACTCGCCAGACTCGGCAGTCCAGACGGAGGATTGGTTGAGGCGTAGTATGCTGTCCGACTCGATTCGTTCACCGATGATAGGCTCGTTTGCCCTGGTTGGCCAGCCATCGCCTGAAGCTTGCGTTTCCTGGCAAGATCCTGGTCCATGCTGACACGTCCTTTGTCAGACGCAAACCTGCAGCGAAGTTACGCGGTAATGATGCGGTAATAGTTGATTGCGAAGTATCGGCAGTTGCAACGATGACGATAAAGCGCGAGTCCTGCTGATCGGCGGATGTTCCTTCCTTTGATATAGCCCTATACCCCTGGAGTAACCTGGAACCTTGCTTGAGCCTGCTTGAGCGGACGGGTGCTTTACGCGACGGTCGGTGCAGGTTAAGACGATCGAAAGGCCTTGTAAATTCCTGTGAATCTGTGAGCGAATAGTCTGCTCGAGTACTCGAGCGAATAACAAGTTGGCAGAGTCTGCTCAACAACAACTTGAGCGATATCTGCCCAACCAGAAGAGACCGAAAGAGGTGCCACTGGTTGGAGTAACCCTGAGGCCCAGGGGAAGCTCCAGGGGAGGACACGGACAGCTACACCGACCGAGCTACATACAGTACAGAGTACAGGGGAACATTTCCAGCCTTCTAGCCGACCTGATATTTGTATCCGCATGCTGCTGCATTCATCATTCATATCATGAGAGCTAGGTACAGCAAGAGCACACGACGAGCGCAGCGGCTCTAGCATCTCAAGTCATCATGAGGTCAAGTTTGAGCAGCTACTATATTGAATGGTAATATAGGTGCACATAGACAACGTGTGTTTAGACTATTACTAAGTATGACAAAATCGCTAGCAATAGCGCATGAGAAAGCGTCCGTGTACGTGAGCAGAAAACGACATGACGGTCGAGATCGTTCACGTATGTAGGTAGTTGGCGAAGGTTATCCCGACTCCAGATTATCGCGGCCACTTAAGTCCAACGTTTCAAGCATAAAAGACGACCGATCATCGCAAAATACTCTCCCCTTCTTCACCGCTATGGATCTCGGAACTCTCAGAGTCGTCTTGTGTGACTCCGAGATAGTATCCAGTTACACTCGTCTTGCGCAAATGACGCCATTCCCCACGGGTTTGAACAGCTTTCGGATCATGAGCGTCGGCCGAAGGAGCAGTCGCCTTTGTCGATTGAGGTAGGTTTTCGGGCTGGTCTTCAACAAAAGGTGAGGGAGATGTCGCAGTGATCCGGCCAGGAGGCATCATGCTTCCTCGGCGAGCGGAAGGCCGAGGCGTGAGGTTTTCCATGTTTTGCGGTAGCATAATACTGCCTTCACGGACGGCTGGCTGAGAGGCTAAAGTTGCCATGCGATCAGGAGGCATCATACTGCCTCTTCGCAACATTGGTTGTGGAGCTAGAATCACCGGAGACGATCGATGTGACTCGGGATGTACAAGCAATGGTGGAGGTGTAACCAGACGAATCGTCCTGGGAGGAGGCGAAAACGCGAACTGTCCATCGTCAAGGACACTGACTTCATCTGAGAAACGAGCGCTAGGCCGCCTTTGACCCTCCCCCAGCAATACAGATGGCATCGGCATCGGTGTTTGTCCTGCGAACCGGCCCTCCACGTTTTCGATTTCTTTCAGTAATTCAGGAGAGATTGGCTTCCTACGCGTAGATGGCTTCTGTGCAATCGCAGGTACTTCAGCAGTCTCTCCGGTAACATTCTCGCGAGTAGCCGTTGGCGAGAGCGATGGATCGTTTGCATCGGCATCGACAACAGCAGGAATCTTCGATATTTCCCGAGGTGAACCGAATGCTTCGCCACCTAGATTAGGCGAGAGTGAACCCATCCTTTGCCTTGATTGTTTCCCAACGGGAGGCGCAAGCAAGATTCCTTGCGTGCTGTACTGTTTATCTCCACCACTCGTCTGTCTGCCGGTTTCACCTCCCATCATAGAGGGTCGACGAGGTGCAGTAGGCAGTCTCCTGTAGGGCCGATCGGGCGTGAGGTTCAACGGTTGTACGGGTTCAAGGAGAAGATCATCGTTATAACTAGCATGTTCGCGGCTACCTTCGTCCACGTCTGCAGGCACAGAGGGTTGGCTCCAGACCGAGGACGTTCGTCTCTCCTCCTGTGTTGAGCTCTGAGCAAAAGACTGGTACCGAAGACTTGCGCCTTGAAGTTCAGCGATGCCTTCTTGTTCCTCGTCAGAATCGTAGTCTTCTTCCGAACATTCACGTTCGCCTGTACCGTGAGTACTGTAAGAAGAAGGCAAGCTGATGCGTGGATCATTGATTGCCCCTGCTTGCCAGTCGAAACCCGAGCCTCGACGACTAATGTTGGCGGTACCGGGGGGCTTTGTCGCAGTTGGACTGATATCCGGCTCAAACTTGTATTCATCCTTGTTGTCCATGCGACTATGTTGCTGCAAGAGTGGGTACTGTGGAGAATCGGAGAAGTCGGGCAAAGTGAAAGGTGACAAATTGATCTCCACCTTGTGGGCTTTGTACTGGCCCAGGTCACAGGGTCCTGTAACACTTCGCTTCCGCAAAGTTGGTCGAGACAACACCGTCGAAGGTAGCTCCGGGGTATGTAGTCCTCGTTTGTCTGCCTGGTTGCTGTATTGAGTTTCGATCACAGAGCGTCCGGAAAGCAAATCTCGACGCAATTCCTTGACTCGAGGCGTCGCTAATCGCGGAGGCGTTGGAGTCCATCGGCGAAAGTTGTTTCCAGGTGCTCCTTCCCCGCGCTCTTCTGCTCCTCGGCCTATCTCATTCCTGAGAGAAGAGCTTGCCGGTCTGATTACACTCACTGGCCGAGAAATATCACGGATCGATCGGGGCTGTGAACTCTGAAGCGATCTGTGCACATTCTGATTGATTACCATAGGGGATTTAGGAGATGGCGCCATCTTGAACGACGGCTCGTACGGTAAGGATTCCGCTACTGTGCTGAGTTGTCGTTCTGGAAGCGGTAAACCAGATCTAGATGCTGCCGCTCGAGCTCGGGCCTCCTCCATTGAAATCAACGGCACAGCTGTTCCTGCCATTTCGCCTGGAACAATAACACCGCGGGCTTGAGGCGTTCCAACGATTGCCTTTTTGAGATTACGCTTTCTGAGAGGCGGTGGCAGCGGCGCACGTGGCTTGTTGGCCGACTGACTGTCGCTGCCCTCTTTTCGGTTGTAGTATGCGACTGCTTCACCTGGCTGAGCAGGTCCAAGTGCTGAATATGCACCTAGCGAGTAATCGTTGTCCACCGTTGACGACGTCACAAATGTTTTGGCTAGGAATCTCGCTGGTCTTGGAGACTTGGGTTCCTTTGCCTTGGAGAAAAGGCGGCTGATGGCGTTTCTTTTCACCGGACTGCGTTGTGCCGATACGATGGGAGCAGGGAGAGGTGTTGCTCTGTCAACGTCGGAGTTGCTGTCTTGATCGTTTACTTGCAACCGGCTCAAGTTGTTCGGTTTACGAGCGTATCCAAGGACGGGAAGAATGCTATTCCTGCCGACCTCGGAAACCTTGTCCCACACACTACCCTTTCTGACGTGCTGTATCTTTGACGAGCCGTCCTCGCGCTGTGCATATCCGCGGCCCATCTGATGGCCCTCTCGATTGCCAAGCATACCACTGAAAAAGTCACTCGGAGCATAGCTGTAGCGCGCTGGTACTGAGATGGCTTTCAATGGTCTTTTCTCCTGGTTGTTATCAAATGACGCTGCTGCCTTTCGGCGGTTCAGTTTCCAGAGATAGTAAAGCACGGCCAAGATAAGCAAAGCCAGCAAGCCAAGAAGTCCTGCGTAAAGAGGGTTGTATACGGGACTATTCGGTCGAGCAATGGCATTCTGTTCGGATCCTGCTCCTCCAGCGACAGCGGTACTGGTATTTTTTGATGCAGTGGCAGGCGTTGAAGCAGAGACAGGCGTGGAAACAGGCATGCTAGAAGTCCATCGAGACAGAGTTCCATTATTGCTAGTTGGCAAAGGTATCGGTCCTAGCCCGTGAGACAAGTTTCCCGACGCCTCTGCAGTAGAGCTAACCAACGTGGAAGAGGTGGATATGTTTAGAGTCGAAGAGCTTGAGATATTCAAAGTTGAAGAGGACGAAAATGCGGTGGCAGCTGAATTCGCAGATCCTATGGAAGATGAACCGCCGAGCCGAGTACTAGATCTTGAGCTTCTGCTTGAGACCCTTGAGACCGTAGCTGTGACAATAGCGATGAATGGAAAGCGCCAAGACGAAGGAGCTGTTACTGTCTTGGTAACATTTGGGACCACTACCAACGGCGGTAAGCTGTGAGTCCAGTTCGCTGGATTGCGATGCATCGTAGAGACAGTGACTAAGAGAGGTCTAGGCTCGAGAGTAAGGATTAAGTTACCGACAAGGATTAGTACGAAGGCACACTGTAACATATATGAATCGGAATAAACTTACATCCGATAGTTTGAACCGCACTCGATTCAGACCCGATCCACCTTGATAGGTGGGGAGATGATTCCTGGTATTCTGATCAAGAAAAAGAGAGTATCGCAGATATCAAGAGTCACGTACTGCGTCAAGCAGTTTCTATCCCCTGATTGAGGGTGTTCCAAGAGGACGATGACGGAAGAGGTTTTTGCCATCAACCTCTGCATGCTGCATACACGTTAGCTATAATGATGATGGAGGTGTTGAAGCGATATCTACTCACGATTCGGGCGCACCCATTTTGCCGGAAGCAGGCTCCAGAGCTCCAGAAGCTATTATCCAAGAGCGATTGATCATCATATTCCATTCGCGTTCTGCATACTGCATGACTCCCTGCATTCGTTCTACCATTCACAGATACGCAGACTGTGTTGAACATATATCAATAGTAGGAGTGGGGAAGACTTGAAAGAATTTACTTCACATCTGGAGAAACGACCACAAGCCTTGTGAAGGTGAGTGAGAGTCTCACGTCTCCGGACCACGAACTGATCATACGTTATGGCAGTCGAATCATGGACGACATGTCCAGTCAGAAGTCCACTCCACCGGAAAAGGAAGGAGATCGCTCTCGTCGGCTATCCTTACATCGCAAAACACCATCGACCGGTGAAAGTGTCAAGTCAGGAGCCTCCAACTCTTCTCCGTCACCCAAAGCGTCGACGCACCGGAACCTTCTCAAGTCACCAGCAAAGAAGGCCGCTGGGTTGATGAACGCCATCACTCCCGCTAGGAGAAGCTCCGACAAGCAATCGGCCAACTCGCAGTCCGACATCGCATCGCCTAGTAATATAGAATCTGGAGCTATGCCCGCCTCTACTGTCGAAGCGGAAGCCATAAAGGATAGCCGGAATCCTTCACAGAACGTTTCGACTACTCCAGAAGCAACCCAGAGCTTGGAGTCCTTGACTATGGAAGACCGTACATTGTTGAAAGCCCGTGAAGCACAAAGTGACATCAAGTCCACGACTCCTACCAATCCACCATCCATCATCTCGGGTGGAAAGCTTGCGATCAACAGATCTACGCCCCGTTCTCCACCATTACTTCCTCCCCGATCAATCTACGAATCGATGAAGCCTACGCCCCCAAGACATGTGGAGGACGTCGCGGACATAATCGCAGATCCTGCATCTAGTGACCATGTGGTTGAGCCGGAGTTGGTTGCGATCGAAGACGCGGAACCTCGTCCACCTCCGTTAATCTATGAAGTGGAAGACACTCCAAATCGATACCCGACACTACCGATCGATAGCAAGACAGGGTGGGATACGAGTGCACAAGTGCAGCCGGCGGACTACAGTATGTGGGATGATACAAATTCAGTGCCGCTGAATCTGCTTAGTGAGGAACATGCAGTCGACAATAGTAAGCCATCCTAGCATTCGCCATGCCATCTGCTAGATTTCCAATGTTTTCTAGGTTTGAATACGAGCGATACCATCCAAGGATACCATTTTTCGTCAAGAAACTCCGACCTCGAGACACATGGCATGTTAGGACCGGGCATGACTTATGTGCGCATGCTACGAAACGGTATGCATGCAGGGCATCAAGTGGTTGCGGTCCAGCCAGAAGTAGGCCAGAACACAGCCGAAAGGTCGTCAGACTTTATGAAGGGCACTCTGCAGTGTCTACCCCGTTTTCCAGAAACCTCAGCGCATTCGTCATCATCCAGCAGATGGCTTTTCTGTCTCGACTGCTCGGGGTGGTTCCGTCTTATCGCGGGGAACAGCACGTCTACGAGCTTTTCAAAAACCTTCGAACTTTCCGGCGATCTTAACGGGCAACCTGAGGCAGGGACCGCGCAGGCCAAGATCAAGGCGATACAACAAGCCATAGCTCAAGGAAGTCACGAGCATCGCCGATCACACCACTTTCATCAAGTCTCGGATTCAAGCTCGCGGCCGGTAGACCAAGATGTCGATTTCCAAGATGCAGGGATATCAATCGGATCGACAAATATCGGGGGAATGTTATCCAGCTTTCATTGCTGTTATTGCGGAATATACCTTGCGTATGACCCAAAGCCTGCTATTCCGTCCACGTATCCCCCCGAACTGCTGAAAAGGCTCTTCGATCGCGAGCCTTTACCAGGAGATAATAGTGGTGCCGGTATAAGGTATTCCCGGGCCCTAGACTTCCTTCACGCGTAAGTAATCCAGATATCGCGCACGGTAGCCACTGCTTATAATCGCCTGATCGCTTTCTAGGATGCTATACAATATCCTAGTGGGGAAGCAGCCGTCATCGGTCAAGGCTGATGTCAAGAACTTTGTTGATAAGATTGGGTTTGACCAGGTTGGGTACGTTTCCGATCGGCTCGAGATGCGGAATACTTATACTAACACCCTACACCGATGGCCGTATTTCAGGAAAGACCTCATGACAACATCAGGATTCAACTTGATCGAGGTGGAAGAAGAAGAAGTGAAACGGCCTAGGTGGGCGCTATCCATCGACGATGATGCCACCAATAAATTGGCTCGAAGGGCCTGGTTGGAGTTGGAAATTAGACTGATGTCACTTGGCAATTGTATGTCGATGGGAAGTACCTTGATCGGTGGCTCGGCTTATGCATCTAACGCATTATTATGCTCCATTCAGCTGTCGCACTAAAAACCCAAGATCTATCCAGCACGGTATATTCAGGACTGACGAAAGCCATGCCACTCTCGAGCCCTACAACTGGACCGGAGGACCGAAGGAATGTTTTGGACGCTAGTAAGCCTCCTGTCATTTGTGGCCACATATATCTATTGATAGTTGACATTGAAGCGTATTCATCAGCCTCTCTGAGTGTGCAAACTCGAGAAGAAGCATCATTGGCTTTTCGTATCTCTAGTGACGAGATTGGCTGTTCCCTATCCGATACTGCAAATGCTATAGGTCACGCTGTCATCAATCAAACGATATGCAATTCCAAGAGAACGCCACAAATTATGGATGCCTTCGAGATTCTGGCAACGCATGACGATACTCAGAATTTCTTTGGAGCAGAAGAAGCGGAGAAGCTACAGAGTAGCTTTGCGACCCTCAAATCTAGCGGGTTCCCAACCTCGGGTAAGTTAGCTTTTCGCCGGAAGATGAATTACACCCGCGATGTTGACCCCATCATGCCTTCTCAATGTAGAGGATATGAATAATGCCTACGCCTTTCTTTCGGTCAAGGGAGATCTTGTAGTCAAGCTGGAGAGTTCCGAAAGTAGCGCTGCCCTCTTATCTGTATTATTGCAGGTGGCACGCCAGATTTTGGGAATGCCCGAGAACGAACAACCTGCCGCGCAAGCCTTGTCGCCAGAACAACGAAAGCACAGAGAGGAAACGCTCGGAGCTCTACAGACGCTCGCCAGCGGCTATGGCAACGCGGAATTCCTCAAGGCAGTCGAATCGCTTCGAGAGGAAGCGTTGGAACTTTCGGATGCACTAAAAGTATTGGAGATAAGTGACGCATCGAGCATTGCTCCGGAATTTTGGGAGATGTAAGTAGCCAATCCGCTCTGCGGTCTGTCGTCCTAATTTCAATCCTTTGCACGTTACATAGCCTTTACAAATCATATGTGACTGATGTAGGTCGATGAATGCCTTGCCGCCGATTTTTTTGTTTATAAGTTGTTTGCTTAGGTTCCCGAATCATTCCAACGGACCAAAGTGCAGAACGCATTCGACGTAATCGCCAAGCGTCTCAATCCGATTGGCTTGAGCGAGTTGCTTAGCACCGGGAAACCCATGGCTTCCGTCCTACCTGCTGGTCTCTTCAATATTGGGTGAGTGCAGTATGCCAGTTTAGATAGAGCTTTGCTTACCCTACGTTATATGACGACAGCAATACATGGTCAGTTTAGTGTCTTAGCTCCCACACATTTCGTGAACTTGTTGACTGACATTACAAGAATATCAGTTATCTGAATTCTTTACTGCAGGTAAATACTCAGCTATGTATAGTGGCATCTAATTAAATACTAATCAGATTATCTTGCACAGTACCTTTATGCCATCCGCGATCTGCGTCTTGGCCTCGAGGCTCGAAAGATGGATACTGTGAAGCCGATAACAGAAAGTCATATTGTCGTCGGCGGCCGAGCTGTAGCTGAAACTGAGCTTGAACGCTCTCGACGATGTGAGTTGTAGTACTGATCAGTCCCAGTCGAGTAGGAGGCTAAATTTTCGGGCTTGTAGTTGTTCAAGAACTTGTCCGCTTGTTCCAGAGCTTGGATGGCTCGCAAGAGAATGCAGTCCGTCCCGAGAAGGAACTCGCCTATCTTGCGCTAGTCACCGCTGCAGACGAGGTGAACAAAGACCCGCCATCTGACATGCCATCGGGAGCGACAGACTCAACCCTCGTCAACGATGAACCCATGGAACTCGACAATGACTTGACCCAGTCGACTCCGGAAGCAGGCAAGTCCGTACTCGGCAAACGTTCCACTGAAGAGAGAGATCTACCCGAGGCGTCGGTCACAGAAGCCTTGCGGGAGGGTGACACTGCAACGGATATACCTGCATCTGCTCCGACTACAAACCCGCTGCCCATGAGTCCATCCGAGAGCCATCGGCAAATCAAACCACTGCGTGCCACGTCCCACAACGGCGTGCAATCGCCACCTGCTGTGGAGCAACCGGCACCTTTGGAGATGGAAACGTCCGCTGGATTGACGGAGTCTGCTCTAGTTATTGACCCTGAAACAGCGCCGGAAGTCGGACCCATGCCACCACCATTACCTCCTCGTCAACACCGGCCCTCTATGACATCGGACATGATGTTTGGTGAGTGGATTCCCAACTAGAGTTTGCGTCTTTAGCTAAAGACTTGTGATTCTAGGTCAACAACATGATATCTCTGAATGTATGGATAACGTCCTATTTCAGGTTGAGGCCGCGCTGTCTTCGTCTGGAGATCGAAGTACGACGACCAGTGAAGACAACCTCGTTAAAAGGTAAGCTTATGTGATCCGGTTCCCAGTGCTGACTGAGCGCTGAATCATCTTGAATCGCCCAGACTGTTCTACGGTAAAGCACGTCAACAATTGCTACTTCCCACGAAATCTGCAGACGGACCTTCTGCTACAGACTTGGTTCCTCAGCCAAGTGTCGAAGTCGTCTTTAACAACATACTGCTCAGCGTCAACGAAGATCGTGGAATGGACTTGTACGACAAGCTACACGACGTTTATTTTGGTCTAGATGACATTGAGATTGACGGTGTCAAGGGGAAAAAGTCGGAAATGCTGGAGACGTTGCCGCCGTTGCTGCACATACAGCTTCAGGTAGGTGTCAATCTGGGCCGATATCGTGCGCGAATGGAATACTGACTCTATTTATCAATTTATCAATTCAAGCGAGTTCAATTTGACCTGGAAACCAAGAGGTACGCAGTTGAACCGGTCCGCCAACGAGCGCTTTTGCATCGCTGACTCACCCTGTCTTCCAGTGCTTTCAAGTCGAACGCATACATCAAATTCGCCGAAATACTCGCTCTTGACAGATTCTTGCCTTCCGCAAACCACGAAAAGCGAGAAAAATCAATGGCAATCACTAGACGGATCGCTTCTTTGCGCGCAACCCTAAATGAATTGCAGTACAGCAAGGTATGCCCCGTCTGACTTCATTATCAGTCGAATCCGCCAGCTCACACCTCGATATCTTGTTTCTCTAGTCTGGGCCGATCGCGAACGATTTGACGAATCTGAAGGAAGCCCTCTTCTCCCTCGACCCAGAGCAAGAACGATTATATTCCGCGCTGGAAACTGAATCCGCTCGTGTCAAACAAGCAGTGAATGAAGCCGAGAAGGAGATTGTAGCCCTGAGGGCTGAATTGGACGCGTTGTGGGAGGAGGACAGGGAGTGTGAATATGAGCTGTCGTCTATCTTTATGCATCGAGGTGGGTACTCGGAACAGTCTACCGGCTCGAATGTATCTGATCTCAAGCATGTTTTCTTCTACGCTGTTTCCTGTAGGATCCGCCGGGTTTGGGTAGGTAGTCGCTCGAGAGACGAGTAGTTCCGAGACTTACATGTTCCCTCTGTTCTCTTGCTAGACATTACTGGCTGTACCAGCGGAACCTACCTGATAATCGTACGTTATTCGATACTCACGAATCACCGAGCGTTGCTAAACCCCTCGCATCTCCAGCCGACCAATACTTCCAGTACAACGACGAAACAGTCCGTCTCGCCAACCCCAAAGAAGTACTGCAAGATACGACGGGGAGCAATGCGAACCCCTACCTGCTAGTATATGCGAAGAAGAACAGTGGTGCTATAGAGGTGATGACGAAGGAACGGAAGAAGTTGTTGGCGGCGGCTCAAGACGACATGGTGACCGAAAAGTAGAGCATGAATACATAGTCAAGTATGAGTATGATAACGTGCGTAGTAATATTTGCATACTATAGAAGAGTTGTATTATATCCTGAGAAACGAGAATGAGGTGATAGCCGTCATCAGCTTCTCTAACATACCTTGTGCAGCGCAGCTCATACGCGGAGGCCTGATGAACTACTCGCTTGAGCTATGCAGCGCAGTGACGAGCTCAGCGACCATACCAGGTACTACAGTGCACTTGTCGGCTTCTGAGAAATGAGAAGACAGGGCTTGTTATCTTTGAGACAATGTGTGACCAACTCGGTGTGATCGACGTGAAAGTTGGAGGAGGAGCATCTATCTTTTGGCTTTTGAGCCCGTCTCGGTTCGGTTCTTTGCGGCTGGGCCACGCACGCACACAGCGACCTTGCTCTCACAGTATATATAGGATGGACCGGTGCTCACGGCAGCGGTGATTTACCTGCTGCTTGGTTCATCTGCACGCCATCATCAGTCCTACGATATCTCACCAACATGGCGGACCGAGCCGAGCAACAACATCGCAGCGGGAAGCCGCAGTCAAACTATACTATGTGAGTAGCGGTATCACTTGTGGCTCCGCTCGATAGAGAGGCTGAACTCACGGTTTTCGTCTAGGATCCAATTCTTTGAGTGGTACCTCGTAAGCCTCGTTGGTTTGGTCACCATCTCGTGCTTTCTGTATTGATCATTAGGAGAACCCTGTTGCAGCCGGAAGACGGAAAACACTGGACCAAATTCTCCAACGAGAGTGAACGTCTCGCCAGCATGGGTATCACTGCAGCATGGTTACCGCCAGTCTATAAAGGCGGAGGTGCAAGTGACGTCGGGTACGGCACCTATGATCTCTGGGATCTTGGCGAATTCGATCAGAAGGGCACCAGGCGGACCAAGTACGGCACTAAAGAGGAGTTGGTGAACGGTATCAAGACGGCCAAGGAGCATGGGATTATCACCTACATCGACGCCGTTCTCAACCACAAGATGGGTGCCGATGAGAAGGAAACTTTCTTGGCTACAATGGTGGATCAGAACGACCGTGAGAAAGATGTTGGCGAGATGCACACCATTACTGCTTGGTCCAAGTGAGTAACCTGCCGCTCAACTACCAACGCAGCGGGATAAAGGCACTCACTCCTGTCATTCTAAAGATTCACCTTTCCCGGACGGGACGACAAGTATTCCTCGATGAAGTGGAATTTTAACCATTTCTCAGGGTGCGATTACGACGCGGCAACAGAGACCAAAGCGATTTTCCGCATTCAAGGTGATGGGAAAGCTTGGGCTCGTGGAGTTGACAAGGAGAATGCCAACTTTGATTATTTGATGGGTATGGACCTTGATGTGAAGCATCCGGAAGTAAGGGAGGAATTGTTCAAGTGGGGTATGTGTTTCGTGAGCTTGGCCCGTGTATGCGGTGACATCGGCTGAACTTCGGATTGCGGGGTTAGGCGAGTGGGTCTTGAAAGAGACCGGAGCGTCCGGGTTCCGGTTTGATGCAGTCAAGCAGTAAGCAGGTTTGCTAAACTAGCAAGAGGACCGTTTCTGATATAAAGGCCGTTACAGCATCGACGTGGGCTTCATCCGAGACTTTGTAAAACACGTCCGTGAAACATCGAAATCAGACAACATCTTCTGCTGCGGCGAATACTGGAACGACTCGCTTGAAACGACTAGCAACTACCTTACGAACATTGGCGTCCAATTCACGGTCTTTGACGCACCGTTGCACTACAACTTTAAAGAAGCAGGCGATGCGAAATCCGCGTACGACTTGAGGAAGATTTGGGACGGGACAGTTGTTCAATCTCGGCCCGTGGATGCTGTCACTCTGGTCGATAACCATGATACACAGGTCGGACAGGCGTTGCAGAGCTGGGTCAGTTCAGGGTTCAAGCCTCTTGCGTACGCTATGATCTTGTTACGGACAGCCGGGTATCCGTGTATTTTCTACGGCGATCTATACGGTGCGTTTGGCTTTGGCTCGGGTCTTGACAAGGGACCTGATTTGGGTTGGCGTGTTTTTTATCAGGTTGCGGTGGCAAGAACCCGCAGGAACCAGTCACCCAACTGGAAGACTTTATCCGTGCGAGGAAGCTGTTCGCGTATGGTGATACTCGTGAGTTTTGCGCGAAGTGCTCTTGAGAATAGAAACTGATATACGCTTGTCTCACAGGGGATTACTGGGACCATCGTGAGTGATTGTGAAGCATCAACTCACGACTTCAACTTTCATCACTGAACCGTTCTCCTTTCTATAGCCAACTGCGTAGGATGGGTACGAACAGGAGGAGTGGAGAACCACCCCGACGGCTGTGCTGTACGTTCCACCTTCCTTCCATCACCTTGGCCTAAAAGGCATCGAACTCACACCTAATGTTGGCAAAGGTCGTGCTCTGTAACGGCAGTGAAGGCGTAAAACGAATGGAAGTCGGAAAGGTAAGCACGCTCTCACCTCGGTTGTTTCTCGATGTCAAAATACCCTGTGCCAACTGAATTTTCAACATCGATTGACAGGAACATGCGGGTGAGGCATGGACCGACGTCTTGGGCTGGCACACGGGCGAAATTACTATCGGAGAAGGTAAGCACCCTGCCCTCGCTCTTGCCTCTCCTTTGCAGATGGGTCATAACCGATATCTCTGGGCTGGGAATAGATGGATGGGCAGAGTTCCGGTGTTCCGCCGAGTCAGTCTCCATTTGGGCCCACAAAGATGCACAGGGGCGGGATGAATTCAGTGAAGCTCAGCAGCAGCAGCAGTAGAACCATTGATGTTCGCTGCTCCATTAGAAAACGAAATCGGTACGACGAGATGTATATATGTATATACGCCACTTATCGTGTTCCCTATGATCATTATAGATGGCCTCCTCCTGGTGTATTCACTTGGCTACTGAAACTCGATCATCACCCACGTATTATCCACCACCTTTTCATACCCCAATCCACAAAACCACTGCATTGTCACGGAATTATACGCCTCGCATTCTGCATGCATTCGGAACGTCCCATTCCTTAATAGACCGCTCGTTAAGGCGTTCGCGGCGAGGTGTGTACGGACGACGTCGGCGAGTTCAGAGACGACGAGTGAGCCGAGTCCGAGACGGCGGTAGGATGACGCGGTATGTAATGCGCCTACAGAAACTGCGGATGGCAAGGGACGGTGAAAAGTGTATCAGCAGCGGTCAAAGGTCATTGGTAAGAAAACAAGGAAAGAGGGCGTACAATCGGCATGCGTCATGGCCCACGATGCTAATTCATCTGTTTCCGAGTTGACGATGGCGACTGATAAGTACTGCCGAGACCTAACGTACTCGGGCGGGAACTTTATCTTGTTCGAATCAATAACCTGTAGTATCCAGGCATATGTATGATCGGTCGGGTGACTTGATTAAGGGGAGCAAGAGCAGGGAGAGAGGAGTGTGGGACTGACGATTTGTATATCCTTCTCCTGCAACGGCCGTATCCTGAACCCCTTCGGACAAACCACCTCCTCCGCGCTACCACCTACCAGCGAAACAACCCGTGCAGCCTTCGTACACAACCCATCATACGTCTTCCTGCCGGAAGTAGCCAGTGTAGGTGTCCAGCATTGATTGGTGCCGTGGAAGAATATCGAGGATGGCGAGCCGTTTCGTTGCTGCTTTGCGAGGAACGGCCGGAAAAAAGTGTCGCACATGGTTTGTAAGAGGTGAATACTCTGGTTGTCCGGCTGCCAGTGTCCGTCGTCCTTTTCTGAGGCATGTGTGGATGATGATGATGATGCTGGTACAATACGTGTTTCGCTAGATATCCAGAATCGTCCCCGTGAGCCGCTGTTTTCAGGTTCGTAAGTCCATAACATCGCCACACCCCATACCTTCTCCACTACCTCCTTCTTTTCTGAGTCCAGTTGAGCAAGGGTAGGTACCTCGCCAAACGTCATCACCTGTATACTATCCCCATGTGCCCTCCTCAATGCGGGGCCGATATCTTCTGCTCGTTGAACAGAATGCTGAATGATCGGTTGAAGGAGAAAGTAGAGGACGTGGATTGCCGTGGGCTGGTATTGCTCGTTTGCTAAGACTTGGCAAAGTTCGTACAGCTCGTAGTCGGGTATGAGCCGGGTGGGGATCGGAGTTCTTGTCATTCTGTGTTGGAGAGACTTTGGGTTGCTGACCGTGGGAGGGGCAAGACGGGAAGACAGATACTTGAGTAGTTGTCGAGAGAAATTTATACTTCCCTAATATAGGACACAGTCTAGTCATAATAAAACATCGTCTTCATGTTCTTTCGGACGCTCGGACTTGTCCGTGCGCGGGCGCGAGCCTACCAGGATGACGATCTCCACCTTGAAACCGGATACACGGCTTTGTGGTTTACATCTTTTCAGGTGCCCATTCGGAGAGAGTCAGACAGCCATTCAGACCATCTCACTGAATCACCACCCAGCCCGCTCAATCCGATAAAGGATGTTGCATTCAAGCGACATCATGAGAGTTCAGCTCTTTCCGTTCCTCGCCAGTATTCGCGATCTTTGCTCGAAGACATCCAATCCCTGCTGCTTGCCAGCTACGTAGCCAACCATGACCGGAACGGGCGAGCGGATGACTTTCAAGTGCAGACCAATGCAAATCCATGACACGCTGCGACGCGATAGCGTGTATTCACTCCATATAATTCATGTTTCTTCATCATCCAACGATTGCGTTTGTGTATATTCTTCATCGTTTCCCTCGCTCTACACGTCCGGCGAGTACCCATCTATTCGGCCTTTTTGGCGATAACAGCGGTCTACAAAGGGACGCATACGACTACCTTCAGCCATCTCATCCAGGGCAACAATGAGTGTGTCTACTCACAGTCTTGTGCTGGGCGTCAACAGACTCGTTGAAAGCGTTGATGTTTTGGCTTGCTTGCTTCTTGAGTTGCTCTGATGGACCGCCAATCACAGCGTAAGCTACGATCTCATCTGACAAAATGTGGAATATCGCGGCTTACCAAAGTCCCGGTTCTTGGCCTCCAACTGTGCCTGCAATCGCTGAAGTTCAGCCTGCGCGTCAACACCCTGCTTATCCACCGTGCTCTGCTTGGCAGTCTGAAGAGAAGAATTCGGCTCAGTGCAGCTCGAGCTCTTCGACAACGTGAAACTTACCTTGCCCTTGAGCACGTTGAGCTCATCCTGGATAGTGATCAAGTCAAGAGTGATGTAAAACACCCGTGCCAACAGCAGGGACAGGAAGAGCGTGGCTCCGGTCAAGTACACTACAAGGGAGAATAGACATCGGAAACGGTGAGCTCTCTACCTTTCCGTGCAGGCGGGACTGCATTCTCATACAGTTTCGCTGAGCGTAGAATTTCCTCGCCGAGCTGTCAGGCACACTAGGATCAGCTCCTGTTCCACGAACACATCGCGACCGGAAATGTGTGCCTCACTGGTTGGTCTCCACTCGAATGTCTTGGATACCCTTTTCCTGCTTGGCTGTCTGACCTTCCTGGGCGACCTTCAACATTCTCTGCAAGGCGTCCACGAAAAGGATAGCGACGAAGATGAACGTGATTTTCAACTGTTGCGAGGGTAGAGCCGTCTGAGCTGCGTGATTCTCTGATCGTTTCGTTGGATTTCCCGACTTACTCCGTATTGGATTTTGGCGACCTGGAAAGCACGTAAGACAGCAGTTTAGCGGGGTGGCCCTACTCCTCCTTCGAACAGCCGCACTCCGATGCACTCACGATTGGGTTCTCGCTCAAGAAGTGAAGGAATCTACGAGCGGTCAACCAGTCAATCACAAACTCGGTCACCGGCGACTGTCTTCCCTGTCGACTTACGCCTTCTTCATCTTGAATGGCATAGGTGCCACAATAGCGGCGAAGAGCATGAGCTCAGCGACCAAGAGGCCGAAACAGACTGTAAAAGCAATTGCAGGTGAGCCGCTTGTACCCGGCATCACGAGTTGCATTCGACTGACTGGTGTAGTAGAGCTGTTTGACATGGTTGGCTTTCCAAGTCAGAAATTTGTGTTCTCAATGCGCGCAATGGATTCAACTCACAGTCATTCTTGACGAGTTTTGTGTGTTATGCGGCTTCTAGTTGATTTTCGAAGGGACTTGACGGCAATCCTCGAATCACAAAAAGACGATATATTCAATAGACTACGCCGGTGACGCCAACTCGGACACTCGAAGCTTCAACGCCCGCTGATGTCATAATAGCCCTCGGCTAGCGAAAGGACTGCCCAGGCGCAGTTTGCGCTTCGTATTGGGCACAGCCCTCTTCCACTTTTCATACGTGTAAGTTCGCTGAAGATTGCCCAAGTTCGTCAAGCTCGTCAAGCTCATGTTGAACGATGTATGGAGACTAGGAAGGAGTAGCAGGATAGCCGTATGCTCGCTCGCTGAGCGCCTAACACAAGACAATTTTCCTCGTCCTGTGCGCCTGCCTCTAGAAATTAATTAGCAAACTCATAGGAAATCCCGTATAAGATCAGGTTCTACAACGTCTCCATGTGAACACCTTTCTTGGTATGAAGGCTCAAAATGCTAGGGAAGCATGCGATGTAACCATTCAAGAGTCACGAATAATAGCAAGGCAAGCTGCAAGGCATAGGTTTTCAACAAATGACATATAACGGTATTCATACATTATTATTTCTACAGAATGGTTAACTGCAGGAAAGGAGGATCTATCTGGATGGCAAACAATGATGATCAGCGTCCATTCAAAGTCCACAGATCAATCAATCCCGCCCATCCGAACAACCACACAAGAGCGCCAACACCGACTGCGCCAAAAAAGCCGAACACACACAGAGGTCCTCAGTTACCGTTGTAAAAGTTACGCGCATACCGCCGACGTTATGCACATCAGCGGTAATAGCACAGTGTGAATAATGATTAGTTGTGGGTGATCATCAGTGAGCCTCTGTGTGTTGATGTGCTCGCCATTTGCTGGCTTGCGTTGGAGAGGAGGCTCTTGTGGTGTGTTGTTCGAGACGAAACAGGGAGCAGGAGAAAGGAGGAAATGCTTACACTTTACCAACGGCCAAGCTTCCGATATCCATCGATGCGTTTGGCGTCCCAACGTCGAGTGTAATGTTCTTGCTTGAAGAGGCTGACACTGAAGAGCAGTAGAGCCTCGATATACCTCTCCTCTATATACGAAATTTCGCGCTTGAACTCCTGTGCGCTTTCAACATTCTTGGCTGATAATGCAAGATGCAGAATGAAGTGTAATGTATGGAGTAAAAGATAAACAACACCTTGTCAACGCGTTTCACATGGCGGAACATCACCGTTTGCCGTTCGTTAGAGAATGTTCACTGAACGCTCCTATGATATGTGAAGCAAATGTCACTTCTTCGTGCAGCAACTACCTCAACGAGCCGTCCATCAAAGCGATCACCGTACCATCATAACGCAGAAGCCTCTGCCGGTATTGCAACATGTCAACTCCTGCCGACCCAGTCAACCCGTCTCCCGGATTACCGTTGGTTCACAGCTACAGCTACCATTCCGCTCTGCCGGTTGAAGATGTGATGATGGTAAAGGAGGACGGAGAGAGCGTCAAGGAGACTTGGATAATGGGAATCGATGAGGCTGGCCGAGGTCGTAAGTCGCAGTCAAGTTGGGGAGGGTATATTGATGCTGAACGTAGCTCCGCCGTTCCTACGTCACAGCTGTTTTAGGTAAGAGTGCACGCATCCTGCTGGATCGCTCACATGGTAGTAATACAAAGCTTCTTCAATTTAGGACCGATGGTGTATGCGGCGGCGTATTGCCCGAAATCATTCCAGGCGGAATTGGAAGAACTGGGGTTTGACGGTACGTAGATTTGGGCTCATCAGCAAGCTGGTGGCAGGAGCAGGCAGCTTATGTTCTATTTCAGACTCCAAGGCTTTATCCCCTGAAACTCGGGACAGGCTATGGGTAAGCACTTCCATCGAAATGACCGATATCACAACAAAGCTCACATACAGAGTGCGCTGTCCACAGAACGCCTTCACGGAATACCCAACCCTCTGCTATTCATCCAACATTCTCAGTCCTCAAGATATCTCGAAACATATGCTGAAGCGGGTGCCGTTCAATCTGAATCGTCAGGCAGAGGCAGGCGGCACATGCTTGTCAAGAACGGTCGTACACTGAGCTAATCTGCGAAATGCTTTGCAGGAATCCACGATAGGTCTGATACGAGATACGCTACAGCGCGGGGTGAACATTACAGATGTAGGTCTCGATTGGCTATGCAGGAGAAACCTCAGCTGACTTGGGGTTATCAAAACAGGTCTATGTGGATGCCTTGGGGCCAGCTCCGGCATGGGAAGCCAAGCTCTCGGAAATCTTCCCGTAAGCCGTTCTTCCTCCTTCCTTGCATGGCAGATCGACTGAACCATTATCTCCCCGCAGTGAGCTCACATTCACCGTCCGACCAAAAGCAGACTCGTTATATAAAGTCGTCTCTGCAGCATCCATCATCGCGAAAGTAACACGAGACCGTATCATCGAGAACTGGATACATCCTGAATCACCCAGACTGCCAATGTGCCTCAAAGCGGTCCCTGTGGAAGGAGTACCAAAGGGGAAAGGAAAGAAGAAGGCTGTGGGAAAGAATGGCAAGGGCAAGGGAGCGAAAAGGGCTGCGGGTACTGATGCTGTCGATATGGATGACGAGGAAGTGCAGGAGCCGGTCAGGAAGAGACAAAAGTTGCAAGAATTCGACAGTGAAACGGTGACGGAAGAAGCTGGAAGTTTGGGTGTCGAGACGCCGATAGGAAAGGACGGGGATGATTTGCACGTCATGATGTGTGAAGAACGGGGTAGCGGCTATCCTTCAGGCAAGTATTTCTCCAAAGTACGCGTGTATACCCACTTACTGATCCTGGTTGCCGCGTAGATCCGAAAACCCAGGCATACCTGAGAGCTGCATTTGATCCCATCTTTGGGTATCCATCTATCGTGCGTTTCAGCTGGGGAACCGTGAAGATAGCCATGGACAAGAACGGCGTACCGTGCACATGGTCAGTATTGAATTTCACCCTCTCCGCCAAGGTCCTCTCGCTGATAGGTCCTCTTTATAGGATTGACGATCCAATACTAACGAATCGGATGAAGTTTTTCGATTCTGCACACGACCAAGGAAAGCCAAAGATGTGGAAGGAGATAGGTTTAGCCAGTGTGGGCGAGTTGTAAGAGCTGTGGAGATCGAGGACAGGCTCTAACGCCATTTGAAGCCAAGTTGTAAGGTATGCCAATATAGCGAAGGTATGATACACTGTTTGTACATGAGTATGGGGGATACAACAAAGAGGGCCAAGTAGCGCTCCAAGAGCGCCAATCTATCTCGCACCTGAGTCACAGAATCGGAGCCGCCTCGTGGTGCCGTTTACACCACTGTAGAGGAAATGAGTGTAAGCATAACGTATGGAATCAAGCGCGTCCGGAAACACTTACAAAGAACAGCGTTGATGCAGCCATCGTTCTCGGGGTTATTTGTGATCTGTGCGTATTCTAATGGATGAACGGTGGTTAGTTCACAACTTTGACCATGACGATAATGGAAAAACAACGTACTAGCCCAAACGACTTTACCACCGGTGGTTACCATACCGAGTTCCGCAACGTTGACCTCGATAACGGTACCCTTTGTCAACACGCCCAACTGAGTGAATAACGGTGACTGAGGATTCTTCTTCACGCCGATGATTTGTAGCTGGAAGGTGGCCTTCAAGTCTGGATGTGTGACGTTTGCCTTCTTGTATCGCATGGCCATGGGTCGAATGAATCGTTCCATTTTCACGGGTTTTCGAGTGAAACCTTCTCCGACGAAAGTAGCCTTGTTGACCATTCTCTTCCACGACTTGGACTTTCGAGAACCAGTCTTCAACACCTTGAACATTTCCTCCTCCGAAATTCCTCGGACCTTGGGCAAGGGAACAGAGTACTTTGCCGCCTTGTCCTTTCGACGTTCCTTGATGCTCGTTGAAAGCGCCTTTGCATCTCGTTGATTTTCTCGGTCGAGCAAGTATGTGGGCAAAGCACCTTCTTGAACCGCTCCATCGTCCTTGGACTTGACGTTTCGCTCGTCGTGTGCCTTGAGGGTCTTTTTGAGCTGGACCTTTTCGGAATGTCGCTTGGCGTGATGAAGCTTGGCCTTTATACCGTAGAGTTTCTGCGAGACCGCCGACGACTTGTGCGATTCTCGGGCAGTCTTCTTTCGCCTGTGAGTGACGTAGGAGTTGAGGCGTTGACGGGAAGGAAGCTCGAAAATATTGAACTTACTGTCGCTCTTCGTGATCCATACGCCTACCATGCTTCTTCCTGTGCTCTTCCATATACTCATTCTGGAGGGAGAGGAACGGATCAGAACCGATCGTAGATGCTGGAAAGGCTGCGGAAAACTCACTTGAGGCTACAATTCGAAAGAGCAGAGACGCAAGGTTCCGTTAGCATTGATAAGCAGAGACTATGTGAAGTGAAACGCACCATTTTGACTGTGTGATTTTACTTGACAAGGTGAGACGGACGATAGGGTAAATTTCTGCCAAGCTGCACCGTTGTGAACATTGATAAAGCCATCGATGATAGATGGTACGAGTCGCTGAGGTGTTAGGCGTTAGCAAAATCCCGAGAGGTCACGTGAAGACTTTGTCGGTCATTTTCAGCCATTTTCAGCTGTTTTCGGCGTTCCCGAACAGCATCCGCGCTATACTCGTTCAGCAGCAGCAGGATGAGGATGTTCCATATTTCATATGCTACTGTCGAAGTATGATAATGACAAGGAATGGAAGTTCAGGTGTATCAACTTCATCGACGTTGATATGCAACTTGAAGCGCATGGAGGATCAATAAGTTAATTATCTCGCCAGTCCATCGTCAGCCGCATATACCATGGATAGCGGCTCGACCTCGAAATCAGTATTTGACATCTGTTCAACGTGCAACGGTCTATCAGTATGGCGGCAGGAGAAGAACGAGTAGATGTTGATTCTCTGGAGAAAGGACAACAAAAGTATCCGCCTGGATCGTATATCGGAGGGGAACTCATTGTTCTGAACGCCAAAGCCGCCAGTGAACCACTCGTTTTCCATCTTTCTACCAAAAGTCGCCAAGGCCGCTCCAACCTCATCATACAATGTGGAAAGTTTCCAGCTCAACTGAATGGAAACAGTGTTTTGGAAGAAGCATACTCGTTCCTGGAAAGCAGGTTTCGTCAGTACATTCGTATTCAAGCAGATTTTGAGGGATTGGAAGTCCTGGATGTGGTTGCAACGAAGGGTAAACCCAAACGTATAGATATACGGTATGGTGTAGGCGGCGCAATTCTGGCCCAGGATGGAGGGGTCGTGCATATTGTGACCGATTCTGGTACGTAAAACCTCTAAAAGTCCCTCCAGTGTGGCAAGGTTGATTTGATTCGGTCATTCAGTTGCCAGTTGGTTCCCTTCGCAGAACTCTACAGATGAAGCCGACACGCAACAATCAGGGGGAGAACACGCTGCAACAAAGACACCTCCGGCCGCACAAAACAGTCCATTGGCTGCATTTCCGACCAGTCCGCCGACTAGCGAACCTCCGATGCCCGTAGAACAACGAAAACTCGATGTTTCGAATCAAAGTCGCGTCCGAAAACTTCAGAGTCGAGCAGTGGACTTGCCGTTGGGTGGCTCGAGTAATAAGAAGGTCAAGATTGAGCGAGTCTCCGTCAGCTCAGCGCTGCCATCGGATTTTCCAGACACGAACAGCAAATCCGTATCACACGACCGTAAATCAGTAACGCGCGTTCAACCAAATGCAGCCGTTTCCGATGGAGCTTCCCCACGAGTAAAAGCTTTTGATTCAGCTGCTGAGGACCAGCCTGTATTCACCGTAAGTCTTACTGGACAAAAGGCTTATAATCGGCGCAACCTAAGTCGTTTGCGACCCATCCAGGCGAATGCAAGAGCTCCGGCAGCAAGTAAACACACGGAACCGATCTCAGTCGAAGTAACATCCCGCACTCTGACAGGACATGTCGATCAGACAAAAGGTTTCCGCATATCTCAGCTTCTGGCAGACCCAACGCTACTCGGTCAACTGTGGTTTCACCAACGAGAGGCTTTACGCAAAGCCGCGGAACAGAAGTGGCTGCAGCGGAATCCATTATTCGCGCCGGCGGTGGTCGACGCAGAGGTCGATTCCGAACTGCCGATCGCGCAGAAATCACAGCATCCGTCCGGCTCGCGGAGCACTGAAGTGACAACCCCAGTGATATCGGTGCCGACAACCAATGCACAGTCTTCGCGCCACATTGGCACTGAGGATAACCTGTCTGCCCTGGCAGCAGAAGGTGGATTGGTTGTACCGGTATGTTGACAGTTCGATGCGTCTCGGCTTTTGGCTAACTTTCCTCATGACGACCCAGCGTACTCAAACTACAAGTAAACTAGTTTACACATCAGTAGAAAGGATGTATTCTTTGCAATCTGATCTTTCTCCGCTGGTAAACACCATTGCGCTGGTGCAGGACACGAGGGGGCCGAGAGGAATTGGACAGCGAGGTATGCATGGACTCTGTCGAATCGCTGCGGATCCTAGATCTTCTGACCGTTCAAGTTACTGGTGCTTCCAGGCGATATCTTATACCGATTCCGCCTCGTCGATCCAAGTCGCCCTCATGAGGGGCCTTGGCTTTCGCTCTTTACTCGTGACGAGGAGCGTCGGCTCCCTCCCAATATCTCACCGGGATCTGTTCTGCTTGTCCGCGGGGCCAAGGTGAGCCACAGTGTAGTGTCTAAATTGGCAGATCGGTTGATCAACCTCTTTTATGAGTTCCAGTTACATCGCGATAATCGTGTCGACTTGAAATGTCCCGCGCATGCCGACTGGACATACAGCTTACTCATCCGGGACACCTTCGGAAACTCCAAGTATATTGAAGGAGTAGGCAAGCGGCACATGGATACCCCGCCGTTATCTCGAATCGAGATGGACAAGATGTCAGAGCTGCAGCGTTGGTATTTCGCTAAATATCCAGCCCTACAGGGAGCTCAGGCATCGGGAAACAATGCTGTTGGAAAATTACAAACGACCTCAACCTCCAAGCGAGCTAGAACGTGGGGCTCAGTAAGCGATAGAGACTTCTGCGATATGACAGTGGAGGTGTGTACCTTTGTCAAAACTACTGGGCTTCAGTATTGTTTGCCAAATCTTACTACCGCTTCGCGCTTGTAGATACTTCATGTTCGCCAAGCTCTTTACCCGACGAAAAGGGAATTCATCGTAACAGATTATACCAAGAATGACCGCTTTACGTTCAACGAATATTCCACCGCGGAAATTCCGGAAGTTGGCTTCATCACGCTTCTGACCCTGTGGGATGCTGTCGCCCTTTCAGCCGACCTCAACGTGATCAACGATGGTGATATTGTGACGTTCCTCAATGTCGCTATCAAAGGTAGTTCCACGAGATATGGGATAGAAGGGAATGTCCGCGAAGGAACCGGTCTGGATGGTATTCAATATCGACGTTTCCGAGTATTGAATCCACAGACAGATGCTCAGGCAGCTGAACTCATACGGTATGTCCTTACTGGATAGGGTGCCGTGCTAAGGAGATAATGCTAACTGACCTTCTCGAGACCAGGCGTCGGGAGCGTCTCAAAGCGGAAACGCTCGAAAGGCAACGCAGTGAAACAATACCTGTCGCCCTACAATCTCACGTATCATCCACATTGAACCACCATCCCTTAAGCGTTTCAGAATCGATATTGGCCACATTCAAGACCAGATACAGCACACAGCCTTTCAGCAGTATCACTGAAATTCTACATAATCCGGTCCCGGACAATCGGTTCCGGTTGAGGGCTTGGGTTTGCAAGATTCAAACAAGAACGCTTGGGGCACAGGGAGAAGAGAGCAAGAATCTGAGAGATCTAGTCGTCAGAAGATGTAAAACGTGTGATCGCTAGTGAGTAGTTGTCCCATTGGTTAGTTTCAAGTCGCGTGTACTAACGCACTCGTGACTTCCAGCTTTGAGCAGAAATACTGCGTCTGGTGTAAAACGATGCTCTCCAACAACCTAGAATATCAGTACTTGTTCGTCATTCATCTCAAAGAGGATAGCAAGGAGAAGACGGAGACGCTCCCCGCGATCGTTTCGAGCAAGTACATGGTGAGCGCTCCATGCCATTCCTCTCGTCTCTACCAATTCTGAACACTCTAACTCTTCGCATTAGTCCAACGTCCTGCCGAGCCTTCCAGCAGTATCATTATTAGGGGTCGACGAAGAGAAAGAATTGATGACCGCCTGTCGCCAAGTTGAGGAGATGCTTCAAGGGCGTGTCGTCAACGGGACAAGACAATGCCCTGTTATTGACTGGTCATTGTCGCGATTATCGACGGGAGGCAAGAGTTCGAATGAAGGCATTTTCGCGAGCGGGATGCAGAGGACGTCCCCCAACATGGACGGAATGATGCGTATGAGGTGATTTCATCGAATGTCACCATTACTTGCGAAGTACAGAAAGCCTTACTCGACATTATAGTTATTATTATTGTTGTCCGTTTTCTCGTCTCAGTGCCGCCTCCTCGACTGCTACAGCGTTGTTGGTCCAGCGTACTACTGTGCATTCATCAGTTTGGCTCGCTATACCCCATCGTGTTATGTGTACCTCGTGCCTCAAATATGCGTCGAAGAGACGGAAGAATTTCGTTTCTGTGGTGTAGTGAGCTGGAGGAGCTGCTGGAGGAGAAGAAAGGGATCGAGGGTCGATGAAGAATGGTCGAACTGCCAACATATGACGCAATAACGCGGGATTGAAAGAACCCGCTATTTCCGGCTACCACGTGGTCGGGACTTGTATAAATTTCCTTCTCAAGCTTCAACCTGCCGGAATTGTTCAAGATGTTCTATGATGCTGGCTGGCCCGGCTTTATTCAATTCTGGTAATGAGGTGATAGACGGGCGATACGATGGTTCGATCAAATCTTTTGCATTCTTCATCGTTGCGAGTCAGGTCGGTGCACGCGACAAGAATATTTACAAAGATCTGTTCTTCTAATATTTTGGTCCTGTCAGTTCTTAACACTGTAGAGAGTCTCCATACACCGACATACAACACGCATTTGGACACGATATCCGCTTAAGTATCCTCCTAATATCCCAACCCTCAATACCCACACGGCTTCCTTTCCTTCAGCATGGACGTTCCCGACCACATTGGACGCAGATTCTATCCTTTCTCCCGGTTTATCGGGTATCGTCCCGGGGACAATGCACAACAACCGATCGTCATGTCCAAGTTAAGAAGCAAGGCTTGGGTCACGAAAGCGGAAAACATCGTACAGTCAGTGGTGGGAGCGTGGGTTGCTTTGACATTGTTGGGTTCGTTGTTGAACCTGTTACTCGCGATGGTGATTTCTCGCTGACTTTGCAGAGTATGCATCCTGATAGCCCTGGCCGCTCGAGCAGCGCCGTTTCATTCTAGGCACGTTCCGGTTATTGTAGGCTCTTTCGGTGCAGGTGAGGGTCATTGTGAAAGTAGAACAAGAGTCGGCGCGTGTTAAACAATTTTTGGGTTGTGCAGAGGCCGTATTGCTATATGCCGCTCCAGTAAGCCGCAATCCTACCACTGTTTGTCTGTCCTGTACCAACGTCTGACCCTTGTTCACTTTTCTAGACATCACCTATGGTATGCCACAGTCTTCCAAAGTTGTTGCGTCCGTGAGAACTCATCTCACTCGTATTCAGGCTCAGCCAAGAAACATTGTCCTCTCCATGCCAATCTCTGCCGTGATCGGTATGGGAGTCGGAAAACTTTTCGCCATGCAGGACGACAGTCTGTTTCCCAGCGAGTATGGCAAACAATGGGCATCGTCGTCGACGGCTGTTGCCTTGAGTTTACTCGTCACTCAAGAAATTTCCGTGCCGTAAGTGGTGGCATGCGCTTTGTACAGTCTGCTATCTATGCTGAAGCCCTCGTCCGTTGCAATGTAGACACCCCCCTGGAGGTGCTACCGCCCTACTAGCCGCGTCTAATCAGCAGATCTTCGATCTAGGATGGTTCTGTACGTGTTTTTTGAACAGCAGCGTGCGACCGCCTTGATGCTTACTGATTGCGGGTTTTAGATGTTGGATACGTGATGACGGGCAGTATGATTATGCTGGGTTGGGGATTGATCATCAACAGTGGGTAGAGTTTCCCTTTTATCGCAAGTCGCTCGACTGACACTCCGATCCGCTTTCTCTAGATATCGGAAGAAGAAGGTATGTTGCATGCATCTAATAGACACGTCTCCCTCTGTACAGGCAACCGACTTTATTTCATCACAGGTATCCCCAATACTGGATAACCCCAGAAATGATTCCTCATGACGACCATCCTTCTGAAAAACAGCAGTTGCAGACGGCTCCTGGAAGTGCCAAGCCTGGCGAGAGACAAGCATAGCATAGAAGACGGTCATTGGCAGTTGAACATGGGTGGACAACGTGTCGGCGTTCCTACTCTGCGCACCGCGATCTATATAGGGGAATGTTTACCTTTGATGAAGCAGAAGATAATTTGAAGGTCCTATACATGGAAGAATACTGTAAAATATCACTGTATCCATATCAAACTCTATAATTACGCAGCTCTGCAGGTCTACTTGGCCCACTCGGCCGGAGACGAAGGCAACTGAACGAGTCACCTCTACCTTGGCGGATCGCAAAAGCTTTTGTTGCACGATTGACGTACGACTAGAGTAATTCCTCTCTTCACAGACCCATGACGTATGGCTAGGCATCCAAGGCAAATTTGTCAGATCTTGCCGCCGACTTGCAGTTCTCATCCCCAGGAGAACGGTCCCCGCATATTATCATGTCAAACGGGACAACGTACATCCCGTTTGCTGTTGCTCTTCATCACTCTTCCGAGGCCTGACATTTCCGCGGAAGAGAAGAGGGTTATACATGCAGCCAGGGCCGGGCTCGACGAGCGTGAGGAAGAGGGTTGAGAAATAGTGGCTGGCGGTCATTTGACACCGACTCTTCCGGACCGAATGATGATGCACACCGGATCCCCTCCCAGGTCGAAAATACATCCTCTGGGTCGCAACTCCTCGTCTGCCAGCATGCCCGCATATCTCACATTACCCGTTACATACTATCATTCTCGTCTTACTTACCTTCGTTAGCTCCTCGTATGGTAGGTTAAGGAGGTCCGTTGAATCATCTGTCATCCATCGCGTTCCGTAACTTGCTAAAGTTAATCCATCCGCCGGTCACTCAAATTCACAGCGACACACCCGACCATGAGCAGATGCTGATGTACTGCCAGCCACTCGATTGAAGCATGTCCGCCGCGTTGTCATCTCCGCGTGCATCCAATTCACAAAGCATACAAACGGTAAAGCAAGGACTAAGCAGCCAAGAAAGGACCAACAGAAGAACCTCTTGCTCCATGCGCTCGAGTTGTCATCATTAGTGACATCATCCCCCAGACACCTCACACAACCGCTGCGCGAACTAACAAAGCCCATCCCTACCCTGATGAAGCATAAATAAAGCTGCCATTTTCTGGCTTGTCTCCCCAGGGAGGCATAAGCCGCTGTCAAACGAAAGAGTATGAAGACATAAGAGAGTGTATACAACCATTAGTCAACTCCGTACAACCAAGACTGAAACCCCGACGACGCTTCACGGTATTCGCGTACGACAGGGCTACCCGCTCCCCCCCGCGCCCTCTGCACCGCCACCGCCGCTAGCAGCAGCATCATTCTTCAAAAGCCCATGCAACGCCCATCCCATACCTTTTACCCCATCCGCTGGGCCCGTCGTTGTCGGTAAACCACCTGCACCACCTGCAGCCCGGACGCCACCGGAAACCCCACGGGTGATCGCAAGTAACTCTTCCAGCCGTTTCTGTTCCCCATCCTTGCCCGCGATGCCCATCGTCGTCGTCGCCGTCATCGTTGGCCGCTCGTCGTCGTCGTCGGCTCCATCATCACGGTCCACATCCATCCCTCCACTTCCACCAGCTGCGCCGTGTTTGCTGGGATCATTCACGAGCGCTCTTGCGCGCGAGACGGCCCACGAGAGGTAAGCGGCACGTCCGAATTCCCATTCCCGAGTAAACGTGCCTCCCGCTCCGCCTCCGCCGCCGCTGGTGCCGCTGGTTGCTCCTGCACTACCAGTACCACCGGTGGTGGAGGAGGAAGTGGAGAATGGGTCAGAGTGGTTTGATGGTCGTGAGGGGAGGGGAACGACCGTTTCGAATTCCGTGGAGAGGGTGTTGTACAGTGTATCCATCTGCGAGGTGATTTCCCGTGCTGTATCAGGGAGGGAGGTGACTACCGATTGCCGGGATTGATGTGTTAGTTACCGAGGCAAAAAGAAATCGAGGGGAGAGGACTTACCTCCCGCATCTTTAGCGAGCGTCGTGATAAACCCGATCGCTTCCTTCTGCCTCTGCAGCGCCTTGACCTTTTCCCCCACCGTCCGATCCGCCAATGTAAGCCCGTGATTGAGTTTCCGCATCTACCGAGGCGGGACCGAGGGTCGTTGAGCACCAGCAGCGGAGGAACAGGAGACAGGAGGCGGCAGGGGCCACACAACTCACATTCTCCACTTGTTCCCGCAGCTCTTCGATATTCTTCTGTACTGCGATTTCACCTTCTGGTAACCCGGCCGCATACGCGCCCCGATCGAAATCTAGTCCGTCATGCCATGGCTACCCGTGCGTGCGTGCGTGCGTTCAGCCCAAAGACCCGATAAATTCAGGTAAACACGCCATAGGAAGACACGTACGAGCGTCAACCGTAATTCATCTGGAATCTCAAACGTATTCCGCAACGCCCAACTGGTGAGTTTATCCAACGCGGTGTCCATATGGTCATTCAGCAGTGTTTCCAGCCCATGCAGGCCCTACCCGGTCGTACGGGAAAAGGGTGTCAGCGATGTATCGGTGAGGTGAGGGCCGGAGGTGGCGTGTGAAAAGATGGGGCGGGGGTAAGGGCGTGCGTACCTGGTCTACTTCAAGCATCATTTCTTCCTCCCCGACCGTTCCGGCTGCTGCAGCAGCCTTACTACTCTTCCCCTTTCCTTTTCCTTTTCCCAACGCCGCACCACCTCCATCACCGACACTGACACCGACAGCAGCAGACAACTTAACAACCTTGCTCAACCAATTCTCAATCGTCAATACCGTCTTGTCTACCTGTTGACGTGCTGATTCCGTAATATCTTGGAGGAGCTCTGTTGGTTGGAATCCGAGGATCTGTTGGAGTGTGTATGCGTTGCGAGGACGAGGCGTGGAGTGACGTTGTTAGCGATGTAGTGGACGAGGAAGAAGTAGGGAGAGTGTCAAAGACCGACCTCGACGAGCAACGCGGCTTTCTCATCCTCGTTTAATTTACCCCCTCCTGCTCCCGGCGCAACACCTTCTTCTACACCCGCCTTGCCACGACTCTTCCTCGTCAAAGCTACTCCTTCTACCTTGTCTTCTGATGGTAGCGGTGGTGAAGGCGGAACATAGCCGGGTGTACAACTACCAGGTAGCAATGATTCTGCTTGTTCCAGTGCTGTTGTCGGTGGTGATGATGCGGTTGATTTGCGTTTTAGACTCTGCCGTGGTTTGCTTGCGGTGGCCATCTGAGAGGTCACTTCACCTGTAGCGGCTGCGGTGGATCTACGTGGTGGCATCTCTGCTGGCTTGGTTGGTGATGTTCAGGTTGGATAGTAGAAAGTGAAAGAGATGGAAATGTTGTTGCGTAAAGAAGGGGGATAGGTTTGTTTACATTTCATTTGTTAGGTGCGCCCAAAGCCTGCGAGGGTGGTTACTCATTGTGAGGCGCAAAGGGTTGGCCCATTCATCTTGTCCAATTTCATTATTTCACGGTTGACCCGACCCATCCACCCATCAAGGCAAGTAAAAGTTCCAACGACGACGCTCAGCCATGCCAGAAGAACAAGTACCTACTCGTACGGCATCACAACCGTCCGTCAATCAGCCAACATCGCCACCCGCAGCTGCTGCAGCTGCACCCACGGCGATGCAGCTAATCCCAAACCCGACATACCTAGCAATCACCGAATCCATCTCCTACTACACCTACCGTCAACAAAACTGGACTCTCGCACTTTTATCTCTTCCGCCTGTACCATGGGAATCACTCGTGCCGCGTCCTTCAGTGTCGTTGGAAGAGGCAGCGAAGCATGTGGAGGGTGTAAGGAAGTTTTGTGGCGTGACAGAGGATGGTGTGGTTGTGCAGCCGGGACAGGGGGAGGGGGGAACGGTTGTTGATATCGAAGAAGAGGGAAGGAGGGTGCTGGAGATGTTGAAAAAGGACGAAGAAGTGACAGGAACCGCATCAATACTAGTAGAATTCGAGTACGTCGTCCCACCCTTTCCTTTCCCTTTTACCTGCAATTAACACGCATTCCCTCCACAGTGGACACCCGTACAAACTCGTTCTCCCTCAGCTCGATGAATTATCAAAAGAACAGCGTATAGCATTAGCGCTCCACGCACGACATGCACGGATCATCGATGCTCTACGGGCACATTTAAAGGACATGGAGTTATACATCCCACCACCACCACCACCACCCGCCGTCTCGCACCCTTTACCCGCCCCGACACCAACCTACCAACCACCCGCACCACCAACCCACCTCCGCCTGCGCACCATCGCACGCCTCCTCCCACGGTTCATTGGCGCAGCCATCAAAATTGAAATCGCACTATGGATGATCACGCGCTCCCTGCGCTCTTCCGACGGGCGGTACTGGTTGTTCATCGCAGGCGCGATCGGGTGGTGGGTGTGGCAATGTAGGGGTATTTATCGGGGGGAGGGGGCGCGGATGCGGGTTGTTAGGGAGCGGGAAGAGAGGGAGAGGGGCGGCGCGGGACGACATGGTCCGGCGGTACCAGTTCAAGCCGAACAGGTGAACCGAGAACAACGGCAACCTGCCGCAGCAAGACGGGACAGGAGGCGGAACAACAACAGCAGCAGACCAAACCCTCTTCCTTTCCTCGGACTGGCATATGAACGGCGCCTACTTCGTTTATTCTACCTCGCGCCGTCCACAAACGCCGTCACTCAAACAACCGACCGCAGAATCCCGAGCACGGACCTAAACCTCCCTTTAGCACCCTCGGATCCATCCTTCCTCTGGACGTACCTCTTCATCCCCATATACCTCTGTCTGTTGAGTCTGTGGCCCGACTGGGATCATGCGCGGAAAACAGCGATCAGGGAAAGGGAGGCGCATATGCGGTTGTTGAGTGTGAAGCTGTCAGAGGCTGCTGCCGAGGCTGCTGCCGACGCCAACGCGCGTCGAGCGCAGGCACAAGACCGAGAAACCGACCAAAATACCTCGGCTGATAATCTACCATCATCTCACCATCCAACACAACCAACACAACCACAGCCGACTCCGACTAGTGCGGCAACAGCAGCACCAGAGGCAGTGATCCCACGTAACCTCTCCGCCGCATCAGAGCGGTACTGGCGTCGCGTCCTCGCCCGTGGTGAAACCATAGATTGGGACGAGGAACGAGCGGCGCAGGAGCGGGTGTTGCGTGCTGCTGGTCAGGGCGGCGCGGAGGAGCAGCAGGGTATGGGGTTTTTGTAGCGGGGGTTCTTTTTTCCGGTTGCGGTTTGCTTTTTTGTGATTGTGTGATTGTGCTGTCAAGTAAAGTGGATGGGTGGAGTGTGGGGTGCTTGAGTTGGGTTGTCTGGGGAGAGTATGTGCGTTGTACGAGCCCTTGCTTGGTTGTTTCATGTACATGAATGATGGTATCATTTGCCCAGCGAATGGAGAACACCAACCATATTGAGAAGCCATTGAAGCTGCAACTGGGATTATTGTAGCACTACCCGTACCATGTCACATGCTAAAGAAGGCGCCGTCTCGTCCATGTCCGTTCCCGGCAAACAACTGACAAACACAGATGAGATGACGACTCACGCATGATATCGACCTGTGTCACTCGTGGGTGATGAGTGGTGCTGTTCTGTTTTCAGCGTACGAGACACTTCCAGTCGCTACGGGCTTGTTGAGGCAAGAGGTGAAGAGCCGCACGGATGGAGATGGATACGTCGAGCCAAATCAAAGTAGGGACCAAGACGAAGAATGAAGAAGAGGAAGTCGGTCGCGAGAAGTGCAATGAATGAAGGACGTGACCGAGTGAAGAAGCGATCGACAAAGAAGCAACAAGTAATCAAGTATCAAACGGGGAAAGCCAAAGAAGAAAGGAAGCACTTGATACAGTTGACACTTGGTTACCTCCCCCTCACCCTCTCTCGCTCCATCACCACAGCCAGAGCGTATACCGAAGATGGCAGCAGCAACAACAGCAACAGCTAAAACCGTCTCCCAACCACTACAACTCGACACGCCGGCAGCGGACGATAATGCAGTGCAGTCTAATGGCCACGGCAAGCGCAGTAGACGACGAGTAGTCAAACCGAGTGGGAAAGTGACGTTGACGAGCTTGACAGAGAATAATGTGAGCATATGCCGCACGTCAACGAGAGGTCATGAAGGGAATGCTCAAGTGCTGATGATATCGATTAATGGCAGCTTGGAACGGTGAAGACGATCATCTCGATAGTACGTCTGTCTTTTTCCGTTAAATCAGCATTCTGCGTTTCATTGCCTCCTAACGCTCAGCCGGTCTTTGCTTCTTCTAGGCTCTAAACCAGCGCTACCCTGACAAGGTATACAAGGAAGCGTTGGATGCCTCATTGGAAGATGTGAACAAGCTTAGTGCGTTGAAAGCGCCGTGGCAGCCGTATCATCAATCTCGAGCACTCATTGCATTGCTTCCACCTAGTCTACTATAACGATATACCTGGTGAGCTACCTCCCCCTCTCTCTCCAAGCGCAGCGTTGGTATCTCGCTTGCTGAACCGTGCATGGCACCTCCTTGCGCTCAGTGGGAACCATCATCTGTCGTATCCAGCCAAAAGCAAAAGGTTCAACAGACGAAACACTAGAAATCCTCGCACTCGCGTACGGTGCACCATCTCTACCCGGCTCGGGTTCATCCCAAAGAACACACGCTAACACTCCTGCCTTGCTTCCTACACCTCCCTCTACAAAGTATCCTTGCTCCGTACCGCTCCCTCGGACTCGGCACGGCCCTCCTCAGCGCCGCCTTGGAGTCCGCAAAGACGATTGAAGTCCCCGCCGCGGTAGCGACCAAGACGAGCCCGGCCACGGCCGGTCGGAAAAAGGCTACAAAGGTTCAAGCAGTTGCCCGGCAGGAGAATGAAGAGGGCAAGAGGTTTTACATTGAAAAGGGAGGATTTAAAGAGGTTGAATTGTACGTTTTTTGTCCCCCTTTCTTCTTTTCGCTGTGCTTGTTGTCTCCAGCGAATGGGAGAACAGGACGAAATGGCTTATCCGTTTGCGTCCTCTTGCGTGTGACAGGAAACAAGGCTACTACGCCAACCAAGATCCATCAGGCGCATGGGTTCTAGAGAAATCGCTTGCGTAGAATGAAAGGCCACCCCAGGAATCCGGGACAATGGCAGGTACCAATACTTTTCAAGCATTTTTTTCCCACACAATGTACATGATTACACGCGGCGTACGATGTCTATTATGTCTATTATGCTACCACCACGCCCTCGAGCGCCTCGGCATCCGCTCTACTCCATTTCCCACCCACCTTGCCCATCCACCTCCCTTTTGCTCCACCGCCCTTGACCCTTGCCCTTTCCTGGCCCGGAATCGCATCCAAGGCGGATTTGAGCTTGTCCCCGTACGTTTTAGCCAGTTCTGGCGGGTTTGTGGTGATCAGCACGAGCGAGCCAGCTTCCGAGACTCCGTTGTTGGGCGCGGGGATCACGGTCGAGTGGATGATGAGCGCGTAGCGGGGTAGTACGCCGTCGTCATTGCCAAAGTCGGCCTTGAGTGCGTCAACGGCAGCGACATTCAACGCTGTCAAAAACTCGAAATCATGCGTCGCTTCCTCGGCCCGACTAACCACCGCACAGCGGATCTCCTTTCCATCTCCGTCGGCCATAGTCTTCCAAACAACAACCCCTCCCAAAACCTTTGCCAATTCGGCCCTCATCCTCTCCTGTCCCCGCATCATTTCTCGTCTCCCTTGCTCCCTCTGTTCGACCCTCCCTGCCAATTCGCTCCGACTACATCCAACGACCGTCGCAGCGCGGGTCAACTCCCCCGAAGCGGCGATCAAGTGTCGTGTTGCTCGATGTCCCGCGAGCATGAACAGCCGTGTAGGTTTTTGGGAGACGTTTGTTGGTGGAAGGACGTGGATGAGGCCGATCTTGGATAATGCGGGGTGACTACGAAGCGGCAAAGAAGTTAGAGGTCACAACGCCGCGTTACGTTACGGAAAGGATCGTGATGTGACTTGCTGTGTTCCACAACATACTGATCCCCCCCAGAGCGCACGCGAGTCGAAAACAAGTCGTTGAATGTCAGCGCAATGTCTTCTTTCGTTGTTAGTGCCTGACAATGATAACACTGGTGCAACGTGGAGCAGCATGTCGACTTACGGTTCCGATCGTGTCCTTCTATCACTGCAGTCCGAATGACTCCCTGCGAGCACAGGTAATTTCCGTCAGTGATCATCCTCCCACCCGTCGCGCTCCTCTAGACAAACGCAAGAGAACGTACCCCTGCATAATCTTTCGGCAGACCACGGGACTCCCGATCCGCCCATTCTTTTTGCTCTTCGTCATGGGCCTCAAATTCTCCCTTCTGGATCCCACCACCCGCGAGCAGCCCAAGACCCTCAGCTTCTTCCTTGTCCACCGTTGTCTCTGCGCCAACTTCGGTACTTTCCATCCCGGAAGCTGATTCCGGAGCACTTGGCGACGACGACGACGACGAAGCACCACCACGTTTCTGCAACCTACTCTCGATCCATACGCGTACTTCTTGCCCTTCTTCGTCCGCCCCCCAGTTCCGGGTGACGAGCTCGTTACACTTTGCTTCCATTGCGCTCGCTTCGGCCGGCGTGAGGGAGCGTGGAAGTTCGATGTAGCATGGTTCCGTGGATGGATGCGGAGGCATGAACCAGGAGAGGGTGGGTAGTCCAAGGAGTGTGTCGGTTATGGCGGAGAGGAGGTGTTGTGCTGTATGTTGCGTCATCTGTTCGTCGAGAAGTGAAAGGACGAACGGAAGTCGAGGTGAGTAAGGATGTATTCAGCTCGCGTAAATATATATATTGAAACGGAAAGACGGCAACGAACCTGGTCATATCGCCGTTCCCAATCAACAGTAACTGTACAAGGAGCACGCCTGCCGTCCTGGATCTCCCGCAGCGCCCTTAGAGTGACATCCCTCTCTTCAGGTTGAGCCTCGGTGGCAAGTCGAACGATATGCAGTGCCGTCAAGCCTCGTCTAAAGACATCCTGAATAACGAGTTTGACGGTGTGGCTGTCACTGGTAGAAAATTGTAGAATACCGGTATCGTTTGGTTGTCCTCCGCCTATGGGTATGTCGACGACACCGCATGTGAAAAGGTGATGAGCTTATTGTATCGGGAAGCCACGTCAAGGGGGGCAGAATAGAATCGTTACGACTTGCCTTCAGGGAAAAGAACGGTATCTTCCAGCTCGAGCTGCCACAGCTCTGGTTCCCTACTCTCAGCATTCTTCAATTCCTTTTTATCACCACTCGATGCACCGGCATCTTTGCCAGTAACAGCATCACCTTTGCTCCCTTTACCCGTCTTTCCTTTCCCTGCCTTTCCCTTCTCCTTCCCGTCACCCTTCACAAACTGTCCATTCGCAGTCTGCGCTGTCACACCTTTACTCCTCGCAACTGCCTCTTCCCCCGCAGGCTCCGCACGCAAGATCCGCGTCTCGAGAGAACGTAGGTACGGATCCCGCTGACATGCCAAGACGCCTACGATTCGAGGCGACGGGAGTGTCGTAGGGTCGAGGTAGAACCTGTGATAGTCTTTTCGTACGACCGAAGCGGGTAGGTCGTCATGGTAGAGATGGTAGTCTTGTGGTATCGCAGGGATTGTCATAGTGGCGAGGAGTTTTACAGGAGCAAGTGACGTGTAGAAAGAAATACAGGTGCACCCTTGACTTCTATACTCCAGGCTATAGATAGATACCAGGAAAGACCCAGATAGTCAAGTCACCGCCAAATATCGCCCTCGGACCGGATATGCCCGCTTCGCCTTACCTAATCACCTAATGTACTAGATGTCCAACACCGAGTACTATATTCATTCTCGAATTATTGGAAGTATACATGACGGTTCACATCTGGTTGGTAGCTTGGGTTACTTCGGTGTCAGGGCACAGCTGCCTAGATGCTTCTATTCAACATTACAACCTGCAAGTCATATATATTATGCTCCAGATCTCAGGAACGAGATCGTTCCTAGACTGTACGAAATCAAGTTCATCAACCGCCCGCTCTCCTTTTTCTGCTCCGCCAGCAATTCCTCCAAAGTAGCTCGCAGCTCGCTGTTCTCCATGAGCAAGTCCGAATGAATAGTCAAGCATACATTGAGTAGTGCTTGCACGACTTCAAAGTCCCGGTGAGTCTTCAACCTCGCAATCAAAGACCGGAGGAACTTTTCGAGATGTTCGAGGGACAGAAGCGACCGAATCTCCAAGTCGATCTTGGCAGGTGAAAGCGCCTTTATGTATTCGAAGAAAGCATTGTCTACGAGCAAGTAAAAATAAGCCTCTGCAAAGTCAACAAGGAAGAAATCGGGGCACGTACAGCCACCCTTGGGGTCTTCTTTGGACAACCGTGCAGTAAAGTCGCTTTCCACGAATGCCGAGTCCAAACCCGTTCGACGGCCAGTACTTTGTTCTCCATCCCCTGTAGTAGGGAGATCAAACCTCGTGCCGAGTCCATCATCAAGATTGGTAACAGTTGGCAAGAAGAAGGGAGCTTGCTCGGGTGCCTTGGGCGCTTCCTTTGGCTTGTTTCTCATCTGGAAAGCACAGCGAGTTAAGTATTGATGCTACTCTTGAAAATATGAGATCCACAAGCCACTCACCCTAATAGTGTCCAAGTTCAACAAAGTCTGCCACTTCGACCTCGGTACAAGAGACAACGTCATCATCTCCTCTGCGATTTGATCAGGTGTAGTGTAAATGTCCTGGTACTCGGGTTCACCAACCGGCGTGATACCCTCGAAATCTATCACAGAACAAAGATCAGACTTCCTGCAAACGGCTTTCAAACCCCGATACTGGCTCACCTGCATCATCGTCGGTTCCGTGAACTGATGGCATAGAAACGTTCGTAATATCATCCTCGTCAATATGTCGAAGGGCGACTTCGCTGAATTGCGCCTTGTTTGCCCAAAGGTATACACCGACACTATCCACTTGCGCAGTCGCCAAAAAGTCTCCTGTGGGTGAGAAAGTAACCGATGTAGAGATGCTAGACGTTCGGAAGGCGTCGACGAGTTGGCCTGTTGGGACGTCAAACGTGCGCACAATGGAATCCAGGGATGTGGTTACAAGCCATCTCGAATCCGGTGAAAAGGTCTGCAGAACGCACATCGTTCAGCTTGTTATACTCGCTGAAACTGCATTCATGCTTACCAAATCCAACACTCTACCCTTGAACCCTGCCAATTCTCGTACTATTCTTCTGGTTTCAATGTCGATGAGCCTGACCACCAAATCGTCACAGACGACTGCAAGCAAGCCGCTATCCCGATTGAGGTTAACTTGAGTGACGTTCGAAGGAAGCGTCATTGTATGTTCCAGCTGGGTCGTGTGGAACTCAAAGAACTAGACAATTCCGTGGCACATGAGTATACTGGCACTGATTCACGCGGTCAACTAGACCTACGTTCAGGGTACCATCCAAGGTCGATGCCACCAAAACACTATTCAGAGCATCCGTAGCGAGGCCCGTAATCGACTTGCCGACTCGAACAGCCTTGGATCGAGCCAAATTCCTGCTTTTCTGCGTTGGCTGAGAGACGCCGGCGAGGTTGAAAACTTTACGCTCGTGTCCCGATTGTAAATTCCAACACCGGATCTGACCAGTCGAGGATCCAGCTACCGCATAGTTTCCGCATGCCGTGACGCAGACAGTCTGGGACAAAAGAAAAGACGGTTCAGCCTCGTGCATTATCCTTCAGTCAGGCAACTTTCTCACCTTGACAGCTCCATCCTGAACATCCAGTGCCCACCTTCCCGCTTTCTTATCCTGGACGCGCCATGTTCTCGCATACGAGTCATTGACATGCGCAGTGACGACATCCTCCCAGTCCTTGCTTCTCGTGCTGGAACTTGAGATGGCGAGGACAGGCTGAAACTTGAGAGAGGTGACGGAAACGGAAAGATTACTGGCCTTTTTCGCGAGCGAGCCTATGGATTCTCGCAGCTCAGCCAAGCATCCTCAGATATGCTCAAGCCGGACATACCTTGAGACAATTCGTGACTCCTCGAGTCACGGACTACACTGGTGTACCTGAGCGCTCTATCCCTTCCTGCGCTCAGTATCTGCTTTCCGTCCTCTCCATAGTATCTGATACAGCTGACGGGCGCATGATGACCAGTTCGGAACTTTAGTAGTCGCGGCATCGCTGTGTCAGCATCGAATACCCATTGCTACAAGCGGCACAAAGAATAAGCACGACACGAGGACGAAATAATCGCGAAGGAAATCACCTTGATACTGTTGTCTCCACTTGAACTGATCAACAGTGGTTGTCCTTGTACCCACTGAAGGCCGTTCACAGGCGCTTCATGCGAATCACGCAGAACATGCAATATCCGGCCTTTCGTACCGAGATCCCAAACTGCGATACTACCGCTAGTTGATGACGTTGCCAGGATCGGTGGTCCGTCTATATCATTGCTGTTAGCCGACTGTGGTGATAGGGCCAAAGAGAACGAGAAACTCACCCATCCTGAACGATAAACCTGCAATTCCTCCCTCTTCCATCTTAACGTCAAATATCTCTTCGCCGATCTTGATATCGACCACACGAACGCGGCCGTCTGCATGTCCTACACCAATAACATCGATAGCGGGAGACTGAGCGATTGTTGTTACAGCTGCGCTCGTATTTTTCGGTGGCGGGAAGGTGTGAATCAGGGACCTGTGATTAACGTTGATCAACGGCCGTTCCTTCTGTACAGTGTCAAGTGAAAATGGACTTACATGGTCCTCACGTTCCATAATTGCAGTGCTCCTTCAATACTTCCGACAATGACTTTATTCAGGTAGGTTGCTGGATGAAGCATGGTCGTCGCATTAAACGACGAATGGAACTTGATTTCACTTTCCAGCTCTGCGAAAAAGGGATGATTAGCTGCGAATATACCCTGTTTTAAGCGACGGTCTTACCCAATGTCGAAATCTTCCATACCAAGAGTCCCTTGCCGTCTTGCCGAAGCGCCAGTAGTTGTTCACCAAATATCAATATCTGCCCAAGCTTGACATCCGGTGTTGAAGCAGAGTAGGCTGCTATTTGTTTTCCACGTTGATACCGGATGACCTTTGATCCAGTAGAGGCAAACAAGTCGTTGTTGTGGACAGCCAGGCTCGCGATATCTTCCTCTTCCTCAGGACCTTGAAAAGTTTTAGATTTGAGCATATGCGTTCATGTGCCGAAACGTGAAAATGCTACTCACCGACAAAGAGAAGATTCATTTTTCCTGCATCCCACATCGCCCAGCTCCTTCCAAGACAGCTGACAATGTTGACATTAGGGCCCTTCAGTGCGCCCTTGGCTGAGCGAACCTGCAACGCAAACGGAACATCGTTGGAGATGAAGCCCAAAGCTCTGAACGGAGCAAAGAGTCGAGCTGTCGACCGTGATTTTGACGGTTTGCCATCGCTTCCAGTGACAACTCGAGCCCGCTTATTAGGTCTATCGACTTGAGGCGACATTGTAATAGTTGGATGATGTTTCGGCAGTAGTGTATGCCCGTATTCCAAAGCAACTCACCAGCAACTAGATAACTTTGAAAGGATGCTCCCTTACTCTGAATTTCTCCACGTGATTCAAGTGAGCCCAAAAGCGTGAGTTTGGAGGCACCATCCACCTCCACCCGGCAGACAACGCGAGAGGCGGATTCTCTCTAAGTACGCAGAAAGTGTGGACTTGCGCGCCAGAAAAGTTTCCCGTCCCTTTCACGCCAAAGGCGAGTTAGCGAGCTGACATCGAACCTGAAGCGGAGCATATAAACCAGCGGTCCAGTCGTTCGCACACTCCTCGCCCGCTCGTGTATGAGGTTTGCCCTCCCTTTTCGTCGAACACTCTCCCACATCTCCGCGTCACGTACATTCATATTGCAACACCCATCTCACACACGGCGTTTCCGAATTTCAGCCCATCAGCTCATCATGTCTGGACTAGAGGAACCGATGGCGGTCGAAGGCCCGATAGCTGGATCGACTTCAGCCTCTGATCTCGCGCATCTTCCAAAGCTACACGCACCACCAGTACCTGGAGACGATCATGGACACGACTTGCACGTGGTGGCGGATCATGAAGGAAGAGGCGTTGGTGATGCCATGGTGGAGTCAGAGTATGCTACAGATGGCAAGGGGAGAAAGCGTTCCGCCAGTCCGTCAGATGCAAACAACGTATGTATTATTTGTCTATATCATGCATGCACAACTTCAATCATAGGTGATTTGCTAATCCTGCTTCCTACCTTTTTCTCGGGTCTCCTGATGGTGCCAACAGAACAAAAAAGCCAAGATCGAGTCGAGCAATGGCACGTTCAGCAAGAAACGGAATGTAGTTGAGAGTGAAGACGAAGACGATGTCATCATGAACGTGAGTCATCAGCCGTACGAGCCATGGAGCCGTTCATGCAGTGCAATAGGAATGCAGAGCGCCGTTTGCGACGCGTTTATCAAGCAATAATGAGCTCATATATCGCCTTCCTCAATCCAGGGCCACGATTCAGAAGATGAGAAACCATTGTCAAAGCCTGCTAGAGCTGCCAGCGCGGCTCAAGCCAAGCCTGAACCGGAATCATCGGATGAGGATGTTCCCCTTGCCTCCATGAACGGTGCGAGCAAACCAGCATCCGTCGACGAATCCGACTTATCAGAAGACGACAAACCTTTGGCGAAAAGCACGAGAAGAACCGCTAGCACCAATGGTACCGTCAAGACTGAAAACACCGCTTCACGCGATGCATCAGATGAGGAAAGCGCAGAAGACTCTAGTGACGAAGACGTCCCGCTTGCAAAGAAGACAAAGGCTACAGCTGCTAAAAAAGTTGCGGCACCTCGAAAGAAGGCCGCAGCAGAGCCGAAGAAGGGCCGAGGAAAGGCCAAGAAGGAAGAGTCGGATTCAGACGATGAAAAGCCGTTGAAGGCGGTACGTCGAAAGGGAAAGGCTGCGGCTGCCAAGGCTGAAGTCAAGGACGAAAAGCCAAAGGGGAGGAAGAAGAAGACTGATGCGTGAGTTGATATGAGTATGATGCGGTAAATGTAGCAGTCGCCGATGATCTGCCTCATTTCTCTGTTCCTTGCAGTGAACAACAGGACGAGGACGATGATGCTGTGAGTTATCAATCCCGCGTTAGTCCTCGGAATGACACTGACCTTCGTTGCCCCGTAGTACAAATGGTGGGAAGCTCAAGCGGAAGGAGATGGTACTTCCAAATGGACCACTCTGGAACACAGCGGTGTACTTTTCCCTCCTGATTACCAGCCTTTGCCAAAGAACATAAGAATGAAGTACAACGGTACGTCCACATAAACCGCCAGACCTCAACATGGATAGTACCTAACATGTTACTCTCAGGCAAAGCCGTCACCTTGTCACACGAAGCAGAGGAGGTCGCTGGTTTCTTCGCCGCCTTGTTGGAAACGGATCATGCCCAGGATAAGACGTTTAGGAAAAACTTTTTCGAAGATTGGCTCAAAGTGCTCAAAGAACATCCATCAGTGAGTGACAACCTCGTGGTGTTTAAAAGGTTTGACTTTATACTAAATACTTGCTCGGACGTGTAGGTTGACAGCTCGCTGATCAAGGACTTGGAAAAATGCGACTTCAGGCCGATGTATGAATACTTTGAGATTCAGAAAGATAAGAAAAAGTCGTTGACAGCGGCTGAGAAAAAGAGGTGAGACTTGGCCAACATCTTTCGACGATTGACAAGCTGATAGATCACTCGCCATGCAGAATCAAGGCGGAAAAGGACGAGATGGAAAAGCCTTACTTGTTCGCAACCATTGATGGTAGAAAGGAAAAGATCGGCAACTTTCGAGTCGAACCCCCTGGACTGTTTAGAGGACGAGGAGAGCACCCCAAGAAGGGTCGTTTCAAGGTGTGTCTCTTCTGTCATGTTTCATGGCGTTAGCTAAACGTGCGAACCTCCCGCAGTACCGATTGAAACCCGAAGATATTGTTATCAACATTGGTCCTGACGCGCCCGTGCCTGTCCCCAATATCCCAGGAGAGTGGAAAACAGTAAGTTTCGACCTCACTGACACAATATTTGTCACACGGCTGACCAGCTATTATAGGTACAACACGACAACACCGTAACCTGGCTAGCTCACTGGAAGGAAAACATCAACGGCAACTCCAAGTATGTTTTCCTTTCCGCTGGATCTACATGGAAGGGGCAAAGTGATAGGCAAAAGTTCGAAAAGGCTAGAGAATTACAGGTGAGTGTGGTCGTATCGGCTAGCAGTCGACCATGATTTCTAACTCTTCCACAATTTTGCAGAAACACGTCGATCGAATCCGAAAAGACTATACTGCTGACCTGAAAAGCAAAATTATGGCGGATCGTCAAAGAGCCACTGCCATGTATTTGATCGACAAGCTAGCTTTGCGAGCGGGTAACGAGAAAGGCGAAGATGAAGCCGATACCGTCGGTTGTTGTTCCCTTCGACTTGAACATGTGACCTTGCTTCCGAAAGACGAGGAGAATCCGGCCGACAGGATCCAGCTTTCCTTCTTAGGTAAAGACAGTATTCTTTATGAGCAAGTTGTCGAGGTCGATCCTCAGGTCTTCAAGAACATCAAGATTTTCAAAGCCGAGCCTAAAACGCAAGAGGATGATCTTTTCGACCGACTAACAGTATGTCATGCATGTTACAACTTTCTTTTTCATGCACTGTCTCTGACGCAAATTCCATGTGAACAGACTTCGACCCTCAACAAGCATCTCGGCAGTTATATGCCTGGTCTGACTGCAAAAGTGTTTCGTACATACAACGCTTCCTGGACTTTCCAGGAACAGCTCGCATTCACACCAAAGGATGGCACGGTTCAAGAAAAAATTGCAGCTTACAACAAGGCCAACAAGGACGTGGCTATCCTATGTAACCATCAGAAGACAGTCAGCAAGACACATGCTGCGTCAATGGAGAAGCTTGGTGACAAGGTTAGTCTTTCTAGGTCATTAGGTCCGTGCCTTGGCTGACGTCGTCATTCCTTGGTCTTGCAGTTGTTGGGTATGAAGTATCAGCGCATGCGTTTAAGGTATCAGCTCTTCAACCTGGATGCAAAGCAGAAGAAAAAGCATCCAGAATTGGCGGATGATGAATCTGATTTGGATGAAGAATCCTTTGATCGTCTGGAAAAGGCATTACTTGACACCGCAATCGACAAGGTGACCAAAAAGTTTGAAAAGGATAATGCCAAAGCTATCGAAAACAAAGAGGATCCTCAGCCCGAGAGTGCGCTCAAGGAGAAAATCAAGGAGCTAAAGGCAGAAAATGCAAAGGTTATCAAGGAACGGAAAGCTAAAAAGGTGGATGCTGGAAAAGGTAAGTCTTGGAAATGGATAAATACTTTCGCAGTACAATAGTAACTATCCCATCCTATCAGCGGATGTTGACAAGATCCTAACGCAAATCAAGAAGATGGATGATCGAATCAGCGCGTTCAAGGTGTCCTTGGAGGACAGAGAGAGCAACAAGACAGTCGCTTTGGGTACCTCGAAGTAAGTTAAGGACTTGAATACATGGTGCAAACTCTAATGCACCGAACTTGCTCTTTCTCAACAACTTTAGGATCAACTACATCGTAAGTAGGCTTGCCATGAAGACCGGCGGACTGGTGCTTATTGGTAAATCTTTTGCAGGATCCTCGACTTACTGTCGCATGGGCCAAGAAACACGATGTTCCGCTAGAAAGGCTCTTTTCAAAGGTAAGTTGAATGCATTTGCCTAGTGCGACTCGTATACTCATTCCTTTCCCGTTCAATAGACACTGCTTACCAAGTTCCCTTGGGCTGTCGCCGAAATCGAAGCTGACCCCGATTGGCGTTTCTAAGAGAAACATCGGGACTACATGCATGTACCTGAAACTACACTAGCCCGCTTCACGGAAGTCCATCTCCGGTGTGTATCAAAGCTTCGCGTTATTTACCATCCCCACCACTGCATAGTCTATAGATAGAAATTTCGATGAACTCTCGTTCAGGAATAGTTGTATCCCGTTACCTGGCATTCTCCGTAAATTCTACAATCAACGTAACTTACGGTATCGGCCCGATTCTTTTCCGTCCACACCTCGGCCAGGATATGTTGACTACTCGTATGCTGAACGCTGATTGTCGTTCGCCTTGGATAAGAAGCTAATAGGGATTCAGAGTGCAAGCCCTTAGTCTTAGGGCGCGTCCAGCACTGGGTCGAATAATCCGGTCGATCACAAAGTAAACAAGCCCAGAAGTGAAGAGCGTTTGTCTTGGAAATTGGTTCTCAACATTTGTACGTTTGAACAAGTAACTGCTGTTCGCTTTCATTGGATTTTGGCTCCTTGGTATACATTCGCCGGGACACTTCCTCCTGCATTCCCTCGGCCTATACGAGCATACCGCGAGAGTAGGATCTGTCCAGATTTAAGGCTGGATAGTGTTAATGGGAGCAATCCTTCCTGTGAGTCTCTCATGATGGTCATTCACGGACTTGGCTGGAGCGCAAAGCATTCTAATCCTCAAGAAGCATATAGATAGATATCTCAGGCAGTTAGAATCCGCTTCCAGACCAGGACACCGTCGTCAAGTCCTTCCTGTAGAACCGAGAGCAGCAATCTTTGGCCTACGTCCCCCACAGGAAACGATAATACGAGGCTTCACAAGTGACCGACCGATATTATCGAACTGGCCCGGCAGACAGTGAAGTCTGGCCGACCACGGCATAGGTCATCAGCTCGAGGCCGTAACCACTTTCATCATGCCAGTCACCACTCGACAGCAATCTCGCGCTTCAGATGTTGATTCCTCTGGGTCCAACCGAAATCAACGGCCGGGACCACCTCAAACATCGCTGCTTTCGGTCCCTGCAATTCCCGATAGAGACGGAGGGCGACTCCCAGACAGCAGCCGAACAAAGGCAGAGGCGATTGCAAGATGCATTCAGCCCTCTCCTATAGAGAACTTGCCCTCGGAGATCATCGAGGTTATTGCCAATGTTCTCCGCTGTCAGGCCTTGGACGAAGAGGGACGGCCTCTCGGCTTCTACAAGGCTGCTTCGGAATTCTCAGAGTCCCCGCCGCCTTGCAAATGTCATTTCGGACCAGCACCTCATCCAACAGCCAGTGACATGGAAGCGATCACAAGCTACCGCTCATGCGAACCTAGCATCCCGCTGTCCAGCACGTCAAAACGATTTCGGCAAGTCGTCTTTGATAATAACCCGCATCGGATGAAAGTCATCAAATACTGCCTTCAATCGCGGCAGAGGTCTGCGGAAATGAGTGAGGCGCTGCGTGGGAACGTCAGGTGAGTAACAAGCAGTAAGGATCGAGTGTCCAAGCGGCATCGTATTCACCCACCTGTCGGCAATTCTATAGAGAGCTTTGCGTTCGAGCCACACGTCGTCATGTCCCACCTCCCGAGGAAACCCAGCTCAATCATTATTTACGACTGTTTCCCAACGTTCAAGAGCTTCACCTGGACTGGGAAATAATATTGTCACTCCAGGATACAAGGCTGAAGCCCTCGAAGGAGATTAAGGACCTTCCAAACTTGACAAAGCTGGTTATAAACTCGGATCCCGATACGAGCGAATATCCACCCGATTTCGGCATCGCGCTATACACGTGGGCGCCAGCCATCGAAGATCTAAAAATGCTCTTCATACATCTCCCGTTGGCGAATGTCAAGGATCTGGATTTGCGTCTACACGATTGGATCAATTCTCGCCACCTTGACCTCGCTGTGCTAGTGCTTAAACATGCTTTGGAAGAGATGCGCTTTCCGCGAATGGAGACTTTCAACGTTAGCATGACTATCGAAGTGCGGTCGGTTAGAGGGTGCATATGGGTAGGTCACGCCTTCCACTGTACCCTTTGCGCGACTTGATTCATGACTTGCACATTCCTCTAGACCGAAATCGAGAAAGCATATGCAGCTTCCCTGAAGCAAGATACGATTACGCAGGTCAATCTGGCTGTCTATCTCGTGTTTGCAGGATGTGCGAACATTGCTTCCGGGGAGGCGATGTTTACGACAAAGGAGGACTCTCATGAAGACATTTCTAAAATGCTCATGCCGACAACGGATCAGCTCGAGCACCTTTTTCCAGCGCTCAAGAAATCATGCAAGAACCTGCGTATACTCGAAGTTTCCGTGATTGGAGAGTCTGCACATCCAGACGATACGGATGAGGACAAGTCATTTGATCTGTTGACTTTTCGAATGGCGGAGGACTCCGACGACGATCCGATGGCGACGCTAAGTACACCCCGCCAATATTCGGGAGTTGTGGATGGCCACAACGAGAAAGTCAAGTACAAGGTCCATCAAGAGGCGGTTGATAAACTCGCTCAATTAATAAGAGTGCGGATGGCCGAGAACCCGCGAGACATCGACGAGGAGGTCGACGAGGCGGATAATCATGAGATCAATGATGGTGAGGACGCCAATGATGCGGTGAACGATGATGACATGAATGACGATGAGGCGCATGAAGATGAGTCGAACGATGATGGGTCGAACGATGAGAGATTGTCCTAGTTTCAGGAGGTGCGTGTATGGTTCAGCTGCGTTCCGAGAGCAAATGTCCAGTCATATATGAATGTTAGAAGGAGTAGAAGAGCGGCAGTTCCGACACATTCAAATCTACGCCAATTGCTGCCGTACTGTAACTATTCAAATTCTTCTCATTCGAACGAGGCATGAGTGGGCTGAACTGCAGAGGACGCGGAATATACGCGCTTCGGTCTGCTCGTCCAGAGGAAGAGGCGATGCGTTGTAGTTGTACATGCCTTGGGCTCCGGGAATTACACAAAGGCCTCGCTTCAGCCGGACGACCGAATCGGTGCGAGCTATGTCGTAGTCTCGCTCGTCACGCCGAGGCAATTCAACAAGAGGCCCGCGACTGAGGCGAAGCCCAACTCCACTGCCTTGTTTTAAGTTGTCTTGCCACTGACTGCATGTCGGAGGGAGGTCAAGGGCAGGTGCAAATTATACTCGTCGAGCAACCCCGACGAGCTAGAGTACCATTTCTCACATCAGATAGGGATTGTTCTTGAAGCTTTCATGTGCTTAGCGGCATTCAGGTGAACAGACGGTAATCTTTGACGACACGAGCAAGAATGATAATGCGAATGCACTTCAAGCATGATAATATGATTACATGTGACATGCGATGAAGCAGTATTCTTGTATTTGCCTTCGCAATATAGGAATGTGACATGAAGCTTGTACAGGCTCTTTACCAGAAGAAGGTACATCCTTTTACGTACTAAGACATCCGCTGATTCTACGCGGTTACGGCGAGGCGAATACGAGCGGGAGATATTCCAGGATGTGCGCCGCTGGTGTATTATTATAGAGCAGTGTCCACCAAAGGACCGTTGTAAGGATAGAGGCAGTCCCCGGCGACACCGGGCGAAAAGCAGACAGGAACGACACCAAAAGCGAAAACGGACATGATCAGAAACCTACGAGAAACCCTGGGAGATAAGCACAACGCCCAACCCTTTTTCCCTCTCACCCAAGAGGTGTGAAAGATTGACGTGGGAGAGGAAAACTCACCGTACCGACCGCCACTCTCCTTTTTCGTCCTCTTGTTCTGAGCGATCCTCTCTTCCAGCGCTTGTCGATTCGCATGTGCATCCTTCAACAACGCCGAGAGCTGGTGTCGCTGGCCTGCTTTTCCTAGTGTTTTTCCGACGGACTGCGCGCGGGTGGTGAGGGGAGGGTAAGCGGTGACGTAGAGAAGGTGTGGTATGCGGTTATGAAGAGGGGGGAAAAGACTCACCTTGTATGTATTCTCCTCGGCGTACAACGTCGGCGCTGTAATCCTCTTCAAATCGTCCTGTTCCTTGCGCGCCTCCTCCATTCCCTTCCTAACATCAACATGCACAGCTCCGGCCTCTTCATCCTGCACACCAGACCACTGGCGGCCCATCGCACCTGCTTCCACCAGCCGGGCTGATTCCGCTGCGGCCGCATGACTAGCAGAGGAGGAGGATTGAGAGGTCGGGAAAAAGGACGCATAGTATTGAGGCTCGTATGCCGCCCATGCGCCGGAAGGGAGCGGGTAGTACCCCGGGTACGGATCTTGCGCTGTTGGCGCTGGTGGTGTGTATTCGGTGATAGCGGGTGCGGACGAGATTGTCGTTGGGATGGGTGGTGCTGCTGCTGAGGAGCTTGCTCGTGCGGAAGGGATCGAGGTGGATGGCGTTGCAGCGAGTCCGAATGGGTCGAGTTCGATTTCAGCAGAGGGTTCTGTTTCGTCTGCTTGTGCTGGCGGTTCCGTTGGCTGCGGTTTCACTGTACGTGGTTGGAGGGTGCCGACTGACGCTGAGCCGGATAGTTTTGATGCTGTTGCAGGACGAGGAACAGGAAGAGCACGTTTCGGCGGCGGTAACATGTCTAGTAGGGCTGATTTCCCTTTGCCCTTTTCCTTACTCATGGCCTGCGGCTGCGACGGCGGCTGAGCATCATCCTCATCCGTCTTTCGTTGTTTCTTTGCGGAACGGCGTGGTTGATCGTCGTCTTCGTTTTCCGGTTGAGTGGTGGAGAGACGTGGTGCGGATAGCAGCGGGTGGTCGAATCCGATTTTAAGAGGCCGTTTCTTGTTCCTCGGTGGAGGGAGGTTGAGGAATGACGAGGATTCAGCGGTTGGTATAGGAGGAGGAGCAGGAGCGGCAGCTGAATGTTGAGGTGGCGAACGAGGTGAATCCTCGTCTGAATCGGAAGCGTAGTCCAGTGCGAGTCCCATGATGTTGAGCGGAGGGGAGGTAGAAGAAGGGAAAGAAAGGTCACAAGCCCAGGCCCGACTGAATTACACATCATAATAACTCGATCAACTCTAGCCGTTCACTCAGCCAAATGCCACAGCCAGAGCGCGCGCCGGTTGTTGCGCTTCAATTTGGCCCTTTCCTCGTCGATCACCCTTTGGAACGAGCGACCGGAATTTCCTGTCGCAAAGGTTGAGTGAGAAAGAAGAATGTTTAGTGGCAGTTGGTAGGTGGGTAGTTCAGCAAAGTATAGCGTGAGCTGTTCAACCCAGGCAGCACAGCCATACAATCCACCTCTCTCCTCGCTATCGGTCCGCCATGAATCCCTCTTATACAGTACCCGCCCTGCCATCCCACCCGCAGGGCGCAGCACAGTCGCTCCCTTACCGCCAGTACTTGACCGACCTCTCCACCTCGCTCTTTAGCTTTGTCCTGCCGCTACTTCCGACCGCCGAGGAACTAGCGACAAAGGAGGAAGTCAGGGGTTTGATAGAGAGGTTGATAAAGACGATTGAACCGAGTAGTAGGTTGGCCAGTTTTGGGAGTAGCTGTAATAGCTTTGGGTTGAGGAATTCAGGTGAGTCCGAGTGAGAACCCGAGGGCCGAGCCCGAGAATCAGTCGAGCAGAGCGAGTATCCGTCGAGCGAAGCGAGTTTCCTACCGAGGGCGGCGTAGGCCGCCCGAGCCTCGTTGCCTTTACCGAGCGCGCAGGCGCGAGAGTCAGTGCCTTCGAGGCCGTCGTATGACGGCCGAGCCTCGTTGCCTTTATCGAGCGCGCAGGCGCGAGAGTCAGTGCCTTCGAGGCCGTCGCATGACGGCCGAGCCTCGTCGCCTTTATCGAGCGCGCGGGTGCGAGAATCAGCATAGTCCTTCGAGGCGGCCGCTCGAGCCACCTTGGCCTGGCTTAGGTCCCTGTCGGCTTGACGACCGGCCGAGGTACCAGGTGCCTCTTTTCCACGCCCAGTACACGGGATGGTCGAGCATGGTCTTGCCTCGACTGCAAGTCAGCGCAAGTGGCGGTCACTATTCTGCCTTGCGTGATGGTCTGGCCCTTGGCTCACATCCACGATCGAAGATTGGAGAGATGCCCTTGATTAATTGCGCGGCTAGGTTGCTTGGCGTGACGGTATCCCGCTACCCGCTACGCATTTCCTACTGCGTGCCTGTAGCACTAATCAGCAGACATTAGGGCCTTTGGCCTCACCCGAGCCTAATTCGAGCCTTGCGATCGGGAAATGGAGAGCATATTCGATATTTGAAACAACCCAAGCTTACTTCTCCTATCCACACTAGACATGGACCTCGTCTGCCTAATCGACAACAAGGAAGCCGCCCTCCATGCTTCAGACTTGGTAGCGATGATCGGCGACTTGTTAGAACGGGAGACAAATTTCGAGGTGAAACCACTACCAAAGGCGAGGATCCCGATCATCAAGTTGACGTTGAATCCTTCCCCTGGTTTGCCGTACGGTGAGCACCTCCCTTTCTCGCATTCTCTTCGCCACCCTCATCACGACACTGATTTTCCGGCGGTCGCTTTAGGTATCGCGTGTGATATCGGATTCGAAAACAGACTCGCACTGGAAAATACGAGGTTGTTGCTCACGTATGCCACGATCGATCCAGCGAGAATACGAACGTTGGTCTTGTTCCGTGAGTCGCTCTACCTGCCAGAGCGCTTGACCAAGATCTGCCGCTGAAGAAAAATGGGCTCGGTTTGTACGGCGCCTCGTAGTAAAAGTCTGGAGTAAACGACGCAAGATCAATTCCCCGTACCGTGGTACATTATCATCATGTACGTACTTGCGCTCTCACCAGGTGATGCGTGATAATAGGACCCTGATGTGTTTCTCTTTGCGTCACAGACGGTTTCACATTGATGGTCATCTTCTTCCTCGTACACGTCAAGAACCCACCAGTCTTGCCAAACTTGCAACGTATAGCGCCATTACGACCCATGTCCAAGGTCAGTCGGCGCTTTTTTACCATTCTCCTCGTATAAACAGTTTTCCTGATAGTTGCTGTCTGTCTGTCGGTGTAGGAGGAAACGACGATAGATGGTCGCGATGTTTGGTTTTTCGATGATACAGAGACATTACGGAAAGAATGGAGTTCGGCAAACTTTGAGAGCGTTGGCGAGCTGTGAGTTGCCCCATCATTCGCGCTGTATCATGCACCACGTCCCGGCGGAAAGCTGAAACAGTATTCCTTGGCGCGTGTTTGCAGCTTGATCGATTTCTTCAGGTATTATTCCCATGATTTCCAGTACAACAATACCGTTATCTCCATCCGTGCAGGACATCTTACAAAGGAAAGCAAGGGTTGGATGAATGACGTATGTATCCTCTGTGCATTTGCCCCTGCTCCGTATGTGTACAGGCGAATTGATTTCGTTCTGGCGGGCGTGTGTAGATCGATGTCGGCGGACTGAATGAGAATGCCAGGGATAGGAATCGTCTGTGTATCGAGGATCCGTTTGAGACGCCTTACAACGTGGCGAGGACAGTGACCAAGGATGGGCTGTATACCGTGAGTATCTGTCCCGTTTCTATGTGCCTGTACGTTGCAGCTAAATGTTGAATTTGAATCTTAGATCCGAGGAGAGTTTATGCGTGCTACCAGAGTGAGTCGACATGCAGCCCGCATGCCAAAAGAAATGACAGACCTAAAGTATCTACTTTTCTCAGATCCTCACACAGCATCGCGACCAACGTGATCGCGCAGTCTTGGCTCTCGCAGAACTATGTATGGAGCGTGAAGACGAACTCGCACGTGCACCCCGTTCTTCCTCTCCTGCACCGCGCAGTCTCGGTGGCGGATCCCGTACAAGTGGTTTCGGAATGACTGGATGGAAACATATGCCCGGCGGCGGTGCCGGTGGTGCGCCATCGCCGTACGATCGCATGTCTTCACCTAGCAGTGCAGCGCCGGGTGGAGGGATGATGACTCCGAATACGACGGGTCCACCAGAGGCGGATGATTATGGGAGACGTTCCTTTTCGCATGCTGGCACAAAACGCGGACGCCAACCGCAGCCGGAGCCGGATAATCGCCATTACTCTGCTCAGGAGCGATGGCTTGCACAGGCTGGACTCGGGTTGGACGGACAAATGGGCGCCGGAGCTGCAGCTGGTGGACACATGTTTGGTCAACGCGCTATGGGCGGAATGCCGGATACGCGTGGACGAGGTGATGTATCTTCCGAATATGGATATGGAGTGCCACCTGCAAGGCGGATGAGTGCGATGACGGGTCACGGTGTCGGTAACGATAACAATCACCAGGGTGGGCTCGGGTCTGCTTCTGCGCCCATCTCTCCGGTCAAGCAAGGCGTGCCTCTACCTGATTCTCGAGGATCCAACGGAACGTGGAGTGCCAGTGGTTCCCCTCGTCAAGCCGCTAGTCATCGATTACCGCCCGTCATGGACCCCCGTTTGCCCGGTGGTGGTTTGCCAGGCAGAAGAGTCAGTGGGAACGCAGGTCGAGGTGGCACGGGCTTGCCCGCTGTGAACGGGTTCGAAGCTCGACCTTCTCAAGCAGGTGCTTCTGCCAATGGTTACGGTCGATATGGAGTCGCTTCGCCGCCGTCAGCAGCACCGGCATTCCACAACAAAGCGACTAACAACACGGGCGCTCGTCGTGCATACTCGGTCGGTCCTGCTCAGAACCTCAACTACGGAGGACCGCAAGGCGCTGTTCCTGCACCCGACTCTGGCTTTGTGTATAATGCCAACAACAACCACCTAGCGCCGAACAACGGCACATCGCCTCTTCCTGCATTCTTGCCTTTCGGCGCTGGACCCTCTCAGTTCAAGAACGGTGGTAACCACCTGTACGGCATGAGTCCACCCAGTTTCATCTCGCCCACTGCTTTACTCTCACCCGAAAGTCGCTCGACTCCTTTGGATGCGTATCCGAACATGTATTCAAGTTCGGCCGGTCATGTTGGCGCCATCGGGACTCGACAAGTCGCCGCGCATGATTCGGGCAGGGGAACGGACGACGATAATGAAGCGTTGGATGCTCTCGCATCGGGCCTCAGACAAGTCGCTTTGGGTCTCGATGCCGGCGAACAGGCGCAGAAGAATGTTTCCGCTCAGTCTTTCAACAACGGGCCTGCTTCTGCTGGCATGAGCAGTGCCTCTTCCGCCACCACTACGGAAAATCTCTAGAAACTCGAGTGCATAGAAACTCTTCCACGACCACGATGGACGACACTCTCCTCGTTTTGTAGCCCGCATAGAAATGCAGCACTATTTGTCCTTCCTCTACAAGTTTTCGATTCTCAACAATAACACCACCAACAAATTGTCTTTCCATCGCCCTGTCTGCATTGTAATCTTCAGTCATCTAGACTCGCGCCCCCGGGTTGTTCGTTCCGCTTCTTGGTTGCATAGTAGTATATCGTTGTGATGGGTCGTCTGGGTGCCTTTGTTTCTTTGGTTCTCGTATATATCTGACGTGTTTGTTTGTAGCTTGTAAACTCTGATCATGGCATTGTTACGAATTGTTGTATTCTACCTTATCGCATTGCATGTTAGATTCGACGTTCTTACTTTGCATCATCGACGGAGGCCTTGTGGTGAGAAGCAGGCAGAGGATGCCCTTCTGCAGAGCGCTATTATTCAACGAAACTCTCTGACGAAACGTCTTCTTTTTTGTAAAACCGCTCACACCATGGGAAAGAATCGGTCAGGTTCAAAGTGACCTGGGGAGTTGCACGTGTGAAGCCGTAATGCCGGGCCAGGTTGAAAGTGAGGCGTACCCACAGTAACCTATGTACTCAAGATGCAAGCTCTTTGGGGGGATGTAAGCTAGGATGAGTGCTAGGACAATGTTGGCTGAGCAAATGGAGCTGCAGTTGGCAGGCAGGTCAGCGCCTAAGATCGACCTTTCGCCGTCGTTATGGGCCTGTAAAACACACTTTGACGACGCATATTGAAATAACGTTAATGGAAGGATGGAATAGAGACGAAGCTCATCCCTTGGATAGGTCAAGTAGCTTGTTGACGCCGAGTTTGCCGAATCGCTGGCGACGCACCTCCCGTCGGCAGTGAACATAAGAGAAAACGCGACTGACTTGGGTAGCGTCTCAATGTTTTCTTTTGGCTGGAATTCATGAAGTTCACTATCTCTTATACCTTGATGTGACGCATATTAGTAACTGTTGTCATGCTGTGAAGGTGTCTCAGTTGTATCCTTTTATGCATCCAACAACGATTGGATGTTTGCTTCAACGTCCTCCGAGGCAACGGTTTGGCTCGTCCGAAAAACTGGTGCACGGGAGCTTGAGAAAGGGAACAAGTTTAAACAGCTGTTTAAACATGCTTGTTTATAGCGAGGACTGGGTATTGAAATGTACTCTAGGGGGAGGAAAGGAGAAGCTGATGAATGAGTCTCTTTGGCGCCTAGGAAGAAGGGTTTCAATTACCGTGGCATTCAGGCACTGGGGCTGTACAGCCGTCTGATACACGATGGATGTATCTCTCGGTTATCTAGTTGTCATCGCACATACTCTGTTTCACCCTTCCTCACAGCTTGTCACGCAAATCCCTATCCCATCTGCACCACCGCAAATCGCTGTCTCAACACTCCACATCAAAATGTACACATCAACAACTCTTCTCGCGGCTCTCGCAACACTTGCGCAGTCGTCTTTGGCAGCTTCCGTCTCACAGATCACTGGAAGCGGCGGACAATGTCTGACTATGAGCACACACGGTGATCAACAAATTGCTATTGGTGCTGGAGCTCACGCTACTGTCATTCTTTTTCAGGTAGCAAACCCCAGCGGGTGGGGCGGCGGTAAGTCTGGCTGCCTGTAACAGCGTCAACAACCAGCAAACCACAACTGGTCAACAATGGATCATTACGGAAGGCAACAACCAGGGAGTAAGGCTCTTCGGCACCAACTACTGTCTCGATGCCTAAACCGATCCTGCGCCTGGCCGGCCGATGCTGGTTTACCCTTGCACTGGCTCGGCGGCTCAAGCTTGGGTAAGTTGAAAGTCGCATATGTTCTCCGTCACAGCGCTGATCGTCTCCTCGTCGTGAAGTACCTCACATTCGATAGTAGAACCGCCATATACCAGGGGACACAGTGCCTCCAGGTTGCTGGCCTAGTCGCTGAAACTCAAAATTGCGCACCCGAAGTTGACCCCCCGGTGAGCCGGCGCATAGTCGCAGCAGGTACGATAGACGACATCGTACTAAAGTTTCCACTTATTACAGGTCTTTACTCCACCTTTCTTGTTCGATGACAGCTCATCGTCCGCAGGCTCATCATCCACAGTTTCGAGTGGCGGCATCCTCGGTGGCGGTGTAGGATCGGTAACCAGCGGTATCGTTTCTCAAACATCTACCCTGGCATCCTCGGCGTCATCAGCCGCCGGTCAGATCACTAGCTCCTTGGCTTCTGTCTCGTCGTCTATTGCCTCTGCGATTTCAGGTGCTTCTCAGAGTGCCTCGAGCACAGTCTGTAAGTTTTGCTCGACGATGCTGTATTGATATTTGATTGACTGCGATACCTCTCCATATGACCTCCGTTACAGGGAGCGCATCTTCTGTTATTGCTGGCACCCAAAGCAGTGCTCAACTGGGAAGTCCCTCTGCGGTTCAAAGCGGTACCAGCGCTGCAACATCGGCAGTTTCGGCCGCTCAAGCGGAGCTTCTGCAGCTGGACAAGCCAGTAGCAGCTCAGGTGGAATCGGGCAACGAGTGCTCTAGCATCTGCTACTTCTGCCCTCGCTTCTGCAGCTAGTGCAATCACCAGCGCGTAAGTTTTGCGTTCCTCCTTGTGATCTACCTCATTTGCTGCATGTATTCGCTTCGGGGTTCCACAGTGCCGCCACGGCGACCAGCAGATCCGCAAGTGTCGGTCTTGAGATCCCCGGCTTCGGTCTCTATGCATTCCTTTCCATAGTAGGCGTCGTTATGGGAGCCAGTCTGGTCCTTTAAGTCACGAGCAAATTGAGCTTGACTACTCGGAGCGGATCCCGACCTCTACGTCTTACGCTCTCGCCTTGTGAAATCAACCAATCATACGCGTTGTATACACGAAGACGTCGCACCCCAATCCATAATTAGGTATATAATGTCACATCAATAAGTACATGCATATGGATAGTCATTTGCTTGATGAAACGTCGCCGTGTTAGAAGCGTCCCGATACGCTTGCTCAAGCTGAAAGCTCGATCCAGTGAGCGTGTTCAGTTTCGCCGGATGATAGTTCCCCTAGCAATACATGATCCCTTCTTGACGCTGTTCCGCATCCCAGCGTATCAGTCGCAGACATCTCGTTTGAAGTTGTACAACTACAAACACTGCTATGGCTGTCTCTTTGGCGGCTGAGAGAACTTTGGCCCTGCGTTCCTATTCAGCAGACGAACGGTATTCAACAGCGATATTAGCTGCGGCTCAAACTGGTTCGGGAGGCCTTGTCCATCATTCCACCCCTGTGTGAGGAGATCCGAGGCGTCCAGGACCTCAATTTCGAGTTCATGAACAGGGGGTGGTGCGTTGGCCTGAATATAGTCCGAGAAATGTCGGTCAATACGTTGAACGACGGCGACACATAAGCACAATTCTGCGACTCACGCTGAGTGGTTTGTTGACTTGAGTAAGGTCAATCTGGAACAAGTTGTGTTTGTACGACACTCGATCTTTCCGCCGCATGTATCGAGATGTTTCATTCGGTTGCACTTCAGCTACGACAGAACACCCATGCTTAGCCTATGCTCACCGCTGCCGACTTGAACCACTTGGGTACTTACTCGGTATTTCAATATTCACGCTCACACGCCAATCAAACTCCTCGTTCGGACTAAAAATATTCAAATTCGCAATCTTGCACTTTTCCATCACTTCGACAACCTGACCCGTCTTATCATCAGTCGTAACTCTGCGTTTCGCCTGGTTGAATCCTCCAACCACGGCCGCTTGGGAAGCCGGGAAGAACGTGTCTGTGGTATAGGTGTGTTTGTAGGTGATGGGGTAGTACGAATGTGGCTGGAGGATCGGGTGCGGGCCGGCTCTTCCTGAACAGTATTCCACTTCCTTGTTGAGGCATTGGTTCAAGGTCGCATGTTGTCGCTGTAGGGGAACAAACAACGTTAGTCTGTATCCTCGGCAGCGACTGAGTTGATAGCTACCTCTGTCATCTCGCTCAGAAATAGGCATTCGTAGTTTTCCGGCAGGACTGCACATTTGAACCAAAGTAAGAAGAATGTGATCAACTGGGTGCTCAGCATGACTCACTGGTTTCTGACAAGCAGGGTAACGATATACGTTTTTTCGTATTACGGTCCACCAATGTCCCAAATTTAAACTCGATCTGTGATCACATACACGGAGTTGAGCGTTGTCCGACGCATTCTGACCAGAATCTACCCACTTCGACGCCCTGAAGCCCGTGACACACCCTCAACAACCATTCGCCGATAATTCGCACAAACTCGTCTCGAGGAGTAATACCGAAGAAGCTGGACATGAGTAATCCGGGGGTCGGATGATACGGAGCTGGAGCATGACGAGACTGAGACGATCTCCCCATAGATTGATTAGGGGGTATACTGCTTCTCTGTGGCGGCTGTGGACCAGGGACTGGATAGGCAGGTTTAGAGGGGATAGGTGCCGCTCGATTGCTTTCCGACTCCGACTTTTGGTTTGCGGTCCCATTCGGTTGCTCCCTCTGTTCCGGTGCTGGAGCTTCCTCGTGACTTGTACGTTGCCTTTTTCTTTGCGGTTCCTCGGCCTCCTCGGGATCACTGCGTCCCATATCCGCTGTTCCACCATTCGGCGTGCCATACGGACCCGTACTCTGATTACGGCTCGAGTTTTTGCTTTCCCTCCCTCCGACAGTCAACCCAGCGGGAATATCATCGTCATCCTCGTCGTCATCATCACTATGTAGCGCATCCCATGCTCCGTTCCCTTTCGACGGTCCATTCTCGTTCGTTTTGGTGGTGTTCAGGTAATCTGGACTGGCGTTATCGCGAAGGAATGTATCATCGTCTTCATCATCATCGTCGTCGTCGTCGTCTTCCGGGTCGTTCCATGGATCTGCTGCGCCCTTTACTTCCGCCTTTGGTGAGGCTTCGAAATCAGAGCTTTCCGAGTCTTCTTTGTTGTCTGCCTCGATATCGCTGTTCGGTGCGTACTTTGGAGACTTCCAAGAGTCGGTCATGGTTTGCGCTATCGTTGGGTATATCGATGGAGTGGTATCGTACGAGAAGAGTCAGCGATGTCCTTCTAGTATGAGTAAGGTAAAGGGAATCGTATTACCAACGTTATGAGGTTTACACAGGCTTTGTGAAGGCCGACGTGTGGTAGTGTAGGTTGCCTTAACATCATGCTCTCAGCGGCGGCTTGGTCCCCGGCGGCCGGGTTCAAACGGAAGCAACTTTTTTTGGAGTTCACGGCTTGCGATAATAAACCTTGAACTACTTGTGAATGTTCGGTTGTTATACCAAGTGACATAGTTGCCCTTCATCCGATACCCAGATACCAGAGTCGTGCTTAATCCCGATCCACACTCTTTACAACAATGGCGACTCTTCTACCCCCTCCCAAGCGACAGAAGCTCAACAACTCTCACCCGCGAGACCCGCAAAACAACAAGATCAGCACAGGACAGGAAGAACGATATGTGCCTCAGGTTATCGTACAGTTCAAGAACGCTGAAGATGGAGCACTTCTCGGACCTGCTATCAACTTGCCATCCGATACGAATAGGGAGGCTTTGCAGATGCTGGTGAACAAGCTTCGAGGCGAGGTACGTTCTGTCCGTCCTGATGCGCAGTGTGCACTCTTACTTACTTACTATTTTGCCGCTTTATCAGGACGAAGATCCTCTACCGTACTCGTTCCACATTGTTCCCAAAATCGCTCAACCTCTGACTGCGGGCGGTGTACCACAAGAAGCTCGATTGCAGATCAACGCTTCCATCTTGGACGATGCACTCAAGCCCGCCCATAAATCTGGTGCTTTGCCATCCGAAGACGATGTTACAAAGCCTACCAACATCAATGATAATCTGTCTGTATCCGGTTACTCTCCTGAAGATGTTTTCGAGGTCATTTGTGAGCCGCAAGCGGTGTTTAGAGTACGAAGTGTTGGTCGATGCAGTTCTACACTATCCGGTATGTTGGCTCGTTACAAAGGCAACGCCATACAACACGGCTAACCAATGCGACTGCACAATCAGGTCACGCACAACCCATCTTGTGCTGTTCCCTGTCACCGACCGGGAAATACGCTGCCACCGGATCGGGAGACGCTACCGCTCGTCTTTGGGATATGGAGATTGAACTGCCCAAATACACATTGACTGGGCATAGGGGATGGGTGTTATGCGCCGAATGGGAAGCACGGGAGAGAGTACTGGCGACAGGTGGTCATGATGGACACGTGCGATTCTGGGACCCGAACGGTGGGAAGCCTATTGGAGACGCACGTAAGGGACACACTAAATGGATCACCAGTTTATCATGGGAGCCAATTCATCTTAACGCAACCTCGCCGCGATGTGCGTCATCCTCAAAGGACGGAACCGTCAAGATCTGGAGCACGACAAGGAACTTTGCGGAACTTACCCTCGCTGGTCATACTGCGAGCGTTAATGTCGTCAAGTGGGGTGGTGAAGGCCTGATATACACTGGAAGTTCGGATAGGACTATCAAGATTTGGGACTCCAAGACCGGGAAGCTCGTTCGAACGTTGAGCGAGCATGCTCATTGGGTCAACACGCTCGCGCTCAACACCGACTTTGTCCTTCGAACTGGGCCATTCGACCAGTATGCCAAGAAGCCAAAAGACGACGCGGAAGGTAAGTCCGACTTTGATTTTTCGTCTTGTCGATCGCATACTAATCTGGTGATTATCTTGCCCAGCTCAAGCACTGGCTTTGGCTCGATACAAGAAACTCATGGCTACACAGCACGAATTGCTCATCTCCGGCTCAGACGACCACACCTTATTCCTGTGGCCCGCTCAGAACGCTAAAGACTCTGAATCAGGAAACGCGATCAAGAAGCCGCTGGCTCGGTTGACCGGTCATCAGAGGCAGGTCAACCACGTTGCTTTCAGCCCCGATGGACGGTATATCGCCAGTGCTGGTTTCGATAATGCGGTCAAGCTCTGGGATGGACGAACCGGAAAGTGAGTGCCCAAGTCCGGGGCGGCTAAGAAGGCGCACATGCTGATTCGTCTTGAAACAAAAAGGTTTATTGCGTCTCTGCGGGGACATGTTGGTGCAGTGTACCGTCTTGCATGGTCTGCTGATTCGCGAATGCTTGTTAGTGCCAGTAAAGATACTACTTTGAAGGTGCGTATTGTTGTCTCGACACTTTCGAGATGCTGCAAGATGCGAATAACATGCTGATCCATCCCTCGTGCACATGATTCAACCAGCTCTGGGATCTCAAAACGTTCAAGATCCGGATCGATCTGCCTGGACACGAGGACGAAGTCTACTGTGTTGATTTCGTAGCCGACAAGATCGTTAGTGGAGGACGTGACAAGACTGTCAAGATGTAAGTGTCATGTCTTTTCATCGCTCCGACGCCCCAAGCTGACACGGTTCATTGAAATCAGATGGAAAAATTAGAAGCCGGGGTCTCTTGAATTCGACTAAAGATTCTCGGATAGGGTGTGACTAGAGCTTGTAAATTTAGCATTAAGTATTCGTATACTCTGTATGTTTAACTACTACCAAGCTAGATGATACACAATCATTTCCGCCATTTCCACTTTGAGCTATGACCTCTAAGTAATCCCGCGTGCGGGGGAACAGGTGACGCTGCCCTTGAATTGTTTCGAGAGCCCGCGGGCGATTTAGAAGGCACTTCGCCTACTAGCGCTTTGCTAACCTCCAACAACTGGTTATTGGCCGCCGAAGCGGTGTATTGAGAGCCCCCATATCCAGCTTCTAATGTCTTACGCTTCGAGGATTCCGTCGCCTTCTTTCGAAGTTCCTCTATTTGACGCTGAACTCCCTTGTCCTGCATTGCATCGTAGACGTACTTCTCTGGCTTTCGAAGCAGCCAATCTTCAAAGCTTTGATCGTCGGAGTCTGTAGGCGACTCGGGTGGCTTGGGATCGTCAACTTTCCAAAGGTCATCGGGGTCGAAAGAAGCTGGAAGAGTCACAGGGGTAAACATCCTGTACAAACCACAGCTACAAACGTCCAAGTCACTCACAAGTCTCCTTTATTACTGCTGGCCGCTTTCCCAAAGCCTTTGCGCTAGGTCTGGCTGGAGGTCGGCTCAAAGCTTCCTCGTCTTCTTCGTCATCATTCCCATTACGAACAACGAGATTGTTCTGGGGACTGCTGGAATGGTATTGTTGGGAGCTTTGTAAACTGGCTGAACTTCCGTCTTTCCCTCTCTCGCGGAATGGTCGCGGACCCTGTAATCTGGCTCCATTTCGAGGCGGCGATTCCGATCTGCCGTCTTCAGGGAATCGGGGCGGATGCATATCAATTGATTCGGCCGTAGTCGGTGTTCGGGAGAGGGGTATGCCGTTGGCATACGGGGAGTGTGCTCCACTCCGAGCCAGGTGATACGGATTATCCTGAGACTGAGCGTGATTTCGTAGCTTGAATGCTGCAGAAGGAGAAGGTGATCGAGATAGCGAGGTACCTGCAGGAGTCTCAGTTCCATAGGGCACTGGCAGTCCAGCCGGATATGGCTGTGGGAAAAGGGTCGACTGGGTCAGCCAATATACACCCAAACGGAACGTGAGGTGTTGCCCTTACAGAGCGGCCCATCCTAGTGTCTGTTTTGCTCTTCTCCTGAGCGTAGCGGATTTCCTTCTGCTCACGCGATGCACGTTCCGCGTCGCCGTGAAGTTTGATCACCTTGAGCGAGAGTGCATGAAATTAATGAGTCGTCCTAGAAATTAGAGGGGGCATATGCTTACATTGGTCAACTCATCACTTGCGGCGAGAAGATCCACAAACGCCCTCTCGGCCAGAGGTAAATCATCGTCTTTGGAGCTGCGATCGATCTGTAGTCCGTTCATTTGATCTTCGAAGGTCATGTCAATTTCGGCCGGAGTTGAGAGTCCACGATCAAGCCTGCTTTTCTCAGCTTGTGCATTAGCCCAGCTCATTTGCGACTCCAACTGCTCTTGCGCCTGTATACAGGCATTGTAAAGCTAAGCATGATGCGGAAGGAACTTGGGTCAGTTACAGGTTGGGAGAGATAATGATTTTATACATACCTTGATCATTTCCGGAGTTTCCAGATGTCGAGAATCAAGCAAGAGAGCTTCATGTAACGCACGGGCATGTCGCTTGCCTGTTTCACATTCATCGACGAGTCGAGACAGTTCCTGGATTTCGTTTGGCAAACTTGTGTCCAGACTTTGCAATTGGCTTTGAGATGAAATATTGGTAGACTGCCTCAGTAGCGGGTCGTCGGGCGAGAACACTGGATGGCTTTCGGGAAAAGGGTACCCCTGCGATGATACGTAATGAGATGAGTAACGAGTCATAACGTGCTTCGGAAGCTGACTTACATCCTGAGGCTCATCCGGGGCCTTGACCTTCTGCCACGAATTTCGCAAGTTTTCGCCTCCTGGTAGTCGCCCATAGTGGTAGCACAGGTGAGAAAGGGTATCCTTCATTCTCTCGTATGTCGGTTGTGGGAGTCTAGTTTCATCGGAAGTGGCCAGAAGCTGTTCCTCCACCGATGCCACAAACTTCCTTTCGAAAGAAGTCACTACGGATACGTTGAAAGAGGTGTCAGTTACACCTCTTTTTTCTAGCGGCCTTCTGACGTACCCCTAAAACCGGCATCACTACGGTCAAAGTCGCTAATGAGCAGCCATATCTTGAGGGCGAATATCTTGGCTTCCTGTGTGGTTCCGTGCTTGATCTGCTTTCGGGTAGCATGTACAGCCTCTTTATGAACAACTCTATCGCATCTTGAAAGCTTGTCGCCAATATTGTAGATCTTGGACAAGTCGCTAGCGAATGCCGCCTTGCACAGCTCATCTGGTCGCGGAAGCCGTGTAAGCTCAAGGATAAACACGTGACTCGTATTGACTTACCTATTTCAAAGCTAACGCTCTTTGGATCCTTGTTGCCCTTTGCGACCTTTTCCTCCTTTCTGATCTGTTCCTTTTCGAGTCTGGCCCTCTCCTTCTCCTCCTCCCTTGCCTTTCTCTCCTCGTCTCTCATGCGTTTCTCTTCCTCCTTCGCTCGGTACTTTTCAGCCTTTTGCGCTTCTCTGGTGCGCTCTTGAGCTTCCTTGATGGCAAGTTCCCTATCCTTCTTTGTCGGCTCCACGACCTTGACAGGTTGGGTAACTCCAGCGTACGCCGTCGGCATCACTTCGGAATAAGAGGCATCTGTCATGGTGGTATGATCCGTGTACTCTGGGCCACGGTATTCGATCCTTGTCTCCTTCTTGCGCAAGAATCCTCCCCAATCCGATTGCTTCTCCTTGTCCCTCTCAGTATGCTTCTCTTTCTCCTTGTCCTTGCCGGCAACAAACGCGAACAGTCCCTTCTTTTTGGCATACTTGCCATCCTCGTGACGATGCGTCTCCTCGCTTCGGAAAGTTGCATCCACGTGACTGTCCCCACGCTGATCCGTCGACGGTCGAGGTTCACGCTCGAATGGTGCATTCTGATTGCCGTAAAGGTGAAGACCGGATTGACCGGGTTTGCTGTATGGCACCGGTTGAGGGATTTCAACATGTTGATATAGCGGTGAAGCAGGTCGCACATTTTGACCCAGAACTGCAGGCGGGGAGCTGAGCGGCAGGTATGCTTCCCGACCAGCCGGCGATTTGGTTCTAGATGCCGACAATGGGACGACACCAGGACTACCCGAGTCCACCCCACCTGGCGCCAGATTCCTTGCAGTCAAAAGCTCGTGCTCCGAAGTCGCTGGACTCCACTTGTTCGATGTCAAGTGTGCACTAAGCGGCCTCTGCATATACTCGTGATCTGGCGTAAGATTCCCTGGAGAGGCGGAAAGCATTCCTGGTGCCAGCGGAGGAGGGAGTCCGCTGTTGCCGCTATGACTATATTGGTGACGACCCGAGTGCTGCGAAGATCTCGAAGGCTGCTGTGATAATGGCAACGGTGGCGGCAAAAATCCACCTGAACCGCTGTGGAACGATTCTTGCAAAGGGTAATGAGCGTGTTCACGCCGAGCTGGAAGGCAATGACGGGTTATTACAATGAGTACCATTCCATATTCCGTATTTCACCGACTCTACTTACCAGTGCTGTCACTAGACTCCCGTCTTTCAGCCCTGAAGTCTGCCGACTGCGTAGTCGCCCTAGACATGCTCACCGACGTTGGGGTATATGCATTCCCGTAATGTCCTGCCGAGCTGTGACTGGCTAAACTGTCCTTTCCCACAGGCGTAGGTTGTCCGGAAGAAGGATGCGCAGTATCTTCATACCTCATGCCGCTAATGACCTTTCCTTCACCCGATGTCGTCGGTTGTAGCTCGCTCGTGGATTCCAGACCGGACGAAGCCTTCTTTTCCTTTTCCTTTTGTTTCTCTCTCGACGTCCATCCAAACATCCTTCCTGGAACGTGTTCTCGCAGACTTACTCTCCTCTTCATATTGGCGCCTCCATGTTCGGCAGGAGGCGGCACATGGCCATCGTTTTCGCTTGATCTCTTGCCTGGTGCTGCTCCTGGTCGACCCAGCGATGATTCGAGACCCAAGTACTTGTTGGTCGGTCTCTGCTGCGCATTATGTGTCGCCATTCCGTCATGGAAACTATGGCGGTCGACGGAGGTCGATGATATCTGCTGTTGCTGTGGTTGATCAGGCATAGTGAACGGCGTGATTTGATCATATCCCGACGCCTTTCCATTCAACCCTGAGAACCATTTCTTTGCCGACGCCGATGCTGATAACGACGGCAAGTGACCAGAGCTGTGCTGCTGTGTGGGTTGCTGCTGAGACTGTGGATGTAGATGAGCGGGTTTGCCTCCTCCTTGCAACATTGCCTGTGGATCTGGCGACTGGCGAGAGGATTGAAGTCCAGACGGATGGCTTCCTGTGTGACGACTTTGGCCTACTGACTGACGAGGGATAGCACCGTCTGCCGGATAAGAATCTTGCTTTGGAGCGACTGGCTGGATTGTCGGTCCCTGTGTGCGTCCGTACCCACCTGACGGCTGCTGCGTAGGCTGGGATTCAGGCAGGAACGGTGTTGGCTCGTAGCCGGTCTTGTTCTTGTTGAATAAACGCTTCATTATGGCCAACCAAGTTGAATTGCTCCCGGAAACGGGACCACAGGCTGGAGAGCGAGTCGATTATGTTGATGGATATCTAGGGAATCCCGGAAGATGCAATGAGCCTTGAGTGTATTGGACATATGGGTTTACATCGCTCAACGACGAGAAAGGGGTACTTACCGAGACAGATCAATACCGGGACACAGCCAGTCGTAGTTTCCCGATGTACTTGCGTGCAACATGCAATTAGAGTTACTGATTCGACTCTGCCGTACCTCTCCTTCCCAATGCCATCCGTCGTCTGTATCTTTGCCTTGTAAAGTCACCCGGGCAAACGTCACTCGGGTTTCCGTCCTGCAAAGCGATCCGCGCCCAGTGATGACGACAAAGGGAGGTCGACGTTGATTCGTGTATTGCCCGGAAGCCGGCTGCTGCCTTGCAAGATGTAGTCAACAACGCGGATGGTTGACAACGACGGACAAGTTTATATCAAGTCGTTATGTTGCCTGTGATTCTTCTTCTCGGTGGCTGAGCAACCTTGAGTCGAGTCGAGTCGAGTCGAGTCGAGTCGGTTGAATGCTAGTGCTTGGCCTCGATCGACTCCTCTCGGATGGACAAACAGGCGGCACGCAGCTCCTCCTTTTACTGAATTAGAGCGCGCTTTGCCGGGGAAGACGGTGGTGATTATTTCGCAGTAGGTGCCGGTTGTTATAAAGATCCAGCTGGAGGATATAGGCACTCGACTCTCCCGAATCCCGATGTTATGACCTCCGTGATGCTAGCTGTCTTTCCACTACACGAGATGCTGAAACCGTGGAAAGGACGAGTTGTGCACAGCACTGATGATTCATCTTACAGTAATTCATTGGGCAGGCTTTCCGCGCGTTTCCCGCAGTATCAGCAGGGAGGAGAGTTGGAGCATGCCATGTAGGCGGATTTACCAGTAACAACCGCGACCGCAACTGTCTGTGCTTTTCATTGTCGATGCTGATACGGCCAGTCCATTGCTCGTTGATAGCCTGGCAATCTTTCAGCACGGTCTCAGTGTATGTTCCTTTGCCGGTGGAAACTATTCGAAACCTCTTAAATTCACTTGAGAAACAAGCCTCGCCGCCTAGTTCACCAACGTCAGAATCTTACACCCTGTGCCGTGCTGTTAACGCGCTCGTGTCACTACTGTTCAATAAAGTGTCGTGGCTTAAGCGATGAGCAGCAGTTCTTTTTACTCCACCAACATGTCATATTTTATTGCCGCATGAATGGCGAAAGCAAAACTGCTACAAATGGAAAACAAGCGAACAAAGATGAAATCCTCTCCCAAACATTCCTGTTTATTGAAACGTTTAGTAGGCGTTCTTCTTGGCTCCCATTTGGAGTTGAGCGGAGAACTCGTCGTAACTGCAGGGTATTGCAACACATTCAAGTCAGCGACTGACAGGTAACCCGGGAGAACACACTCCGGTACTTACGGAGTCTGTCCGGGAGGGATAATCTTCCAGAGATCCGGGCTCAAGAACTCGTAGGTCTTGGCAATAGCAGCCAAGGTAGCCTTCAAGAAGTTACCCTGGGTGGCAGTGCTACCCTTGGACTGGGTGTAACAATCCTGGACACCAGCCATCTGCAAGAGACGCTTGGCGGCGGGGGCGGCGACGATACCGGTACCTCGGGCTGGAGATTCAAAGGGAGCAAAGTTCAGCTATCGCACCCTCGGGATTTAAATACTCGGCCGAGACTTACGAGCGGGGACCAATCGACACATGACGGATCCAGACTTGCCGGAAACCTTGCAAGGAACGGTGTGGGGGTCCTGAATGTGGTTACCCCAGTAACCTCGTCGAACGGGAACGATGGACAACTTGGCGACAATGATGGCACCTCGGATGGCGGTAGCGACTTCCTTGGCGACCTTGACACCGAGACCGACGTGACCGTCAAAGTCACCGACGGCAACGAAAGCCTTGAATCGGGTTCGCTGACCGGCAGAGGTTTGCTTCTGGACGGGCGAGATGGACATGACTTCGTCCTTCAAGGTGGGCAAGAACTTGTCGACGATCTGGAACTCCTTGATGGGCAAAGAGAAGAGGTAGATTTCCTCCATAGACTTGATCTTTCCGTCGTTTACCAATCGACCGAGCTTGGTGACAGGGACCCTGAAGGAGCAGAGTTGGGATCAGGATGCCTGCTCGATTGGAAGGATTCCCTTCACTTCGTATCGTCCGGTCCGACAGGCGCTTGCACCTTGGTTCCTTTCCCGACACCTAGCCACCTCGACATTCGCCTCAACGTCCATACTCCGAGCTGCTGGATCCTCCGACAGTTCATCCTTATGCCAGTTCCAGCACATCCCTCTCACTCAATCCAACAAAACACCTTGCTCCCCTTCTACGCGTTCAGCATCAGTCAACCAGTAAACTCACCATGGCTTGTCCTCGTCCTTCTTGGCTCCTCGTCGTCCTCGTCCTCGACCTCCTCGGCCAGCTCCTCGAGCGGCACCTCGACCGAATCCTCCTCGGGCTCCTTCAGGGGCGGCAGCAGGGGCAGACATCTTGACTTGTATGTGCTGGATGCAAAAGAAAGGCGATTAAACCGTTAAGGTCTTTTTTTTGTCGAGGTCGTCCAAGTGTCGGGGTCGGCTGGCGGGGGGTTGTGGACGTTGTCGCGGACGTGGCTCGAGCGCCTGGAGCGTGAACAAGACGACTTGGGCAGGCAGGAGGTTTGCCAGAGCCAACCGTGTCGCGCCCAGCACGGAAACAGAGCGAATAGCGGTAGAGCGCCGAAAGTGAGCCGATCGACCTAGTTAAGCGCGAGTTTTTGCGCCTTTTTGAGTCTCGTAGGGCGACGTGTATCTCAAATATCTCTCTGGCCAGTCAAGCGCACGCAGACCAGGTGCCGTCCCTAGCCAGGGCAAGCTTCTCTCTCGGTCGTTTCTCTCTCTCTCCACCCGGTTCCCAGCACGGTGATCAACGACTTGTTTCCCCTGAGCCAATCCGACCCTACGCCCTAGCCCGGTTTCTCACCTACCGTCGGAGTCGCAAGAGATCTTCGTGAGTGGTCGTTTCCTTCCCGACGTGCTCAAGTCGACGTCCCGCTGATTTCTACCTCTCTGGATTCCTGGCGATACAGAAGTTCGGCAACAAGTCAACATGTCGAGCGTTCAAACTTTCGGAAAGAAGGTGGGTGGTTGGGTTTTTGTCTTTGGAACAGGTAGCGGATAGCATCGGCAGTTACGGATCAGTGGACAACATTGGAAAGATGGTTTTGGGAAGGCGATGGGCGATAGGAGACGGAGGACGAATGCAGGATGAAAATCGGTTGCAGCGGAAAGAAGGTTGCAGTGGGAAGGTTGAGACTGCCAGAGATGGAAGGACTGCCCGTGCTGTCAGAGCTATCCGCTGTCGTCGTACCGAAGCATGAAGAACAAAAGCTGATATACTCTGTTTTGCCGTTTTACAGAAGGTATGCAGTAAACTCAGCAAGGAGGAGAGACGAAAGGAATCGTAGACTGATCAAGGATTGGGAATTATTGGATTTGTTTGTGATTTAGACTGCTACCGCCGTGGCTTTCGTCAAGCCCGGTAAGGGAATGATCCGTCTCGACGGTAAGCCCTTGTCTACCGTTGAACCGTAAGTGTGGCCCGTCTTCCGAAAGCAAACACCGCACGCATCGCGAGACTGAATTCCGATAATCTTTCCCCGCCGCCAGCGCCGTTCTCCGATACAAGGTCTACGAAGCCATCTTGACCGTCGGTGTTGACAAGTTCGCCAACGTCGACATCCGTCTCCGAACTTCCGGTGGTGGTCACGTCTCCCAGATGTACGCTTTGCGACAAGCCATCGCCAAGGGTATCGTTGCCTACTACGCCAAGAACGAGGATGCTGCTTCCGCTTTGGAGTTGAAGAAGGCTTTGATCCAGTACGACCGAACCTTGTTGGTCGCTGACCCCAGGCGCATGGAACCCAAGAAGGTGTGTCTTGTCGAGCAAGAGTGTGGTTGCGCGGTCGAGAGAACTAATCTCGAATCCTTCGCTTCATCCAGTTCGGTGGTCGTGGTGCCCGAGCCAGGCGACAGAAATCTTACCGTTAAAGAACTCTCCAACTTGGGTCTTTTACGGATTGCATATTTGCACTTCTCTGGCTTTCTCCGTCCTCTTTGCGCCAATCAAGTCGCTTGGATCTGGTTGTGCAGTTCCTCGTGAATACTTCGTTGAATTATGTAGTCGGGTAACCCAAAAAACCTATGGCCGCGTTGTTTGGCTAGAGATGTACAGGGTTGTGTAAAAATGACATGATTTCTACGCAAAATTCTCGGCCTGGGTTATTGATACCTGGATGTGTGATGCAGATCTTTTGAGAAACCCATTTGCATGCTGTGGCAGATGGTGTTTGAGGTTTCCCGGTATACCCCTTGTGCACCATGAAAGCTATGTACCATGAGTCACGGCGTAAACAAGTGCAATCGAGCCGGGCGACCATGTGCGCACGGTCCAAACTCTTCTTGACATCCAGTTACAATATACATACCTATTATTGCTCATCGTGTGTAAGGCTTCATTGCATCTCAGTTATATCTTTCCACCATCCGACAGGCAATTCACCTTGCAGGTCTGTTCCCTAGCTCTGAGCTTACTTCGAATCATCGGTTATGGAGTAAGCACCGTCCGAACGTCTCTTAGTCTTGACCAATGTCTCCTCGCTGACCTTTGGCTCTTTAAAGGTCATTGTCGCCTGACTGCACAAATCTCAAGCATCGGTATGATCAGTGCTTCAATGCTTGGTTCGAGGGATATTTGAAACCAATAGTGACACCTCATGCGGAAGACACCACGCCTGAAGCCGACGTAGAGGAGGAGGAGGAGGAGGAGGATATCAGTCCGGATTTATTGGAATCCTTTGTGGATGACGAGGAAGATGAACTCGAAGAAGAAGAAGAGCAAGATCTATCGACAAGTCTATCTACCACCTCGGGATCTGCAGGTCCATCGCATCATCACACTCATGCGCACTATCATCATCCATCATGGTCGCTACGGAATGACGATAAACATCCGGATCTCTGGCCATACTCGTCCCGGCATGTCGTCTCAAGGGGCACCGCTTCCATAGCCGTAAAGGAAACTCCAATCGTTTCAAAGAACCTTGCAGATGACGATGATATCCCGGACCAGCCTCTCGTAGAAGCAGTAGAAGCCGAGTTTGGTGATCATACCGTCTTGACGCCAAGCGAGCCGAAACGCTCCGCCGTAGTACAAAGGCCAGCGGTCACGACCCCGTTGACTACTAGTTCACCTAAGGATCAACGAGCAGAATGGGCGAAAGCAAAGAAGGAGGAGTATGATCGGAATTGTGGTGCCTTGTGGACAGACTACCGAGAATGCTTACAGGTTAGTAATTTTGTCTGCGCTCGCCAGCATGGAGCCAATCTCTGACCAGCCATCCTGACGCTTTCAGCGGGCTATTGACGCCAACCATCCGTTGTCGGCCCTCCTGACGCAAGCGAGACTGGAAAATCCGATAGAAAATGCTGAAGCATATGAGGGTGGTGGTTATGGCGCTCCTGGAGCACAGCCGTAGTATACAGAACAGAGAGCAACATAATAAAATAGTACCGGTTATTCGTGAGAGAGGCCTGCTACACACAAGATACCTCACACAAGCGGCAAAGCACGGTATATACGCATCCGTTTTGAAAGTATATTACAACATCCTATGGTTTACAAACAATGGATTACGGATGAGGCACAAACCTACCATCCTGCCCCAATTCTTGGACTTTGCTGCACCCTCCCCGGTGTAGTGCCACCTATAGACATGGCACTGACAGATGCACCTAGATTTGCTGCTACTGCTCCGTTATCCCTCGAGACCGGAGGTTCGGGTTTGCGGTACTCTACTTTATCGACCTTGACCTATTGCGGAAGTGATGGCGATGTCAGTACTTGCGCACACAAGAAATATGAGGCCGGGATCACTCACCTCTCCGTCGACTAGCTGGTAAACATAGGTGACAAGCACGCCGCCTTGTACGTCCATCAAAGCGAATGACGGTGTAGCCTCTCTGATAAAGCGCATACGAATGTTCAGCAAAACATTCAGGCTTGAGAAACCCCCGATCATGTCAATGTAACGTACCCATTCCATAGACCTGACCATGCTCCCGTTGCCGAACCTGGATTGACGAAAAACTTGCCCTCGTACTCAAACGCCTCGAACCTGCATGAACAATGACAGCGGCACAAAGAGTAGTTTCGATAAGCTTCTAACTCCAAGCATACCTTGCCTCTGAGTCTACGCTGGGCGAAAGTGTACTTACCGATGTGTCCCTCCCGAGATCAAAACATCAACATTCATCTGCCGTGCTAATGCTGCCAGCGAGTCCACGTCTCCCGGAGGAACGCATTGCTGACCATGGATCACGCCGAAACGCAAGGAGCCTTGATTTATCGTCAGCGATAGCGGTAGATGGGTGTTCTAACGACGTAGGGCGGATAGTTATCAGATGGCTGCATGTGCGATCACGTCATGAAGCCTGGAAGTTGTACTCACCTCGTCGAATTCTCCTCTGACTCCCATAACATCCGGTGCAATCGTGCGCAAATAGTCAAATGTCTCCTTGTCGCATATATTCCCCGTACACAAGATCTGGCCTATCTTTCCTGGAACCTGTGAAGACGGAGCAAGAGATCGTATAAGCTCGGGAGGTACTTCTCGATGACGGCAGAGCAGACGGACCAGTAATTTCTTGAATTTCGCTGGAAGGTCGTGACATCGCATCGGGATATGCAGGTCGCCGATGATGAGAACGAGAACCATGGTGAGTTGTTAGTAGAGATGGGGTATGTACGGCTCAAGTGGCAAGAGGTGTATGCACGAAAGATTCATGTAAGAAGAAGCAAAATGAACATGATGATCGGGGGGTCGGGGATGATGAATAGCAGCAGCCTTTGGCTTAGCTTCCGCTAGTTGTGCTGCTCGGTCGCCGCGTCATCTTCCTGACTTGTATCTTCTTCTTTTCTTCATCTTCTTCTTCTATCTCCTTATTCGCTCACATCTTTTGCCCTGTCAAGATCTTGTGACACAATACATAATGCGGAGCAGCACAACAGTTCGGCTATACACGAGAATTCATACACCGCACGAGAAAAGCTAGGCTATCAACCCCGTACTTTTCAAATGCTTGACGAGCATCCAAGATACCCGCCTCACTCGTTCCTCCTGCTCCCACTTCATCCCCGGCACACCTATAGCTTCTGCTGTGCTATTCGTATTTTTCTCCTCCGCTCTCCGGAGGTCGATGCATTGCGATGTCATGACATCTACTCCTATAGCAGCCCATTCTTGTTGAGCGGCAGTGAGGACGGTTACTTGCGGTGCTGGTGTGACCGTTTGCAGCGGGAGCAGGGATGAGAGAAACGTCGAAAGGAGGACGGGGATGTCTAGTTGGTTTTGAGCGTTTGGTTCACGTGGCATGGTCTTTAGCGGCACGTATTCGACCTGGCGTGCAAGAAACCAGATGGCGTCAGCGCTCGAAAATGGTAGTGCAATAGATGAGGTTACGGCTTACCTCCACGATGATACCCTTGGTTGATGGTTGATTGCCGACATTGAGAGGATTCGGAGCACCTCCAATCCAGCCCATCCTAATGATCCACTCGGCGTCCCCGCTAATCCCGCCCGATCCACTTCCCGGGTTCAGATTGAGCTCGATTTGTATGCCCTCGATGATCAACGTATGACCTGGAGTCAGCACTGGTTGCTGCGCATGTTGTTGAAGATTGTTGGCCTGTCCAGCCTTTGAACGCTTGACCGTAGAAGCTGTCATGTTCGCCACATTACGGAATTCACCCTCTTTTATTACCGTGGGTGGGAGCAGGAATGGACTTTGACTACGCTTCATCCGATCCAGGAATGTCTGATAGGAACCGTCTCGCTCGAGTTTCCAATACCTGGATTGAATGACGGGTAGGTCGTCGGATGTTCCATTGTGCATGCCGAATTTATGGTCGAGGCCTTGTCCATTTCGTGGTGAGTAGGTAGTGAACGAGTAGACGACATTCTGCATGAGGCGCGAGGTTGTTTTGGGGTATGCGAGGGTTGTCAGGATTTCGGGCTGTTTCTGTTGGTCCTGAGATGACGCCGTAGATCCAGGTCGGTGCGTGCGGAGTTGGACTCCCCATGCGGATTGGGATTGCTATCGTCGGTCACTTGGATCAGTTATTCTAGTTCCGACCACATAATCGTGAGTCCTCCTACATGATGGCCATATTGATCGGTTATCCGCTGCTGTATGAGCTGCAAACCGTTCGGATTACTGACAGGCGCATTGTGCCAATGTAGTATGCTAATGTGCATGTTCAAACGGCAAGGGAAAGAGGTATCATAAGCTACAAGCAGTCCTAGCACGTAGAGTTTGTGTGCACGTACGTTGAGATTCCCATCTCAGAACTCTACTCTCCGTCGATTCTTGCTTTCACGACGCGAAGGGTTCCCCTATTGAGGCATTTTTGCAGCGAAATCGGAGGTAGGTCTTAGGAGCTTAGGAGAGCTTTGCGGGAGGAATTGGTAGTGTTATCAATCAAGACTATGCAGATTACTGCATCGTCGTTCGTTTCGACAAAGCAAAGGGCAATAGCAATTTTGTATCCGCGCCGATATTCTTGTCAAGGGCTTTATCATTTCTGCCGCAGATTGTGATGCCAGACGACTGCATCGACCGGTGATTGTGGGAGATTCAAGCCAATGTATGTACCTCGGTGTAGACGTACTCTTGGCTGGCCCACTGCAAGGGTAAAGTATAGAGAAGGAATGAAATGAGGAAGAAGCCAGAAATTCCATGACGAATCAACCTCTTGTCTCGTAGCGGAAGAGCGATCGAACCTGGCCTGGCCTGGCCTGGGTCTTGCATTACAACAAAAGTCAAATGCCTTTTCAAGCACCCACTTACTGGCACAACGTAGAGCGCAAGGGAGCTCCTACCGATACTGATCAACATCACAGTATGCCTGGCGCTCCGACATTCAGCAGCTTTCCAGGACGGCCAAAGCCAGCTGTAAAATCAGATCCGACATGGGAACAAGGTGGCCTTCAAGCTTCTACGTCCGCCGGCAGTTCAGTCGCACTTCCTGCGTTTTCCTCGTTTCCGGAGCGCTCCGTATCCAAGGACCAGGATCAAGTCGACGAGAGGCAAAGGCAAGGAAGCAGGCACAGGAGGTCGAGGCACACGTCACCAGAAACTCGAGGCGGAAGGAAACGGCACAAGTCGGATCGTTATGCGGATGATCAAGAGCATAGACCACGCAAGGCGCATCGGGAAGGTGGACAAGGATATGAGGAGATTTTTGACAAGAAGGATCGGAGTAGGTCTCACAAGGTGGAGGATGATGGCGAGGAGAGAAGCTGCAAGCATCGCAGAACTAGTGCGGAAGGAGCCGCTGACATGACACAGAAGAAGGAGATCAAGTCTCAAGAACCAGTGCTAGAGGTAAGAGCTTCCTCATACACCGCAAGCATTTACAATCTCAATCTCGTATCAAATAGCAACGAAACACCGACTTGGTCAATGACTTTTTCTATGTCGATCGGTCGGGGGATCAAGGAAATCTGCGGTACGGAGGCATAGAAGCTAGTAAAATAGCGAGGTATATTCCCAGAGGCTGTAAGTACATGCGGTTACTACACAGTGGTCATTGCATCTGATGTCGCGTCATAGTCGGCCGGGTTGTGGGTTTGCCGGAACAGTACAAGGTCATGAGAACTGGAAAGGGTAAACAAGGGGATCCAAAGGGAATTGTTATCGCAAATCGAGCCGCGCATACCGTAAGTCATCACCCGAATTTCAATCAAAGATACAATGTTCATGTGTTCTTTTACAACCCGCAGGGCGATCACGAACCGACGTTGATTGAATCGATTCCACAACAAACCTTTAAAATTGCCGCTGGAAACAGGAAACATGAAGCGGGCGTGATTACCGAACAACGTGACTTTGTTCCGCTGAACAAGAGCACACGAAAAGCCGCGACAAGACAGGTGGAGCAAGACTACCGTTCGATATCTGGGTTTGCCGACAAAAAGGGCGACAAGGGTCGAGAGGCAGATGAAGAAGGAACCCTATCTACAGACGACACGGATGACTCTGAAGACCTGGATGAGCAGGAAACGCCTGAACAAATACGGCGACGCAGAGTCCTTGACTTTGAGCGGCATCTTGAAGACCATCCACAGGACGTCGATCAATGGATCGCGTTTTCATCGATGCAAGTCGAAGACTGTTCCCCTGGAAGGGCCAAGGGAGCTCTTGGACTGATGGAGGAAGCCACCAATGTCGGAAATCAAACAAGGGTCAAGGGCAGACGAGGCGCCTACGAAGTCGCGCTCGCCACGCTGGAACGAGCTATCAAGGTCTACCCCCGAAACGCACATTCGCCAAAATTACAGTCCGCGTTCTTCGCCCTGGCTCAGCAAGTATGGCCGCCGAATCAGGTGACGGGGAAATGGCAAGATGTTTTGCGAATGTTTTCGTCTAGCGCGGAAAAGGTCGATGAGAAAGAGTTGATGGATCTTTGGCTTGGTTATATCTCCTGGAGAGAAGGGAGAGGGCTGGGGTCGCATGCGGCAGGGGGAAAGAGTTCTGGTGGGATCGACGATGTGGTCGAGATTTACGGGCAGTGCATAGCTATAATGCGGAGCAGTGTCTATTCTTCATCCGAGAGTGAGTGACGCCTAGCGCATAACTCGCGATCAACCGACTCACATAAACGTCGTCGCCCCCTTTGCAGAACGAACTGTGGCGGAGGAAAATATGGTGTACCTCCTCTTGCGATGTGTGCTACTTCTACGGCATGCCGGTAGGTTGTGTCTTGGTTTCAAGCCAGAATCACCGCTGATAGGGGGATAATGGTTGACGCAGGCTTTCACGAAAGAGGCACTGCAATATGTCAAGCGATGTTGGAGTTGTAAGCCGCGTATGACAGTTCAGACTAGGGAGTCCAACTAATCTTCTACATGTCAGAACATTTCACAAGCCCGCCGACTTACGACCGGACGCCACACATCCTGTCAATACGCAGTCCGAGGAGCGCTTGAAGGAATCCCTCGAAGCATTTTGGGAATCCGAAGTACCACGCATCGGCGAGAATGGATCTCGAGGCTGGAGTCAATGGCAGAGGGACACTTTACCAGAAGGCGAAGCATCGACAGAGCCCTCGAATGACATTGCGAGCTCGACACATTCCGACCCGTTTATCCGGTGGTACCACGACGAAACTGCTGCCGATCGCCAGATTCGTCCCGGCAAAGCCTCTGCCCTATCTGTAGCGGAAGAGGAGGACGCCGATCCGTATAGAGTGATCCTCTTTGACGATATTCGGCCATTTCTTTTTGTGATACACAACACTGAAGTCAAGCTACAGCTAGTCTACGCTGTGCTTAACTATCTCGGTTTGCCATTCGGAGTACCCGATCTCGGTACGAATACCACATTCTCGAAAGATCCTCATCTTCAGTGGGCACTGGCGGCAAACCCGACGGCGAGGATGTCATTATGGCCTGCCAAGCCTGCAGCACGTCAGGCACTGGACTGGAGTGAGACACAGGAAAGCGCCGCCTTGCCTGCGGTCGATATCATGTCTTGCCCGGTCAAGCTATGGCTTCTTACGACTGACACGGCGTTCGAGGACATTTTGGTTTGGTTCAGCGTGAACCAATCAGGAATTCGGGACTCGGTGGACACCGGGATGTTGCAGTAGGTCTCGGCGTGTTGCTACTTTCGTTTGCCATGTACTGATATGTCCATACTTGCAGCAATATCTTCCAGAGCTTGAGCAGTAATGTGAAAGATCGCTCGTTCCAATGGCTGAGGATTTCATTCGAGGCTTCTTGCAACAAGAAGAGGTGAGTGTAGGGATTCCAGTGTAGTATTATTTTGCTGATTTGGTTTCGTGCTTGCAGTACAGCAAAATTGTGCAAGCAGTTGCTCTCACAGGACCGTAGTAACCTGACTCTATGGTGCACGTATGCCCGACTTTTACGAAGTCAACGTAAAGTCGAAGAAGCTCGGCAGGTCTACCGCTTATGCTGCTCCACCTACGATCCTCTTGTTCAATCGCGCTCCGACATTGAATATGCGCTCTCTGAATGGGCAGAGTTGGAATGGCTCGCTGGTCGCGACGAGGAACTGCTAAATGTCTTGATTGCGGTCGTCTCTACTGATTACCAAATACCTAAAGGTGAGTGGCTAGCCTGTATCCAATCGTCAGCTACCCATCGCTTACTCCCCTTGAGAAAAGGTAAACCATCTCCGGCCATGTATCTCAAAGCAAAGCAGGTAAGACTCTGATATCGTACGACCGGAATCTGGTCCACTCAACCTCGCTTTCCTTCTACATTAGCATTACTGGCAATCGCCTGACCTTAGCAGTCGCGCGAGTGTGGTTCTGCACTACCTTTTCTTATACTTCTCGATGGATTTCGACAAAGCATTCCAAGCTGTCCAAGTACATGCTGCATCGCTGCCGGCTGGCTCTTCCGAGCAGGAGGAAGTGTTACAGGTCGGGGCGAAAATCATGTATCGTCATGCACAATCTCACATCGTGAAAGCAGATGTACAACGCGCTTTCCTCGAATACGCAATTACCCTGTTTCCGAGCAACACCATTTTCCTGTCGCTGTACTTTGCAAACGAGAGTGGAACCAAAGTATACGGACGACTACAGCGGCTTTTGTACGAGATAGTCTTGCTCGACAAGGATGAAAGTGCTGGTAGCTATTTGTGGTCGGTATGGGCTGAAGCGATATCAGCCAGGAGGACGTTCTGGGAAGAAGGCGGAAGGGGTGCCGAGCGAGTTCGAGCGATGTATGAAAAGGCCATCAGCAGTAAAACGTACGTCTTAGCCTGTGCGCTTCATCTTGCAGCCGCGGGCACTAACAGTCTCCATCACTGCCGCATAGGGGCAGGTATTCAATACCACTTTGGATGTCATACATCGAATTCATGTTCGCGCAAGGTAGAGGGGAACAAGGGAAGCAGCTTTGCTACATGGCCATTAGCCATTTGGGTGGCTGTAAAGGTAAGGATCTTTTTCGAGGGGAGAGTTTCACGTTGCTCACTAATAGTCGGCTTTTATATAGCTCTTTACATGATGCCCTTCTCGCAGAACCTCAGATCACATTTCACTGACAAGGAACTTCGAGACTGGGCGGATCTCATGCTGGAGAAAGGCATGCGGATACGAAAACCGTTCGAAGAATATTGGCAGGATGAAACCGCACAGGATACGCTGTGGCAAGACGATGGAGGAGACCCCATGGCCGCAGATGAAGCTTATTCACTGCTTGAAGATCGAAAAAGGCTTTTGCCTTATTAAGCAAATAATGCCAGTGTACGGAGAGTATGCAGATCAATACAACCACACGAATTCCCCCATCTACATGCGTAATGCAACGATGCTGTCATACTCTGGTTTTGACAACCGCCAAGCAATACCTGAACTGCTATAAAAGTCTTCCGAATCCTCGTCCTAAGGAACAGGCCATGAGAATTAGCAAAGCGTTCCAAACGAAAGTTCAACAACGGCGCGACATACCGAGTCCAAGTTCAATATTGTAGCAATTTGTTGTAATCTGATAAACTTGTCTCTAGCTCCTCCGAAATTTGTCTGGCCGGACAGGTAATTCACGACGGCCCGCACATCTTTGTCAAATCGGATTGCGCCGAGCTGGACATCGGTGTGAATGATCAGCAAGGGGCGCGAAGAATCACGAGGCGCAAAACCAAACTTGCCTCCGTAAAGCGCATTCCCAGAACCATCCTTTCCCACGGACGAACTAGCACGTCGACTGTCATATTGAAAAACATCTGGTAGTTGGCATCCGTCAAAGTGTCCTGTATCATATAAGATTTAATGGAGGAAATGGGCATCAGTCTCTGGCCCTGATAGAGTAGCGACAACGCACCTTGTACCCATCGACCAAAGGTGCCCAGTTGGCGATAAAGCGTTTTCGCACTAAATCCTGTTCTTCCGCTTCTGCATACCCGTCGTCATCGAGCACGTAAGAGATGCCCTTGTAGACGTCCTCCAGCAGTGAGCGAAGTCCAGGGCGGGTCAGTTGGTTGAACAGCTGGTCCAAGCCATTCTATGCCGCCAAGCAAGATGTCAGCTCTACTTTTACACGAGTCATCCGTGCAAAAGCTCGACGCACCTTTGCCGCCGCTCTCATTCTCCCAGCCGAATCCCCAAGATCGCGTAACTGCTCTTCGACCTCGGTCAACTCGATTTCAAGAAACGTTTGGCTGGCCGACTCGGAACCGATCAAGTCGTCGATCAAACGGTCCGTATATTGAGCGGAAACGTCCAGGTCATTGAGCAGTACCTGTAGCGAAAGGTGTAAGTCCGATAGACTTTTGGGGACCCACCCCAACGCCGCGTTCAACGTACGCTATAACTCGTTCGTAAATCCCTTTCCCTGCGTTCCCTCTCACTTTCCTTTCCCTGTCCTGTCAGCCCTGCCAAAGAACTACCCACACCCGCTCCGAAACCCATTCCAACACTTGCAGCACCCGAATAAACAGCGTCCATCTTCTTCTGTAACACGCCCAAATAATCCCTCTCTATTATCGTTGATATCTTCTCACGCATCGAGGAGAAAGTCACGAGGTTGCCAGTGGAGATGAGTCTGTTGAGGACGAGCTTGAGTAGGTAAAACGTATCGTCTACTGTAGACGATATTTGCGGTTTCGACGAGAGGTCGGGCGTATCCATCTTGTGCGCCTACAGACTCACACATACGGAACATCAGTACTAGGTGAGAAAGTGGAGACTGCGTTTATGCCCACCTTTTCAATACTAGAACGGAGATACCAAGCCTCGAGCGGCTCATAATACATCTTCAACATGTTCTCAATCGTCCGCCTACTTTCCGAATCATCCAACAACCGCAACATCTGATCCGTGCCTGCTCTGCCGCTTGCAGCTGGCGTCGGTAGGTTACCTGACGCACCGCCTTGCTTTGCTGTGAGGGCTGTATCTGGCGGTGACTGCAGGATACTTCCTCGGTCCGAAGCGTCCTGCTCGTCTTCCGGCTATGAAAGAGGGCAAGATAAGCTCACCACAGCGCCGGCAAGGAAGAACCGCATCACGCTTACCTGCAAACGTTCCCACACGAAGCGGCGGTACAGCGCCCACCGGCTACCCAGCGCCGTACATTCCCCCAATATCCTCTCGACATCCCTCGGATCCGGTCCCTGATCACTCGCCATGGCAGCGGAGGCGTTCTCTTCCTCCTGTGGCGTTCGTTTCTGAGACGTTCCGGCATATGTTGCGAGCAAGGAGGTGGCGGCACTTGGTAGATGATGTGCCAGGTTTTGTTGCGCCGAGGAGGAAAGGGCGGCGAGCGAGGTGGTGACGCCGCTTGTACCGGAAAGGGTAGTGCTTGAACCGAGGTTTGGCGAGAGACTGTTCTGTGCCGCTGATTGGGTGGAGAGGTAGTGGATTGGGTTGGTGAGGTAGCTAAATTGTGATTGTTTCGTTTCCGATATCTGTACATGGCGAGTCATCAGGCCCACACCAGCCACACATGTAAAACAGTACTAACCAATCTGCCGACCCTCCGTTCCTCTTCCCACCCTTCCACAAGACTTTTGACGCCCCTGTCTCCCTCTGCCTGCAGCCGACCAACCACAACGCGCATCTTACCCTCTCCGTAATACTTTTCAACGACGGGCTGATGCTGGTCGATGATGAGTGCGATCGACTCGAGGAGGGTTGTCAAATTGGTGATGTAGAACAACGGGGAAGACGCTGTTCCGCACACCTCAAGTCAGCCAGCAACTCGCACAACGGAGATGATGAGGAACGCACCCCTCGTCTCCTGCGTAGCACCTGTAAACGCGCCCTTGGTCTTGACAAGCGTCACCACGAAATCAGCATACACGCCCAGTCCTTGCTCTTCCGCGCCAATCATGGGGAAAAGGCGAAAGAACCGACTGGTGCCCTGCTCGTCCCGCGCCTCAGCAGCGGAACGGAACTGGGAGGAAAAAGTGGCGAGGAGCGAGTCTCTTAGTGCTGACAGTTGTGCGGGGGGCGGGGAGGGGTCCATTGGTGTTGGCTGCAGACGCAAATTGAGTAAGCGACAAAATAGAAGGCCGGAAGATGGTGACGAGAGAAAACTTGCGATCACACGAGCGGCAAATACTCCGCCTGTTACGATACTCGGGATGTCCATGGCTCGTTTACAAGCCCGCGTTGCGGTTTCCCAATCTTCTTGTGGTATCGAGTCGCGCATAGTTTGAAGGGCGTTCTGCGGAAAGGTATGTTGTCAGAATTCGATGTATCGACCCAAGAGCGAAGCAAAGCGATATTGAGAAAGAAAGACAAAGACCCAACGCAGAAGGAGGCAGTAAGATATGGAGACGCCGCCAGTGTTAGACTGAGCTTGCGCCTTCGTCTAGGTCTCGCACCTGCGCATTCGATGAGAGTGGCGACGACTCTGGAAATCCTAAATCCGTAGACAACGGGTTCGGACAACCTACCCTGCCCTATACGAAGCGAGCAGATCGGTTCGGACGTCCCTTGTTTGCTGTACGAATCAGCGCTTGCGCTTTCTGAGACCAGGATCACTCTTGGCCGTCCTGCAGCGGTATCAGAGGACGAGTGGATGCCATGGAACTGCTCTACGGCGATCTCGGAAAATCCCAGGGTTCACCAAGACTAGAGTCTCGGAAGGACGACGCAGTCTGCGAGGCACGTGCGAAGCAGAGGCCAGACTATCACGCTCGCGCAAACTTGGAGAGAACAAGGACGCTGGATTGTCTTTCGACGAACAAGTACGTGGATTGTCTTTCGACCGGGTCCATGTAGGTGGGAAATTGAAGCTAGATCAAAAGCCTCAAGTCACCTACGCTGCGCTGCCTCGGAAGCGACATCAGAAAGATCATGCTTGCGCGTTCGACCAAGGTGACTACACTCGACCGCCCTGCTGCGGCCTCGAAAGACAAAGAAACTGATTCTCGCCTTGATCGACAGATTCTCGGCCGTCATACGACGGCCTCGAGGAGGTAGACCAACCCTGATACTCGCGCTCGCGGGGCTCGATAAAGGCAACTAGTCTCGGTCGCCCGACAGCGGCCTCGCAAGGCACTGATATTCAGCCTCTGGACTCGGGAAGGATCCTTCGGACCTGTAGCGTGCGGCGCAGTCACTGGTGCTCGCCTCGCTCGGAGATTTCTCGCTTCGCTCATCGTGGCGTACTCACCTTTAACTCCATCACCTCTCCTACCCTCCCCACCGCCTCTCTCACCCTATTCATCCTCCCATCCAACCTGGCCACCTTGCCACCAATCCTCTCACTCGTCTCATACACTTTCCCTACCCTTTCCACCAAACCACCTTCTCTCTCCTCTTCTCTTTCGCCTTTTGTGACGTTCCACGTCCCCTGGAGACCGAGCACTCCTCCATCTTCCTCCTTGACCCTTCCATCAACACTCTCCCTGACGCTACTGACACGCGGTACGAGCGCTCGTAGTCTGCCGACTGCGCGGTCTACGGTATCCCTCTCCGTTAGTCGAGCATTGAGGGCGATGCTCAACTCGTTTGATCGGTCTGCGAGTACTGATTGATGTGTGAGGAGTTGAGTTGGGTCTGTTATATTGCGCGCCATTGTCATGCTCGTTGAACATGGATGGAGGCAGGGATGGAACAGAAGGAAGAAATAGGGAAGATGTTTGATGAGTATTAGTGGTAGGGTGATAGTGGTGGTTTGGTAATTTGCATCCGCTCGATCGTTTTGTCGCAAACTGCCAACCATTATTATTTTCAGAAATTGAGAGCATTCGTCGAGTCAGTTTTCAGTGGGAGAGTTGCAGTTTCATTGCTACCTGACTGCATCTACCAGCCATGTCAGGACATCACCATAGAGCAACGCTCAAGCAGGTACGTGCGATGTCTTGTGCTGTCAACGTTGCGCGCTAACCTCTCACTTCCGCCTTCCTCCAGCAAAATAAATCATTCAAATCCCGCCACAGCTCAAAATCATCCCTCAAAGCAGCATCCAAAGGTCGTCTCGCTGCTCCGGCCCACACATCTGCATCCCACGCATTCTCCTCGCAAGCATCGGCATCCCGTGTCGCCGCGTCCGCTACAAAACGTGCACGAGTAAATCAGCGTGCGCAAAAGAGGACGAGGCAGAGGAAAGAATGGGGCAGGGATGTTAAAGTTTTCCAGACGACCGGGGGTGGTGGATGTGTACCGAGGGTTGTGAGTGTGGTGCCGTTGTTTAGGGAGGGTTGTAGTGCACGGGAGTTTACGAGGGGTTTTTTGGGGAATCTGGGGTTGGAGGAGGGGTTGAAGAGTGCGGTGGACGAGGGGTTGAAGGAGGTGGGAGAGTGGGTCGTAGAGTGAGTATCCGGTTGCGGCGAGATATTCCTGAGCGAAACGAGAGCAACGAGAGATGGTGCGAAGCATCACCGAGGCCAGAGGCCGACAATCAGTCGAGCGGAGCGAGAAACGTCCGAGCGAAGCGAGAATCAGCGTCTTGCGCCGCAGGCTACGGGTCCGAAGGGCCCTTCCCGAGGCCAAAGGCCGACAAACAATGCCTTCCGAGGCCGCCGTAGGGTGGCCGAGCCTAGTCACCTTCACCGAGCGCTGCGAGCGCGAGCATCAGATCTCATCCTTCCTCGAGGCCGTCGTATGACGGCTGAGAAACACTCGAGCAAAGCGAGAATGACTGTTTTTGTCTGCTCCGAGGGCGGCGTAGGCCGCCCGAGCGTAGTCTTACTCATCGAGCGCAGCGAGGGCGAGCATCAGTGTGTTTGCTCCACGAGGCTGTGGTATGTCGGTCGAAATTCAATCGAGCGCAACGAGGCTTCCCTTTGGGAGCGGTGCAGGTCGCACGAGTATCGTAACCTCTAAAAGAGCGTGAACGAAGCGAGAAGGCAGGGTATTGGTCCTTTTGAGGTTTGACGTATCATGGCCGAGATTCTTTTCCGTTGTTTGTTCGAGACAGCCGGCCTACTGTGCATGAGAGAAGTCGCCTTTATCATGCGTACCAGCGCGAGGAACAGTGATCTCGTCTTGCTAGAGCTGCCGTAGAGCTCTGGCGAATCAGTGCATCTGCGTGTCTCTCATCGAGGGCAGCCTCGGTTGCTTTAGACTTCCTTCCTTGCCTTTGGTCTTCACTAGGCCGTCGTCACTCGTTTGAGTGTGCGTGAGATTCAGAATTCCTCCGCAGCTCGGCGTATGCCTCCCTGTGGGCCTCACGGGGTCTTTTCCACATTGCACACACCGCTAATTTGCTACCACCATCGTACCAGCGCTCCACGATTCAAAACGTCTCTCCAAGTAATCCACCTCCCGCCCGTTTCCCTCTACGCGACACTCGACGCCGCTCTCGCATCCGACTATGTCGTCCTCCTTCTCTCTTCCGAGTTCGAGGTTGATGTCGAGGGTGAAGCGATCCTCCGTTCTCTCCAGAGCGTTATCGGAGGACACGGTGGAGGTGCGCAAGTCGTCGCGTGTGTTCAGGTACGCCCGCCATCCTTCTTCTATTGTATACGATGCTGACCCTCTCCCCTCAGTCACCCGCCGACGCTCCAATGTCACCCCAAGAACGTCCAATGGTCCTCAAATCCCTACACTCGTTCGCAACCTACTTTTTCCCCTCGCTCAATAAAATTCACGTCTGCCCTTCCGCGGCGGACCGGTCAGCTAGCAATTCGGACGGCGCCAACCTCGCTCGAGCATTATGCGAAGGTGTCCCTCTCGCAAGCCAGGGCGCCAAACGTGCTCTTGGGGCCGGTGCAAACGCCGTAGGCGGCGATAAAGGACGCGGGAGGGACGGTCGTGCCTGGCTCGTTGCCGAGGAAAACGATATGCGTGCGGGTGAAACATCGGCCGGTGTGTTCTGGCAGCCATCGGAGAATGAAGAGGATGGGGAAAAGGGAACGTTGCATCTGACTGGTACCATCCGCGGAGGAAGGCTCAGTGCGGATCGGTTGGTACATATTCCCGGATGGGGGGATTATGCGTTGGATAGGATTGCGTATGCGCCTCTTGCGCGACAGATGCGTAGTGCGGGCAAGTCGTCAGTATCTGCATCTGTATCGGATGTCGCCATGTCCGGCGATATCGTTCCTACGACACCCGGACAAGCTCTTTCCTTGCCCACAGAAGAAGCGGATACGTTGATCGCACTCAACGAATCGGACGATCTGTTGATGGGCAACGAACAAACTGGGTTCACCGCCGAGGAATTGGCACGTGGGGACGAATACATGGATGACCTCGACCACGATGGAAAGGCGAAAAAGGTCAAGCGTGTTCCCAAGGGTACGAGCGCATACCAGGCCGCGTGGATCATCGACAATGAAGAGGACGACGAGGATGACGACTTGTCCGACGAAGACGAGGCTGAAATGGAGGACCTTGAAGTTGGTGGTGGCGATGTGCCATTTGCCGGTATTGGCAAGGGATTCGGCAGGGCAGTGCACGATGACGAGACCGAGGAGGTCGAGTTGGACGAAAGGAACGCGCAGACGGACGACGAGTATGATGATGAGCTGGATGAGGATGAAGAGGAGAGGCAGTAAGTTCTCTCCGGCGCCCCTCAATCCTGCATCTCTGACGTTCCTGCCCGCAGACTCGCAGAATACGACGCGGAGAAATCTCGCGCCAAGGACCACGATGCGGATCTCGCCTTCCCCGATGAGGTTGACACCCCGCGAAATATTCCCGCTCGAGAAAGATTTGCACGGTACCGTGGCCTGAAATCTTTCCGTACCTCGCCCTGGGACCCATATGAGAACCTACCTGTCGAGTATGGCCAGATTTTCAGGTTTGACGATTACGAGCGTAGTAGACGTGTCGCTGTCGGCAATGCCAAGCTCGACGGTGTTCCCGAGGGTGTGCGCGTAGTGCTCAGCATTCGTGGCGTGGAAAAGTCTCTGGTGGATCAACGTGCCGGACAGCCAATCATCGTTCATGGCTTGATGCAGCACGAGCACAAGCAGACCGTTCTACACTTCGTCGTGCAACGTAACACCGAATACGAGGAACCGGTGCGAGCCAAGGATCCGTTGATCTTGTGTGTCGGACCGAGAAGGTACACCATCCGACCGATCTACTCTCAGCATACTCGAGGCGGAGGCAAGGGCGTCAACAATGTCCACAAGTCGGAAAAATATCTGCGTCATGGCGAGGCTTTGGTCGCGACCACCTATGGACCTGCCATCTTGGGTAAACAGAGTTGTCTGTTACTGAGAGAGTCGGAGAACCCGGAAGGCAAGTCGCAGTCGACATTCAGAGCGTTACATCTTGCTGACATTACTATCTTTGCAGTGCCTCACTTGGTTGCCATGGGCTCCTTTATGAACCCAGATCATGAACGAATCGTCGCCAAGCGAATCGTGTTGACTGGTCATCCCTTCAAGGTGCACGTCAAGACTGCTACTGTGCGATACATGTTCTTCAACCGAGGTGGGTATTCTTTCCGTCGTAGTGCTTGAATCGTTACTAATCGTTCTCCCTGTACTAGACGACATCGAGTACTTTGCACCTATCGAGTTGTACACCAAGTACGGACGGACAGGTCATATCAAGGACCCTCTCGGAACACACGGTTACTTCAAGGCGCACTTTGACGGACCGATTCAGCAAATGGATACCGTCTGTATGTCCTTGTACAAGCGGCAGTTCCCGAAAAAGAGCGAGTACTTCAAAGCACCACCACCGACGATTCCAGAGGAAAAGGACGAGTCGATGGATGTCGAGTAGTTGGCTTTCCTGTTGTACATCTACCTGTAGTTTGCGTAGCATAGATGACATGCATGGAGCGTGCATGGAGGACTACTTGTATGAGCTGGTTAGAATGAGATGGACAGTTTCAGCCGATCACAAAGTAAACAAACCGGTGCTACATCTAGTCGTTCTGTTGCTTGGTCTGCGGCCATGAACGACGTGGGAATGCTGTTCAATCATCTTCCACTGTCGAACGTAGAGCAGGTGGATTTGCATTTCCACGAGTGGATCAATTCTCACGACTATAATGCGTCTATGATGCAGCTTCAACGAGCTTTGAAGAGGATGCGCTTCCCCAGATTGGAGATTCTGACCACCAAATTGACTGTCGAAGTGGCGATGGCGAGACGATGTTTATGGGTGAGTCATGCATATTGGCGTACTGATCATGGCGCCTGGACTAACGATCTCTATAATACTTCAGACCGACATAGAGAGCGCCTTGGCGAAATCACTACAGCAAGAGACTATCATACGGATACAGCTGTCTGTTGAATTCATGTTTACAGGGTGTGCAAACGTCGTTTCCGGAGAGGAGATATTCTTGTCAAGAGTTAATTTTCATGACGACATTTCTCCAAAGCTCATGCCGACACAGGATCGTCTACAACAATTTTTCCGCACGCTTAAAACTCTTGCAAAAACCTACGTAATCTCAACATTCTTTTGACTGGAGAATCTACACAGGAAGGCCATGACGACGACTTTGAGCTATTGACTTTCCGACTGATGGAGGACTCAAACGATGACATTAGACTGTCGACAGGGGCGCCAGCGATACAGAGTGAACAATCGACTAACCGGTACTTGGATTTCGCGTATCGCGACCGAACAATTGAATACAACGCACATCATGAGGAGATCGATCAACTCGCTCATTTAGTAAGGGTTGGAGAGTGAGACCACGCTGGAGCTTGACGAGGTCGTGGACCTCGATTGATGCATGCTTGGAGGGCAGATGCTGGGTGCACCTATATCTTGACGATAGTCGCGCTTCGTCGGGCAGCAGAGGAAGAAGCAAGAACAGTGGCTCTGAATCGTTGTAGCTTGTATGACCCCCTCCCCCTCTTTGCATCTGTTGTCCAGGCGGTCCTGGTATGAATTGACATATGGATTGAGCTTTATATTGTACAGAATATTTGTGAAACGGATTCTTGACGACCGCTACCAGTCCTTTCGCTCGCCTGCTGCGTCCACCCTAGATGATGGCGTAGCCGCGGCTCTTTGAAATTTAGGGAATTAGGGAACAGCTTCATCTGCCGAACCGAAGGTGTTCAAGTCGCTAGACGAGCCGGGAGTCGCGTGAACTTATGCGCCGGGAAAGGTTCCATGGTATCTCTTCGCTGTCACGCAGCATACCCAGTGCGCCTTTCTCACCGGCGTCGGACCAGAAGGAAGGAGAGAGGCGGACGTTGCTCAGCGCTACATGCAAGGCGGTCGCACGACCAGCTTTACGTTGGGTTGGCACATCAAGAACGCACCAACCAACCCGAGAGCAAGTGTAAAGCCACAGCTGAAGCCGTGATGTCGTCGTCTTAATCGGTTTGGGTTACGATATCTGGTGCTATTGATGTATGCAGAAGTCTGGGGGTCTATTTGCCTTGGGCAGCGCTCCCAACATGGCGATGTCAAGGAGGATTCGCTTACCCGTCGAAAGCCTTCCGTTCGCAATATCCCCTTTCTCGCGATATTTGCTTGCTTGTTTCCTCTGCTTCAGTGAAGGCATGTTTTCTGTCACAGCATATTGTTTTCATATGCAAGAGGCAATAGTTATTATGTCTAATTATAAGCTAACGAGTCAACAATGTTCGTGTATACAATGCAGTGAACGAGCTATGAAGCCGAGGCGAGAAATCAAAGCCTTCCATCTTGCGGAATTGCGCTTTTGGTGGGGGAAAGTCCGTGTATATGGGGTTCAACAGTCGTTTAAAGAACCATGCCGGCTCCCAAGGCGATACCGACGACCGAGATGAACGCGGGAAGACCGAAAGCAGGGAATTCACGACCGGCATTAGATCTAACTGCGCTGGTTGCGGCACCGGCGCTAAAACGACATCAAGCGAGCATCAGTAGGAAGAATCTATGATGACGTTCAAAGGAGAACTCACGCGCTGGTAGCCTGACCTCCCGCTGATCCTAAAACTGAAGTTCCAGATCCCAAAATACCGGTTGCTTGGGATCCTGCCGATGAAGCCCCACTTCCAGCGGCACCAGCAGCGCTCGACGCTCCGGTGGTAGCCGCAGCAGCACCCGACGATGCGCCGCTTGCGCCACTTTGAGCTGCCGAGCTGGCTCCCATCATGCCTGACGAAGCCGCACTGGCACCGCTCATTGTCGCCGAACTGGCACCACTTTGTGCGGACATTCCTGCGTTTGAGGCGCTCATACCTGCTCCTGCGATAACGGACGAAGCGCTGGCGGTAGCTTGAGCTGTATACAGGTAGTACCATGGTCAATGATGATTGCTTGCGCGTGAGAGTCACTATGAACTTACACGCTGCCATCGACGCGCTCTGCGAAGCTCCAGAAATCGCGGATGCGACGGAGGAGGATACGGAGGCCAACGAGCTGGTCATCTGACCTGCCGCCGATGAAGCCGAGGCAGCAGCAGCCGAGGTTTGCGATGCTGATCCACTAGTGACAGATCCTACACCGCCGCCGATGATTCCGCCTCCGTTGGATGTCGTGGACGAAGCAGTCGCACCTGAAGAGGATGAAGCAGTGCTATCGTCGAACAAGAGAGTGGGAGTGAAGGCCTCCAAAATATGAGGATGTCAGAAGAGGACTCAATGGCAGTGTCATATAACTCTACTCACTTGAGTGTTGATTCCAGGTGCACAGTTCTCAGTTTCAGCAATGGTACCTGCGGCTTGTAGACACTGAGTCCCGCCTGTAATAGCTACTCGTTGATCATTTGTGAGGTACTGTAGGACGCCTGCAAATCAGCAGGGTACCAAGCAAAACCGTCGGGTCGACTAACCCAAGTCTGAGGTCCAGTGCCAATACACGGGTAAACCAAGGTAGGTCGACCGGCAGTAGGGTTGGTTTGCGCATCAAGACAAAGGTTGGTACCGTACAGCTTGACACCCTGGTTGTTACCTTGTTGAATGACCCATTGCTGACCGGTCTGGGATTTCTGGGTGTTGGCGCTGTTACAGGCGGCCAAAGTGACAGCGGCACCTCCACTTGGGTTAGCGACCTGGAAAGAACATGTCAGATGTGCTTTGCGATGACGAGACAGATAGATGAACACTCACGGTCAGGCATTGTCCACCTTGAGCAAGTTGTTGAACGGAAGCTGCAGAGGCGGACTGAGCGAGGACGGCAAGCACCGTGAGCAAGGTTGCGGAAGAGTACATTCTGATGAAGTGGATGTGAGTGTTGTTGAGGGACTGTTGTTGATGCGTTTCAGTTAAGCAAACACTTGAAAGGCGACGAGCATCTATACTATATACCTTGTCCCTGGAATTGGCAATGGCCAGCAAGCATCATGTTCTCCAAAAAGTTGCCTCTTTAGAAAAACCCCGTTTCTTTGCCGGTCTCGGGGCGGGACGTTACTCCCTTGGGTCTCGTTGGGGAATCCAGCCAATAGCGGGCGCTGGCTTGGTGATTCGCATCGACTAGAAATGTTTAAGCGAGAAGATCGACGAGAACTCTAGAGAAAACGTCGACATCATTTTGCGATGATTCATGCAGGTATTTCTGCCAGAGAAGGATGAACAAAGCCCGAAGTGACATATCTCAGTGACATCACGCTCGGTTGTAGACCCCGCAAGCACGTGGCAGTGACGGTTTACCGGACATCCCTTCTTTCAGTCCGCCTGGAGCGATTTTCAAATTCGAATACACTGAACACTTAGATCTTGCTTGGACTTCTTTGCAAACGTAATCGAGCTCGCCAGGGATCCTGACTTGACCTTTATACAGCTTTCTTATACTTCATAGACGAACCGCGATGGAAGGATCAGCGTCCACTACGAACGAGACGCATCTCAGTTCACCGCACGAACTGCTCGCATCAGAACTCAAACCAGTCACAGATGCAACGCTCACCATCCGTGTTATCAAGAGCTTTGAATACCGGACGCAGAAGAGCTTGATCCTGAGGGACTTGGATTTAACAAAGCTTACCGTTGGAGAGCTACTGGAAAGATGCAAAGCAGGTATGTCCTTCCCTGGGTAAGTAACGTCTGGAGGAAATGCTAACGGCTTCCTGTTGGTGGCGTAGAGGTGAAAACCACAGCTGGGTTCAAGGCTTTCCGGACGACCAACTTTGGTGAGTCAGTGTGTCCCCTGATGTGACAAGCGTAGACGTTTGGCATCTAACCGAATTTCACTATGTACGCAGACACCCTCAAGCTGTATACTCAAGCACATTCGCACAAGGTAGGCTATATCCGAACTTGCCTTTGACTGTTCTAACATGTACTGATACATCCTTTGTTCTCTTCTACCTAGACTATGAACTTGATCATCAACCTGGACCACGATGATTGGATACTAGACGACATGTCAAAGACATTGGTCGAAGTTGGCGCAGGTATGTTCCATCTTCCAATCTGTCCGAGCTTCAAACTGGTTGCTTGTTGGGCTACTTTTGCTAACCCGTCCCTTCCTATGCATTAGTGAACGAGACGGAATATTCACTATTCAACCGAGAAGCATATGAGCAATTCAAACTACATCCAGAGGTGCGTGAATACGACCGTGGGGCAATCCTTGGCGGGAATGCTAATCGTCTTTCCCTTTATTATCTCCGATCCTTCTAGACCAAATGGGATTAATCGTATCAAAGCGGTAGAAAACGAACATTCGATTGCCAAGACGCAAGTTTGACCAACATCATTTCCACGTTGAGCGACACGGGGTTGGCGAAGGATCTGTCGCCACTCTATTAACAAATCAACGACCATTTAACAATCATCACTTTTCAGGGGGTTTCGCATTGTATATAATAAGTGTACGGGTGTGCCGGCGTCTACGTTGACCATGCATAGGGGATGCTCAATGGGCAGTTAATGGGCAATAGTCATTCGGATCTGTGTGAGCTCGGGACACAGCGCGCGACCGTTCTGTATGCTTCATGCTGTCGAGTATCCTGAGCGAGATCCAAAAGCTAGTGCAACGCGTTCATCTATTGTGACAAGCAGGTAGCTATGTCGCAGTCGGAGGATGCGTGTCGAAGCAGACCGACGCTCAAGGTGATACTCGTGCTTTGGCGCAGAATCCCTTGCATATCGGCGACGGGGAAAGGTATCCTCGTCGGTCGATGCTGACGTTACATTGTGCAGTTTACAGGGCATTGCCTCCTGTTCGGCTCGTTCACCTTCGATTGATTTGTGCCGCTCTTTGCTTCAACATCACAAGGCCTATAGAAGAACAAGGGGAGATACAGATGCATGATAGCGGATTGTCGTTCTTGTTCTTTGTTGGATCCCGTCTTGGGTACTTGGCTGCAGTTCCGGGAAGGTTCCTCTTCAGGCCTCGGCTTACTTTGAAGGTGACACAGCTAACAAGATGTCAAAGGTTGAAAGACAAAGGAATCTAAAGAACATGGAAGCAATAGAAACTCGTACGGCGTGGCTGACGATCCGGAATGTATTTTGAATGGCAGTTAGCTTGGACAGCTTTGATATCTTGCATCTTGGCGCAGTCGCTCCTCTGCCCGGAACGACTTGCAATTGTTTGGTAAATCAGACATGACATCTTGGCGGTGGCCAGTATTTCGCATCGATCTGCCTATGAGAAACAGCTCGAGAAACCCACCTGTTACCGCAAAGTTACCATTAGCGGGATATCAGGATGAATGATCAGGGATCTGAGGGAGAAGATTGAAGGATATATAGCCAGAATGATATGATCATGTCATCATCATCATCTTCCGACGAATTCAATTTTCAAAGGCTTAAAAAAACAAGCCCCGAGCTGGGCATCCCGCGGTTAGTCAAAGGTCTCATTTCATAGCCTTCGGAGTTACAGCGCAGGCTGAGCCGCAGCAGTCATTCATTCGCCTTCTTGTCATGCTCCGCTGCAATTTACAAAAGAAGTCGTTCCGTCGGTCTGGGCATCGATCAGGCATAGTCGTCTGCCCAGTCTGCCAAAGCACCTTGCAAATCCTTTTTGTTTTAATAAGAAGGCACGATATAGGGACCACTACGCCTTGGAGGGCATCCTTTGTTCGCCTTTGGGTATTCGCGTGGATCGTTCAAGCTCGAGGACAAAGGTCCGCCTTCGTGGATAGTTCCGTACTGTATCGACTATCAGCCATAGGAACCAGTATTTAAACTCCGACCTTTTGGCTCACCTGTATCAATTGGAGGAATAGAGGCAACGACGACAACCCAACCACCGTCCCCGAATTTTCACCAGAGGATAGACTGCCCACCCCGAGCCGCATCGCCTTCCGTCGATTCCGCTCGAGCATCGCTGGTTGGTTATAACCAAGCTCTACCAAAGTAGAATCCAGCACCTTTCAGTACAACATAGATCAAGCTACACGGTCGATTCAACAAAGGCGGCACCTTTTGCACCCTACTTTCTTGGGCGTAGAGCATATAGAAGACGGTTTCACAAAAGAAGAGGTCAATTTCACGCCATGTTCGCTTCGAGAATATCCAGACTTTCCGTCATCGCATCCGTTTGGTCATGCCTAACAGCGTTAGGCAACGTTCCGATATCAGCAAATGCAGCAATCGAACAAGGTGGTACTCGTCTGTATACCGAATATGTGGCGTACTGCTCCGAGGCAAAGGCTGTGATAGTCAACCAATTCGACATCGCCTACTTCAAGGCCAACCACTCTGTCGTTTTCCAAATTTCGGCAGCGTCGGTCGAGCCCAACCTTAATATTTCAGCAAACATCTTGGCTGTTGCATACGGCAAGAATTTGCTCAATTACACTATCAACTTGTGTGATTATCTCGAAGGAGTGTTGTGTCCTTTGCCTCAGATCAATTTCACTGGTACGTCTGGCCAAATACCCAGACCCATGTTCAGCTACTGATCTACAACTTTTGGTCTCTGCTCAGGATACGGCACTCTACCGATACCAGAGGACGTTTTAGGCAATATCCCAGGACTGGCATGGTCCGTGCCGAATCTTGAAGCGTACGCTCAAGTCACCCTGCATAACAAGGACACCAACGAAGTTGCCGCATGCATGACAGCGACGCTATCCAACGGATGGAGCACCCGACGAACCGAAGTCAAGTGGATTGCTGCAGCAGTGGTTTTGCTCGCCATCGTTGCCGCGCTCGTACATTCCACTTTCCGCTGGTCTCCCTCGCCTGCGGTTTACCGGTGGTACGACATCCTCTACACACTACAGTGGGCCGTCGCTGTTGGTCTACTCAACCTCAACTACCCGAGCATGTACAATAACTTTATTCTCAACTTCCCTTGGGCGATGGGCCTGTTCTACAACGGCAATATCGAACAAGCGATCAACAACATGCGTGGCAGTACCGGCGCAGAACTCACCGATCAAGCATACGATTCAACCGTCTACGTCAACCGCAAGCTCTCGCCCTACAATGCGGCATTCCGCTCTTTGAACCTCAACGACTATTTCAGTGAAGGTAGTACTTTGAGCGACTTTAACGTATTCATGGCGGATGCAGGAACAAGTGGAGCCAACACTTCGATAGCGTCGACGTTGATGAAACGAGCGATCATTCCTACGGTCGATACCACCAACGCTTCATCACAAATCCAGCCGGGTATCCCAGTCTATGTCAACTCGCTCAAGATCCCCACGGCGAACGCCTTCAACACGATATTTATCGTTTATCTCATCGCGATACTTGTCGTACTTGGCGCGCATGCGATCTGGTATGGAACCATCCTGCTGCTCGACAGGTCGCGGCCGTACGAAAGGCGAGGAACTGGATGGATCGGCCACAATCGACGGGGCTTCTGGGGCTTCTTTACTGGCAACATGCTCCGATTGGTGAGTTTGCAGGACTGTCCCAGCTTTTGGCCTCCTCATGTGGGACTGACATTCTATTTTCGATAGTGCATGATCTTCCTTTTCCCCATTCTCATCTTCGCCTTTTTCCAATTCACAATCGGTCGTGCAGACTCTTGGCTATCGATATTCTTGGCGGCTTTGGCCGTTGCCTGGACCGTCCTGCCCTTGGCAGCTGCCTTCGCACTATCCATCCGTCGGGCAAAGCGTGATTACGAAGATGCCACTAGCATCAGTCCGCTATACACCCGATCTAGATGGTTCGGCTCCGCAGGAATGATTTACCGACAGTACCGACAGAAATATCATTTCTGGTGGTTTGCGCCTATGGCAATCGCCACTTTTGCTCAGGCTGGCTTTATCGGTTTCGGTAGGAGCAATAAATGGGCGCAAGTCATCGGTCTTATGGTCGTCGAATTCATCGTTCTTGTTTGCTTGATCGCCTTCCGGCCCCACAAGGATCGAAAGGGAGACTGGCTTGCTCCGATCCTCAGTTTCCTTCGACTCGCTTCGTTTGGTCTTTTGATCGCCTTCATTCCCAGTGTGGGAGTCGAGCCGATTCCCAGGACAGTCATCGGATTCGTCATTCTCGCCGTCTACGGTATTCCATTCGTCGTGCTATTCTTTGGACTGTTGTTCAACTTGGGTGAGTCTGTTTCTTTGCTGAATCTCCACAATTTTTCGCACTAAAACGACGTTTCCTCATTGCAGGCTATGGATACCTATTCAGAAGGCATAAGCGGAGGGTCGAGGATGGGACCGAAGTATACTCTGTTTCGATTACGGATGACCACTCCTCGCAGACCCCTGCCATGAAGAGCATCGCCTCTCCCGTCACTCCCAAAGCATCGGGATACGACACACCCTCAAGCTTTCCCAAGACCACCGGGTCTGGACTAGCTTCGGAAGAACCCAAATTTCCACCACCGATAGACGTCGATTCTTACGGCCGGTCACTGGAACCAACAGCGACGTATGAACCGCCTATCAATGGCGCTGGACAACAGCAATATTATTATCCTAACGGATTGAACGACCAGCAATATCAGCAACGAATGTATTAGAGCACGGGGATATAGAGACGAGGTGTTGGTCTCGACTTTCTGGCCCGAGGACGGTTTTGGCGTCTCAAGTAACGAGCCCGGGCAAGAAAGTTGATGGCGAAAATGATCACTGTATCAATTATAAAACTGTACGACAGAGGACATAGTAGTAGAACTTAGACTTGTACATAGAGAAATTTGACCTACTTGACATGCTCATGACTAGTAACGCATGCACCTGGAAAAGTTTTTTGATACTGCCATGAACTTGATTGCACGCTTGCACCTATGCACCTCCTCTTCATACAGCTGCGCGCACGTCATATCGCAGGGCTTTCTTCTTTGTTATTGTTGTTCTTCGTCGTCGATCGCAAATACTCCTTCCTGTGTTCCTCAGAGTGAAGCTCTTCTCTTCATTGTTCCACAGCTCAAGCTTCTACATGCCCTGCCTGCCCAGCAACTTCCCTTTCGAATGTCACCAGTAGTCATTCCGGACTTTTCGAATCCTACGAGATAGGTTGAAGCAAGGTGCAGGCGGAGGTCGAATCGCTCTCCTTTGTCCGCGTTCCCGCAGTTGATCTCGCGGTCCTGGTCAGCTGTATGTCGTCAATAGCGTATATTTGATAGATAGACTACCTGATGTCTTCACTACCACAGGAGCTGTCCCCCTTGATAGACTCGCCGTCAGCGAAGATTTGACTCTGCTTGCTGGGATCCAGCAACGAAGGATTCGGTCGGTCCAAGTAGCACGAATTAGCATCATGTCCGGCGACCAGACCACCACCTTTCGGTTGTGCATTCCAGGCACCAGTCGCGCCATCACCTTCGGTCGATATGAAGAAAACCCCTCGGCCTTGTTAGAGACTCCTGCTCAATTCGGTAAACACAGTCGAAAGTGGCGATATGCTCTGGCTGGCTTAGCGGGTACCATCATACTCCTGTTCTACGCAAGCAGTCATCGGCTAGAAACGAAACGTCACATCGCGCTCGCACCAGCAGAAGACGAAGCGCCTGGAGGGTACTTTCTTGAAGATGGGTCCTTCTTGGCGGACTTGGGACCAGAGGCGGAGAGAGTGTATAACTTGGGGGTCACAGACTCGGAAGAGTAAGTTGTAACAGCCAGAAGTCGGCTCACCAGCATTATTCAACGGCAAACTGAATCATATGTTTTGTATTGTAGATACCTGACGCAGATCAAGTCTTTCGTCAACAGCGCCTTTCCGGTCCGATACAGAAAAAAGCTTGAACGCTCAATAGACCTGCACTTCCCCGCTGACACCAAGAGCACGCAGCCGCCAGAAACTTTGCCAAAAGGGATACTGGACTACAAGTTCATTCATCAAACCGACAAAAAGGAGGATGGAGGAGAAATGTCCCAGGCCTGGAGAGACATGAATCAGGCAGACGGCTGGAGATATGTGTTTTACGATGACGAGCGGGCAGATACATGGATCTCTAGGCAGCTTCGGAATTCAGAGGTAGCATGGGCGTGGCATGCGTTGCAACGAGGTGTCTTGAAAGCGGATTTCTTCCGTTATCTTGTGGTGCTTGTACAAGGTGGATTGGTAAGTTGCAATGTCCTATCTTGTCAATAGCCTATTCTCTGGGGTTTCATCCGCCTTTGACTTCCACACAACAGTATAGCGATGTAGATGTGAGCACCTTTTTCCTTGGAGTTGATCGGGTTTCGCTGACTTGCATATTCTCAGACCAGGCCTTTGAAACCTATCAAAGAATGGGGCAGTGTTGGGCTTCGGCTTCATGATATATCATCAACGGATGGACCCGCTTGGTGGACAAAGATCGCCGCACAACCCAGTGTCGTGGTGAGCATTGATGTTGATGTGTAAGTGCGGATGTGGGATGCTAAGGATATTATCAACTGCTAAAGTTTGCCTTATTTAGTCACGAGTTTGTGGGATGGGAAAAGGTACTGGATTTGGTCAATGGTCGTAGTATGAACTAGTCTGACGGTCTTTCTCTTTGAAAATAGTATTGGCCTAGACCATTAGGTATGACTGCAATTGGCAGGTTTTCCGACTTGTAGTTGTGACTTACATTTTCCTTTACATTTCAGGTATCTGTCAGTGGACGCTAGGTGGCAGCGCAAATCATCCGATATATATCGACGTGGTCCGGCGTATCCTCAACGCTACCCACTATATCGAGGATTACACCGAAGGAGTTCCCAAACGGATCGCACATCTTGAGGAAGCAAAGCCACCAAACTGGAAGGAAGAGGTCGAATCGCTGAAGTTGCACGTGGATTCGGGTAATGGTATTTTACCAGTGTGAGTCTTGTGGCTTGTCGACGTGTATGTGAGGCCTCATGCTAAATCGTACTTTGCATCTTTCGTCAGTATGGAACATACAGGACCGGGCATTTGGACAGATGCCGTACTTGCGTATCTGAAGGCAAGATATAATGTTACTTGGCATGATTTACGAGGCTTGCAAAATCCACTGCGCATAGGGGAAGTTATGGTCTTACCTATCACAGGTGAGCTCTATCTAGCGTGCTCACCGGTCGAACATCAAAGCTAACTCTCGCAACCCAGCCTTCTCCCCTGGAGGACAGCCGGATTTCATGGCAAAGGGACAGGACGATCCGCAAGCTGCCGTGTATCACGATTTCCGAGGGTCGTGGAAGCAGGAGGGTGCTTGACAGGACCTTGAAACAGTTGGGTCGGATGATTTAACGAGGTGGTGGCGGTGGCGCATGATTCACGAGGTTGTTATAAGCAGTCAAAAATCACAGCTGTATCCTCGACGCGTTGAATTCTAGGCTTGCAAGGATCGATTGACGTTAAACCACAGGTCTGACCGAGATAGTCTCCTGCCTATCAGCCTCGGTAAGTATGTGTAAAACACGAATCAGCACTGTCGCGCCAGAGTAAGAACGTGCCGTAGGTGTATTGCACCCTACAGTTGGCGGCTTTGCAGCGTTTCAGGGATTGTTTCTTCGATGCAATGGGCCAAAATTCCAAAGGGATATCAGCGTGATGAACAAAGGAACTTCTCGCTTGGCAAAGGAGGGTCCAGCCGAGCGTGCTTGTGCTTTTGTTCTCTTGCACGATTGTATTTCACCACAGCCTTGCTCGTTCCAGTACTTCTCTTTATTTTCATCGCACATTGCGTCCCGATAGTTTCCAAGGGATATCGCGCCTGCAAGGACCACAACTTTGCATTCAACGTTCTTCAAACGCAAGCGGTCGTACTAATATGGTGAGCGCTCGTTTCTCAAGCTTGCTGACCCCTTTCACCGGACTTAGGGCAGGATGATGATGTACAGGACATGTTTAAGAAGCTGAAGAATCAGCTGAATGATGACAAGAAGAATGGTATGTGCGACGAAGCGCAAGCTACTGTCTATCGAGAGCGATATGTTTTACAGCCGCAAACTCCGAAAAGTACTGATTCATGACTCGTCACTCATCAGATGAAGCAGAAACTGTGCTCTGGACACATGACCGTGCGGTTTATGAGGACAGTCCGGACTTCAAGAAGCTCGCCATCTCGGAATCTAGCGAGCTGGATGATGCTGGGAAAAAGGATTATCCTTGTGAGTATCTTCGACAACTACTCTGGCTTGTCGGCATGAACAAGTCGACCGTTGACCGCATATCGCTGGTTGGACAGTGCCACAAGGGATGGCGGCTGGGTACTTCACTGGCGAGTTTACAGCAACTGGCGCAGAATTTGCCACAGGGCTAGGGGACGACCGTAAGTACATGGTGCAGCAGACACTCATGTCAGCCACGAGGAGAGGGGAGCTGATGGAACGTGCAAAATGATTACCCTTGCCATATCACTATTCGAAGGCGATGTGAACGAACAAGTTCCAGTCGGCCAGCCACATCCCTTTTATCCCTTGGAAGCTCTGCCGGGGGGTGAGTAGGTGCTCGAACTGGGCGAGATCCATATGTCATCTCGCGGCATTAACAGCGACAGCTGATATGTGCTGCCAAAGCTCTAGGGAAACTGACAACAAAAGACTCTTTCAAGATGGACAAAGGTATGTAGATCTCACGCCCTATACAGGGATGACATTCTTTCACAGAAATTGATATCGCATTGCGACTGAGTATTTCAGCGGCTTCGGGTGAACCTGGCTTCAACTATCCCGTCTCAGGTGTCAGTCAGTCGTATCACGACAACGACGCCGACTATCGTTACAACGAACCGCATATCCCAGGCGCTTTTCCCCACAAGACTGCAGTGGAACGACATGATTCAGGTCCAGACTCCGAATCTAATTCCGATTCGAATTCGAATTCCGACAAGAGTTCCAGGGAATCTTTCGAAGAAGGACAGAAGAGATATGCAGATTGTGAGTTGGAACCTTTCTCTCTCTCTGCCTCGAGCTCGTCACCGCAAACACAAAGCGGAAAGGAGGCCGAAGACATACTGATTGGTCTCACCTGACGCCTTTTCGCCTACAGCAAACGACTATAGAGGAGTAGTTGGAGAGAGCGAGAGTCCGACTGGGCAGTATTCCGATCATCCGGGTATGTCATCGAGGCCCTTCCCCACAGCAAAGAATCCCATCTGAAGTCTCCTTCACGACCCAACTCTTAGAGCGCGGGTATGAACAAGACGTTATCGATCAAATCCAGTCGCCTGAGTCTGGCGCAGACGATGATGGGCTCCTGGATCAATTGCGGCATGAGGGACGTGAGCGGATTATACGGGAGATAGATGAAAGGTTGGGGGAAACCGGCGGAGATCTTGCGGAAGAGTTCTTTGAAGGTAAGGACTTTTGAGCGCTGTTTTCGGTCGCACGGAACACGAACTATTGCACAGTGTCATCAGCTGATCTATGATCATAATTTCATCTCTCAACGACGTAGGAAGAAAATAAGACGACAAATGGTGAATACCCGCTCCTGCCTTTTACGGTTGTCGTTCGTTCCTCGGATTAGATTGTTGGCCCTGCGACTCATCTGTCAAGTGAAGCCAGATCAGAGTAGTATGTATGTAATCGATCGAACCTGGCTCTTGTATTGTGTTCTGCCTTCTAGGGTGGTAGACGTTTTCTGAGACTCTCTAGACATCAGAGCTCTCTATAGTAGTGAACCGCGGTATCTTGATGTTGCAACGTTGACATTCAAAGACAATAGTGTTCACTTCGCTGGCTCCGTCCGCTATTGCCACCATTCGTATCGATTGTCGAGAGAATATGCCATGTGCTGCTATACAAAATCGATATGCGGGATGTATACGCCCTACAGACCATAGTGCTGCATCGTGCTGAGAATCATCAGCTCAATTGGCTTATCGTCGATATCGGCCGCTGATATCAGAAGGTTGTGCATCTCAGCTCACATCTCGCACTGCACGGCCGTTCCACGCGAGGCGGCGCCATGAAACAAAGCGGAGGTAAAGTCCGGGGCCAGGAAGAGGTGCCCCTCGTCCGCACCGGCGATTGGGAAGAGAAATCTCGAAAATGACGAATTAGAGGGGTGCAGTTCGTGAAGCTGTCGGCGACTACTGTACATCGTACACAGATCTGTTCAGGTGATGTCCGTACAAGGGTCAGTTGACGCTTTGCCTCGGCCGTGGTTTGGATATCGTCTTCAAAGACACTAGTTTCAATATAAGGACTCCCACCAAACTTACACTTTGGCCAGTGGTCATATATCTCACGAGCATTGAACTTGAACGTACCTAGCAGAAACCAAACCGATACATCGATCAAATCAATCACGCGACCTTCACAAGTATCCCAGCTTCCATCACAATGATTGCAGATGCCCTCCCTCCTCAGGAGAACGATAAGAAGAACGCCAAACCATCTCCCGGAGAGGCCAACCTTGAGCCACCTACTGTCTCCTCGACGCTGAATCGCGGCAATGGAGCAATGCAACCCGGGCGAACGTTTGCACAACAGCACAAGCTACCCAAGCTTCCTGTACCACCATTGAAGGATACTTGCGATAGATATCTTACAGCCTTGCAGGGACTTCAGGTAGGTGTGACGCGAGTCACTTGTTGAAGGAGAAAGCTGAAAAGGTGTGTTGTTCTTGGCAGGACGAGGAGGAACATGAGAGAACTCAGAAAATCGTCGCAGAATTCTGCAAACCCGGAGGAGAAGGGGAGAAATGGCAGAGCAAGCTGGAAGAGTATAACAAATCAGCTGACAGCTATGTCGAAGAGTTTTGGTGTGAGTGTCTTTATTTGCATTCTCTACCAGAGATCAGAGTTGACCCTGTACTCCTATCGCTCCAGATGAATCGTATCTCCAGTTCCAGGAGTCTGTCGTCTTGAGTTTGGTAAGTATGATCCCCTAGGCTCGAATTACTATTCTCATCTGACCCAGATTTCACTTTCAGAACCCATTTTTCGTACTATCGCAAGTCTTTATTTTTATGTCGCAATCGCTGTCTAAAATGACATAGCTGACTTTCCTTCGGAAACAGGAGCGATGTAACTCCATCAGGAAAGCAGCAGTTGCCACGAGCTGCGAGTCTAATCCTTGGATCCCTCTGTAAGCTGTTGTAGTCTTTTCCGAGATACAGTTTCTGACGCTTCAATCTCTACTAGATTTCGTGCACGACCTACGGAATGAGCTGCTTGAACCCGATATGATTCGTGGTACGCCACTTGATATGTCTCAGTACAAGAGATTGTTTGGTACCAGTCGAGTTCCCACACATGTACGTTGTTCTGACTTTGTGACAAGCCCATTTGCTAATCTCCCCGATCTCTTCACAGCAAGGTTGCCAAATCAATGTTACAGAGGATAGCAAGCATATAGCGGTCCTGCGCAAGGGTCAAGTCTGTAAGTCTGCAAATTTCGGCGCCTATTTTTAGTGATGGTGCTCATCTCAAACCTTAACGGGAAGATTGGTTTGATTGCCTCGACGCACAGAACAGACCTTTGCTGTGTGAGCGAGAAATCCTGAAGAACCTGGAAGCAATCGTGGAAGATGCAGAAAAGACACCGGCCCTCGAAGTGGCACAGAACGCGGTCGGACTGCTCACGACGGAAAACCGAAAAATCTGGTCGGATCTACGACGAAAAATCCTCCAATCAAACAAGAACAACGCGGAATGCCTTGCCGTTGTCGATTCTGCTTTGTTCGTTGTTTGTTTGGACGATTGCAAGCCAAAGGACTTGTCGGAGCTGTGTGCAAACTTTTTGTGCGGCACGTATGATTTGCAACATGGGGTACAAGTCGGAACATGTACTAATCGATGGTATGACAAGGTAAGCCCAATAGCGAGCTGTCGTGTAGCTCAGGTAATGACCCCTCTCCATTCTAGTTGCAAATCATTGTCGATTCCGAGGGTGAAGCGGGAATCAATTTCGAGCATACTGGTGTCGACGGACATACGGTCCTGAGGTATGTGCACAATAATATATGGAGATACCCGCACGTATTCACTCCTTTTCGTGCAACAGATATGCCGCAGATGTCTACACCGAGCTGGTGCTCCTATTCGCGAAGGTAGTTCGCTTCAGTGTCTCCCCGTTCCACATTATGCTAACTCCATTGTTCACATACAACAGAGTATCAACCCTGCCACACCGTCCTTTTTCAAGGCAAAACTTTCGCCCTATTCTAAAGCATACAAGGCGAAGCCAGGGGAGAAGATCCCCGAAGCGGAAGAGGAGCTGGAGACTATGCCGCGCAAACTTCAGTGGAAATTGTCACCCGATATCAGGGCTGGAATCCGATTTGCCGAAACGCGGATCTCGGATCTGATCTGTCAAAATGACAGTCAGGCATTGGAGTTCAAGGGATACGGAAAATCATTCATCACCCGACACGGCTTTTCACCTGACGCGTTCGTCCAGATGGCTTTCCAGGCTGCCTACTACGGTCTTTACGGTAAGCACCATCATAAGACTGAGGCGAGGCCCTATTTCTGACGCATAGGTTGCTGCTTCAGGGAGAGTGGAGAGCACATATGAGCCAGCTATGACAAAAGCGTTCAAGCACGGGCGAACGGAAGCGATTCGAACCGTGCAACCTGAAAGTGTTCACTTTGTCAAGGTCTGTGGTTCTCCTCAAAGTCGTGTTCGCGGCAACGGCATTTGCTAACTCTTGATTTGCTTATAGACGTTCTGCGATGAAGGGTCATCTTTTGTTGAGAAGATCGACGCTCTCAAAGCAGCATGTAAACGGCACACAGCCTTGACCAAGGAATGTAGTCAAGGTCTCGGTCAGGATCGGTAAGCCTATTCTTCGTTGGATCGGTCTGCTGGTACAGTAGCTGACGATCTACCGTTCAGACATCTATATGCGCTGTACTGCCTGGCACAGCGAGAAATCGAGAAATCTCACGGGGACCGTAAATCGTTACCAGACATCTTTACGGATTCCGGATATAATACCTTGTCGACTTCCGTGTTATCCACCTCGAATTGTGGCAACCCAGCTTTACGCGTAAGTGAACTTGCCAGGAGGAATAGCAATGCGAAAACCTGACTCCCTATTGTTCTAGTTGTTCGGCTTTGGACCAGTCACGCCCGATGGATTGGGTATCGGCTATATCATCAAGGACGAGGGGATCTCCGTTTGCGCGTCGTCGAAGCACCTACAGACAAGAAGATTTTTGGACAATCTACAGTCGTATCTGTACGAAATCCAGCGAATGTTGATTCAAGCTTGGAAACAGGCAAACGACAGGAGTGACTCTTTCGTCGATCATTCGGGAACGATGCGAGATGTCAGGACGGGTAAAGCCATTGAAGTGGTGTTGAGGGACGATGGCGAGGACGCGGAAGACCAATTGGGTAGGCAGTGCCATTTGAGCCGCCCCGGGCCGTGTATGCTCATGATTCCCTTTTACCAGTTGCCGGTTTCGGTTTCTATGACGCTGGTGTTGACATGATTCAAGCGCAGAGAACGAGAAAACACGTAGTCGGTAAGTGTCGCACTGACTGATGACCCCACTCTTCACGTGGCTTATGTGTCTTCTTCATTTCTATAGGTAAAACGTTGCGGACCTCTGCCTTGTAGTAGCTGTGGTGGCCAGACGGAAATCGAACGAATGTGACCTGAGGCTACTCTAGTGGCAATGAACTGTAATAATATTATGTGGTTGTACAATGGGTCTTCACATGTATATTTCTCTTGTAAATTATGCTGTATTAAATCGGCGGACGATTGATCAAACGTCGGTTGGTGTGTCATGTTGCACGCGAGTTGCCGTTAGCGAACCCTTGTGAAACGCTCATCAACAGTACAACAAAATCCTAATATGCTGACTGACACCTAGACCGACTATCCCCTTAAAGCAGCATCAACGGTCTCCTTGAGCCCCTCAAATGCCTCTGATAGCTTGCCACCCGCAAACCTTCCCTTCTTGTTCAATTCGTGATCTGCAAACTCCTTGCCAACGTCTTCGGCTTCATCCTTCCACCCTCCCTGCAACCACTTCTTTCCTCGGTCATTCGAACCAGTAATGATCGTCTCCGCTCGGTCCCAGTTGGATTGGTCGCCGTAACCACAGAAGGAAAGAACGACACGCTAGGGTCGACGATGAAGCATTTAGCACGCGACATCAATGTTTTAAGTGCTTCACCTTGACTCACAGGAGGAACGGTGATACGCCCCACTTTGAAGCAATAAGTGGACACTGCCAAGCAATGCAAGACACTTCCGTCCGTTCGAACAGTCTGCGCGACTCGTTTAGCGATTTGCTCCTGCATCGATGTAGGTGCGTTGGTGCTGTTGCCATTGTTCAGCTCATTGTTCGTGGGAGTAGCGACACCAGAGGAAGTGACGGAGCCGGATAAAACCTCGGTCAAGATAGGTTGTACAGTTCGTCTCGCTGAGTCAGCTTTCTCTGCTTCTGGAGCGGGAGTAGCCGTGTGGATGGCTTGAGTTTTGCCCTTGCCTTGGCCAGATTTGCCCTTGTTCGGATACGTCACGAATTCAGCAACAAGATACATCTGAGTTCGTGGAGCCGTAGGTAAGATCAGACGCATGCGACACGTGAAAGTGATTAGCTTGGCTCCAGCTTACCCATTTCTCCTCGAACCCTCCGATGCTGATGTGAATCTCATAGTCGATGAACATGGGAATCTCCTTTGCGAATTGGTAACTTCCGGCTGTAAAGGCGCACGCAAATACCGCAAATATAAGTTTTACGTAGTATTGGCATGAGCGTAGGATACCCACCCCCAAGGGCCATCCAACCGCCAGGAGCAAAGAACGGAGAGAAAGCTTCAACACAGGCTTGCATTCGTGCGTAGTCCAGATTCTGATGAAGCCAAGGTCAGTGCCTTTTCTACGTAATACTCAAGGCCGACTCACCTTGGCATAACACGAGTTTGACAAGTGCTTGTTGTAGTCACCTTCATAGAGAAACGGTCGATTTCAGCAATCTTGACAGGACGACTGAGCCATATAATCCTGCTTACAATCGTCATAGTACGCATGGCATTTCTTTTTGCTCACGACCTTTGTGTGATCTACGAACCTGTCTCCATGGTATGGGTCCTCCTGAATCAGCTTTTGCGCCTTTGGGTCCTGCCTGTCTTTTGTGGTGAACAGTCCTAGTCCCCAGTAGTACGGCTTCAAGCCTTTACGTTTAGCTTGAATATGTCCCCAGATTGCGGGCCACCAAAGCTTGACTGCGGTTGAACAAGGTAAGCAATTGTGAAACCGAGGTCGGTTATTGCAATCGCACGTCAGCAAACTCACCATGCCAGACAAAGGGCCAGCTTTTGGCATTCAAGATGAGCAGTAACAGTGCTAAGTACTTTACTAAGGCAAGATATACGTTAGTTAGCGTGCCACAACATGCAGAACTGTCTTGAAAGGCTACTCACTGGGCTTGGGAATCCATGGGAAGATGCTATACTGTCCGTTCCACAGCCATTTATAAAGCAACGCTCCTACCCTGCTCGAACTTGTGATTTGATGGCGTGTATTGGCGGCAATGGTCGACATGTTGTTGATCGCGGTCACTGAGATGACAATGATGGGGTGTCCGCTGTTTCAACCCGGTAACATATGGGGACGACACAAGAATACGTGAAAAAGAAGGAAGGAAGGAAGCTGGAGCCTAGAGCCTAAACCGGCTAACGGGCTCTATGCCGGCGCTTCGATCGCCTTCTTCTATTACATTATGGCTGTTGAATGTTGCAGAGCTGTGTAGATACAACTCAATATTTTGGAGATTTGCGACCGCTACTTCTATTTCAATTTCCTCTTCTCGGGGCACTTCAGGCAACCAGTGGTATAAGAGCCTGAACCAATACCTAGTCCACCAGATGGGTGACCACCGAGCATGAGCAGCACTCCTTCATCACCTTCTCGTCCAACCATCACGACAAAAAGCGAGCCAGCACGCACCGCGTCATTCGACCAAAATAAGGTTTCAACAGCAGCCCAAGTGACGGACGAATTCTTCGCAGAAGTCACTACTCCAACAACGCCGTCTATTCCAACAACGCCTTCTGCAAGAGAAGCTCACCGACTGAACAAAAAGGCAGAGCAATCGAAACGCAAACGGAACAGGTATTCCTTCGACCTCGGACGACCCAGAGACGGTGAAGCGGAAACTCTACTATTACCAGTTATAACAGAAGCAGCGAGCCGGGGATCCTCACGACCGCCTTCAAGAGCTCTCCACGAAACGATGGATCCAACGGAAATACCGTCAAGTCCTGAACGGCTTGCACAGGGACAAGCTACCAGCAGTACGGCGAGTCAAACGCCGCATGTCGAGGACTCAACTGATAGGAGTACGTCAATACCAGAATCGCCGTATGCGGGAGTCAACGTTTACTATTCGAGCTCGCCTGAGCTTGAAGGGCCTGCCGTCAATACCGCGACAGCATTGCCAATAGATCCCAGGAATTTATTGCCGCTTTCGGTTCCAGGCACTCCAGGCATGAGCCCATCCCCTTCGATATCGCGCTCCGCATCACCAGCCACAGGATTTTCCAACAATGCTGTACAGTATGATAGTCCAAGGGGAAGCGTCAGCTTTGACCGTGATTCTGATCAAGCATCGCGAAGCCAAAATGGATTTGGTTCGGCTACAGCCACGACAGATGCAACCGGCAGTGAATTCGAAACGGAAGATGATGAAATACAGACCGGAACTTCGCTATCAACCCGTATGCCATGGTCTCGGAATCAACAGTTCAGTCAAGACCGCCCTCCCAACGGAACCTCAAATTGGCCATGGCGGACGAGGCGTGGAACGGATGACCCGCTTTTCGATCGTCCTTCCGCAGATCAGAAAAATGGCCATACTAGGACTATCAGCAATGAGTACAGTCCTCTCAAAACACACGCACCAAATGCATCGTTACCTGGTCGTCTTGAGTCGTTGACCACAATCGATAGTTCGATACACTCGTCGTTTTCTTATGGAAATCAAATACCTGGACATAGTCCGCAATCAACGACGTATACGCAATATAGCGATTACCACTCTATGCCCAGTAATCCAAACGAGCCGACATCGAAGAGTGATCAAGCTAATTCAGCAATAGCAGCATTCTCATCGGAACTTGGAAAGCAGCGGCGAGGGCTGAGACGGCTCCTCGGATGGATTAAGCGCCGAGTCGGGGTCGGCGCTTCAGGAGTAGCGGACCTTGCCAGTGAGGCAAGTCAACGAGTCGCCGAGACGACGAACGGGACGATACGGCTACCTTCCGGCTCCCTCGGATCACGGCGGAGGAGTAGAAAGCGGAAGAATGCAAAAAGCGCAGGACATGATGCCTCTTGGGTATACCAACTTTTACGGCTGGTTCCCACTCAGCCATCGACGATAGTGAGTAGCGTGATCAATTGACAGCGATAGGCAATTAGCTCATTCCCTCGTCCTACTTCAGATTTTAGCTCTACTACTCTTGGGCGCGTTCGCCGTTTCTTTAACAATGTCATTAAAGTATCTGCTCAATCCAGATAAAGCACCACTACCATGGCGCGACTACTGCCAATCGCCGTACCCAGACTATTTCGCCCTGAAACATCCACCGAATTTCAACTACAGTTCTGGGGAACACCGGATCCGGCTCTCTATGGAACAGAATCTGTTAACATTGCCCGGAGCATCCGCTGATCTGTTACAAAAAATCAACTCGACCCACCCTGCGTGGCCGTTCCCGGGACAGGAGGATATGCCTTACTCGGCGGAATCGAGTCTTGTGGATACTCTGGAGCCAGTTGGGCTGTTCATCGGAGTGTTCACTACAGACGAAGGGCGAGAGAGACGGATGATGATCCGTCAGACATATGGGACCCATCCTAAGAGTAGAGTACCTGGAACTGAAGGCGTGCGTTTACGATTTGTTATGGGCCGGCCCAGAGCAAGATATGAGCGAGCTGTCAAGCTCGAAATGGACAGTAAGCAATCTCGTATAGTTTTGGAACTATTGCTTGCTGCTAATCGCGTTAAATCACATAGCTTTCGGAGACATAGTGTTACTCGATATTCCTGAAAACATGAATTCAGGAAAAACACACGCCTTTTTTTCCTGGGCAGCTGACCACGCGATGGTTCCAGATTGGGACTATAGCTCTTCAGCTGCCTCTTTGGAAGGCGAGGACACCACCAGAGCAACCGCTGAAGACAAATATCGAAGTCGCCTGCAACGCCGCAATCGCGCGAGTATGCACAAAGGTGGCATTGCGGTCAATGAAGATATGCCAGAATCTCAAGGACTTCTTCAGGATGAGCGGACATCAAGCCATAGCGACGTTCCCGCCTCGGTCGATTCCGACGAGCGTGTGCCGCGAGAATCGACACGCAAACATCCGGTGTACCGTGGCGAGAAACGACCAGATTACATTGTCAAAGCAGATGAGGATTCGTTCCTTGTGCTCGGCGAGCTCGAAAGGCGACTAAGAGTGGCTCCTCGAAAGCTAACGTATTGGGGTTGTAAGTCACGCCCTGTCCTTTCACTCTGTCGCCTCACCCTCATTCGCTTCTCCCTTTTACCAGATCTCGTCAAAGATCTTTTCATGGCTGGCGAGTGTTATGCGATGTCCTATGATCTGGCATACTTCATTGGCAAAGCCGAAACTTTCGAGACAATGACTCGAGGAGCAGAAGATAAACTAGTAGCCAGATGGATGCGAATGCATCCGCGTAGAGAGGAAATCTCTTGGGTTAGCGAAAAGTGTTGGATATACGATCATCCCAAAGCGGGAACAGTGTATGTCGGCAATTTGCACGGACTGAGGCGTGGAGTGTCCTTCGGCTTATTTTGCTTGTTTGTGCTTTATAGATATGCCCACGGCTACCTTTTCCCAGCAACAGTCGACACAGTCCGCCACGAGAATATTACCGAGTTGCCCGAAGACGAACTTGCTCTGCGAGGCGGCAAAACATGGGCAACAACATACTCGACGGTTTCTAAATTCGGAACTCGATATTCGCCTCCATCCGCGGGAATGACTCCACTTCAAGAAGTGGAAGCTCTGATCGAGGGAAGTGAAATGTCATTGCTCGGACGCAGTGACTCCAATTCTCAAAGATCAAAGAAGAATCAGCCTTTGGATCCCCAACTTTTGCAAGAGGTCTATGATCGCCGTCTTTCGCGAGCGCAACGATTCCGCAACGACCCTCGCGAACGTGGCGGAACAGCCATAGTACATTATATCAAACGACAAGAATGGTTCATGGAGACCGCACTAGCGCTGCTGGGCCCATCCGAAGGTGGTTATACACCGACGGCGATTGCGGCGTCCACGCCTGAAAATCGTGCGAAAAAGTACGACATTTAAAACTCCCGCAAATAGAAACATTTATACGCTGGCGACACCTCTCTGCTCGATGCTCAAGCGGATCTTGCATCGACAGTTTCATGATAACGACCTAATGACACCTGATGACACATTTATATTGTATAGGCGCGAATGACTATCTCATAAGATGCTCTCGTTACTCCAAGGCTGCAGCGAGGTAAATCGCAGCGGGGCCGTGCTGATTGTAATCCGTTTTGGAGATTGCGTGCCCATTCAAAATAGCCTGCTCGTATGCAAGCATGAATGAGTCAGAAGGGTGGTTTACCGACGGGTTTCGAAAGGGTTCGAACGTACCTTGGCAGCTATGGATGCCCCTAAGAAAGGTGCGACATTCGTGCTCGTGTTTTTGAATTCAGGATAATATTCACTATACAAGCGTATATTAGTTGGACTGTGACCTCAAGAAGGAGCATAGGGAACTTACGGCATTTTCAGAATTCGGTAATGATTGGGTTGTTCATCTGTTTCGCGATCCGGGTTGGAAAGCAAAAACATGTTGAGGTGTGAAGTGATGGCATAGGACAAAGCTAGAAGGCAAATGCGTCAGTTTATTGCATTTCTTAGCCTCTGTGCGCCGCCCATTTCACTCACATGGAATCCTGGCAAGATCCCCCGTAAGCACTATACTTTCCCAGACCACCTGGCGATAATTCGGTTCAAGATTCTTCATGACAAGTGTCATTCCTTCCTGCACCGTACGTGAGGAGCCATACCCTAAACCATCGAGTGCACGGTATAAAGGCTCGCATGCCCGATGTCGTACCGGTCCAACCTTGACGTCAATGTTCAAGGAAGCGAGATGATACGTTTGTACGTCGGACGCCTTTTCCGCTGCAGCTTGTGCAGCTCGGTCGTTGGCTGCTTTCTCGGCAGCTACGAGAGCCGCGGCGTTGGCAGCTGCACCTTTTTTGTTCTTGTTTTCTTTCAGTTGCTGTATTGTTTTCGTGTCGCCAGATGCGAGACTGTACACGAAATCAGGCCATGTTAGTTTGAACAGCAGCCGAGATACGGCTTGCGCGGGTGGACTGACATCTTTGCAACGTTCAAGACACCTTCCTCCTCCTCTTGCTCCCCATCATCGCCTATAACGACAGCTTTCTGTCCACTCGCCAGCGGAATCATAATCTTGCTCCTGTCTTCGTCGTCCAAGATGCCACATGCCAGTTCTCGGAAGATGGACTCCACTGTTATACTATTCGAATTCTCGGTGATTTGTCTGCGAATATCTTCGTCCTTCGATAGCAATTCCGCAAGATACGCAATGCAGTCTTCCTTGCCGACATTGACGCATCCTCCAACATCAGTCCTGACGGTACTCTCCACCACTACGCCAATCTCCGTCGAATATGTCCCGATGTGGACCACCATACCAGTCATGGCACCGACTCCGAACAGTGATGCCACTGGCCATGGCATTATAGAGAAGGTTGAGCAATTCAAGGCTTCGAAAGCGATTTCGGTGTAGTGTGCGAGTACCACGTTCGAATTGACAAATGACCTTGTTGGTGGTGGGACAAGGATCAGTGATGTGGTGTTTTCGCGAGGCGGTTGGCCGAACTGGTAAGTGAATAAATGGCGCCTACATCCGAACAAAACAAGCTTGATGAGTGGCGCTTCACGGAACGGAATCAAGGATACATACAGAATGACTTCCCTTCCTCTCCAATCCACGACCTCTTTCTGTTTCCCCTTTGGCTGAACTGCGCGTGAATCCTCAAATGGCCAATGTATGCTGATCGTATTCGCGTCGTCTTTGCCGAGAGCGTCATCGAGGAATGTTCCGACCAGGTAATCCGACAGCGGTCTCTCTTCCTCGTCCTCATTTGCCAAGCTTTGACTGGAAACCGCTCCTCCTGTCTCAGGACCTATTTCCCCGGACCTCTTTCGCAAGCCATATCGCGCCGGTACCATCTGTCGAGATTCAAAGATCGTGCGTAAGGTTTGCGTTCATCAGATCAACGAGAAAGAAACGTACCAGGGAGGGCGCGGGCACTCCTGAGGAATTAGAAGCGGTTCTGAGATCCCTTCCGGCAATGATGTGACGGCCATCCACGACGACCATAGACGGAACTGACATGGTGACTGCCGCGAAGGTTACTGGTCCTTTTATCACTGAGCTTGCTGTGGCTGGCCCAACTCAGCATGTGTTGATACGGTAGTTACCGAGGTTAAGCTTATGGAAGCTGAAGGAGGGTAATCAGGGTATAGCGAGCAACAAGCAATCGACTTGACTATTCAACAACAATGCAAGTCAAGTGATCTTGCCAACTCTGGTCCTGGCCCAATCCTAACTGTAATGCACTCACTGTACAGTACTTTCTTTGGATGACCTTCTTTGCTTTGCTTCAGGTCTTCTGTGTCACTGGTGACTGAGCACCAGTTAGATTAAACGTTTGTACGCATGGCAAGGGGATGACGACAATGGATGTGTGATACCAGTCATAGACCGAGGACAACTCCGATCAGTAGCTCATGTTACGATGCAGCCGGGGTTTAGCACGACATATCCTGCATAAATACAAAAGACAGTCCGGACTCGCAGCCAAGGTCACAATTCGAGACAAACGTATTCTCCAGTTATGGCAGCAACTATTACTACCGCTCTGCCTGGAGCACAAATGACAACATCTCTATTCGGAGAACAGCCGTCGCCGACGACCGCCACGCAGGGTCGGTCTTCGATTGATCTATTTCCCACTGGACCTACTGGAACTTCTGGCGCAGCGACGACTCCTACTTCTTCCAGCGGCTTCTCAGGTCAGGGATCGTCTCCCTCCTTGTACCTTATTGTTGTGCGTCCCTATCTGCAGCTCAAATTAATGGCCACGAGAACTCACTCTTGCTCTCCTACAGTTCCTATCAATTCTCGTCCTCCTTCTCGTTACATCTATAGGCGTTGCCGTGCGCGCCGTCTACTTTCGCCGTCGCTATCGTAACAGCCTGGATCGCGCCACGGCGCGAGGAGAGTCTCCTTCCAATTGGGCCACCTCGGGCACAGCAGCGGAAATGTACGACTACTCGTGGTGGAGATCGTGGGGGATGGCAAGATACTTTGGTTCGAATCTGGATGCAGATGATCTCGATGGCTTTATACCAGGTGACTGGAGGCATACCACACGAGGGAGGAGGAGGAAAAATAGGAAGAATTACGGAGAAGTTCCAGTTCTACACGAAACTGACTTGTCGGAGGCGCATGCAGACGATGGTTCAGAAAACGGGTGGGAACGCAAGCAGGTAAGCAAAACATCGACGGGCCTTTGTAATAGAGTCGACTTGACAAGGACGCCCCGAACTGCTCTCCTCTGATAGCCTCTAGCTATTGCGGTACCTCATGAATGTCTATATGACTCGCTCCGAGCGCACAGCGAGGGCAGGGAACCACAGTCGGTCGAACCAGGAAATAGGGCAGTAAATCAGTCCAGCGACTATTCAGCACCGATTCTCAACTACCACGACAATCGCGAGGTGACGGCCACAGCACCCCGTAGCGGATGCGATCATACCCTTCAAATTCGATATCTTATTTGTATGCCCGAGTCTGAAGCCGCAATCGCCAACCGAAGTCAGCCAGACGAGTACGGGGAGATTGTTTCTCATGGTCCGATAGAAATTGGCCTGTGGCAGCCGGTCTTGGACATGTCAGCCGATTCCTACGATGACCGAAATCCGATCAAGGACATGGACAAGAGCGATATTCCCCACCAAACACTTGGCTAATGGTATAGCCGTAGCGATATCTGCGTATAATTATGTATCAAATAGGGATAACAGCGATTGAAACGTCTTTGTACTGGACTGTATCATTATAATACGCAATTTCATAACATCAATTGCATGATTAACAGATCCAACCATCGGTCAAACTTGTACCCTGCATTCGCTAATCTACCGGCTTCTACAAATCCTTCCTTGGCATGCATCTTTATACTGACAGCATGACCCGCCTCAATCTCCGCTACCATTGTTTTCATACCCATCTCCCTCGCTCGAGCGATCAAAGCAGCCAGCAACGTCTTCCCTACCCCTTTACCCTGACTGTGTTCACCGACGTAAATGCTATCCTCGACGGTATACTGGTATCCCTGCTTGGCGTGAAATGTGCCTAGACATCCCCATCCTAAAATCCTGCGCGACGACGCATCACCATCCTCTCGCACCACAATCACGGGGTATCCAGCCTTTTTGGCTGACTGAAACCATTCCCTCCGGCGTTCGAGCGAGTGAATATTGTAATCCCACTGCGACGTGGTCTTCAAGATTGCGTAGTTGTAGATTTCCAGAATCTCGGGCAAATCCTTCTCGATGGCGTCTTCGACTAGTATCTTGGGTCGTTCGACTACCGGCAGCGTCATGATAGGGAAGATTCTATGGTGCACAATGTACTAGAAAAAAATCTCAGTACGGATAAATAGGCTTAACATTTTTTGGCAGGTCTTGTTTAACAATTCACCTTTTCAATCACTCATCAAGGTGTATAGCGGACTGAGGATGGCGCAGCAGTCTAGTCGTAAAGGCGGATGTGAGGAAAGGCAGGTTGTTCAGGGTCGTTCCAGGTTGAAGCACGGACCTCGTACTGATTCGGCGGGTCCAACGAGCTGCCCACTTCATTATCACAAGCGGTTCAGAGGTCCCTCATAAATGCGGATTGTCATTCTGGTTTTCACTGGTTGTCTCAGATACCGATCGGCTTAGGCCGGACAGCGAGTTTCCAGCTCGGGGTCGACAACAGCCTTATTAGGCCACAAGTGTTCAATGCGTTCGTCCTCAGCAGTGCAGTCCAGGTCGTCAAGCATAGGTGCCAAAGCCACGCCATTGCCTTCATCTCAAGCACTTCTAGCTCCTCAATGAGGCAACGTAGCCGCCTTGTTCATAGACAAAGATCATACACGTTCCAACGTCACATGATTTGGCAGGCTTTTTATATATCGTCAATATTAATAAGATCCATATCACGGTAATCGAGTCGTCTTGAGGAAATACACTATTGCAGATAGTTCTATTCTGAGTGATAGCCTTGGGCACGGTCGGGACCTGGACCTAGCCAAGCTGGGAAGGAGATATGCTACAGCTCTCAGTCATGAATGGAGAGCTGGGGTATGCGAGTTCGGCGTGATATTTACGACTCCTCTACAGACCGAAAGAACCTGGTCAGCGAACGTTAGAGTGACATCTCGTCACGCCAAGCCGGAAGTCCCAACTGCTCACCAGGTCGACCATGTGCAAGACCTTCCATAACATTGCCGCCATCCGTTAGATCCAATATTCTTCTCGCCAGAGCTGCGATTTCGCCGGCTCCGCTCTCTCCAGTGGACCCTCCATCATCTTCATCCGAAATGGATCCTTGCCTAGGGCTTCCGTCTTGCGAACCAGGCCCAGCAGCAGCCAATTGCTTGATCAGGGAGAGCAATATAGGTGATGATCGAATGTTGTTTGTTAAAGTCTCGTCTTCGGCCTCCAATAGCTGCACAATTGTCTGCATTCAGGGGGTCGAGAGGTCAGCGAAATAAAAGCCTAAGGAAGACAATCTGGCTTACCCAGACAGCGATATGCTGGAAGGTTTGATCAGAGCTACCGAGGAATCGGACGAGATAAGTGTGAAGACCGCCATCAGGTTGATTCCAGACAGCGTTGAATGGTGCATAATCTTCCGCCGCTAGAGGAGGTCATGCAACAACATGTAAGCCTCAGCTCTCCCTTCGCACGCGACGAGACTACTTACCCTTTGATGAAAGGTTACCAAGGGCGGCAGCACTGTTGCCTTGTACCTCGACACTTGGCGAGTTGGTCAAAGGAATAAGGACCTCGCAAATACCCATTTCCAATAGTTGCGGCTTAAGATCGTCTGTGGGAGAGGAATGGAATTAGCACGAGGATCACAGAAACGTACTGCATGAATCGGCTCACCACTTAACGCTAGCACTGCCACGCACGCCGTCATTTCACTTTGGACTACTAGAGGTGCGGTGAGCACCAGCTGCTTGATTCGCTCGACTGCGCCGGCTTCAACAATCGCTGTTTTGTTTCGTTCGCTGCTTGCTGCCAGGTTTCTAAGCGTACTGATGGCGTGGCACTGAACTTCTTCATTCTCGTCGAATGACAACAGTTCGATCAACGGCTGCAGGAAGCCAGAGTCGATAATGGGTGATTCGTTTGCTGGGTGGATTGACACGTTTCGAACACATGCAGCGGCTGACAAAATAAGAGGTAGATACGATGAATGTAAGAGACGGAGTAGTGGTGTAAGACCGTCTGCTTTGACGATCTCAAGTTGGTATTTCTCTGCAGTAAAACAGGTCAGCCGCGCAAAGAAGAACATTTCCTGCCGGAAAGCACTCACCATCGCTTGCGAGGTTTCGTAACGCAAGAGCCGCTTGACATTGCACCTTGAGACTGCGACTCTCCATCAGAGCTACCAACGACTGTACAAGCTTGGGCTCTGTTTGAGCTAGCTTCTTCCTGTTTGCAGCTGAAGTTACGAGGCAAACAGTTGTGATCAGACCAGGTTCCTAGACGGGGAAAATCGATGCTCACCATCGACTGCAATGTTTGATAGTGCCGTTGTGCAGTAATACTGGACGTCGGTATCCGGCGAGTTGAGCAGGCTAACAAGGACTGGGATTGCACCGGCATGTACAAGCTGGTGTCTGTTTTCGTCTGTTTCCCACGGCTCCAGTCAGCTATCAATGGATAATTTCAACAGAAGGCTTGATGAACGTACCTGAATGTGTCATATTAAGGAGAGCCCCAGTAGCGTTTCTCTGTACTCGCATATCTTTCGACTTTGCTAGTCTAGTCAACGGCACCAAGGCACCGGATTTGGCAATCTTCGTCTTGTTCTCATCTGCGCAAAACAACGTTTCAGCCCGCATCCACGGCATTGCTGACTTGTATCTACGTACCATGAGTTGCCAGGTTGGTAATGCATCCGACCGCATTGCATTGTACTTCGACATTCGGGCTCAGCATTTGCCTAATCAGTGGCTCGAGTCCGCCTAACCTGACTATCAGCAGTTTGTTCTCGGCTGTGCGGAAAGACGGTGACCGTTAGCTCTTATCCAAAGGTTCGGACCGGCCAGAGACGCCACATACGGTTCACAGCCAAGTTTCCAAGAGCGGCACTTGCAGCCCTCTGCACTTCGGTATCATGACTCCCCAGTAGAAACAAAATCGGATCCAGTGTATCTCTGCCGACCTCCCTGACCTCTTTCTCCGTAATCTCCGCAAATGCTAAAGCAGCCGAACGTTGCAGGTCGACGTTATCGCTGAATGAAAGGGTCGTAAGGGATGCCAGTGGCGCGCCAGTAAAAAAGTTTGTTGTTTGCCGGTCTGCGCGGAAAGTGCATCAATAAAGGCAAAGCGAGTCCCTCTGAGTACGATGCTTACTTTCCAAATGATGAAGCAGTTCAGACACTGCCTCTCGCTCGTTCTCTAGCAACAATGGTTCATAAACATGCTTCCGCTTAGGGCCACCTATTCGAGAGAGATCGGACAAGCGTCAGTTTCCGTCTTGTCAAATGCAGGAGTCGAGCCTCCTCCAATAGAAAACACATTGTCTAAGGGAACAGTATTGTCCAGCTTTGTGTGATGTACGTTGCACGACATCCGGACAGGCTTGTTCGTTGGTATGCCCGTCAACGCAGCCATTGACGTGCCATCAACTGATATCTCTTCGAGGCTCCTTCAATGTGTTCCCTTTCGACACAACGTCGTTGCACCTCTCTGCCGTGTCAAAGCCTTGTTTCTCCCTACTTTCTCGTCGCAAGTTTGATCAAGGGTGACTTACAGCCACAGCAACTCGACAGGTTTCCCATGCTTCCAGATGGACGGTCGATACCGATAGGTCCTGATAGCTAACCGCGATTACTGTATGAATGTCGATGTCGACCGTTTCTTGTAGATACCGAGGTCTACTTGTGATACGTTGGTATGTCTGTTACTTATTGATCCTTTGGGCCAAGATCAGTGAAGGACTACGCGGTAGCAGAGGATATTGATTGATTTCGCGGTTTGTAGCCCCAGGTAGTTTAGAGTCCGACAGCGCCTGACTCAAGGTTGGCTCACGCGTCTCGTGGGGGTCTTATTAATATGCGGAAAGGCTTTTGATGACGTTGATACCGCTGCCGAGAAGGTAGTTCATTCTGCGGTTTATCCAGTTTTGCAAGGGTCTACTGAAGCTTGCTGGGGTTAGTGGCCACTCACACACAATCATAGCACGCGCATAAGCTCAGCCGCAGAGATTCTACACCGCGAAACTCGAGAGGTGAGCTTAGGCGTAAGCGCTTCAGCAACGTCTACTGTTTAGTCGAAGTTGAGGCGCAATATGACCCCTCGCCGTTGACACTGCGCTTGATCGCCCATGACAGCCAAATCAGCTGAACTGATTCTCACGGGGTTCAGGAGTCTGCTCTGAAGCATATGAGTTCTCGTCGCCACCCCATATTGTGTGACCATTCGATGTATGGCCAACATCAAACCCTTTACAAAAGTCTGCTATATCTATTATAGCTTGGAGCTTCGCCCATTCTTCTCACCACTGCCGGCCCACTTTGGGAGCATGGGCAGGTCGTCATACTTGGCTTCCCGCTTCTGCAGTGTTGCGGCCATCGCTTTAGGAGTGTCCTGCATCCAGTTGTTAGATGTAAGAAATCGTGCTATATTGCAGAGGGATAGCACACATACCTCGGACTGCAGCATCGACCTGTCAAACAAGGGTCACACAAGGTCAGCCCTGCGAAATGATCGCATGGTGTAAGTCGCTCCAGTCAGTACTTACATGTTCCAAGCTGCCGTATAATCCAGACCCTCCTGAACGGAATGATCCCTCGCATCTGCTTGGCATGAATGTAAGATATAGCACGAAAAAGCTAATATTTCTCTCTACTCACGAATCATCAACCTCTTGGTACCGACAACAGCAACCGGACTCTTGCTGGCGATCATCTTGGCCATCTCAACCGCCTCTTTGATCACCCCTGCTCTCCCGCTAGGCACAATTCGGCTGGTGAAGCCCATGGATGTGGCTTCAGAGGGTGTGAAGCGACGTCCGGTGAGAGCGAGCTCCCTTGCTAGAGATGAGGAACCGACTATTTTGGGGAATCGTTGGAGGGTGCCGATGTCGGCGGCCAATCCGACATTGACTTCCTGAAGAGCACAAGAGAGTAGAAGGGTAAGTTAGTGTCGAAATTGAATAGTTGTCGAGACGACGGCACCTACTAGAATCCCCAAACTCGCTTGGTCGCTCACAAGCCTAACGTCGCAGGCACAGGCGATGTCAATTCCTAGTCCAAGACACAGACCGGAGATGGCAGCAATGACGGGTTGGGTGACTTCTTCGATAGCTGAGATACAGCTTTGGAAATCCTAATGAATCAGGGTGGTACGGGAATCAGCGGTGCATCACGGGAGATCGGTCAAGAATTTTGAGACCCGTACCTTGATATGTTCGTGAAGGATCATCGCTTTGTGAGCGGGATTGTGGCTTGCCGTCAAGCTGCCTTCTTCGCTTGTTACTGTTTGGAAGTATATCAAACGCATTAGTCGCTGTGCTAGTTGAGATCACCACAAGCAAGACTATCGCCAGCTCACCATCTAAACCAGCCGTCCATATCTTCTCTGACTCGCTCGCCAAGACGATCACTCTGACGGAATTGTCAAACCTTAGATCGTGGAAGATCTTGCCCATCTCGCGCCACATACTGCAGGTAATGGAACGAACCCGGATTTTGATTACTTCGTGATCCTCTTCGTACCCATAGACTTGCTTACGGTTCATGGAATGCATTCACGGGAGCTCTGATGCGACATGTGTTAATCTATAGTTTACAATCCAAATGAATTCGGGAGCCAAGGAACTTACCTATTAAAGCTGATCAGTAGGACACCGGGCGAAACATCGTACGCCTTGTGGAACTGACCCGAGTGCTTCAAGTTGACTGGATAGGTAGGGTTGGACATGATTCGGGGAGAACGCTAGGGACTACTGGCTGATGGCTGTTTCTGATACATATGATCCCAAGGAGAGCTGATGGCCGTCTGCGCGAGATATCCGGCACAGTCGCTCTGGCCCAACAGCATAACAAGGACAAGTCAAGTAGTTGAATAGAGAAATTGGGTCTAAACAAACCCTCCGGTAAAACCGGTAAAGGGAAGCAACCGTGCGTTCATTCGTCAACTGAAACAAGACGAGATTATTCGCGCGATTTCACAAACGCCAGTTGCGAAGATGACAGGTCCAGCTTCCGACAGCTCTTCCGACCTTATCAGTACCCTCCAATAGTCCTTGGTGGCTTGTCAACGCTCCTTAGGTTCAGCTTTCAAGAAATGACAGTCCCCTTATTGAACTCTGCCGCGCTATACCAGTCTCTCACTTCCGCATCAACCTCATCCGACTTGCTGTGCCGGCTAAAGGAAGTCAAGAATGCGTTGATTGGTAATCCTGTGAGGAAGTCTGAGATTGTCACATCCAGGCAGCTCCTAGGCTTGTGAGTGTAGAAGGGACACGAAAAAACAAATCGGAGACCCATTTGACACCTCCTGAGATTTAATTCATCAGATTGACGGATTATGTTCGCGTGAAACCGGAAGACACACTTGATTACACGAGGTTGGAAGTCCTGAACGAAGCTACTGTCATTCTCGGCTCCATCTCAAACTGTAGGTCAGTTGGAGAAGGCATCATGGCAGAGAAGTTTCTGACAACGCCTCTCGATATTTTTCAGCGTCGTCTGATCGGGTCCTCGACAGCCTTATCTCCGTCCGCCTCCACGCGTACATACTGGAAACGATATCCTTCTTAGTCGCCGACATCCCCACCGATCTGAAACTCCAAGTATACATCCTTTCGAAAGCACTGCCATCCTTACTTCGAGCGTTGCGTAATTACCTGATAGCTATTGCGGATTACCTCTGGGGATGGGACAGTCGTACGGACCTCGAGACGGAAATCTTCCTCGATTTGCCCTTCGATGCAGCAGAGGCAGTCTCTTCGGATGGCGATATTCAAATGAAGAAGATAGAGCCTGAAGGAATTGACGGGAGTCGAACAAGGGCTGAAGCCCGTCTGGCACTTCTAAGTGTGTACAAGGTACGCTTAAACCGCTACCAGAGGCTCAACTGCGATCTGACAGACCTCCTTGGGTGGTTATGCCATTCTATAGAAGAAACACATCAACGCTCTGCTCTCGCTCCTCATCGAGCCACGCACACAGAACCAACCTCAGATTGTCCTCCCTCTTCTCCAGATGCTGGCACAAACAGCAATGTATCCAGTCCAACGAGCAGCACTTTGCGAGTGGGGCCGCACTTCACCTTCATCGGAGAACGCACTGGACGATGCCTGGGAGACCTCGACACCTTCAATTCCGCCTCGAAATACAGTTCGTTTCTCACCATTGTCCTTTGGCTCTGACGTTCCGAAAATTCCGAGTCCACTCGTCCAAGCCATATGCAATATGGTTCTCGGCGTCGGGCCGCTCGGTTTGAGGGCAAACTCAAATTTCAAACTCAAGCAAGCTGGTCTGGACTTGCTGACGGTGCTGGTACGAGACAAGACAACCGCGATTGAGGCTATGCAGTTGATTCAAGAGTACGACGAGGGCGGCAGGAAAGCGAAGTTGGATATGATTGGAGCTCAGGATGGCGAGGGTCGTCAATGGAGAATCATGACGGAACTCTTGGATTCTCGGGTTCCTGGCATCGGAATCAGCGCTGCAGCTTGGTAAGTCCCTGTTGCTCCACGCTATGGCGAACACTCCGTTAACGAGGACCGAAACGCAGTCTGGTCAGCTTCTTTGTGATAGCAGGCGGAGATGCTACTACTCGAAGACTACTCGGAGACAGAGAAAGCTGGCATTCTCTCGCATTGCCGCCCTCAGTTTCGGGCGTAAGCCTTCTGCAGCATTTATCCCAATTCATGGACCAAGCTCAACCATCGGACGAACGTATCAAGGCATGTTACTTGACGGGCAGGCTGGTGGAGGACAACCTTGATCTGCAGCGGAAAGCAACAGAAACGAATATCATCGCTCGGTGTGTCGACATCATCAAGCTAGGAGACAGGGAGTTACGGTCTCAGGACTCGAAGGATCGACCATTGACCCCCTTGCAAAGGCCTCAGCTAGGAATAGTGACAGCCAGACGCCTGGTAAATGCCGGTCTAACAGCAGTCGCAACGCTGTGTACCTACCACGAGGCTGCAAAGCAAAAAGCAATCACACTCGGAATTCTTCCACTACTCAGTAGCTCGCTGTACTCTTCAGCCTATGGGACACGGACCGCTGCCTGCCAGGTCGCTCGAGTCTTTTCCCGCTCCATTGCGATTCTGAGAACTACTCTCGTCGATAGCGGAGTCGCAAAGGCGGTCATCGAACTACTCATCAACGAGGAGCAGTCGTATGCGGCAAGCGCAGGGTATCAAAAGGGCGGAGTTGAGAAACAGACATTGCAGTCGCCAACTGCTGCGCTTTCTGCCGCGACCGCAACGTTGTGCAACCTTATCTGCGAATTTTCTCCTATGCAAGCTGTAAGCGGCCTCGTTGCACTAACCGCGAAACGTACTGATGGTCTCGTCGGTCATACCAGGACTTCATCGCTCAGAACGGGATTCAAACACTAGTCCGCCTGACAGACGCAACGGACCGTGAAGTTCGAATAAATTCAATCTGGGCCCTGAGAAACATGGTCTTCAAAAGCGAAGAGGGCGTGAGACGCAAAGTGATCGATGAGCTTGGATGGACTACTCTGCGCCGGTAATTGTGATCTCCACCTCCCTACCGAGGAGTCGTACTTAGTTATTCTTTATTGTCCACCCAGCCATTTGCAAGATCCACACTCAGAGATTGCGGAACAAGCGCTTGCTTTCACCAGGAATCTCATCGCCGAAGCGTCTGAAGCCGAGATCACGAGATTATTCGACGGTGTCGGCGAAGAAGCTCTCTTCGATTCTATCGAAGCTGCCATGACTGTACCACAACACGGGAAATCAGGTTCTAATGACGCAAACGAGGAAGGTCTTTTCAAACCATGTGGACATATCGCAGCGTTACAAGCAAGCGATCGTCTTGAACAGGTATGGCTTTACATAGGCATGTTTTCCTGTCTTCCGAACGTTAATTATCATTCTCGATTTACGCACAGGCATTGTTCGTGTTATACAATATTGCGCTGGGCAACGAGTTTCATCGCGAGGCAATTCTGAAACGTCCGAACATCTTGACAGGGATGAAACAAGCTCTAGTGGGTTCTACCATTGTCTGTGCGAGGCAACGTGACTGATCAACGGTTCCGATTTACAGTATATGCCAGAGTCGCCCTTGATCAAGATTCCCGCCATCGGCGCGTTCATCAATCTGGTAGAAACCAATGACCGTCATCGAAGTGAGTGAACCATTTTCCCCGAATTGATTTGGGCCGTATATCGATTTGTGTTCTTTCGTTTTGACAAAGGGACCAGACAGGAGGTTATCAATCGTTTGCGGCCGTACCTCATCCCGGCGCAGGTTCGAGCGCTATGTACGGATGTGTCGTTCGACGTACGCGATAAGGCAGGCAAACTGCTTGCCATTTTGGAGGTTGGCATGCATGGGGTGGCGTCAGCTTGATTGTGACTTGGTCGAGCCCTAGGATTCCTTTATACTCGCGGCCATCTTTTATAATCGATAATGTTAGCGGCCATGGACTATTCTTATTATTAATTACATCAAGGTGATCAAGGTGATACAAGCCATCATGGTCTACGATAGCGCGTCTCTTTGCGGTCTACAGTCCAGCACTCATATACAAGCAAGAGCCTTATCAAACGTACAAGCGAGTACGTCTATATAGCAGCGGTGAGTTTAGAATTCGCTGGCCTCTTTTCTAGTCCAGGCACGATGAACTTGAACTTTCTATTTTGCGTTCCCCCTCCAAGTTCATCTTTAATGCCATTCCTCCTGTTGCGCGTGGACCCGGATGTTCTCGAAAGGCGCGAGTCGGAAACATAACCGTTGACACTCCTCGGAAAGTCTAGTTTGCCCTGTATGGCTGAGGACTGGTAGTCTATCTGTACTAGCGGTCCTGCCGAACTCGAATATCCGTTTTCATCGCCGTGCAGGCGAGGGCTGATCGCTGGATCGGGCATGTTCACTGCGCGATAGTTGACGAGAGAAAGCTCTGGCGGGATGTTGGAGGACATGCTGAGGGTGGATGAAAGATAGGCGAGTGCTGACGAGGAGAGCCGAGAGGCGCCTTGTTGCTCTGAAGTAAACGTGGTCTGCGTAGCCGATAAGGGCTCGGACTGAAACATCATGGAATCATCAGTATTTGGTAATCTTTGACTGTCATGTAGAAATGCTTGACTCACGGAAGCGCGTTTCCAAGTATGTCGAGGCGGCAAGTCTGGCAGACTTGCACGTATATTAAGCATATATCCAAGCTTTCTCTTTTTCTGTCCGACTTTGAGTGTCCGTGCGGCCAGTGCCGATCCGGTTGCATTCGAGGGTGGTGAGTTGTCCTCGGTATCGGATATCGTGATTGTTTTGGGCTGAATCGTGGACGCAGGGGTGTATCTCGTTACAAGTGGTAGAGAAGGTATGCCGACTGGAACATCTTGATCAGGAAGCTGGGATCGACGACGATTCTCACGTTGCATGAACCTTATGAGGTCTTCGGAAAGCAGGACGTCCTTCCGCTTCAGGGCCTTTCTTTCTCTTCTCGGTCGATGTACGGCTCCTGCTGGTATCCCCTTTTCATCTGTAGTGGTGGCCTGTGGAGCTGATGCCAATGTACTCGATGCCACACCCTCCGCTTGGCTCTCTTCGGCTGGATATGATCTCGGAAGCGATTCGCTGCGGAGGACTTCGAGCGCCGAAATTACGTCTCCTGATTGAGGGTCTCGTCGTCCACATTCTTCCGCAAGGAGATGTGCTGTTTCGTATATGTTGGCGATGTCTGCAGAGCGTTGTGACATTGTGATCAACAAGCCGTCAGTGATACGGGCCCAGCAGGACGGGACTCACGAGCCTCCAGCTTCCTCTCCAGTTCTGCGATTACCCCAGCCTGGCACGACGTGAAACCTTGATAGTGGATAAGAGTTGCAGTGAGGTGGGTCAAGTAGAAACGGGCGAGTGATGGCGGAACATAGGTGGTATCGTCGATGCCAGGTTCAGCATCGCTTCGTCTCCTGTTGGGGCGCGATGTCTGAGCGTGAAATTTAGGACCGTCCATGATTGCAATTGCTCGGACGGCGAAGAGGTGTTATGCTGCAGCGGACACGATTCGGTTCAAGAGCTCGCTGGAGTAGTACGGTCAAGAGCGTCGTGACATGCTCGTTGAATGAGTCTATAATAGCGTAGATGAAGTACAAGTAGAATATACTGGGCCGACCGGAAAGGCAGCTCGAAAGGCCGACTCTGGGCTCGCTCGATCGCTCACGCTCGCAGACGCTACAGCATCTCGACCTCCTCATTCCTCAGCCTTCTTGTTCCATTTGTTACATTATTATTTCAATAGTGCTCTCATCATTTCAATCAGACGTGCGGACCAGAAGCGAGAGCTACAGACAACGGTCAATCTTTTACTTGCGACCTGGCAAAAATGGATCAGGTAAGTTGAGCATGAGACACTTCGCAGATTGATTCCTGTAGAGTTAATACAACCGTCCTTTCTCTTCTAGAACAAGGTCGACCTAGATGACTTGGGTGAGTTTCACTTGGTAGAAGCATTATTACTTGGCGGCTGATTCGCTGGTATCTCATCTTGGATGTGACTTTAGCTCAAGATGTGGATTTCTCGATGGGAGAAGGGTTCGAGCGGCAGCGGGCCGAAGCTGCTGCTCTAATAGACGCCCTGGACAGGAAGAAGGCTGCAAGAACGATGGCAGTCCCGACCGACGACAAGCAGGTAAAGGCTAGGCTCCGGGAGATGGGTGAACCAGCCATTCTGTTCGGTGAAGGAGTGAGTGGAAAGCTCCAGGTTCCGACGAATGAGAATGAATGCTAAAAAAAGGTTGCGGGTATAGCCTGGAGATCGTCGTGATCGTCTCAAGTATGTCTTGCAGCAGATACAAGTCGCCCGATCAGGCAGCATGGAGGTAGACGAGGAAGATACCGACGACGACACCGATGATGACGAAGAGGTAGATAATCATTTCCCCTCTGCACCGAAGAAAGCTGACTTTGTTAACGAGTGCTTTCTTCCTACAGAAAGAAGAGGAGTTCTATACTCCAGGATCGGATGACCTTCTCAAAGCAAGACGGAGAATAGCGGAATTTTCTCTGGCAAGGTATGTCTTGGGCTACTCAACAAGTCATACGATCTAACACCTCACCCGGGTCACAGAGCAAGAAAACGTATATCAAGGCAACGGGAAGAAGCGGCAGTACCCCTGAGTAGGATCGTGGAAGTGCGGAAACAGGTATACGGACAGCTAAAAGTGAGTTCAAACATCGGGGAAAGGGTACACCGGCAGCTTTCTCACAAAATTTGCAACGACCCAGGGCTTTACTCAGCTCGGTTCACAAATCGGAGACGAACGTCCGATCTCGCAAGTGCGGTATTCGCCAAATAGCAAGCTCCTCCTGACAGGTTCATGGACTGGGAACGCTCGTCTATGGGATATGCCGGATTGTAGTCTGAGGTCCACTATGAGAGGTCAGTTAAACGGTCACGTGGATGTCGTCTGGAGCTAATTTGGTATCGTGTTTCAGGCCATGCGGATAGGGTGGGTGGAGTTGCTTGGCATCCTCAGGCAACACTATCCCAGTCTGAAGACGCAGTCAATTTTGCCACCGGAGCAGCAGACGGTCTTGTGAAGATTTGGTCTCTGGCAAGGTAAGTCGTCATTCACATTATAAGGAGCCTTAGACTTATCCTTATAATCTCCGAACAGTGAGAAATCGTTAGCAACGTTTGAGGGTCACGAAGGCAGAGTCTGTCGAATCGCATTTCACCCATTCGGCAATTATATTGGTTCAGCGTCGTATGACGGCACATGGAGACTATGGGACGTGGAAAAGAAGAAACAGCTGTTACTACAGGAAGGTCATTCCAAAGAGGTCTTTGCATTGGCATTCCAGGATGATGGAGCCTTGGTTGCTTCGGGGTATGTCACACTTCGATACGGTCTATCCGAGAGGCGAAATTTAATGATCTTTTCTCGTGTTATAGTGGGTTTGATGCTGTCGGTCGTGTATGGGATGTCCGGACTGGTAGAACAGCGATGGTGTTGGACGGGCATATTAGGGAAATCCTCTCTTTGGATTTCGCTCCAAACGGGTAAGTGTCGCGGTAGGCTTTACGTACCTAGAGATATTGAGAAACTGATGTGTTTCTCTTCACAGGTATCAAGTCGCTGCCGGATCAGGAGACGATTCTATTCGTATCTGGGATCTACGAGCACTCAAAGTGGCACACAGCATTCCGGCACATAAATCTTCGGTATCCGACGTTCGATGGTTCAGGTCACAGGAGGATATGCAGTTTGCCGACCCGGCTCCGAATACCGACAAAACGGAGGATGTCGATATGAATGGCGATACCGAAGACAAGCCAAAAATCACCAGTATCTCAAAATCTGGCCTTTATCTTGCGTCTTCCGGTTTCGATCATACCGTCAAGATTTGGAGTGCGGACGATTGGCAACTCATCAATTCGCTAAAGACGGATGAAGGCAAAGTCATGAGTGTTGACGTGGCGAGCGATGGTAAATACGTCGCATCTGGATCGTATTCCAGGAGTTTCCATTTGTTTGCGAATGAAAATGCCCTATGATGTAGATGCCAACTTCCTTACTCTCTGATGCACAATACAACGATATTGACAACGGTGATAATACACATCGTGACCCAAACAACATATCACAACCTTGCTTTACATCATAGATTTATCTGAGTCAAGTCGAGTTTCAATCCATCGTTGTCGACCTGTCGAGGCAATAAACACATGAGCTACCATAGACTTGGATTTCAGGTACAGACAGTCACTAACCGCCTTGGAGAGTTGATCCAGCATGTTCTATATCGAATAATGATGGTTAGTCGAGGCTTCGTTATTCGCGCCGCAACTGCGTTAACGCAACTTACGTCGTCAATTGCTTCGACGGGCACCTTCAGTCGTGACGCCATCGCCTTTTTGTATTCTTCCAGCTTCTCGCGTTCCAGACCCAGAGCGCTTTGCAATTTGGTTTCTAACTTTTCTTCCATTTGCTTTTGCCAAAGACGTATTCGACGCAAGTATACTGTCCTCTCTTCCGGATCCAGTGTTGTCAGGTCGTCGGTGGACGGATCCGTATTTTCGGGAGATATCTCGCTGACGGTAGTCAAGTCGGCGGTCTCAGGATCATCTGACCAAGCTTCAGCAATTTCCTGTCGGACAGCGCGCTCGAGATTTTGCCGCTTGTGCTCGACGCTGTCAAACTGTGCCGATTTAGCATTCTCTTCCGCCAGTTGTCGTCGGAGACTGGCCAATTCGCGAGTTGTTTCGATGACTTGTGCCTGGACCAGGTCAAGCTTGTCTTGCTTTGTACTGATTTCCGCGGTAAATTGATCGTTTAGATCTTGGATCATAGATGTAAGACCTAATTCCAATGGGTCGACTTAGCTTCTTGGGGATACCTCGTATGACCGTTTAAGAATGCACTTACGAGATGTCAGATCCTGAGCTTTCTCCGGTGGCAGACTTGCGCTGTGAGCAGACCTTGTCAAAGGTGTCAATGGAGGACAGCCATCCAAGCCCTAGAAAACGTCACGCGGGGATCAATCAGTAACCCCAGCGAGGCAAGCGTTCTTACGTACATCAACTTGTACACCAAAGTCTCCCGGTCGAAGTCCGAACTTGTTTGCTTTCGACTTATCAGCGCCCGCATCAAGTAACAACTCTACAAGATTTCGGTTGCCAACTCGAGCTGCAACATTCAAAGCAGTGTCGCCATTCACATCCTGAATATTAACACACTCGCGAATTTGTTCAGGCGTTTCAACAGTTGCCATCCATGCCAACAAGGTCGACATGTACGTGTTGGCCGATGCGGAGCGCCCTTTGATCCCCGCTACAGCAGAGATGTGATGCAGAACTGTTCGGTGGTTATTATCGATGGTGCGTAGAGAGCCTCCTAGGTGCTTTGCCAAAAGCAGATGAAAGGAAGCTGTACTCTCCGCGTTGTTGACGGCTAAGACGGCTCGTATGAGGGGTGTTTCGCCAGCAAAATTGCCACGGTTGATATCGGCACCACGGGCGATAAGTTGTCCGACGAGCTTCTCCCGAGCGAGTGCTGCGGCCCAATGCAGAGCTGTATGACCTCTTTCATCAATCACCTGGTCGACATCAATACCGGCGTGAGCCGTGATTGATTCCAACGAGGTGTCACCGTTACCGAGAGCAGGACTCGACCTAGGACTCGGTGCAAGCACGGTGTCTAGATCGACTTCGGTATTGCCATCGTAGCTACTCGCTTCAAAGATTGCCAGAAGCTTTGCCCGAGCTCTCTGTTGCGACTGATTCTTGTCTTTCATTGACGCTATAAGACTAGCATCTTTTGAAGATGCCGGTCTCTGAGGTTTGCTGGCCAGCCTGGTCCCTTGTGGTAATTCGCCTGCAAACTCTCCGTTCTCGATTTCAAAGTCTTCACCGTTTTCGACATATGCGTCAGCGATTTCCGCCAAGGATTCCATCGGTCCTTCGGCGTGATTGAGAAGAGCCTGAACTTCTGCGAGCGTCATCGGAGCAGTCTCTTGAGCCATTGCTGCAAGCATACCGTGTGCGTGCGACCCGCCGAGCTTGATACGCTTTGTGGGAGGACCATGCATATGTGTATTTTCCATGCCCAAGGTGGCGAGATCCGCTGAAGAAACGCTGTCCGTGGCACCTTCGTACCTGAAGGGTCTGCCAAATTGATCGACGTAAACCGTTCCGCCGTGCTTGAGATCCATGCTGCCCCGCGGCATACCTGTCAGTTGGTCAGGATGGATTCCATTCTCTTCAGGAAACGGCCGTTTCAGTGACATGGGCTGACCGTTCTGCTGTTGACTGGTCTGTGGCGCGATCGTCAGGTTCGGATGCTGAAACTGAGGGTATTGAGATTGATGTGTATACAGTCCCATGGGTGAGGGCATATGGACCGTGTACTGTTGCTGCTGCTGCTGTTGTGGCTGCTGTTGGCCTTGAATGTGATACAGTTGTGGCACGTGTGCGTGTCCATAGCCCGGAATCAAGCCGGACGATGTGGGCTGAAGTGTACGGCCTTGAAGGCCCTGCGGTGTTTGAACGACAAAAACATCCCCAGGAGACTGAGAATGTGGTTGTGGACGTTGATGCTGATGTTGAGGATGACCTTGCTGTTGATGCGTCGGTTGCGCTTTGCTCTTCATGCCAGTTGCAGGGGCAGGTTGGAAAGGCATTGTAGTAAAGGGACTATTCATACTTGGTCCGCTCATCCTGCCCGATATGGCTGTGTCCGCTGTTCCTGCTCTTGCGCTACGTGCAGAACTCCCCTCTGCCATCGCCGCAGTGCTTTTCCCCTTGCCTCCTGCAGCCTTCCTTTTGGAAGCAGATGGCGGAGCGTTCTGTACCCCTGGGGGAAGCGTCGGCATTCTAGCGGCCTGCGCCTGAAGCTGAAATACTGGTAAAAGGATGTCGGCTACATGATTACGATTGGCGAGTTCGACTCCGGTTGAATACGGTACCCTGCAACAAGTAAGTAGTCATCAGTGCTGAGACACATGATTAGAGCACAGGATTGGAACGTACCATGTTCCTTGATATTTGCCATCTGCAAACCAAACAAGGCGTAGAGACAGGTCTTTCAGCTAGGCTTCAAGCGCAAAGGCAATTCCCGTTACTCACAACCGCCTTGGACTTTCTCATGCAAGCCCGTGATAACCTCTTTTTCTAGATACTTTGTACGCTGAGTCTTCGGCATGCCGGCAACTTTGAGAATCTGAGTTGCATTCAACCAACTATCGAAGAGGTTTCCACATATGCGGGATCGTGAGCATGGATAAACAACTGTTTCCTAGTTAAAATTACTCACAGATCCGCTCGACGCATCATCACAGCGACATTTCTGACCAAAGCCTCGAAAACGGGAGTCTGTGTGAATGAATATACGTTGAGTGCGCGCCGCGACCGCTGTATGAAGAATTTTCACTCACGTCCTGATAACTGGTCAAGTAGATGGTCGGCATCACTCCATCCGCACCGTGATCGTCCTGACCTACGGTCGCAGGCGCTCCTGTAGACGAAAGAGCTTGCATGTTCGTTGCGCAGGCTCGATGTGTCCCAAGTTGTCGACTGAAGAGGGTCGAGCCGAGATCTCGGCTGATGTCGATAACCGCAGTGACCATAGCGGCCATAGCCAAACTGTCTTGAAGGAAGACAGTCCGGAGATCCGAGCAGCCTTCGACGCGCATAGAAACGCGCAATCTAATAAAACACGCTCGGGTCAAAATGTCATGTAAGCGAGCCTAATTACAGGCTGATACTATGACACGTAATTTCGCCCGCTAACCAAACCCCTCGCCACTGGTTGGTGCATTGTTCAGGACAAGAGCTCACTACATTATCTCTTCTCATCTATATATGTTTTCGTATTATTTACAGATAATCTGGTAGAATACTGTTTAAAACTCGAATCCTTGGTGTTCTTGCGAGTTTCTCACGATTGTCGCAACCCTAAGGAACTCCCTAAGCAGTTCTCACTCCCTAACTCGTCGCACCTACTGCTCGTCATTACCGACCAAGCCGGTCCTACCGCCCAACAACTCTGCAAGCGCCTTCATATCCTTCCACCAAGTCTCTTTTCCTGTACGGTTCTTCATATCAGCGGCCTTGAGAACGTCTGCTACAGGCGCAAAGATAATCTGGCTGCCCTGAATAGTAATACTAGCAGCTGACTTCGGGGTGTTGCTGGTAAGAACCTTGTTGCGACCCTTGTAGGGGGCCTTGAGCGAGGGAGATACAGCGTGCTCCTCGAGGAACTGCATGCATCGCAGAGTAAGACGAGCCGCTCGGGTCCGGTCCAAGGGTGAAGGCGTTCCACCTTGCAGCGTGTGACCCAACGAAGCAGATCGAGCATCGAACAGGTCTTTGCCTTCTTCCTTGAGGATATTGGTCAAGACTTCGGTCGTGTACACCTTGGATGACTTTTCGCTCCTATAAAATTGGGACAGAAACGAGAGTTGTCAGTATAAGGTATAGACAACACGACACTGCCAGTGCCTACTTGATAACCAATCGTCCTTCACTCTTGCCGTGCGCATCCAATTCGTAACGCTTCTTCAAGAATTCGACGTCCTTTCGCAACAGGTCAAGGCTGATTCCATCTTCCGGCGTGTAGCACAGGACACCACCGACCTAAAGCAAAAAAAGGAATCAGATACATGTAAGGAAAGGAAACAGCGAAAGACAAACTTACCGCCAATGCACCCAGAGTCGCGATATAACCCGACATTCCACCCTGGGTCTCAACAACGAACACTCGGTTGCGGCTAGCAGATGCACTTTGCTTGATGGCATCACAAGCATCAATCAAGGCATTTAAACTGGTATCGCTCCCGAGCGAGAAGTCGGTGAGCGGCACATTGTTGGACAAGGTGGCAGGGAGGTGACACATCGGAATCTGGAAGCTGGGATAGTTGCTTCGAGCGGTCTCCATGATCTGCAAAGCGTGCCAGGCTTCGAAGCCCCCGATGATAAGCAACGCGTCAAATGCATGCGACTGGAAGGCGGCTGCAACGCCGCCCAAGTTGGCATCAGGTAGTGTTCGGTTTGTGCCCAATTCGGAACCACCTCGAGTCGTCCAGTTGTCCACCCGCAGCCATGAAAGCTCCTGAACGTTATCTTCTAGAAGCCCTTCGAAACCGTTGTGAATCGCAAGGGGAGTATGTCCTCGCGCGACACAATATCGAACAGCTTGCCGAGTAGCGGCATTCATACCGCCGGCAGGTGCTCCGACGTGAATGATACCCACTCGCAAGCGCTTCTCCTGCGGGACTTTGAAGCGTTCATCCAACGTGGAACTGGCAATAAAGGCTTGCAAACTCTCGGCAAATTCAGGATCTCGGTAAGATATCGCCTTGTCAAAGTCCTTGGCCTCGATGGCGGTGGCGACGGCTTGAGTCTGCGCGACGGCTTCGAGTAGCGGAACTCGGGTGATTTTGTTTTCGCTGATACCGATCATATAGGAAGGAGTGGTCGGTGTCGCGGAAAGCAGGGTTTCCACGGCTTCCACACCCTGCACTGTCGGCTATGAACAGGACGTATCAGCAGCCGGATCCCGTTCACCATCGGAATCTCGCTGTACTCACCAAGATTCGATCCCAAGCACATGGCTTTCCACCTCGTTGTGTGTGACCGAGAGTAGTAACTCGCGTATCCAAACCTAGCTGCTTGACCAGGACGTCCTTGATATCCTCGCCCTTAATAGGGTTCAAATTCCTGTCCAGAGCACCTTCGGCAACAATGACGATTGACTTTCGCTTACCAACTCGCCTGTGAGCTCGCAAGACTTCGCACATTTCCTCCTCCCATCTTGCCGATTTGGGCGGTTGTTCAGGAATGAAAACGTAGTCTGCACCGGTAGCGATACCAGCAAGCAAAGACAACCAACCGCAGTGTCGACCCATGACTTCGACAACGAAAGCTCGTGAATGCGAACTGGCGGTAGATGAGATTGAGTCGATGGCTTCGCAAATTCGGTGCAGAGCGGTGATACCTCCAATAGTCAAGTCCGTCATGGCCATGTCGTTGTCGATGGATCCAACAAGACCGACAATGTTGAGGTGCGCAAATGTTTCGGCTTGATCTTTGGTGATCCTCTTTTTCTCGAGAAGCTCCTTGACCAAGCTCGGCCATTCCCCTCGAAGCTTATCGGCACCCGTCAACGAACCATCTCCACCACAAACAGCCAGGCAATCGATACCGAAATGAATCAAGTTCTCGGCTGCCTTCAACCTTCCTTCTCTTGTACGGAAAGCGGGACAGCGAGAAGAACCAATCAGGGTACCTCCTTCGCCCATCCAACCTCGGACATCATCCCAGCCTACTCGCACAATGTACATTCCCTTCAGTGTCTTTTGCCCGTCTGCACCACCCGCGGTGCCTGAACCAGGGTATTCCGATCCGCTGGTACTTGGCTCGCCGCTTTGATGGAGCGCCAGATCGGCTGCTGCACCAGCTTCGTCTTCCCCTTCGCCAGCACCGTCTTTTAACAGATCGCCAAAGCCAAATGTCAAGGGACCATAAGGCTGTCCACTCTTTCGGTTTCTCGATGACGCGCCCTTTGTTGCTGCGGCTAGTCGTTGCGAGGGAGGCAAGGCTGCAAACGACGCATTCCTCGATAATGCCGGAGTAGCGGGTTGTGAAGTCTGCGGTGTGTTTGCTGTACTGGCGACAGTCTCGTGGTATTCCGTATTCCCTCGTACAAGCCCCTCCCATCCTTCTCGAATGATGTAGGCGTGGCATCCTCGAGCAATCCCCATTCGAACGACAGCTCGGACTATCGAAAAGGCAGAAAGTATTTAGCCTTGTCCATCCCTTCGCGCGTACGAGAGGCTGTCAGACTTACCCGCCGCATTCATACCAGCCGAGTCACCTCCGGAAGTCAACACAGCAATCTTCTTCGGCTTGTCTGCTGAACCGCCTTGTGCACCCGGCAAAGTAAAGGCACTAGGAATACCTTCTTCATCCTTGGTGACTTGGACCTTTTCGGTCTGAGTGGGAGTGTCGGGTCGCGATGCAGCAGGCGTCAAAGCCTCGAGCTGATCCTTTTCGACATGACCAGGGTTCTTAGCAACGTCGGCCTTGGTGTTGTCGATAGTTTTCTGGTCCATCTCTGCCATATTGGGAAAGCCAAATGTTATGTGGTGTTTATAATCAGGTAGATCTCCGTGAGATGGTGGTTGCGAACGAAGGTGCCAATATAATTACTGATAACGGTCGTTCAGTGTAGCGGATACGACGTGTGTATCAATCGACCTGCTTCATCTACGAATAATAAAGTGCAGACTTTTTCTATCGGGTGGGTACTGGCTGGTTGTTTCGTCATCAGTGCCAGCCCCAAGACGACAAAAACTGATTCGCACTACGGCGACTTGGCTCCGTTTTTCCTGCCTCCGGTCTGCTTCCGCCAGAAGCAGCTCCGGATGTAGAATGATCCTCCTTCCCTGGCCTCCTGGCTCGCCTTTGGCTTGCTCCTCGGCTCTCCTCCCCGTGACAGCGGCGTCATTCACTTCGGCCAGTTCTCGGCCCTCTATGCTCAGCTAAGTAACACTCCCACTACCTACTCTTCCTCCGCGCCAACTACCTACTATTCCTCCGCGCCAACTACCTACTATTCCGACGCGTCCAATTCCGACGCGTCCAATGACGCGTCGGAATAGTAGGTACCTATGCGGAGTGCAATCTGCATGTATTCGAGAAAGACTACAAATGCAACTCTTTTCTTGTGATCATACAACCGTCAGTGGCAACAATTCAGTGAAGAGCCTGTGCGTGTAATGCTCGCCTACAACAAAATGTAACGAAGGCGCATAGTGTCTAGATGGTATGCGTCTCAATACCGATGACTTTGCAACCTTTCTTTCTCGGTACGGCATCCGTCAACTGATTGCATCCTGAAAAAGGATTCGTATCAGTCAATTCCGTTCCAATTCGGCCCAATGAATCCCTTCTACTTACCCCAAACCTTGACCGACTTCAAGTTTTCACATCCCTCCAGTATTTCCTTGATCTCAAAGTCTGTGAGTTCCCGACACCAACCGAGGTCCAAAGAACGTAGGTTCTTGCATTTCTTTCCCAAGTCGAGCAAGACATAAGGTGATATGTGACCCCAAGCACTGACATTGAGCGACTCGAGCACCGGGCCTGAGTGTTCGATGAGCGCGGCCAATGCCTCCCCTTGGCACACGTAGTTGCCGTGAAAGTCCGCGGAGACCAAGCCTTTGTGGCCTTGTGCTTTCCATGCCTGGAAGAATCTCGCCATGCCGTCATTGGTGATCCCCTTCGGTTCAGGGTCGGCTTGTTCATCCTCTTGACGCTTGAAGGCATAGTCTGGCATGTTGTGCATCGTAAAATGTCGGATTCTCGGACAGAACTTGGCGACGCCTTCGATAAGGACTCTATGAGTCAGCGCGGTATGCTTGGACAGATTCAGGGTCTCGAGATTGCCGCCTATCTGTTCGAGAAGCGCAATGACAGGGTCATCTGTCAAAGAGTGCTGACCGGGACTGGATAGGTCAAGGCTGACGAGATTGCGAAGTTCCGAGATGATAGGGAGCCATTCATCACAGACCAAACCGAATTGCGACATTCGGAGTTCTTGCAAGTTGGGGCAATACTTTACCATAGCCTTCAAGCAGTCCAGGTCGAATCTCGGCGATTGTCTGTAAGGAGCACGTGAGTGAGTTGGCAACGCTTGTCTAGTCGAAACCGACTTACGTTATGAGAAATCCTGTCAATTTGTCGCCCATTCCTTCCATGAATTTTATCCAACCGTTGACACGGACAAGAAACGGGCCTTCTAGCTCAAGCCTATTTAGATGCTCAAAAACGGAACCCCACTTTCCCATCGTGTCCGTGTCGATTCTTCCACACATATCGAGACGCAAGGATCGCAGATTCGGGCAAAGCGCAGCAAGCGTTATGAAGCTATCGGGTGTCAAATCTGGATAATGGCAGACGTATTTAGTGAAATATCGATAGATCGGGGACCCCAGCTGACTTACTCGTGCAATCAAACATGGCCAAATCTTCTCTGGTTCCCGAATAAAACAGTGTCGCAGTTTCCGGCGTTCTTTATCACGAAAGGAGACACTCAGCCTTGAAATTGATCAATGAATATTGGAGGGACTCACAGACGGCGCCCTTTGGAAATGATCCTGCAAACTTTATCCATATTCATGCTTCCGATGCTACCCAGAGCTTCCACGTTCTCGATATACTTGCCAATCATCTGTTCATACATTCCGCGTCAATGGTCAATCGTTGACTACTCTAGACTCCGCTTCTCACCTTGATGCACATTTCCGCCAATTTGACCGCACCTTTACGCTCTTCGTAGGAAATCACCTTGTTTCTGCTTTCCTTCTTCTGATTTTTCGCTGGGGCCCGCTTGGCAGCGGTTTTTTTGGTTTTGGCGAAAGGATCTATTCCAAGGACTGTACAGCAGTCAAAGCAGACATACGCATTTGGCTTGGTGGGATGAGGTTTCGTATAGGCGGTCTGGGATAACGCTAAATGTGTCAGTAACGTCGCAATACAAGGCAAATCATTTGACTGGACTCACCACGGTGAACCGCTGATTACATTCACCACACGGCATAAATTCGCCTATCCCTCGCAATCCAGTAGTGGACGGAGTGGAAACGCCATCTGATGACACGGCGCGGCTGGGAACTGCGGACACCTTGGTACGTTTAGCTGCCAGGACAAAATCTTCGTCGTCCAGCTCATCTGAATCGACATCCTGGAAAGTTAAAGGATGAGAGCATGTTTCGGGCACACCTGTGGATCATGAGCTTACCTCTGGTACTTTTTCTTCTCCTTTATCAATGCCTTTCCGCTTCGACGAGTTGGCGATCGGGGCTTTATCATTTTCGTTCTGGATGTCATCATCGTAGACAGGCGTACCCTGCCCCGCTTCAACCGGGCCAGACTGTGTATTTCTGTCGGTATATGCACCTCCATGATCGTCAACCCCGGGACTTGGATGACCTGCAACATGACTCGGACCTGCAGCGTCATCGCCCGCTTCACCGCCTTCTGCGTTTCTAGCGGTATATCCATATTCCAGAGGTCTCGTTGGTTGAATTCCGTGTTCCTGTTTCGATGCATATGATGAGGGAATGTCGGAGAACAGTATTCGTAGGACTTACTCTCAAGAACGACGTCAAAGCACTCGTAGGCCCCGCTACTCCTCTAGCATTCCGCCGTCTAGCGATAGGAGCTGGGGCGGGGGCAGGGGCATTGGCATCCGCTGCGGTTACGCGTCGACCTCGAACCATATCACTTCGAGGTGTTAGGATCCTGTTAAAATCACCGGTCAGACGGTATTGTACGCTTTGTTTCGAGGAGAAGGCGTTATACGACAATCAACACTCATTCATTTATTGCAGTGAATGCGTGAATGCAAGAAGGAAGAAGAAGCAGCAGCAGCAGCAGTGGCGGATATGTGGAGGCAACGCCGTTTTCAAACCTCGAACCGGCGGCCGACATTTCTGGCCGACCCGCGCCAGGTGCCCTTAGAGGGCACTTGTGGAAAGGCTGCATTGAGTCATTTATTCGATATTATGCTGCATTGGAATTGAGAAGACGTTATATAAACATTCCCCCTATTGGAATTCACACGTTGCGTTCTTCCGGACCAGGCCATGCTGCTTCTGACGTCGCAACGTCTGGATCCCATGGGTATATCGCTTGCTAAAGAGGTCGCCAAATATTGCTACATGAGCGATTATGACAGACGTGGATTATAAAGGTGGCGAAGGCTAGACAGCTTCTCAGTTGTCTTGGAGACGGCCGTCCTGCATGCAATATTCGCGTTGGAAAGGGCAGCGTAAATGATCTCGGACGATCAAGAGGAAGTTGAGACAAAATCGAAGTTGAAATGGTGGAAGCAGAGATGGGAACGGATGACGCGAGACTGGAACGAGCTCGTTTGCTTGACATATGATAGGTTAATAAGGTCGGCCTGAGCGATCTTGTCTAGTATATGATTCCGTCGTCCTGGACGGTAGAGAGGATGTTGAGCGCTGGGAACTCGATTGGTTGTTATCCGGCGGGCCCATGTAGCCAGAAGAAGGGTACGAATGGGGTGGAGGAACTCCTCGACCAGAATACCTGTTAACATTGACCGCAGTCAGTTTCAACAGATCAGAGCGAAACGTGGGAAGGCACGAACTGAGCGTTTGGCCCGGCCATCCATGTGTGACCCTGACCACCTGGACCTTGCGACATGCCTGGACCACCCATATACCCGCCAGGCATACCGTAAGGATCGACGGAAGATCCCGCAGAATATCGAGGCATCGTCATCATATGATGCGCAGCATGCATGCCATGTTCAGATGCGTATGCTGCAGGTTGATACGTGGGCGGATACACCATTGATGTCGCAGTCGTGCTGCCAGGCATTCCCGGTGGTCTGGCGATCTGAGACGAGATCATATCCCTAGGTGCGGTACTGTTGTTCTTGACAGATCGTCTCCTGATTCGATGAACACAACTCGGATCCCCTCTGCGGAAAATGGCATGTCTAAACTCCCATGCGATAGGCTGATCGGCGGGTTGTGACAGCGTCTGAAAGACATCGTTGACTTGTTTGTTGAAGCCGTACATATTGAGTTGACGCACGAAGCTGTGCCAATTCGCATGCTTGAAGTATTTACTGAGGAACAGTCTGGAGCAGAGGAGATTGCGGGTGTGAGCGGTTGCATATTAGGAGACACGACATAGGAGAATGAGACGTACCTAGCAAACTCGTTTGGGTCAGCGCACACAAAGCCTTGTCCATCCGCTGACCATTTCAACAAGCCAGATGCCATAATCTCCTGATCTTCCAGCATATTGTATAGTTTGCTGACAAACAACGCCTGACTCTTCGCTCCTGTCTGACCAGTACTCGGTGTCGTCGGGGCCGTGGATCGAGGAGCATTCGAGCCAGTAGGGTATTGTGCCTCTCCTCGAAAAACCGACGGTCCTGCTTCTGGGCTCAAAAACTGTGGAGTTGATTGTTGATAGGGGCTGGCAGACAGTCCTTCAGTCACTGGTTGTTCATCGTACGGTGGGTATGAGCGAGAATAGTAGCCAGGTTGTTGATCGAATTGCAGTCCTCCCCGTGGTATTGGTGCATGTCGAGAAATGCCTGACATGGGCATGTGAGGGTCCGGACTGACTGCGCCGGGAATACCGTACGCATGCGACCAGTGCCTCGAGTCACTGCCTACCAAGGGAGTCTGCGGTGAATCCGATATCCCTACATTGCTGGAAGAGCCGGCCGTCGGACCAGTCGGGTATACTGTCGAAGACGTCGATACAGGCATTGCCTGGTAACTTGGGTATCCGCTAGGAGGTTGAATGTTGGCACGGCCATGACTTTCTGGATCAGACGAGGGTATCGAACCAACTGACATTCTTGATTGATGCAGACCAGCAAATTCGCCAGAAATGCCGGCAGGGTACCCGCCTTCGCCTGCATCACCGATGGTGGATGATGAAGGATTGTGCATAGCGTGTATAACTCGAGAGGGCGGTGCAGACGCTGGCACCGCATAAGTTGACGGTCCGTAATGGGTGGTATTGTAAGATGTTGACGTATGTGTCGACGGGTATCCATAGGACGATTCGCCGATATGACTATGCGGGCCTCTAGCGATATTCGGCAAGGCATTGTAGCCGCCCATATTGGGAGATTCCAAAGGTGCTCGAGGATCCTTGTCGAGTCTTGCCCTCTTTCTGATATGCTCCTCTTGGGTGCCCGATAGTGAAGGTGAGACTGACCGCGTCATGCCAGTGACCGCAGGTGCCGTCTGGATGACATTCCGTACTGTAAGGGGGCGGGAGACGAGTGAGCACAGCGATGATGGATCACGCGCGTCCGTAGACTTACGGTTCTCATCGATATCATATGTCATGTTTCGCTCTCTAGTTGAAGCGCTGTCCTCTGTATTCCTCAACATGGTGGTTGATGCTGAAGGAATCGCACAATGTCCGAGATGATGTGGATGGTGAGGACGAAGAGCATGCCAGAACGTAAGAAGAGATGTCAATACCAATGCTATATCAAGTCGAGAACACAGGGAACAAGAAAGCAAGCAAGAAGTGGGTACCGGGAATGACTCACGCTTTCAAAACAGTGGCCAGGTTCTGAGAACATGCGAGACGGAAGGTCGGTAGAACGGGTAGGGAGTCGGGAACAAACAACGCTGGGCTTTATTATATGTATAATCAAGGCGGATAGGCTGCCGATTTGTTTTTTTGATGGAGGAATGGAGGACGGCGTTCACAATAGGAGGTTGAGACCGATTGCCAGTTGATGGGCAAATTGATGGTAACTCTGCTGTGTACCCCTGGAGCTGCGCTGAAACAACTGATTCGGATGGACGAAGGAGACGGGATCGTGCTGATCTGCTGGAAACTATTTTCGTTTGATGATGATGATGATGATGATGATGATGATGATGATAGAAGAGTGACCGCTTGATGCAGATCTTGGGTGAAACGTCCTGCGAATTTGATCGGCCAAGTCACGCTCTGAAGAGGCGGCTTTCCAAATAAGATATGTTCAGTCAGGTCTGAAGCGATGCGCGACAGGATGCGCAAGAAGCCGTTCACTCCAGCGAAGAGGAAGGAGGATGTGACGCTTACTGATGTCAAACGATTCGGGCCCGCCGCACCTTGATCCAGCTCTTGATCCGCGCCCAGTATGGAGCTACTATGTTTCGGCTTCCCTCTCGGTTGTACAGTCGATGTCGTTTGTTCTGGGGCGTCTGGTTCACCTCTGGTGCCGAGTCGGGAATGCAATGGAATAGACAGCAGTGGCCCAGCCGTAGCAGATATGAGCGAGATCCAGAAAGTCCAAAAGAAATGCTTGATTCGTGAGAGTGGGAGTATATTGCAGGCGGATCGTAATTTTGTTGTGTCGTTCGCGGCCAATCCTCCACTACTATCGCGAGGTCAAGACAGATTGTCTTACAGAGTGGCGATCGCTTCTGTGGTGCTCTTTGCGGGGAGGACAGGGCTGATAGACATTTTCATTTGATGTTCTGCTGCCACCGGTCAATCGTGTTCTCTACCGCCTGCTGATCGTCGCGCTCTCTGGTTTTACTACAAGGAGGGTAATGATTCCCCGAGCGTAGCCGACGGTGACCTCTGAATCAGCGAGTTAATTCGGTTGTTTCGCTGAGAATGACGACCGGTGGAGATCTGCCTGGGATAAAGAAAAGCCTATTGAAGCCCTCGGCCGACGTAACTCAACCGAATAAAATCCAGTTGCGACAGCTGATACGACGAGACACTCTAAGGTCGTCCTTACGGGGCAAATCGACAGCTAAATCGACGGTGCATGTTATTGAATATCGAATTGACTTGCTACCGTACTTTGCTGGAGTCAAGTCTGTCTGAATGAGTACAGTATGGCGGGCGGACGGAAGTGACGGCTGGAGTCTGGCGAGACAGAGAATTGGCGTAGAGACCCCCGAAGGACCTTTGGCAAATCCCTAACGGTGTCGGCAAGTGACGACGACGTTCGTGTGGGTTGAAGCGAAACATGAAATGAAGCCGAGTGTTTCACGATCTCAGGCTGGCCACGCGGGGGTGGACCCTCTGCACTGTTCGATGACATAATACGCAGAGAGGGTTTCCATAGCCCTTCTCTGCACTGCGGGATGCGCTCCGCTTTCCGCTTGCAAACCGCTCCCTACTGCTGTAATCAACTCCGTGTTTACAGTATCTGACGGTCTGACGGGCTCTGGCTCACTCTCTTGTGATGCAGGCGGCTCATTTCGTAGATCATGCTGCCCGGCTTTTCTTGCTCCGATGCCCAGCTAACCGGGGAAGGGCAATCATCCGCAGCTCCCTTTTCCCTTTTTGACGCAGGCGCAGATGCCGGTCCGACGCATGCGGAACCAAGGGTAGTTACCAAGAACAAGATCGCACTAAGATTTGTTGTTCTCATGCTCATGCTATGCAACTTTCGAGCTTTCCTGAGCTCTGGTACAGCAGTAGTGGCCGTGGACATGGCAAAATCGCAAAGTGGATTTGCAAAGCTATTAGGAAGCAGGCGGCGGAAATGTACTGTATACGGGCGACTACGGGAGGTAAGGAGGGGAGAGCTGGCTCGGCACAAAGAGGAGTACAAAAAAGAGGGGGAATACATGTACTGGAAAGCATAAAGAAGTTGCACAGAAGGGCTTGTATGTTTCAGAACACAACACAGAAACATCTACAGAAACACAAACGTTACATGCGGGATGCGGAATCAATCGTTGATTACTATTTTCCAGCTTTGTCGCACAATTATCAAATATCATCAGTTGTCGGTTGTGCATCTGTATCTTGTTACGTTTCGCTATTGCTCTTGATCTGCCAGCTTGACTGCTTCTTTAATAGCCCTTTACCCTCCTCGACATGATCGTATTTTACTTCCTACGACGGGAGGGTGAACGAAGGGAGCGCGGGGGGAAGATTTTTGCGAAACGACCAATTCTTACAAGTATGGCAGCAACCTGTCTGAGCTCCTGTCCGTTGCTGGGTCGGGTTCAGCTTGAGGTTCTTTTTGGTCTCTGAGGCCGTCTTTAGTATGTTACAGCTTACAGCTTGGGACATCACCCACATGAGTTGTTTTCGGGCACTTCCTTTGGGGATTCGTTCACAAAGCTGGTCGTTCTCGTTACACATCCATCGAGGGCTTCCTCGAGAAGCTCCGCGAGAGCTCTCTCGAGACATCTCTGACCGTCGACAAGCCACAATCTACAAGCCACATTACTCGCGGATCGATCAAAGGCTTATCAAAACAGCTACAATATGATACCGGTGAGAGCTGGTCTGAGGAGCTGTCTGAGGACAAGATGTCACTGTCGTCAAGTTTCAGTCTCATTGGCGCTGCTTATTCTGGCCCGGGTTTAGCTTTCGGTTTGCACAACTGCGTCGAATATGTACAATACGGTGTCCCATTCAGCATGCGCCACTATGCAATAGTCGTATCGGTTATCATTGCCGAAATCTGTTGCCCTTCATGCATGAAAGTTGTTGTCCGCTTCCACGAGATGGTCAACAGTTGGTCAACTCAAGGACCACTCAAGTTCGGTCTTCCGGGGACCTTGAGCTAGGCTTCGGTGATGATCTTAAATCTGTGAATAGGGCGGCATTGTATTCTGAGAGCTCTGAGAGCCTCTCTGAGCGCTTGGCGCAAGTTTTGCAAACATCTATGATCTCAAAGCGGACCTCAAGATGCGAGAGACAGAGTCGCCACCGTTTGTGTACCCACAAGGTCATATGGACTCTGTCGCCAAGACTGGCCTTGCTTGCCATAGATCTGCCCTCTGCTTCTGGCGGCGTGCCGAATATATTTCGAGAGCTAGTAGAAGACTAGTAGTAGAAGAGATCTAGCAATCCAGGACCCGAGCTAGCATTTATACAGTTATTATGAGCAGCAGAAGCTGCAGCGGAGCGGTCAGGATCGCTTATCGTAGATGCAGGACATGAGCAGAACTGTGTATGCACCTCCTATAAGAACCAACCCGTCGCCCTTCCCACATTCTCTCTTATCGCTCTGCGGGTACTGCGCATACTTGTAGACGAATCCAGACAAGAATCTGGAATGGTGTATCTTGCTCATGCCGAGCAAACAGGACGGTAATCTTGTGTCGGTCACACAGCGCTTCATCATTCCCCCGTCACGAAAGCAAAGCCAACGGATGAGCCCTCAGGTGGTGGCGGTATCAAAGCAGTTTTGAAGGAGTTCAAGGAAGTCGAAGGTGAATGGGCATCCGGAGATCAGTACGTAGCTGTGGGAGCGTACAGAAGAACGTACATGTAGCTGTACAAGTGATGGATTTCGTCATGCACAATAATGTAAACAAACGCACGGTAAACAAAGGGAGCGATCGGCTACCATTCGCAAGTTGGATCTCCTCTAGTTCCTCATCTACCTATCTACCTCGACAGGGCATCCAGTTGGTATGACATCGGCCTCCCTGCCCATCATCTAGTACAAATACGCCAGCATTCGAACATCTTGCTAACGTGTGTTTAGATCCGACGAGTCGGTAATCAACACGGCATCTCATCAACGATACAAACGACATCGCAGCCGCGAGGCGGCATTTACACCTGCTCATCAGACAACGAATCCCAGCTTGTATCGCCGGCAGCAAGGATGACAGATCCTGAAATGGGGAGCATTGAGGCCATGTATGAGTACTTGACATCCGATGGAACAGATGCAACGCAAAAAGTGAGTTTATTTAGAAAATGCTGTGGCGGAAATGCTCATCTTCAACACCTTGAAAGAATCGCTATTTTCAAGAACGGTCATTGGACTTGGTACCCCGCCTTGTGGATCAAATTTGCGTACCAAGCACTTTGAATCCGTCACCACATCTTCAAGATCAAGGCGCACATGTCCTGCACTTATTTTTGGACAATGCAAGTCCGAAGGAACTGTCGCTGACTCTCGAAACAGAGCTAGAACGGGCGATAGATGAGATCGCAGAATGCTTTCTTATGGACGAAGACGATGCAGATGACGGAGAAGATCAGGAAGACGAAGAACAGGATTCGTCTCCACATTCACACCGTAGAAAGACTCTTCAGTCTGTTTCAAAAAGAATCTGTGTCGCTTTGGATTCCCACATACGTGGTAGGTGGTCAAGCGATATTAATTTTGACATCACACTCATATTCCACCTTCTCTGTAGTATTGGATCGCCTGACTTTTAAGACCAGCAAAGCCGGTATCCTCGTCATTCAGGGTTTTCTTCAGCGTTTGGACGACTATCTGGTTGATCTGACGCAAGCGATCAACGAAGGCGAGTCACTACCACCTTCCGGCAGCGGAGATCTTTGCACGGCAGTAGCTGCCTGGTGTCAGCATGTCCTCTCGTGGATTAACGAGCTGTCACCTGCACCTGAAGAACTAGTCCTCTTACGAGTAAGCTCCCTGACCGAGACTCATCACTACCTCTACTGATTCCCGTCTCTTTTCAAAGGTTTCGTTGGCCAATGTATTGCTAAAATACCTGGTGATGCTACATTCGCGGATGGAACTTCACATGCTGGAAAGGGGTTACTTGGCGCTGTACCCGAAGACTCTCTTGTCAAGGTCGCGGCAGAATCAGTCATCAACCATCGGCAACGTAAAGCAGCAGACGGAATGTAGGAACACGATAGTAGTCAGTGCCTGCTTTTTCGTGTATCGTCGACGTGACCACGGTAGCTTACGTTGTCACCACCTACAACAGGAAGCGCTAGACAAACTAGGGATGTCGCCAGAAAGCTATTCAAGATGGATGCACAGGGAAGATAACTCAAGTTTCGATGATCGACTGGTCTTCTTCCCGATAGCAGCACTTATATTGACGAGTTGGCAATTGGTGGACCATCTGGAAGGAAACCTGGAAACGTTGCCAGATGATTCGAGATGTTCCGACGATAAGACTTTCGCCGATGTTCTCAGCATGTCTATGCCACTCCTAGGATCAGCTTTGAACGGTCTCGCGAAAGATGGCGGACATCTATGGATATGGTACTTGGTCAATCGGATGAAAGGCGCACAACAGAATGCGGACCCCGATGAGGTATCCATGTTACTCGAAGTGAGCTCTTGGTTCGCCGACTTGGTGTGACGCCGATCTGACTATAAGCCGGACTCTAGCTGTTGATGCCGAATTTGGCAGGGGATCCCTTTGAATCCTCGAGGTATGCGTTGCATAGGCTCACGAGTGCTTTGATCTCCCTGGTGCAGGAAGCGAAAGATAGGCTTGTGCTCTTCCAACAGGTACGAGTTTCGACCGTTTAGTGATGGGAACATAGTTGACAAGCTATTCTCCCCAGCTCATATCAACCGAGAACCCATTCCTCTCAGTTAGATTGAGCAGTCTCGCCCTGTTGCGAGAAGAGATCGCGGCAGCGACCCGTTCGCAGGAAACCGATTCTATCGTACATCATGACACTTTCTGGAACAATCTTGCCCCTCTTGTTTTCGTGTTGCCGACAGCGGATCTTCCTTTGCCGGAGTTATCACTGGAAGCAGCCTTGCAAGATCGAGTTATACCTTGGTCCATGGAATGCGCCAAGATCTTGCTGCTCCTCTTGTCGTGCCATTCACAAGCTGAAAAGGTAAGTCAGCACACACCCTGAGCCAACGAGGCACGATGATGACCTGTTCCATGCGACAGTCTTGCAGAGCGTATATTGAGCAGAATCATTCAATGAACGGCTGGATACTCCCGCTGAAGGACTGCCTCGTTCGGTGGGAGGGCGAAGGTAAGCAGACCATTCTGAACATTTTTCGTCAATAAGTTTTCCTTACCGAGAACTTTTCGAATAGCGTCGAGTGATGAAGCCGGTGGCATGGATACAGCCATGCTCTTGTATTCCTTGCGCTGGACTCTCGAACAGGTGGAAAGCAAGCTCGACCAGAAGAACACGGTTGAGAGTTAGTGAATGGGCGTCGTATCCGTTATCTTTGGGTATGTCATGTCTGCATATAGCGAAGTTGTTAAGCTCGCATGTAGTCGATATATTCATCACACGTTGAAGATGAAAGGCAGCAACTGCATTTTCATATAATAAACGTGAGATCGTTTCCAGCGGACGTTGGGCCGTAGGCATATTTGTCTGGAATGCCGACGGAGTTTTATAATGTTAGCTGGGGCGAACAGAAAGCTCAGAAAGCAGTTTCCCTGAGCACGTGTTAGACGCATACTGAAAGCTGTAAGGCTAGGCAAAGCACAGCGTCTTGGGCGACGACAAACAGCTCGACAAACCGAGCTCAGCAAATGCTGGTACTCTATACAGTAACATTGAAGGAGAAGATACAGAGCAGTGAAATGCTAGAGCGATTCCGCCTGATTCGTCATGCTTAGCTTTCTTTGATTAATTATTATCATTTCTCGCTCGTCGTGGTCGTTCCCGCAGCCATCACATTCACAGCTACATCTTACCGCGCGCTAATGAGCTATCCGACATGCCTTGGACGGCCGTAGTGCTGATACTTACTTGATCAGCTCATCTCGCATTCTGTCAGACAGACAAAGGTCGTGCACATTCTTCGACGGTACTTGGATTACTCGCTTCCATAAACAGTCGGGCTCCTCGGCTGTCAGAGATAACACCGGCTGACCTACGCTGCACATACTGTAAGGCCATTTCACTGTACACGTCCCGAAACTCTGGAATTCGCGTCAAAGTTCGATCTCGCATGACCGTTCACCTCTAGCGACAAGTCAGACACGACTCGCCAACAACATGAATGACGATTCGCTGTACGACATCACCGAGAACCTGGATCTTAAAGGTTCATCTCCCTCCCTTCCTTTGTACGCGGTGCCAGCTCAGTCTGGCGCAACCACACAGCAGCATCCAAGTTATCGACCTTATCATCAGACTGTGCAGGACTCTTCCCAGCAAAGAGTAGCAGGAGGTTCCTACGGCACAGTGAGTACTCTGGGCGAAGGTGCAAAACAAAATCTGGTAAGCAATCCTCATCATCCGCGTTCCGGTACAAAAGAAACCGGTCACTTATAATATGCAACGCATCGCCTGTGCAATCTGTTTTCGCAGCATCGTCACTCGATCAACATCCCTTTGGGTGGTCAGTGGGCCTATAACCAGCAAGCCAGTAGAGATACCACGGTCTCCGCGTCCTCCTCCGGGACGCCTACGTCGACATCATCGTCTCAACCGGTATTCTTCTCCCCAATGCGCCGAGTGTCCAATTTCGATCCAGGTTATTCAGCTCATGGTCAGGCAGGACACCATTCAGGTCCGAACATAAGCCCTGGACCGAGTCACCACCAGTATCCACAGCCGTATACTGCAGCCCATTCGGGAACATTCGACCTTTCACCTACTACATCATCCGCCCGCTTGGGGATTAGCGGTAGTGGAGCAGGAGGTTTGGCTAGCACGTTTGCCAACACTTTGGCAAGGAGCGCGTCATTAGGCGGAAACAGGAAGAAAGCTCAAGACGATGTCGAGAGTGGCCTTGGAGTCGACATGTCTCTTCCGACGTATAACGCACCTGGTCGGCTGCGGGATGAAGAGGAGGCTTACAACTCCAGCGGGGGAGGTGCAACTCATTCTTACGGGTATTATCCCTCTTCTCCAACCCGCCAAGGCGTCGTTGGTCCACCCACGTCCTACCCGAAGCATCTTGCTCAATCAGGTCTGGCCAATCAGTCGATTTCGCATCTAGATACGACTCGTCAAGCGCCGACAAGACTGTCGGTCTCTTTGCAGCCTCCTCCACCACCTCCAGGACGACAAGTCGCACCGGGGAGTTATTCTCTCTATTCTTCCCACCAGCCTGCGAGTCCAAATCCCGCCATGCCCCTGGTCTCTCACGGACAACAGTCAGCTCACCAGTCGATGGACAGCATACCTGCACCGATGACGTCAGCATCTGCAGTATCTCAAGACAGAAATCAGGAGTCTATGAGAGCCGTCACTGAATCAGGTGCTGGCACGCGCTCAACTTCAGCAATGTCCATCACAGTCACCGAATCGACGATAGCGGATCCGATGAGCAGTGCAAACGCTTCTGATCCGTGGCCGCAGTACAATAACCCATCTTCCGCTGGGCATCAATCTGGCAACAGTTCACAGTATCAGGCTTCAGCCGGTTACACCCAACAGCGGCGTCCTTCTCATCATAGTCAGTATGCTTCCAGTATTCCGCAAGTTGAAATTTCGCCCGGAACGGCGACGAATTTCCCATCACTTCCTGCTTCTACACCGACATCGGCCTCGGCGTCCCCTTACTTTTCGCCAAGCGATCTCAAGCGCGATAGTTTCTCGAATACAAGTCCTTACTTGACACTTGACACCAATCCCAACCGAGATGCGTACGGGCATGCGGATATGTCGAGCCACGGCGGTCCTTCGGCCTCGTATCTTCATCCTTTAGGCTCGACAGCGTCTTCGGCACAAGGATCTCCTATGGCTTACAGTCCCGCTAATACGAACAATCTGCCCTATCTTCCCACTGTGGAATTCTCATCGGGTCCGACAAATCGGCAACCGCTAGGTGCACGTTCGAGAAGCTCACAGGTTGTGACGCAGCAGCCTCGACACGGACTGACCGGTCAGGAGGATTCCAGGTCTGGTCAACATTCGATGGCCACTTCTTCTGATAATAGAGGTAATCCGTATCACAGTTCTTCGGGAGATAGACGGCGCCAGTATGCAGGTCACGTGGGAGCACAAACGCCGGCGACGCGCAGCCCCGAGGACAAGTGGTCGAGGCCTGGGTTGAGGAAGATAAGGGACCCAGCTAGAGATCTACGCCCGGTGCTCAACAATCTGCCGGCTGGAAAACGGGCGGACCCAGAAAATCCGGGAGAGTATTTGAACGTAAGTGCCTGTTTTCATACATGGGGAATGGGCAATGGAGACTGAGCTCTTGATGAACTTGACAATCAATTCAGCCCTTGAAATGCTTGACTGCACAGCTGGCTCAGACATACAGCATCTGCAATCCAGCCTTCCAATACGAAGTTGCACACAATCCTCGACGTGTCTTGACGAAACCATCAAAACCGTGCCATAATAATGGTTCCGATAACGAGGATTACGATTACATTCTCTACGTAAACGATGTTTTGACATCTGACAACGGGGCGGGGGACAAGTAAGTCGATAGAATTTTTGTCTCTGGGCATGCCAGGATTAATCGTGCCGCTTTCGTTTTAGATACCTGATTTTGGATGTTCTTGGTCAAGGCACGTTTGGCCAAGTCGTCAAGTGTCAAAATATGCGAACGCATGACATAGTCGCGGTCAAAGTCGTGAAAAACAAGCCCGCTTACTTTAACCAAAGTATGATGGAAGTGGCCATTCTGCAACTGGTATGTGCCCTGCTTTTCGCAACATTTCTCAACATAAACTGACATTTGTGAACAATCAGCTCAATACGGAAGCAGATAAAAACGACGAGCATCATTTGCTGCGGATGTTGGATTCCTTTATCCACCACAGTCATCTTTGCTTGGTGTTCGAATGCCTCTCATCTAATCTATACGAGCTTATCAAGCATAATCAGTTCAGAGGATTGAGCTTGCAGCTCGTGAAAATGTTTACAGCGCAATTGCTTGATGCCCTCTCGGTTCTCAAGGATCACAGGCTGATACATTGTGATCTAAAGCCGGAGAACATCTTGCTGCAAAGGTATGTGGGAAACGCCTAGACCTATACACAAACCCATACTTATTCCTGAAACCCTGCAGCTTGAACTCGCCCCAAATCAAAGTTATCGACTTCGGTTCCGCTTGCCATGAGCGACAGACGGTGTATACCTACATTCAATCTCGCTTTTACCGTTCTCCGGAAGTACTCCTGGGACTGCCCTATTCGGCATCGATAGACATGTGGAGCTTAGGCTGTATCGTCGCTGAGCTATTTCTGGGCTTGCCCTTGTTTCCCGGAACGAGCGAGTACAATCAGTTATCACGCATGATTGATATGCTTGGGTGAGTACCATTGCTATGTCCAGTCAGAGTCGAAACGAAACTGAGCTTCCGCTTCTTGTCTCCATAGTATGCCTCCTTCCCACCTTTTGGAAGTCGGCAAGCAAGTGCCCGAATTCTTCCAGGTAATTGGGATTGACGAAAACGGCCGGAAAACGTATCGTCTGAAGCCAATGGAGCAGTACGCCACTGAGCATAACACGAACGAACAACCCAGCAAGCAGTACTTCAAAGCCACGACCCTGCCGGATATCATCCGGACGTACGCTTTGCCCAAAAAGATTGTAAAGCAGACTGACATCGACAAGGGTGAGTCGCGCCAGAGTCCAATACACACACGTCGAATCTTATTCCATTCAAACCTCCCAGAAATGACGTTGCGGACATCGTTCATTGACTTTGTGACGGGTTTGCTGAACATGGACCCGATCAAGCGTTGGTCGCCGCAGCAGGCCAAGCAGCATCCCTTTATTACAGGAGAGAAGTTTGAGGGTCACTGGGAGGTACGTATCAGCACGTGCCCGTCTTGTGAACTGCACTGACGAGAGATTTTACGTTCTAGCCATCTGCTGGCAGATCCACTGCGAAAGTGGAAGACGCACAATCGAAAAAGTACGGTGGATTGGTATCTTCATCTCGAAGCAGCAGGGCGTATCCCGATGCGGCTTCTTACAACCAGTGAGCCAGTTTGATTTGCACATGTAAAGTTCGGTTCTCTGATATTCTCCGATGACAGACAACTGGCTCAACATCAGCAGTTTACTGCTCAAGCTGCCCAAGCCCAAGCCCAAGCCCAAGCACAACCCCAGCAAGCACAGGCCCAGGCTCAGCAAGCGCGAGCGCAAGCACAAGCACAAGCACAAGCTCACTCGACATTCCGCAATCAGGCAATCTCGGACAGTACATATACACCAGCCCGTCACAACATGGTGCCGAATTATCAAAGCCTCGGACTAGCCAGCCATGCTAGGACTCAGTCTCACATGCCCCTTACCTCACAAGGCCGGACACATCAAGCCCAACCTCGTATTCCGTCACATGGAGCTATGTCGAGTTCCATCTCTTCTGGTCCGTACTCAAGCATTGAACCGCAACTTCCAGCGAGCCTCGCGAATCCCCCGAACTCTTATTATCCGGCAACTCGTAACAGGGCCAACACCATCAATCAGATGGATGTGATACCACCGGCGCTTGCAAGATTGACTCACTTGGGTGCCCCGGACCCTGCCGGTTCTCGATCCAACTTGACACCCGTCTTGCGACGTGATCAGGATATTGCGGAATGGGAACAGCGTGGACATGCCAAACGCCCGTCTATGGCGCAGTACCCGGCCAACACACAGCTGGAATACTTGCAGCAACAGGCGGAAATGTTGGGGCAGGCTGGATACGGATGGGACAGCACGAATCCTTATGCCATGGCATATGCCTACGGCATGCAACCGCCACCTCCAGCACTAGAAAACAACAGCCGGGTTTCGCAACATCGCACAGCATTGTCTCACGATTTTCAGATGATGAGCACCTCCAGTGCGAGCTCTCTTGCGCCGAGTTCGCCCGGCCGATATAGCATGATGCACTCTGGAAATGTCAACAGCGATAACGGCAGCCGCAATTACCTGCCGGCGTATCCACCGGCAGCTGCATCCGTGTTGGACAATTATGATCCACGGGGTGATGCTGCCATGGCCATGATGTACACGCCTCTCGAGCCTTTACAGGTCAAAAGCAGTGACCGCCATCCTCAACAAGATGTAGACTCGCAAAATCCATTCGCTCCGCAACATTACCAGCAACAACAAACACATCGTGACATTCCGTCAAATGGCGGGGTCTCGGCGCAGAGCCCGCGTCGTTCACAGGGTGGAGATCGCCGTAGGAGCACGCAACAGATAAATAGTGGTTATGCGTATGATGGTGCGCAACCTAGAGGATGATTCAGTCAATCTGACAATTTGTAAACAATACAATTGATGAAAAGTGCCCAGCACGGACTGTGGCGCACGTTTTCGAGTACTTATCACATCCTAAGACCTGACCTTTTACCCATCAGCTGCTCTGATTTCTCCTGTACGAGAGCCTGCCATCATCCATGCCCATGGCATATTGCAAGACGGATGTAGGAGCTTGTACATATCCGCGGTAGAAGGACTTGCCTTTTCGAATGTACAAAACCTGTAGTACGCGTTGAAGTTGAAATGCGGAACCTAAGCAAGTTTGTTGTTTTTGTTATTGTGTGTGTGACTCGTCGGTTATGGGATTTCCTTAGCATTTCCCTGCGAAGGAACCAGCGAAACTTGGCAGCTGGTCGACCCGATGACTTGGAATCGAAGAGTCTTGAGACCTTTCCCTGGTGTCCTTGTGGTTGAATAGCGTTAGCTGCTCGACCGACATTCGATCAAGCTGAATCGCGGAGGAGTTGAACACTGCGAGACGGAGACGCGTGCGCCTCGAAAGTTCATCAACCATCAAAGCTTGCATCTCGCCATCGGTCTTGACACACTGATCTGCACAATTGATTCACCATAGTCTCCATACAGAGGATCCTACCGCCGACAACAGCGTAGAGGACACGAAACGACGGGCCATTATCATCTTGTCCACCATAGAGTCCGTTTCTTTGCGGCTACTCGGAACCAACAGTGGTCGAAAGTCAACTCGAAAACTCCTGCCAAACCTGAAACGCCTTGTTCACGCGTACACTCTGCTTCCATCAACAAAGATCGACTCCATCACACTCAGCGGCTATACGATTGCTGCGGGCTCGTTTCAGATTCTTACTGGGGAAGGCAGACAGAACGAGACGAACGAACAACTAGGGTTCCTTGGGTTAGCTCGTTGGGCGACGAAGACGAGGGAGGAACGCGTCAGGCTCTAGTCGTTTCAAGAAACCAAGCTGGTGAAGGTTGCATACTTGATTGATCGGGACAGCTATCGGACCAGTCGTTCACCATCTCTATACAAGCGGGATTCAACTCTTACGGCGACGTCCCCTCCCCAAAAAGACGTAGCATCGCTCTCAACATGGACTCCATAGCCGCTGGTGATCCGTTTGCGCGCTTTTCGCCCTCGTCGAGCTCAAAGCAGCAGTCTCATCAGCAGCATCGATACCTAACACCGCCATTCTCTCCACCAGCTGCAACAAGTATGCTGGCGGATATCGAGAAGTCATCTTTTCAGCACGATGGCTCGATGCATATGAGCCTTCCACCTCAAGCTCTATTCGCGCAAACTTCTCCGATGGAGTCTCAAGCATCCACTCAATCAATGTCGTCACGCATACCGACATATCAAGGACGTGCTCCCGGCCAACAGCATTCTCCTGCGCCTATCGGCTCCGCGCCGCTATCTCCGCCTGCGTTGCACGACGAAGAGCGCAGAGATTTTGCCGGCCCCTCTCAATTTTCAGGTCAACCTCAGTACTTGAGTCATACCGGACCATCTCCTCCGTTGGCAGCCATCGAAATGCAAAAGCGAGCAACGTACAACCCGACCACTACCGCCTCTGGTTCTGGCATGCCTTCCCGACATTCAAGCATGTATACAAAGGAACAAGTGTTTTCTCCAGAATACACTCTTCATCCATCAATCGCAGCGTACCAAGTATCTCATCCACGACGACAACTCATCAACTTTGGTCCGTACATTCTGCTTCAAACTCTGGGTGAGGGAGAGTCTGGAAAGGTCAAATTGGGTGTGCATAGGGAATATGGAGAGGAGGTCGCCATCAAGCTGATCCGAAGGGGAAGTGTTGATAACGCCGTGAGATTGAGCAAGGTTGAAAGGGAAATTGACGTTCTGAAGGTGAGCCAGAGAGCGAGTTTCGGATCAGCCGGCCAAGACAGGACACTGATACACCCTTTTCTGCCTTATTCTAAACAGACCGTCAAGCACCCAAATATCGTCCGTCTGTTTGATGTCATTGAGACGGAGAAATACATCGGCATCATACTTGACTTTGCCAATGGTAAGTCTTGAAAATCTTCGGCCGCTCGACATGGTTCCTTACATGCTTTTTTCTTGCAGGTGGTGAACTGTTCGATCATATCCTCGCTCATCGATATTTGAAAGAAAAAGACGCGTCAAAGTTATTCGCCCAGCTCATCTCGGGTGTGCATTACCTTCACCAGAAAAACATTGTCCATCGTGATCTCAAACTCGAGAATCTGCTGCTGGACAAACATCGGAACGTCATTATCACCGACTTTGGTTTCGCGAACAGGTTCGAACATCGACAAGATGATCTGATGGCTACGAGTTGTGGTTCGCCTTGTTATGCAGCACCCGAGCTGGTCGTTTCTGACGGGCTGTATGTAGGTTCGGCGGTAGATATTTGGTCGTGCGGAGTCATTCTTTACGCCATGCTTTCCGGATATTTGCCATTCGACGACGATCCTGAAAATCCCGACGGTGATAACATCAATCTACTATACAAGTACATCATCAACACGCCTTTAACATTCCCGGACTGGATATCTCCCACTGCACGAGATCTGGTGTCGTCTATGCTCGTTCCGAATCCAGAACATCGGTGCACTCTTACCGAGATCATGAACCACCCATGGTTGATTCCTTTCCGGCCATTGTTTGCTAGGAGCGTAGATGACCTGGAAAGCATTGCGCAGGAACAGATGCAATACAAGCGGCAGACAAGTAGAAAGGATATGCAGGCTAGGATGAAGGCGAGAGAGACCGCACGCTTGAACTATCTTGCGCAAAGTGCCGGAGTCGCTCCTGGTCAACTCCCGCAAAAATCAAAAGCTGCGCCACAAGATCATCAACGAAGGCACAAGAGCGACATGCCGACGATGGGCATGAGTCTACAATCTGCATCCGTTTCGGCTCCTCAAGGTCCCCGACCTATAGCGACAGCGACCGGAACCAGCACTACAATCAATCAAGAATTCCGTGTTCCACCTCACTCGGCCGGTTCATCGAATCAAACCTCTTCGACCCCTACGACAGAGCATCCAGCGCCGCTGTCTGGATCCTTGCTGACAAGCTCACTTGTGCAGAACGGAACTAGGCCGCGAGCAGAAGAGGATGCAGAGGTTGATCCGATATCGGCTGAAGGTGAAGTTAGAGCGTCTGCCCGACAACGGGCTGATGATGGGCGCCAAACATCGACTTTGCGAATGGGTGAACTCACACCTAAACGTTCAGATGGGACTGCCGCTGCCTCGACTGAACAAGCTGTCAGTTCCAGTTCGGGGTCTCCTGCTCCAATGAAACGCCCGTCACCACAAACCAAGAACAGGCATACTATACAAGTCGAATATGATGGAGAAGCTGCATATGCGCGATTATTGGACATCCAAGCCGAGAAGGACAGGTTGCGAGAAGCAAAAGCCACATCGACAGTGAAAGAAACCGTTTATAGGATGCAAATCGATGAAGCGGAATCGACGTCTCCTCTACCAACATCTCAAACGTCACCGGTGCCGCTTGCTAGGGTGCTGACATCTGGTGATGACAGTCAATCTAAACCGAAAACTTCGACTTCACCAATGGCTAATCCTCATAGCGTGTCTTCCGAGAAGATGGATGTTGACCCGGTGACTTCCAGTTCCCTGCAGCAAGGCCAGCAATCACCCGGTCTCACTACCGCATCTACCAGTGACCGGACAGTCAGTGAGGCAGATGTGCTTGGAAAGATACATATGCCTGCAAGCCCCACTTTGTCGCCTTCAATCATTCGCCTTGTGCCACCCACGCCAAGTAAAGAGCCTTCGGCCGCGAATCCTGGTGAAACCGGCTCGCCGTCAGCGGTCCACAAGAAGGCGCATTCGGATACAGCTCTACAGCAAGAGCATCGGTCCTCGCCATCTCTGGCGCTCCTGCCAGTCCCTTCGAGAACAGCTTCGGGTAGTTCTGTCTCAAACTCGATATCGAGCGCGAATACTCAGTCATCGCGACTGGAAACTTCGCATGTCCGACCCCGCGTGAGCATCGACACGGATGCTCGACAACTCTCCACATCATCGACCGCCAGCCTGACACTCGCGGGGACATCGCCAGCCGTTAGTCCTGGTTCACAGGAAAGTGTCACTGCGAACAAAGCTCATGCAAAAAAGGAGAGAAGCCGAAAAGGCATGACTATGAACAGCTTTGGTTTTGGCAAACTTCTTTCGAGTACTGGCATTACGTCCGATACAGTCTTCAACTCCGGAGATGCCAAAGAAAATACTGGTTTCTTGTATAGGCGCGAAAGCACTCGCGACAAGACAAAGCGACGGGTCAATGCGCAGAGACAGGAAGACGGTGATGTAGAGCGCAGGACACAGTCAATCAGTGCCACAAATTCTTGCCCGTACGTATATTATATCGGAACAGTAATATTGTGCTTCACTAAACACTCCCAAATCATAGGCCAATTCCAGGGTTACTACATACACCTGCGACAACATCAACCGCCTTGATTCCTGCCACGCCTAGAGAAGGTTCGACACGGTCTCGAAATTCGTCTGTGATGGTCCATGGTGATAAGATTCTCCCACCCCATCCCGCAGAACGAAGTGCCAGCAACGCTTCAGTCACCCAGGTTCACAGTTTCCGGAACAACCAGCCTGCCTCAATCGCTCCTGCTGAACGGCCCGGACACCAGCATACTGCCTCTAGCAGCGCCGCGCAAAAGGTGATGAATTGGTTTAGACGGAAAAGTGTCGCCAAAGCGCCTTTCGTCGCTCCTCCGCCAATTTCAAGAGAGCCCTCACAGGCTAATAGTCACTTATCTTATCCTGGCGGCCCTGGTGTCATGGTAAACGTCGGAGCACCGGGAGTGGTCGAAGATGGCGCGAAGACGTCCGGTCTCTCCAATAAGGAGAACGTGGCACCTGTTCCGGCGGTCCGGCAACCACGAGTGCAACGAGCGCTTGACCAAGTCGATCAGAGTCAAAGAGACAAACTGACGGTAGAGCAAAATACTGCTTCACGGCCGATGCCACAAGCCCGTGACTATCAGGCAACCGACCGAGCGCTTCTAAACAAATTGCCCCGAGCGTCCACAGTTGGTAACGATCTTGTCAAACAAGGCCAACCAAGCGCCAATCCTTCAGCCGTCAATTCCGTCATCTCCTCCCCGTTCAACGAGGCGCGGCTTCGTGTCCATGTCGGCGTGGTTGATCAATCAGCTCTTACTTCGAAGCCTGCTGTGGAGGTCATGGAACAAGTACAGAAGGTCCTGCACGGTATGGGTATCGAAGTGAAGCGTGAGAATAACTTCAAATTGCGGTGTACGAGGGCGAAGCGACGGAAAGCTGGCGCGATGACCGGCATGGGCGCATCGTCCTTCAGCAGTAGTAGCATTGCCTCCATGGCTATGGCAACGGGCGCGTTAAACAATGTAAGTACTGATGAATGGTTTAGGTCAACTCGCTTGGTTAATTCCTTGTCTCTCATGCCCTATAGGTCAACCGAAGTGGTGGTCTGCCTTCCTCCAACTCGTCGGCCGGCCTGTTGCCCGCTTCTGGCGGGTTCCGAAACATCCTTATGCGGAGGGGCAGCTCTCAGAACGCCATTGCTAGTGTGCTGACCACGCCTGAGATAGGAGCGACGGTCACTTCCACGACTAGGGCTTCCATCGAGAAACCAGTCTCTGATCATAGGCCTGAACCGATCTATGGTGAACACACGTAAGTCTGGAATGCTGCTGCCGTGTGAGCTGTCTGGGGTGCTGAATCGTTGTGAATTCTGTCTTCCAAGTGTTGACCCAGGAGATGAAGTGAAGTTTTCTATTGAGTTGACTCGATTGAAGAATCTACCAGGTCTCCTGTCTCTCGATATTAAGCGTTTGCGTGGAAACGTTTGGTCTTTCAAATTCGTCTATCAAACGATTCTAGCGTAAGTGTTGTTCATCATTGTTCCGCCCCATCTGGTTCTGACACCTACTGGTTATAGGCGGTGTGAATTAACTCACTGAACGTGACATGTTATGGAACACCATTGCCTGGTTGGCACTCTGCCGAATCGCCGTTGGATCCTGTTTTTATCGCGCATTGTATCTTTCAACGGACTCTTCCCCTTTCCTCACCTCAACATGTATTTGCGACTTTGGCTTCGAGATTGCTTTAGGCCTTCCTGGGATGTCCTTATTGTTATCCATACACTGTATTTCATGTAATTCACGCATCTATCAGAATGCGCCTTACTATGTCGAACAATCTCTTTGTGACTGGTAAGGATACACGTCAACCATTAACATTATATACTGGCAACCAGGCGGGATATGCGCTATTCGATGAGTCTGTTGAGCTTAGCTTCTCGTACGCCTGAGCGAAAACAAATGCGATCATAATGATTGCTCAGAGCTCAAGATTCCAAGTCTCGTTCATGCCATGATATCCAGTGTATGTATGTGCATGTCCACGACCGGATCTCCTCGCGCCCAGTGAATGACTTGCACAGTAGAACGCATGCAGAATCTCCGGACGCATACAAGAGGGTGGGTTCTTGATGCCAAGACGGACTTCTCCCAAGCCCCATTTTTATCTTTACTACATGCGCTTTCCATCTCGCACGTGTCACATGCCGCCACAAATGATCCTCGCTAGCTACATAACCTCTAATACGGAGCGTACTCATCACTATGGCATGTCTTTTGACCTGTTTTGCTTATCCCAAGATCCGCGACGTTTTGTTCATGTCGTCTAAGGTGGCAATGGACACCCGACGACCGCGAAGATTACGGTAGAAACGCAAATCAGAGATGCAATGAGACAACCAAGGCGTAACAAGCTTACAACCCACATAGCTTTCCAACCAGATGTTTTCCGCTGGAGGTTCGCGATAAAACCTATGTGAAGCGAGACACGTCAAGACAGGTGGTATGCATAATTTTGGCCATCACTCACCATATGACGTCGCGAATTAGCTGATCGTCTGCCAAAAGAATGTGATAGAACTTGAATGAAGGGGCATCGTGGACAATCTTGGTGAGTGAGTGTTCCGTCAACGGCTGGTGATTCCCCGAGGCGAATGTGGAGAACTGACTACTCACGTCTTTCCAGCTGTGCACGCACAAGTACATGCGAGGGCCGTATCGTATAGACAAGTGTAAGTGAAGGATTCAGCTGTCTGCCCCGTTCCCCAAGTCATATTGCGGAGAATTCTTCATGTATTCCTACTTACCCAGTGTCAGCAGACCAGCGAGATACGGACGGTTTCAGTGACTTTACATCAATCAAGAGGCTTTCTCGGGGATAGATGCTACTTTTCGGCACATGGCAGAGTTGAGTTGGCGGTTTGGACACAGGCCACGAGACCAAAGACGGACATTCAGCTCCAGGGTCGTCTTCCATCTCAGGTGAAGCGTAGTCCAACTCACTAGTCTAACGTGATTGCAAAGAATAATGCATAACCGCAAAGTCAGATGCGGTAGTAGAGTGACAAGAGGTCTGCATGCACCTACTGCCATCCCAAAAGATTGATTCTGCTTCTAAACACTGATGTATGATTTGACTACTAGACGATAAAGGTCGAAGGCCGAGATCAGCATTACCGAAAAAGGGATAAATTGAAGGCATAGTCGCTGGAACCAACCCATGAATCTCCACTCTGCAGTAAAATCCCGTATCGGAGGAATATGTACCGTCATCACTGGAGGTTGTGTATGAAGATCCATTTCCCGAGTATGCCATGTTATCGACCGTTTTCGCTCGAGATTGAGTACCGATCGATCAGCTCCGGACTATTTGGCGCAGTTCACAGTGAGAGGCAATAATTCGGGACGAGCGATACCGATAAAGCTCACCCAATCTGGCTGAAAGCGAAGCTTGCAATTCAATGAAACGTTCAGAGCTGTGGTAGCCTGCTTGATTTGATATAGCAAGTGCATCACAGCTTTCTCCTTCAGTAGAAACTGAACGGGTTTCGGTATATATGCTTCTGATCTGTAGCTGGCCTTTGCGAGTCAATGCAACATGATTCGAATACTGCTCCGAAGGGACATTCGACTGACACGCCCTGGGCAGGCAATCCGGACGTTCCTCGATTTTCTCCCAAAGGCATCGTCAACTTGGACACATGCCCGCAAATGGTATCTCGCCCGTGCCACCTTTGTTGTAAGTGTGGTACTCCTTGCTGCGGTGTAATTGAGGATATGAGGAAGCTTGTTGATAGCTGGTGCAGCCGAGAGACACGAGGCACATGGTTTTGCAGGAGTTAAGAAGCTTGAGCGTCCTTTGACATATGTATTGTACGACGGAAGGAATCGTAGGGGCACTCCACTCCTTTCCCTTCCACATGTCGTATATGGCGGCGTCGCCTCCTCACCGAAGTTGTTGGAGCGTACCCACCCTGCTGGATCATCCCGATACATCATACACAACACACGCATTGCAGCTTGATTGCGCTGACTCGTATGGCTTGACCGGACTGTGATCTTGCGAATGTACTGGTTGAGTTGCCGGCGTGGTTCGCGTTTTAAACGCCGTTCGAAGAAACCGCGACGGCGTTGAGCGGTTTAAACGTTGGTCCCGGTTCAGCGAGCTGTTCAGCGTTTGTAGTAGAAGAACGACCGTGGCCTGGCCAGCGGTTTAAACTCTGATCAGTGGTTGCCCAATACAACATTCACTGGATTGCGTTGCAGGAGGTGTTATCACTTAGGCTTTCTGCGGGAAGCGGAATGTTCAACCCAAGTCAAAAAGAAGGGCCCGTAAAACCCCATTTGGTAACCACATCTGATGGCTTTTTCTGAGTATATCTCAACCACCCTTGAGCCATCTCTGCGGGAGGAGTGAGGAGATAGATGTCTTATACTATGAAGGTTTGTGCACTTCATGCTGAGTGTATCAGCGCTTCTGCGGATATCGATGACTATGATGCGCTGATATGGCCGACGGTCGAGAGCAGGGTTTTAAACGACGAACGGGTCGAACAGCGTTTTAAGCGACGGTCCATTTTTTTTCCGTAGTGCCGTCGGACGATAGGTGTGCGTGTGTCAACGTTTCGTCGGGAAGAACAGTCAGTTGGTGAGCTCGCTTTGTGTGCCACATCACTTTCGGCGATGATACGCCTGCTCCATGTGCCTCTATGCACGGCGAAAGCTTACGGCAGTTTACAACAAACACTTTCATCCCTTTGTGAAAATGTCAACAAGGTGAGACATTCTCCTGAAGATGAAACGGACCCTGAAACGCGGCGGATATTTTGATGGAGATACGCTTCGAGATCGGGGTTTCCGTTGGACGATGTTGAAGAGTAGTAGACCGGCGGCCGGGCTGGCCTCGCCTCCGCTCGGCCTTAGGTCAGCCTTGGAGGCTTCCATGCCCCAGGCTTCGCCTTTGTTGGGAGCCCTGCATCCTTTGTATTCTGTTAGTCGGGATTGTAGGGCAAGCCATCTCATAGTTGTCACAGCGCTCTCTGCTCTTTCACAACGACCATTTCTAGCACCGGTATATGCAATGCCACTGCTTTTTATTAGATGCAATACAAAAAAACGAATCCTGCGCGATGCGCCACGAGCTTGACTTTGTTCCGAGCATTCTATATTATTTAGAAGCTCCATTCACTCAGCGATCTATTCGATCGTGCCATCGTCTATGCTTCCATAGCATCATCGCTATCATCGTCATCACTATCTTCGCCTTCCGCAACCTTCAGCGTTTCCATATCAAAGTCTTGGTCGGCACCTGAAAGAGGGTAGAAGAATTAGTTACATTGCAAAGTACACCCTACGTGGACACTCACCCATATAAGAGTCGCAAATCAGATACAGCTTCAGCTTGTGTTCTCCCTGAGGTAAGGTGAACTGCAGCTTCGTTGTGAGCTGCTGCTTCACAGTGACCTTCTTGATGCCGTATAATGCCCGCTTCGTGGCGTCGCCGACTACGAGCCACCAATTGACCATCTTCTTGCCGGGATAGTATGGAGCATCCGCTGTTTGGTCATCCTCGTCATCTTCATCGACGTCCCGTGCCAACTTGATCTTCATTGTGATGGGATCACCAGCTGTCAAATCGTCGGAATCCTCAATCTCGTGCTCGACCTCGATGTTAGGGTAGGAATTGACGAATTTAGCGACTCGAGCCCTGGAAAGAATAAGGAAAACGTTAAGTTATGTTCTGCCTGGATGAAATGGGAAAGACTTACATCTGCTTGTCATTCATACGCAACAAGTCGTTTCTCTGGTCATCTTCCAGTTCCATAATGTCGTACACAGAGTCCACATTGGCTGCCTTGCATCTCTCCAGAACCGCCCGGTCGAAGTACGGCACTTGTTTCAAAGGTGAGTCTGAGTCCCAGACGGCCTGTACGCACATCTGTGATAGATCCATGGCGCCAAGCGCGTTCAAGTACGAGTTGGATGACATGACATCCACACATGCAGATAGCAGGTTAATGACCTTGCCGAGCACGACGCCCTGGTCGATAGCAAGGTCTGGCGGCAATGTCATACGCGAAAAGTGCGCTTGGAGTAGCAAGAAAGTCTTGAAGTGCGGGCTGTTGTAATCGACAACGTCGAGTTTGACCGGTACACGTTCGTAAATTCGTCGAAGGAGCAGGTCCTCGTGATGTCGGATGGGAATCATTTCGAACTCTGCAGCAGACGACACAATCTCCAACAATCCCTTGAGTTTCGTGCGCTCCTTGAGCGAAAGGCTAAAGGTCTCAACCGTTAGGTACGAGATGTAGTAGAAGGAACAAATCATGCCCAAGTTGATAGCAGCCAAGTCCATTTCGTCTTCGATGGTGATGCACTTCTTTTCTGCGAGATCGGCAAGCGTAGTTTCCACCAATTCACTAAGATGATCCGAAAGATGTCGATGCGAGGTTCCCTGCAGATTGTAGAACCCGGGGTTTTGGGTCATACGTCGGTAGAACCACGTCCAAGTACACCAATCGACGGCATCCTGCTTGTTTTCGATCGTCTTGGCAACGATTTCAGCGTTGAAGTGATCCCACAAGTTGTTCGGCAACATCGACTCGACAGGCAACGCTTCATTCAAGAACTTCTTGAAGAAGTCTTTTCTGGTTTGCTGGCACATCAGAACGCAGCGGCTGCTTTGATCAACTGTCGGCCGACACGCTTTGCCCATCATTTGCAATACATCAGCGATCGCGTAGTCAATGTATCGATGTTCTCGACCCTCATAGTGCTGAACGCCCATAATGATGACCATGTAGGCAGAGACAGGAAGACTCCATGCGGTGTCCTTCGACGCAATCAATACCTTGATGGCACCGGCCTTGTAGAGGTTGGTGACGATGCGCTTGTCCTGCTTACTCAGAGCTTCGTGATAGAACCCGATGCCGTACTTCAGCGTTTCAACGAGATCTTGATCGTGAACGTGATCCAAATGAGGCTGGAGTTCTGCCTCATCGACATTGAGGAATCGTTTTTCATTGTCGTCAGCTAGGCAATACGTAAGGATGTCGTTGGCGGTGAGTTTACACTGCTTTCTTGATGGAACGAAAAGGATGCTAGGACGTCCCTGGGCATATTCAACGAGTGCCAGGTAAGCAGGTTTGGCCATCGAGATCATCAACGAAGGGAAATGCGGAACGTTGAAGCTTTGTAGATGCACCTCCAGCGGCAGGGGACGAGTCGTGGGAGCAAAATTGAAGATAGTGGATGCTGTCGCACCCATCCAATCACCAAGATCACGGGCGTTCGACAACGACACACTAAGGCCGACAATTCGAGTCTTGTTCTCCGTTTGTGCCGAAACGTATCGAGTTCGAGAGATGATGACTTCGTAAGTCGCGCCGACGTCTCCACTCCCGATCAACTGAAGATCGTCCGCGATCATTAATCCGATATTTTGAACATCCTTTCTTCGTTTCCAGCCTCGAGAAAGCGCATCCCACTGGAAGGAGTTAATGTAATTAGCCTGATGCGAAAGTGGGAAAGAGGATGGGAAAACATACTTGGCTTGGTGTACACACAACAACATCGGCCTTTCGAAGCAGAGCCAAATCGCCAGTGGTTTCCCCCGTCAAAGCGAGGATTTCCTTTCCACCTTGGATCTCTCCGAATCGTTCCTTCCATTCTGCAACACGCAAGTCTACCATTTCCTGATAAGGCTCGATACAAACTGCTCGAGAAGCGTCCGCCTTCGACCACAGCCTCATCAGAGCAAACTCGGCGCACACCGTCTTACCACTGCCGGTGGGTGCACCAACAAACACGTTGTCATCGGTCGAATATAGAGCGTGGAACACCTGATTCTGAATCTTGTTGAAGGTGTTAAAGTGATCATGGTAAACGGATTCGAAATCTTTGTTGTGCAACGCAGACACCGGAAGAGGTGCAAGATCTAGAAGAGCCGTGTGAGGTGGGAACGGTTCCGGTCGGATCAAATGCTGGAAAGAAAGAGGCAATCGAGTTTCCGATTGTAGCCATCTGTCGGAAACTATGGTGATGTAATAGTTCGGCGGTAACGGGTCGGCAATTGGCACTGTCAACGTGACAGTGTGCTCTTCTTCTGCGTACCGTTGACGAAGCGAGAACGCGTCATGATACAGGATGTGTTCACCGTCCACGTCCTCGACCATGATCCAGAATAGTTGACTGTTGTCGTGCTGTCTTTCATCCCACTCGAAGTCGGGGATGATGGTTAAGACGATCCGGATCAGCGACCGTGTGATGGGCTGAACGAGAGCTTGCAGCTCGAGTTTAGGGAACATGTGAACCAAGCGATGAATCCTCTTGCCTTCGTTCGGCAAGCCAACAAGTTCGCCTAATTCGGACGGGTCAAGATCGAAGTATCGGTACCATGGGAATTCCTTTCGTTCAGCTTTGTATACGACGTTCGACGGGACGCCTTTGAACTGTCTGAGCGGTGACATTGATTTCCACATTCTGCGTTCAATCATCTTGCAGATATCCAACGCGGTTTTTGTAGGGGCGGCCCAACCACGCTTCAAGCACATCTCGAAGATGGCTCGCATAATCCGGCCAGCAGATTGTTGCACAAAGACCATGTCCGCGACGATGGTGAAGCCATCAAGCTTGAGTCCCGAAATGTACGCCTGAAGGAGTACATTGACTTTGGCCGTCGATTCATCCACACTTTCCTTGACAGGAATGGGAACTCGCTCGAGCAATTTCGAAAGTTCCAGCTTTTCCTCTTGCCTGACTGGAATCAGTTTAAACTCGTTCGAGAGTGCGAATACTCTGAAGAAGTCGATTATGTTCATGTTGGGTCGCAAATGTTGATTATAGGTCGCCATTGAATTGTAAGCGATATAGAAGTGGGATGCAATTCGGCCCAATTCGGTACTCTGCATGATGCCTGACTTTCGATCGTACTTGATCAATCCCGTCTTTTCGAGGGTGACGGCGGCGGTATGTACGAGGTCAGCTAAGAATGAAGCAAAGTAAATACGAGAATGCTCAGTAGTATAGAGGTGTATTTGAACTTACCTCTCTTTTGTACCAAAGGTGCGTCATCTTCCAGGTAATCCGCACCGACATTGTACAAAGCAGGAGACGCAAGCATTCGAACATACCTAAACGCATATTTCGTGAGTCGACGTCCCATTGCGCCGTAAAATCGACATGCGACTTACAAGTATGTGTAACCCAGCCATTGAACAGCTTCGTCCCGATTCCTGATCGTTCCCAGCACTACTTCAGCATTTAGGTTGTCCACCAACTTGGAAACATATTGCGATTCGATAGGCAACTGTTGGTTCATCAAACTCGTGTAGTACTGCAGTTCAGAGTGATTGGTAATGATTATACCCTCGCCGTATTGATCGTACTGCGGACGACCGGCTCGTCCGAGCATTTGCAACACATCTTGCGGTGAGAGCTCCGACCAACGGCCCTTCTCCGGATTGTACACTTGAGTGCCCTTCAGAATGACCGCGTGAGCGGGAAGGTTTACACCCCAGGCCAAAGTGGCGGTACACACAAGAACCTTGATATGCCGATCGTTGAACAAATCTTCGACGGTACCTCGGTCGAGTTTGTTCATACCGGCATGATGGATACCGAAACCGAAAGCCAGAAGATCTTTGAGGTTGGGATCCGAAATGTTCGCAGTCTCTTCTTCAAGAATGACCCGACTGGCGCCCGTAGGATTGATGAATTGCGTTTGCTGTTCCCTTTCCATTGCCATGTCACGGAGGAACTTTGCCGTCTTGGCGGTCTCTTTTCGCGAATGGACAAAGACCATGACGGGATTATCCTTGCTAACCTGGTCTAGAACCTTTTCGTAACAAACCTCATTCATCACCTGGAAGCGCTTGATAGCCTTCTTTTCGGTAATACCGATGAACTGCTGCTGCAGCGGACAAGGTCGGTAAGAAGCGTCGAAGTAAAATAATCCCTTGTTGACGTCGACTCGGAGGAATGCAGCGACATCCTTGTAGTTGGGCAACGTTGCGGAAAGACCAACGATTCGGACGTCATCTTGAGTCTGCTCCATCCTTCGTATCGTACGAGCGATAATACTCTCCAAAACCGGCCCTCGATCGTCGTGCAACAAATGAATTTCGTCGACAATCATGAGTCGTACCAGATTGGTGTAACTGGTGTCGGTGCTTTTTCGGGTAATGACGTCCCATTTTTCAGGTGTCGTGATGATGAGCTGAGTTTCCGAGATTTGCTGCTTCGTGAGTTGACTATCACCGGTCAACTCTGCAACTTTGATGCCGAGAGGCTTCAGTCTTCCGGTGAATTGCTGAACCTGCTCTTGCACCAATGCCTTCATGGGCGAGACGTAGATGATTTTGAATGCATCGAGATCGATCGCGCCAGTCTCTTCGTCTCGGAATTGGGCGATTGTTCGAAGCATAGTTAAGAGCGCACAATTCGTTTTCCCTGCACCGGTAGGAGCACAAAGGAGCATCGGTTCGTCGGATTGGAACGCGATCGGGTAAACTTTGCTTTGTACCGGGTTTAGCTGTTGGGTTTTACCCCAGACTTCGTGGGTCCAGCTGGGTAAGCTCGAAATACGGACAGGCTGCTCGTCGGGCGCCATGACACGTTTTTCCGGAATTGGAACATGAATCTCTTCATATCCCTTGCCCGTTCGTTTGAAACTGCCTTGCGGCAGCTTGACTTTCTTGTTGGACATGAGGTGTCCACCTTGAGTGAAAATCAGGCTGTCGATGTCGACCATCTTTCGTGGTTGAGCAATGGAGCCGGGGGCCAAAGTAACTTTGCTGGGTACGGCCTTCAACGCACCTTCGGCATCGACATCCATCCCACCGGGACCTGACGTTTTGTTGCGTTCACCGGCCAGCGCTCGAAGAATCCATCCGACACCTTTTTCCCGCATAGCCACCTCGACATTTTTCTTCTCGTCTTCGCTGCTTCTGGCGAGTTTGGTGCACCAAACGATGACATCACGGTTTTTGGTGAGCGTGGCTACGAGGTCGAAGTTTTCATAACCGAAAAGTTCCGCAAGCGAATTCTCCAGGTCACGCAAGTCCATTTCGGAAGACAGAAATTCCAAGGCCTGTGTCGTCAAATCGTTCGACTGAATGGGATCGGGGTAGGATGCGGCGACAAGACGCTGAAGCCAGAATCCATCGACTTCATGCGGTGCAACTTTGTCGGATGCGGTTTTCGGCTTTCTTGACTGCGTTCCTCCAAGGATCATGGCCTCTTGATCTTGATCTTCTTGACCTGATCCTGCCTCCTCCTCGTCGTTTCCGACCTCATCCCCTTCCTCGTCTTCGTCGTCGTCGTCCTCCTCCTTGACTTCATAACCTTCATCTTCTTCTTCTTCCTCGGCGTCGTCATCTTCAAACATGACAGCGACGCCTTCTTCTCCTTCGAGATTTCTTCCCTGACCTTCGCCGCCCTCACCGCCAGCTGTCTCGTCTTCCTCTCCGTAATCGGTGATTTTCTTGGCGAGATTGATGTACGTGCTCCATGCGTCGTTTGGCAGTGGCCCTACGATGCCCTCGACCTCCTTCTTCTTGTCGAACTCTTTCAGATCATCGCTCTTCAAAATCTCCAGTACCGTATCCGCGGCCGATCGCACGACATCTTGCGCTTGATCACCCAATGCACGATGCACAGCACCAAGCAGCAGCTCGTACACCTCCCTCGTTTCGGCTGTCCGCGGTCGGTAGGTGAGTCCTTCAAGGTCCTCGGTGGCTTCCAAGATATCGGTATATCGCGCCTCGGCACCTCCTCGGCGTTGAGCTCGAGCTCGAATGGCTCGTTCCGCAGCATCGGCGGCGGTGATGTCCTGCTCTGCTTTTTTCTTCTTCTTGTCGAGATCCTTGGGTGCTTCACGTATAACGCGTGTTCCCATCTCCTTGACCGATATTTTGCCAACCAGCGATTCCGGAGCACCAGACGGTTCGTTATCTCTTCTCGGGCCTCGTTCTGGGGATAAGAAGCGTATCAGTAATTGAGCAACGCTGAGAAGAAGTGCAGCAAGATTGCGGGATCATGTTTTCACTTACCCTGATTGACGACGAGACTACTCATCGCCCCATAGTTGAATTCTGACAAATCTCGCTTTGGTGGCATCTTGGCGGTCGATTGGTCGTTGGATTGTTTCTTGAACTGTATCGGAGTGACCGGAGGTCAGTTCCAACAATCAGTTGGAAAGTTGGGAGACTCTGCTTTTAAAAGAGAAAGACAGTTGATCCCTTGGTCGTGATTTTCTGCCTTGTCTCGATCGAGGCAAATTCAGACCGATGCGCCAACGGTGTACTGAAGCGATATGATGGAAAGCAGAAACACACGATATAACAGAGCTTCTGCACAGCTCGTTAAGACGATTGAATCCTCTCTTTGCCTCGTAATGAACAGAGTATTCGTAAAGCGACAAACGCTGAACACGTCGAGCAGCCAGGGACCAGAACGGACCCGAGCTCAGGCGCAATCCAAAGAAAGAAAGCGCAGTAGGCGTGGCGTAAGCGCGTGAAGACTCTTTTCCGCGGCACTTCTTTCACTTCTTTTTTCAGGAAATTGTGCTGCTCGGTATGCAAGCTGGTATGCAGGACCTGGTGTCTTATGTCCTAGTATCACCCCTGATGTGTGTCTACATATCCGATTCAGCGTTTCAACGTGATCCTAGGTAGGCTTCACTCGCGGTGGAGGAAGTCGTGAATTCGCGTGAATTGGGACAGCCTCTCGGTCAGGAAAAGGCAGCGTAAACGGGGTCAAAAATTGTCTTTATATTTCCGAAGAGCCATTTTCGATTAGCCTTCGGATCCCGGATCTCACACTCGTCTGCGGCTCTGACCCCCTCTTGTGTCCTGTGAAAGGAAAGAATCTTTATTTGTTCGACACAATATCATTGTCAGGCCCTAACCAGGAAGCATCCCAATTCAACCAGCACTGCGCCGGAGACGGAATGAGGATCACCACACTATCGTGAGCTTAGCGTTTCTCACTCGACCGCCATCGCTTCACCAGGCCCTGGTCGACTTACCACGGGCACATCACTCATCCACCGGTGCTCAGCACGTATTCTTCGCTTATTCAGCCTCAGCGTCGGCTTCCCGTATGTCCTTCCCGAAGAAGAGCTCCACCAACCAACTGTATTGGTATAGAAAACGCACTTCTGCTAGATTTCCGTTGCCAACCCACGATTACATATCGATTTTTTTCGCCGACCAATTGATTTCTCGAAAGCGCGTTAGGCATCCAGCCGGTTGACTAATTGACAGGAAAACGCTCGACGAGGGTACGTTCCGCGTGTGACATTTCGTTCGATTTTGACCGCTTCGAAACGAAACAGTGACCTGACCTGACCTTCCTTTCCCTTTATGTTTCTCTAGTGCCTTTCCTCATCCATATCGACGAGACGGCATGGATCTGTCTGCGTCCACCGAATCAGCAGCGGAGGCGTCGAGGCCACCGGCGGACAATGAAGCCGCAATGCTGCTTCTGGGGCTGTACGAGCAGCCCTCTCCACAACATATGCCACAAAGTGCACAGGGACAACTTCAAGGGTATCAAGCTGAACAGGACTCACAACCAGATTTTCAAAAGTCATCCCATCTCGCTCGACCTGCTCCCAGCGTATTGCCGATCAGCGGGTCAGGACCTATTGGAGCCGCCTCCCCGCCTGTGCCGTCACAAGCAACGGTGATATCGGGTGTCTCCACGAATAGATTGTTGCCACCTGTCCCGTCATCCGTGGCACAGCAACAAGCACAAGCACGATCGCAGTCTCAAGTCGATTTTGCTCAGGCAAGGCCGACAACATTAAACGGGACAATTTCCGGTTATCGTGGACCCGAGACATACCTTTCAAGTCAACAGCCACAGCTGGGTCGATCGGCTAGTGGATCATATTCGCATCAGCCTTTGACGGCATCCTCCAAATCGCCGTCCTTGTCAACCGTTTCACCGAAACAAACTTTTGCGACCTCTGCCTCTGGGATAGGACAAAATTACAATCGGCCGACGGCTGGAACAGGAGGATCTCCGATGACAACGTACGCGGCGCCGGTCATCTCCACGGGTCAAAACAGAATCAGCCACCTTCTCAATAACCCGACCTCTTCAGTGATGCCTCCGTCGCCGGGCCGCAATGGACATTCGGCACCACTTCCATACCATACTCATACATACTCGTCTCAACCTTACAAACTCGTTAGCACGAATATTTCATACTCATCCTCTTCGACGCCTCAACAGCCTATCAGCAAGGTCCAATCGAACACCAATAGAACTGTGTATAGTGGAAAGCAGGAAAGTTCGGGTTCAATGGTTGAGGGACAGAGCTCTTTGCGCGGCTACGACTCAACAGCAGCTTCCAGAATAAATGGAAACGCGAGTACTTCCGCTATACATTATAGCATGCCCATCTCGCCATACAATACTCAGCAAATCATGCAGTCTGCACCCACAGCTGGACTCATGCAATACGTTTCGGTTTCTGGAAAAGGCGTCATGTACACGCCGGTTCAAGGAATGGATCAGTTGTTTCATCCTCAGCAGCAGCAGCCACTGCAACAACAACATCAGCAGCAGCCAAACCATCACCATCAGCAAATGCAGGCAGGAATTAATCATACACCAAAGCAGGAGGCACCATCTGCTCAACAGTCTCAGGCAACAAGTCAGCCTGGCACTCAGGCTTCTCCAGTTACGGCCGCGCCGTCGTTGATGCCACAAAGTGATTCTCTACCACTTCAGCCTGCTGTGCCAAAAACCGCGCAGTCTGCAGCACCAAGAAAGAGGAAAAGGTCAGCGTCGGGTTCGCAAGCCAATACCAAAGGTCTTCAGCCAAAATCGGCGGCTCGTAAGTTCACCCTTTGTTCATCTACTGCGGAATCATTCTGACATATTTTGCTATTGGGCAGCTACTGCCCCTACTGCGACCGCCGGTAGCAATGCTAGACCCGACCTTCCGCATTTCATGGGATTTGACAATCAGCTGTATCGCTGTATCTGCGACACAACGATCGAACCGGAGCGTGGTTCATCCGTCCAGTGTGAATCATGTCTTGCATGGCAGCATGCAGGCTGCTTCGGAATCAAGGAGGAGACCCTGGAAGGCCTGACTTATTTCTGCCACCTCTGCAAAGGAGGAAGCTACAATCGAAATGAGGAATATATCGCGTACGTCAAAGACCTGGAAACTCGTTTAATGAGCGGCGAAGTGGTCAGCGGTATTCTGAGCGTAAATCCGACATTGCAATTAGTGTCAGAGACAGCGGTCCAGAGAGATGGCAAGAAAACAAGGGGGAGTGCGCGAGGTCGCCCACGCGCCAGGGAAAACAGCAATGTATCTGGAACTCGACCATCTGTGCCGCCTACCGAAGCAGTAACAGAGGGGCCTGTCCTAGAGCATGAAGTGGCGGTCTTGCCAATTGTGGCAGAGAAACCATTTTCTGCCACTACCACAATACCAAAGCCCCAGCGGAGAAAAACCGGAACGGCAAGGGGAAGCAAATCCAAAGTCAAGGATGGTATGGCCGCGACACCTGCTGAGCTTCCGACTACCCCTCTCGTGTGGTCAAATAGTAATCGACCTGCGACTGGGACCGCAAGTAGGCCGACCACACATTCCCCTGATCGCGAGCCGCAATCCGCCACAAGAGAAAATACTGCTGTGTCTGCTAGTGCAACAATGATCACGGAATCGAGTGCACCTCTTCGATTGCTCGAATTCATCCCCCTCAAAGAAAACATGATACGCGGTCAAGCGGTTAAACGCACGGTATACAAGCTTCTGGAGGAGTGGGCCGAGTTGGAGGGCGAGACTCCAGCACGTCCGTTAAAGAATGGGGTTCACGCTTCGGAAAATTTATCAACAAAAGGTCCGGCAGAACAGTTGGGCGAGGCAGATATACAAAATACCGGGGAGCCAATGCTAAAGGCGGTGAACCTTCAAGAATTCTCCCGAGACATCCTTGGTCCGCCGATACCTCCAGTTATCATCCATTCACGCAGCCTAGAAGACGCCGCCGTGCCAACCTATGTCAAAGCCAAGGATAAAGACGAGACCTTCTTCTTCCCTCCCGGCCGTGCATTTCTTAGCGTGCCTGATCCGAAAGACGCTCCGTCGACTACCCCTATTCGTCCTTCTGTGGTATACGGTGTGCATGTGCGACGAACAGCAGTGTCCGGAGAATTCTTAGGAGAGCTAAAGGGAGAAGTCAAGGATTCGGAAACATATCATCGGGATCCAATCAACCAGTATGCGACCCTGGGAATCACGAAACCCTTTACCCGACGACTGGGCCCACCCGTGGACCTCGTGATTGACGGCAGAATATACGGCAACGACATGCGTTTTGTGCGATCGGGATGTCACCCAAATGCAGTCTTCCGACCAATCATCCTTCAGAGGAAAGCCGGCAAGGAACCATCCCTGTGCTTTGGTATATTTGCGATAACCACCATCCCCGCTGGCCAAGAGGTCATATTGGGGTGGGAATGGGACGATGATCACGTTATTCATGCTTTAGCTGCTGATGTCCCCAGCATCACAAAAGGGAGTCGATTGCAACATCGCTTTGCACTGGTTGCTAGCCATCTGCTTGGCAGCTTTCGATCATGCGCTTGCGATGACGATACTACATGTGTATGGATGAGGTTGATGCAGCTTAGTGTCGCCGGACAACCCATTCCTTCACTCAATTTCCGGCCGAATAAAAAGAGTAGGAAAGCAAAGGACTTTCCAGCGGGATTTGGCCCGCTCGTGGGCGCAGTGAGAGGTTGGCGACGAAACGAGATTACAAGGTTTGAGGCGGAATTGGAACGCGAGCTGATGGAGAAGCACAATTCAGTATTCGAGGTTGAACAGCGCGAAATGGAGGATATGGGTCGTACAGATAGTCCTGCACTTGAGTATCACGTGTCGGAAGAGCGGCAAAGCGACACAGAGGAAGAGATAGAGGGTTATGCGGAGGAGTCGATTGGTGTGGCTGGGTCTAGTGACAGCGAGGAGCATTCAGAGGGGCCAACGGCAATGGACCTCGTGGAAGACAGCGTACGTCACATTCACTTTCAAGCTGCTTCTCTTGTTGATGCGATATCTTTGAGACAGGATGCGGAGGAGACATATTCACCTGGAAGCTTTGGCAGAATTTCACTTCGGGCGACTGAGAGGAACCTCGACGCTTCTGACGAAGACGAAGACGCAGGACCCGAGGACCTTCCAGGACCTGAGCATGACGGAGAGGACGTTGACATGGATAAAGACAATGGCGATTCAGCAATTACGCACATGGATCATGCGGACGTACAGACTGCGGAAGAACGACATGAACGGACGCCTGCATCAGCGGAACCCACTGGTCTCCAACCAATCGCCGGAACCACACCTCTGCCATGTGCCGATACCGTGAAGCTAGAAGCCAACGGCGATAAAGCGATATCAGAGGGCGATTTCTCCCCGGTTCTTCACGACGAGCCGACCACCCTGCAGATTGGTAGAACCGCCGAGGAGGACTCTCCATTAACTTCGGCTGATCCAAGGGACACCCCTTCACCACTGCTGCTTTCTGCCAACGATGCTTTTCCGAGTCAGATGACTGACGACCGCAACAAGTACGATGACAGTGAAGACGAAGAAAATGGGAATCTCACCGACGTTACTGCTTCGACGATACCACTCTCGCATGATTCCGACGTCGAAGACAACTCCGGTTCGGAGCGGGAATCCATCTCAACGCTGCGATATCAACCAGCAGTGCCGCAGCGGAAGAACGAGGAGATCAATGTTTCTCCTTCACGTCAGACGTCACCTGCGAATGACAGACCTGTGAACACGCTGTATCGGAGAAGAAGGGTCTTATCACCGAGTCCTCCCATTGACGAATCAGAGCGCGATATTGCAACACCATTCAGTGTCAAAGCGTTGTCAACCTTTCGCAGGAGTCCAGAGAGAGCGCCGTCATCATCTCTGTCGCCCGTTTTGCCTAGCAACAGTCTAGCCGATATGTTCAATGAAGAGGAATCGCGGGCAACCCCTCGTGATGGGCGACCTACACCAGCGAAGCAGGACGAAATCTCTTCAACTTCGCCCAGAGCAGATTCGCCGGGGAAAGAACTGCCGGCACCTGAGCCTCTTTTGCATCAGCCAGTCTCGCCAGCGAGCGGGAACGCTGTTGCTTCCCCGGATCCGCTCAACGAAGACAATTCGAGGTCTGTCACCATGGAGTCCACTTCGGCGGAGACGCCGCAGGGTCTTCATGAGATGGGTGACGAGCAACCCTCGGAGTCAGCAGCAACTGCGCAACCCGAAGGTCAGCCAGTGACGCAGGCCTGCAGCGAACCAGCACCTGCACCGAAGAAACGAAGGTTGGATCTCAAGAAGTTCATGACTGGCAAGCGTACCAACGTGCTAGAGGCAAATATTCCCCCCTCTCAGGTGACAGATGATTCGAGTCTCAATGAATTCCCGACAGCTGCGACTTCTCAATCGAGTGTCATCGCGAACGACTCTCCGGTGGCTAGCGACCTTCCTCCTCCAGTAGCCGTTCCGCCACCTTTGTCGCCCCCACCGCCACCTCCTGTGCCGAGTCCCGCGGTGCCGGATGTTCCGGAGATGAGCAAGAGCAGTGAAACACCGTGGTGGACAGCCACATCCACATCACGGCCGTCTTTCAGCTCTCTGTCTGAGACGCGACCGAAAGTTGCCAATGTTTCCGGGGACTCGAATCCCGCGGTAGCTTTCAACTCCGCTTCACCTGATATTTATTCGAACGTGGAACGAGTGTTGGAAGACGAGAAGGCAATTATCGATTCTCTGCCTGTCACCCTTCTACCGCAACCAAATTCAACTGCGAGGCCTTGGTCATTAATCGAAGTCGAGGACAAGGAGGAAGAGACAAACGGATTCGATCGCAACGCATTTTCGACGTTTTCGTTGGCCCCTGAAAATGGTGTCGTCGCGACTATGCCGCCAACGCTCACACCGCGACCGGAACCGCCAAAGGCTTTGACATCCCCATTCGACTGGCATTCCAAACTACCGACGACCAATATTGCTTCGCATTGGTCAAAGATTCCGCCAGCACTCGAGCAAAAAGACTTACCTCCTCATGTCGATCCGGACAGTCGCCGAAGTGGCAGATTTGGTTCAATGTCTTCCGCTTCAAGATCGCCGCCGAAAAGCAATCTGCTACTCATGTCTCCACAGCGCATTCCGCCTGCAGGGCCGAGAGCTTCTCTTGCTCCGGTCAGACCTCTGGACACCAAGGACACTCGGGATTTGCTGCGAGATCGTGAGGTCGATCGCGAAAGAGATATGCGCGAAAGAGAACGGGAACGGGAGGTGCCGAGAGGTCCGAGAATGGAATACCGTGGACGAGGCGGTGCGCCGCGAGGAACGGCATTCACACCACGCGGCACGTGGCATGCTGATTCTTACCGTGGTAGGGCGCGGGGAACCGGGGAGTTCAGAGGGCGTGGTTTCTTTCCGCGAGGACGAGGAGCATTCTTTAACAATCGAGGACGTGGCACGTGATACGTGGCAATAATATAGTAGCAGCAGAAGGGCCTACTCTCAACATTAACCGCTGAAACAGCATCACTACCGTTGTATATGGATATACAGGATTCCGTGGCATACGCAAACATCATCGCATATAACAAAAGCAAACAGCGGCAGGCTGGGTGTTTTCCCGGCCCTTCACGATGATCTAGAGAATGGAAATAAAAAGGTATGATTACAGAGCGGGACAGCTAGTAGCGGGACATAATAAAGCCGCGAACCTGCCTAGCTACCTGCCTTTCTGATTGGTGAGAATATGCCTGTCGCCATTAATGGATCCAAAAAACGGATGTCTGAATTATCTGAATGAGACCTTGCTTCACTCCCTGACAACTGAACTGCTCACTCGTCATCAGTAACAGCAAAACTGTGATAGTTGAAAACAGGACGGACTCAAGAAGTCTTTCAGACGGACGTGGAAAAAAGATATCTCTTTTGACCCTACTGTGAATCGAACACAGGCTTAGGCAGAACAGTAGGTGACGAACACCGAAACCACAATGCCTCGTCGTAACCACTTGACTATAGGATCCGATGATAAACGGTTAATGACTCCACCATTATGTCGTTTGATCGATGACAAACTTGCTCGATCTATTCTGCCGTTTCCCTTTCCGACCGCCTCCCTCTCCGAGTCTAGATGTAAAGGGTATGACGGACGAAGTGACTCAGCTTGACCAGGACTTCTGTCGGACAGACTGGTCTCAACAGTCGAGTTTGGTCACTCACAGATGTCCCACGTCTGCGAGAATTCGCAGTCTGAATCCTGGTAATTTTATCCGGCAACATATACCAGTGTTCAGAACCCGTATGGATGGTATGTACGAATGCACACAGGCACTTCATGGATATAGGCATATTACTGGTGTCAATGACTATACTGCATTCCCGTGTGGCCCATTTCTCATACAAGTGCGATCCACAAATAATGATATGGTCTCGGTGAAGCAACCTCTGACACAAGAATTACAATTCCTGCCGTCCCATATTTACTTGACCCGGAGCCGCATCTGCAACGCCCTTTGAACTCTCAGTGGTCCCTACGACATGAGGTATACTAGCGGGTACAGCATCTGGTGCGCCACCAACGGTGCTGGGCGGTTCACACGGTTCGGGAATGGGGGTTGATTCATCGATTGGCGGATGTTCGACCGTTCCGACCTTGTGATATTTCGCATGTTTGGCAAAGAATGTCTTCCAGTTAGAGAGAGCGCCGAGTTCCTTGGAACTCAGACCACGTAAGTCGTGCGTCAAGTGTGTTTGGAAACAACCGGTGATAAATGCTCGAGAGGCATCGCGGCCAGCCCTACATGCAGATTGGCATTAGTGTTCCATTGGTATCTGTAAGCGATGGTTTGACACTCACATGACGTGGTATGGACCAAGGGGACCATAAATTCTTCTTGAAGCCGTGACATCGTACACGTCGCCGTCGATACCCAAGTATACTGGTTTCGAAGCGTCCTGGCCGTCGAAGGCGGATAATTCCGCAGGAGTGAATGCCTTTTGAGGCTGTAATTGCAGTAAATTTGAGCATAGGCCGGACCAACTGAAGAAGCAGGAAACCTCGGCTCACCGTGACCAAACTTCGGTACGTTTTCACTATCTGATCCTCGAAGCCCCAGAAAGGACTTTTTACCAAGAAGTTGCCCAGCGCCATAATTCCCGCAATGAGAATCAAGAACCACTTGAAAATCCTCCATGGCGTCCACTGCTTTTTAGGACTTATTTTCCGGAGAGGTTTCTCGCCGCGGGCTTTTCTTGCCTTTCGTTCCACCTCTTCTTCCTTCCAGCGTTGATGGGCCAGGAAAGGCCCGTTTGCTGGTTTCTTGGAGACGAGTCGACCGGTGCTGAGAATGCAGGTCGAGGGTCAATTGGCTGGACACACGTCTCCCAGCTTTTTGAGAACGCACCCGTCTCGAGTTTTCTCATATGACACCTCGCCCGGAGCTTGACCGGGTAGACTTCTTGGTCGAGGATTTCCTGAAACCGGCGATACATATCAGATAACAGCCGGTAATGGATTACTAGGTGTTACGCATACCTCCTGTGAAGAGGTCCTCGTCGGCGACCGCTACTGAGACTGCTACTTTAGGCGATGTCTGCGTACACATAAGATCATCAGCTTCGGGTTGACATGCAAAGTACTGAAATACGCGAGGCTGTCCTTACTTCGTTTACAGAAGACATTCTTTAAGATACGGAAGAGAGCCGGTGGGCGAGACTGTTCACAAGAGCGCTCACCGATTGAGTAATGAATGGACCCGTATGGCAGTATTCCTTCGTGCAGTTGGATCGCCTGTCGGTGATAGGAAACTGGAAGGAGAACAGTAAAGTATGACTGAAATCCGCAATGGAACAGACCGCCCGACGACAGCTCCGACGACTCGAAGACGTTCGCATGGGTCATGTTTGCGGGGCTCGAAAAGGGACCGTAAGAAGGCTCGATCGTTATTGGCTACACCGGAAGGAGCAGGATAATGGTAGTAGCCGCGATCCCTTTTGCCTTCGATTGATTATCTGGTTGAACTGGTCCGTGTCTGTGTGTCTATCGATTTGAGGGAGAGACAAGACCCCCAGACTGCGAAGGCTGGAACTCTAGAGGATGCGACATACGAAGCAAGGTCCGCCTGCAAACCACCAGTATGTTATCGCACGGTCATGGTCATATCACAACCTTTTCTCGGACTCGAAGTGGCCATCATTTTCGGAAATTAGTACAACGTTACAGATAACATCTAAATCTAATACAAATCGCCTATCTTTTCGGTGAAGGACACAAAAGCAGAAGGCAGTTTACGGCAAGAGCGAGCACTCCAGCGTATGTCCATCCTTGCCATCCTTGACCCAGGAATCGGAACATCAAGGCAAAGATGATGCCTCCCAGGTTACCGAAAGCGCCGACGAGGCCGCTCATAACACCGTTGTTGAAGGAATTGCAGTGCGGTACCTGAAACACAAAAGGAATCAAGTAAGCTTTTAACGGTCTAGTGTGCATCAGATCGCAGTCGGAACTTACCAGTGCAAAGTTGGCGCCATTCGCCATTTCATTGCAGAAAGCGAGGCAGACAATGATACCCATCATTGCACCAATGCTTGGGGTCACTTCCTTCTTCAGTAGCATACCGAAGCCGATTGTAAAAATACCTTGGCCGATGCCTAATCCGAGAGTAAAGTATTTCTTGATTCCCACACCGTATTTGCGGTAGAGCATGTCCGCCAGAATGCCACCCAAAGGTCGAGTCACGATGTTGAGAAGACCGAAAACCGAAGCGTAGTAGCCGGCCTTTTCCATCCCGAGGGTAGGATGCTTTTTGATAATAACGTTGGCGAGGATACTGTCGACAGCGAGCTCGAAGCCAAAGGTGGTCATGTATGCCAAGGATGGGAGCCAGGTGAGAGGATTGGCAAGAATCCGTCCCATTGACTTCATGGTCAGAGGCTCATTGACAGCGACATCAAGCTCGGATTGAACAATGGTGGAATCGTTGATACCTGTTTGTCGGCCTTCCGAAGGGGAAACATGGTCATCGTCGTCTTGCGAAACTTCTTGCACGGTAGTTGACGGCTCTTGCTTCTTGCTCATCATCACACGTTGCTCACTTCGGTCGAGTTTGACTTCGTGACCAGCCATGACAGCGGCTGCTGTCGCGTTGGTCGTGTGCCTCGTGGACCAGGCTCCCGTGGGACAGTCCGTACCGAATACGATGACCAAGACGGCGGTCAAGACCAGAACGGGGACCGGGACGGCAACGAAGGAAAGCCTCCAAGAGGTGTGGACGCTCTTGGTTTCCCGGAACTTGTGGAACAAGCTGACCATGATCGCGTATGTTGCGCTATTTTCCAGAACGAATAGGTGGTCGAAAGTCAGACCTCGCGTCAAACATGATTGGTTGTGCAAAGGACTCACCCGCCACCCGCGTTTCCCCATCCAGCAGAGATGGCATTCGCTGTCCCAACCGTCTACAACGCAAGCTGATTCTGTCAGTTTGGATGTCGACTGAATGGAGGGCCGCCACAACTCACCTCCTTGCTGAAGAAGGCAGTGGTCCAGGCGACACATGGAACCTGCAGAATTGGAATTTGGATTCAGCGATGCGTTCGGCATCATAGCTCGCGATAGTCGACTACGTACAAAGGTGGACCCCAGCACACCGATGAAGAATCGACACACCAATAAACCAGAATAGCTTGAGATGACGGCTGCGAGACCGGAAGGAATGGCGCCGGCAATTAAGATCGCCGCCATGACCCAACGCGCTGTAAGAAACCATAGGTGAGTCTGATGAACAAGCAGAAAGGAAATTGACGAAGTGACTTACGCCCCCATCTATCAACAGCAGGCCCAGTAACGAGTCGCATTACTAGAGTCGCACAAAGCGCCACAATATTCGAGTTGGCGACCTGCACTGTTGTCAACTTCAAGTCCTTGGTGATGGCTTCCGGAAACAACGGCGGAAAGGCGAACCAGGATAAGAATGCGACGAAGAATCCTAGTGTGGCGAGAAGCGGGTTTCGACAGTAAGGCGAGCGCAAATTGAGAAGCGGCAATGTGTACGACTTGAGATTCAGGGGGTTAAGGATGGGTTCTGACCACAGATGGGACAATTTGAACTTGGGCGCGCCACCTCCTTCAAGCACTTCTGCATGCTTTGGTGTTGGTGCCACGAACTCTTGGCTAGCGGAGTGGGAAGACGACATGCCGCCCTTTTCGTCAAGATCGGACATGTTGGATTGGGGAGAGCGGAACTTGGAAACGAGGAGTTCGACTGCTGGGGTGGTTTCTGGGTAGTCTTGCGAAAGATCGGGCTGGTGCATTACTATGTTGGCGAGCTTGGGGGAAGGGGGATGTGTAGACAGACATTTGAGACTGCAATATGGAAAGATCTATATAGCAAACGAGTTCAGCCAAACCACTGAACTGTTCCGCAAATTCCGTAAATGAGAGATCACGAATAATTTTGATCTTATTCTCAAGATAAGTAACTGGTAGTCGGTAGGATAGATAAGTTGATGAGGTATTAGTTTGACGCTAAGAAATTGCCTGGCAAGCAAGCACTGTATGGTAGCGTCCTGTTGATAAGGATCGTCGCATATCTATTTTTGGCTGTTCAAGTAACTACATCAGAGGCAAGCTCTCAGGCGGACCTTTCTGTTGAGTCGGTTTCATAGCTCTACGATTTATTGCTCTGCCCGTCTCATACTGTAGAATCAGCTGTAAGACCGCAACCTGGAGGCAGCTCTGGAGACCCGCAGAGCAGAGCGGCAGCACTTCTGTCTCGAGGCATGGCTACCTGTTGAATCCACCGGGGAACCTTGCTTGGCGAATGAAACTTCTCGGATACCCTCTCAGCTTCAGCTCCCTCTCAGATTAGCGAGTCGCGGCTAGATACAGCCTGACAATGTACTATAGGCTAGTCGTTGTTGAAAATCCCCCAAGTCCGACCAGCTGTTCTACCCCACCAGAAGTGCTACCACATTACCACACCCATGTCTCATAACCCCCTAGTCCGCTTCAAATCAGGCGTTCAAAGCATTTGCAGTAGCCCAGCAGTCTTCGAAAGAATTTCCCTCAGCTTTCGCTTCCCCTTCTCGAATTTATTCTGAACAAAAATTGAGGAATGGAAGGCTGAGTAATCTGCTTGAGTAGTGAAAGCTGCCTACCTCACGCCCAGGCTCATCCGTCACTTTGACGAAATTCACAACCCACAACTGATGCGACCACAGATGGCCTCCGTTGCTATGCCCACTTCTTTCAAATTCCGCGGCGCTGTTTGTGCGACCTACTGCATACCCCACCGCGACAGCTTCGTTGAAAACGGCGGCGAATGGCTCGCAGATACTGATTATGTCTCCCCATCTCGCCAGCTGTCTCGCCGGTGTTTGACAGCTTGTTTAACGGACGAGCCACTTTTCATGATCGTACATACTGGACCATAATCCACAATCCGCCAAGTACAGCAGTGACGACAGAATACAGGAAACCCATTACAGAAACGAGAGCATGCACGACCGAGACCAGGAGCTAGACCAGGATGAGCTGCAAGATGATAGGTGATAGTAGGTGATAGTAGGTGAAGATAGGGAGGAGCAGTGAAGATGAGGAGGCGCTAACATCCGGGGGCCGCTTGTTATCGATCATCCAATATGGCTTATCTCCTTATATTATAGCTCTTATCATCGCTCGTCGAATACTACCGCTCGTGATAAAGCTGCCTGTTCCAAGATAAGAGAGTACATGCCTTATCGCCTTCAGCACTGTATTCGACCTGTAAAGCTGTCCGGGAGCTGGTCCGAAGACTCTGGGTCGCCCATTCCGCCTCGAAAGCTGGGGAGCGAATTGAAGACTTTCCAATGACAATCCGCTAGGTACAATCAAGACTCGATTTACAAAATGGCCGACCCAGCCAGAACAGAACAGAGGACGGGTAGTCGAACGGTCTGTCCTACCTTTGTACATAGGAACACTATTTGGAATTGCCTTGCCACGAATTTAGTGTAAGGACTGCCACATCATTGGCTGGGAGTCAAATAGTCTTGAAGGCAGGCAGCTATCTTGGCAGTGTCTACGCGTGAGCGTGTGGCCAACATCGCCGACATATATCTATCGTACTAATCGACATCGCGCTCAGTCACCTCATCCATCTTTTTTTTCCCACCTTGTTCGCACATCATCGCCCAAACGCTGAACTCTAATCACTCGATAACGGACATCGATTCCGGACAAAGCTATAAGCACAAGAGTCGGAATATCCATCCGCCAGACGAGCACATAGGATACATTCACATCTTCCACCATGGCGGTTGCGACAGTCAATGGGTTGATAACCCCAACGCGTACCCGAGTTTTTGTTGTCGGGTTGGGAATGGTCGGGATCGCGTTCATCGAGAAGATGCTTGCACAAGACGTCGAGGGTCGATATCAAATCATCACATGTGGAGAGGAGCCACATTTCGCCTACAACAGGGTTGGATTGACCGAGTACTTCAACTATCGGGATGTTTCCAAGCTGTATCTTAATCAGCCAGAGTGGTATACGCAACAAGATCAGGATAAATTGTAAGTCGCGTTATCAGAATCGACTGAACCCCGTTGGTTGACGATCGCTTGCATATTATTCAGCCAATTTCACGTCGGCGAGCAAGTCACCTACGTCGATACCGAGAAGAAAATCGTAACGTCGACCAAAGGTCAATACGAATATGACATTTGCGTGATTGCGACCGGTTCCGATGCAGGTATGCCGCCATACTGCGACACAGAGCGGGGTAGGCGCACGAAAGGTGTTTTCGTGTATCGAAACATTGGTGAGCTAGGAATTTGGTTCGAGTATATACACTGCTGGATGTTGACTCTGGCTTGCAACTTTCGTCACACAGCCGATCTCGAAAAGATCATCACCTATGCCGAGAAACCAGAAATCAATTCGGCAACGGTAGTGGGCGGTGGTCTTCTGGGTTTGGAAGCCGCCAAAGCTGCCTATGACCTGAGTGAACACTTGAAGGAGGTATCTATCATCAACCGACAAGCTTATCCGTTGTCGCGACAACTTGATGCTGATGCTGGAGAAATGGTGATGAGGAAAATCGAAGAGATGGGTGTCAAATGCATGACCAAAGTCGATGTCAAATCGATGCTCACCAAGAAGGACCCGGAAGACGACATGGACGTCTTTACCGGATTTGAATTTTCCGACGACGAGATCCTTCCAGCCGATATGGTCATTATGGCCGTTGGTATCACACCTCGTGATGATCTGGCTCGAGTTTCTGGAATCGCTACCGCTGATAGAGGTGGTATTGCTGTCGGAGACGATCTCATGACGAGCGCGAAAGACGTCTATGCCCTTGGAGAATGTGCGAGTTGGAGAGGCAACACGTATGGGCTTATCGGTCCCGGTGTGGAGATGGCCGACATTCTCGCATTCAACCTTTGCCAGACACAAACAGCTCTCGGCGCATTCCGACCTCGAAAGATGAATTCACCCGATCTGTCGACCAAGCTCAAGCTGATGGGTGTCGACGTTGCCAGTTTCGGAGACTTTTTCGCGGACAAGGCCAATGGTCGACCTCAACAACCGCTGGTAGAGACAGTCCGTAATATGGGGAAACCGGATCATCCCAACTCGAAAAACTTGATGAGCAACCATGTTCCCGGCGAGAGCGGTGTTCCGCAAATGAGTGACGGTCCGCCGACCAAGATCAACACCGACCGTATAGTCAAGATTCACACACCCCCGACTCAAGAGCCGATAAAGTGCTTGACCTACAAGATAAGTCATCTTGAGTTTCGTTCATTCGTGATGTGGATCTGACAGTATGTCTTCCGCCCACACGACCCCTTCGGTTCAGTCTATAAAAAGTACATCTTTTCTGCGAACGGCAAGCACCTTCTCGGAGGTATGATGGTCGGGGACTGTAGCGACTTTGTGAAACTGGTGTCCATCATCAAGAAGAAAAAGGCACTCGACGTTGCGCCATCGCAATTCATCGTCGGCGCGAAGAGCGGCGAAGATGATGGGGCCGATCTCGATGACGATGCTCAGATCTGTTCATGTCACAACGTCACCAAGGACGCTGTCGCCAAATGCGTCAAGAGCGGAGGCTGTGAAACAATCGGCGATATCAAAGCTAAAACGAAAGCTGGTACAGGTTGTGGCGGATGCATGCCGCTGGTCACAAACATCTTTAACGCCGAAATGAAGAAAGCTGGAAAGAGTGTCAGCAACAACATCTGCATACACTTCAACTACTCGCGAGCCGACCTGTTCAACATTGTTCGGATCAAGAAGCTGGACAGTTTCACTAAAATCATGGAGGAATGCGGCCTCGACAAAGACAGTCTCGGCTGTGAATACTGTAAACCGGTCATCGCCAGTCTTATCTCGTCTACCGCCGGTATCAACAAGCACGTCATGGACCCTGCGCATCACGCGAATCAGGACACGAACGATCGGTTCTTGGCTAACATCCAACGAGATGGAACCTACTCTGTGGTGCCTCGTATGGCAGCGGGCGAAGTGACACCCGACAAGCTACTTGTTCTTGCCCAGGTCGCCCAAAAATACGATTTGTACACTAAAATCACTGGTGGTCAGCGTATCGACCTGTTCGGAGCCATGAAGCAAGACTTGCCTGACATCTGGGAAGAGCTCGTCAACGCTGGCTTCGAGTCGGGACATGCTTATGGCAAATCGCTACGAACCGTCAAGTCCTGCGTCGGTAGTACCTGGTGCCGGTACGGTATCGGAGATTCAGTTGGTCTTGCCGTCCAACTCGAGGAGCGATACAAGGGTGTTCGAGCTCCGCACAAGATCAAGGGTGGAGTCTCCGGTTGCGTACGAGAATGTGCGGAAGCCCAGGGTAAAGATTTCGGGTTAATCGCAACAGACAAGGGATGGAATATCTACCTAGGAGGAAACGGCGGTGCCAACCCGCGACATGCTCAGCTATTTGCGACCGACGTCATACCAACAGATGTTGTCAAATACATCGATCGTTTCCTAATGTTCTACATCCAGACCGCCGACAAGCTTACTCGTACCGCGAGATGGATGGAAAACTTTGACGGGGGACTCGAGAAACTTCGCAAAATCATTATAGACGACGAGCTCGGTATCTGTGAACAGTTGGACAAAGATATGAACGCTCTTGTCGGTACCTATGAATGCGAGTGGACTCGTGTTGTGAACGAGCCGGAACGTCGAAAGCAGTTCCGACAGCACGTGAATACCAACGCCAAGACGAGAAACATTGAACTTATTCAGGAAAGGAAGCAGACGCGTGCCGCTGATTGGCCAAAGGACTTTCCATCTGGTATGTACCATTGTTTTTTCGATCTCGCCTTGATTTATGCTCACCCCAAATCATCGCAGAAAAAATGAGTGAAGCTATGATCCGTACACCTAAACCCGACTGGAACTGGCGAAAGGTCTGCCAAATGGCGGATCTCACCCCAACCCAGGCCGCCACTACCTCATGTGCAGTCAAGATCGGTGACAGTCAAATTGCCATCTATCACGTTCCCAAGCGAGGCCTTTTCGCTTCGCAGCAAATGTGTCCGCACAAGAGGGCGTTCGTTCTTGATCACGGGATCATCGGGGAAGACAAGAACAACAATGTTTATGTGAGCTGCCCGTTGCACAAACGGAATTTTATCCTGGACCCGCACTCGAAAGACTCTTCAGCTGGCTCTGCAGATGTACAGAAGGGCAGTTGCAGTACAGATTCCGGTAAGCGCTATGTCTTATGGGCCCATCCCAAAGTTTACAGTATGCTGATGTGGTTACCTTTTGCCTGGAATCCAGATTATTCGATTATCACATTTGAAGCCAAAGAGCAAGATGGCGATGTTTACCTACTGCTGCCGCCTGAAGACGCCCTGGATGATGCCATTGGCACATCGAAGTGGATGGTAAAGCAGGCCACAGCAGACGTCTACGGACGCGGCGCAGCGACAGCGGTCGAGCCAAAATCCATTGAGCTAGTTGGCCCGAAAGACGAGATTGACCCGAACGGAGGTAGAACTGCCCGAGCAGGCTGTGGTGACAACAAATTAGATTGGTAGATTTTGTACTTTAAGGCTGTTGCGGTTGCGCGTTGTATCCATCACCTTACCGACTCTTGGTTGTAAACTAGTATCAATGACATACGAGATGGCGTCTGAAACTACAACTACAGATTACCAATTACATCATTCGTGTCATGCTAATGAATGTATACAACGTCCGAAATGCTTGCCTTACCCTAGGAATGGCTTTTCACCATCTGCAATAGAGTATCCTCGATCTCATCTGGTTCTCGGAATTGAATCAGAGCGATGCCCTCTGGAACTTCGTGCGAAGCACGCTTCATGCGTTCAGACCATTCTGCAGCGCGCTTCAACAGCTTGGCCTGAGTCGCACTAAGCTCCTGGAATTCCTCCTCGGCCTCTTTGATTTCTTCTTCCATTATGATAGCCGCGTCACTGGATGGCCCGGAAGCACCAGCAGATGATATCTTGTCTTGACTCATCGCAGAGCCTGGTATTGATTGACCGAATGAAGACTCGTTTTCCACTGAATCCATCAACGGTAATGTGTCTGCAGCAGGTTTCGAATCGGTAAGCGACGATAAACTGCTACCGCTGCCCTGTTTGCGTGAAGTCGTATGACTGCTTGTTGGGGTATTCATTTCAGATGGCGAAGACAAACGAAGGTTCCGCAGATCGAGACCAGATGGTGATCTGAACAGCTTCTTGGCGGCATCTCGCTTTCTGCCTCCCATACCGGCCTTTGCAGCTTGATCTTGTCCGTCGACATGACTCAAAGCCTCGGTGAGAGAGGTGAAATCGATTTCCGAAGCAGTAGGTTGCCTACTGGGCGACTTCTTCGATTTGGCGGCCACAGCGGTACTGACATCTCGGATGGCAATCGCTAAAACTCTGTCAGGCCGTGCTTTGGCAACCGCAACATAAAGTTCCAGGCTAAAGTGAAAGCAGTGTAAGCGGAGAAGATGGCAGACGGCATTACAAGCTTGACTGACTCCTGTTCGCCGCTGTCGCCGATGAGGATGAACTTGGCCTCTGGGAACGAGTCCATTACAGCCATAACGCCAGGTCGCTTTCGGTCTCCCGGCTCCTCCAGAAAGGCATTCACAAGGTGTTTCCCGCCATAATACTTGAGCTAGCGAAGCGGATTAATCAGTTTGTGTTGATGTATGACGCCTTTCAAATTTTCCACATACCATGAGCGAGTAACCGCCGGGGAAATGGTGATGGCGAAAGAAGGATTCTGGAGAAGCACACAAGGTGAGTCAGAGGCTGGCGAAAGTAGCGTGCACCATCATGATGCTCACGTAGTACCGGGAACAACTCGTTGGGGGAATTTGACACATAATGGTAACCGGCAACACCAGCGTCTGCTAAAGTGCGATAGAGATCTGACATGCCCTCGATTCCGACATCCGCAACTGCGCGGCAGAATGCATTTCTATATAGCAAAGGAAAAAATCTTGAGATCTCTCGTCTTGAAAACCCCGCGCACTGCGACATACCTAAAAGCTTCACGAGCGCCACCCAAGATGTTGCTATATTTCACTGTATCGTCCAAATCTGATATGATTCGGACACCACCAGTAGATGAGATGTTGCTGAAGACGCTTGCAGTGATTTCCGTTTTGCCAAGAGACTGTAATCCGCCCATTTCTCCGCCACTGCCTTGCGAGACCGGCTTGACAGTAGAAGAGAAGAACGCGTTTGCGCCATCGTCTACCCTTGTGACACCAGAATCTACGGGCTTCAAGCCTCTGGATGCCTCCCGTTCCTCAAATCCTTCTGATTTGGATGGTGAAAGCGATGAAGCTGACGAAGGGAGTTGACTTGGTCCACCCTCGGTGAGGAGTTGGGCATGAATATAGAGGCCCTTGTTGGGGTTGTATGGATTGGAAATTGGTAGACCTCCGAAAGCCAGCTGAAGACTAGGGCCGTGACTGATGATACGTTCCCAGGGTATCACTATCTTGTGCGAGAACAGACCTTGCGGCGACGTCGTAAAGACATTAGTGATGAGAGGCTTCTCCGTAAAGTTCGGTTGTATATCGTCGAGCTGCTGAGACTGAGCCGTGTCGTCGAGAACAATCGGGTATATGGACACTTGTACGCGTCTCTGAGATACGGATGATCGGAATGGTGCCAGTCGTTCTTCCAGATTTGCGTGCAACGCTTGCAACTGCTCGTCCGTTATGTTTGCGAGCAGTCTCTCCGCACTATTGTCGATGCCAGAAGTCCGCGAGGAGACCGTGTTGACGGAAGACATGGTGGAGCTGCGAGTTGGTTTCAATCTCGCCTTTAGCATGTCGTGATCCACTTCATCCGCGATTTTCTCGAGTACCGGCGTGGAAACGGGTGACGTGGATAACTTGTCTTCGAATTGTCGTGCGCCTTCAGAGATCAAGGGAGGCAGTGCAGCCACGCCTGGGTACGCAATCCATGATGAATCAGTAGATTGTTCAATAGCACAATGTTTGCCACAAGACTCACTCCGCATGATCCTCAAAGCAACCTTCAGTAGAGTTGGTGCGTTCTCTGCGGGAGTCAATGAAGAATAATAACCAGTGACGTGCACATGCAAGTCGAATTCAGGTATGCCTAAAGAAATAGTTTAGGCAAGTCTCAGCACTCAGTACAGCTCGGACATCGGTGCGTGACTCACCTGATTCGTGCTGGATGACCTGTCCAGCCTTGTTCTTTCTCGGTACACATACAGCCCATTGCGGCAATAGATTCAACTTTTCTTGAGGTTCGGCTAGCTTGCGTGCGAGCCCTCGAGACGCCTTCGAATCGTCATCTGAGTTGCCTCGAGATCGCTCTTCGCCGGTTCTACTTTCATGCAGGTAGTCCGAGGCGGCTTCGACGTAGTTTGAGGCTCCCACGAGCGCGGCCTTGGCCATCGGCTTCGCATAATTGTTAAGTCCCGATTTGGCTTTGGAGGCCCATGAGCTTGCTGAAGCGCTGAAGGAGAAGGAAGACGAGGTTGATGATCCTAGCGTCGGTCTTCGAGGACTGGCCATAGAATTATTCACACCTTCAGGCTGTGTACGGCTACCGGTATTCAAGTTGTTTGTGGCTGCGGTATTGATGCGGGAGACCGAGCCGGGTTTAGGTGGTAGTGGCGGAGGCACTCTTCGGCCTGACATGGTAGGTGATGAAGCTCTAGCTGGTGAGAAGGCTCGAGGTAGGGAGCTTGTCATTCCACGCGTTCGCACTAGGTCCAGATTATAGTCTGGTAGCTTGCTGCAGTACGTGGATGAAAGCGATCTGCTACACCGTTGGTGGCTAGAATGATGACCTTGCGCAAGATATTAAACCTATGCCGGCGGTTGAAGGAGGGGATATCGAGCTGGATATTGACGGGTTGCTATTGCAGTAGAGGGGACGGCGGTGTATATTCGAATCGTGGTGACCGCGGATAGACGGCGAACCGGAGGAGTTATTATTCATAAATCGACGGGATAGTGGATATGACGAATTAGGATCCTGGCTTGATTTAGCGGAAACACGTGACAGCGCCTGGATTCAAAACAGTTCCATCATACCTATGTACTGTATCCCTATGTCGCCTCTCACTGGGCTCTCTCTGGTTCTCGGTTTTAAACATATGTAATAGACAGCCATGATTTGTTTCCACGTGTCGTGGCGGGACAATGTGTTCTTTCCTTGCAATAATAATACAGTTGATGTTATGAGATCTTTGCTCCACTGCTCGATCGATGACCAAGGAGAAGACGATCAAGAAGGGGTGGCAAGCCACAGATAATGCCCGTATTATCGGCATGTAGCAGAATATTTTGCATACCACTTGAAAGCCAAGGGATCATGGAAGCGAAACGCAATCCCGCCAGGCAGTGCGGGTTGCTGAACATGCCTCACGTTCCGCCCTCGGCTTTCCGGCTTGTATGGTCGCAATGTTGATTAAGTGTCCCGCTGGAATGGGGTGGATTGATAACCAGCCTATGCATACTGACAATGCAGTGCGAGTCCACGTCTCGTGAGGTGAATCCGTTCGAGGATATCATCCTCTTTGAGGGGGCGCAGGGGAAGGAGCTCGTCGACCCAATACGCTGAGATCCAAGCCAGCTTTCCTTCTCATTCTGCAAGGTCAAGGTCGATATCAGCCTCTGCATTTGTGCTGGGAAAGTGGTCTGCAGGGCTTACCTGCTGGCAAAATTCTTGTCGCCTAGCTCATCTGCAGAACCCGGAGGACCTAGCGGCTGTCTAAGCACGACAGCGACTGGCGCAGCGTTGCTGTTTTGGCCGATAACGCCAGCATCATGGTGGCGAATGCCAAATGTGGATCGGAGTACGACTTCGTCGACCGAAGACGAGCCAGTGGACGGTGACCGACGAGACGGAACTTGCGTAGCCGATGCAACCGATGTTGGGGAATCCGACCTAGATGACTTGTTGGATGCATCGAGTTGAGATGAATTCGTGAAACCGGGCCGTTGTGAGGTGGCCGGACCGGATGTGTTGGGAGGGGACACCGAGTTGCCGAACACCGAGTTGAATGCGTTGTAGGCGGGCTTCAGATCATCGTCTGCAGCTCGGCCGACATGACCCCTTCTAGCAGGGTTCTGCGGTGTCGTTTCGTTATCGCTTGGGTCTCGCAGCGGCGGAGTGAGAAGTTGAGGCGGAGGTGGCGAGATGGACAACTCTCGCTGCGGACCTCGACCTCTCTCGTTGATGCTTCCGTACGAGGACGAGGATGGCGGTGGGCTGATGATGCTGTTCCGATGAGCAGCCGAAAACGGAGCGGGATCGGCCGGATTGTTTCTTTTGCTCATACTTTGTCCTCGGGAGTGGCTTTGTCGATTGTGCCCAAACGCTTGGGCTATTTCACTGCGCGCTCGCAGGTTGGCCTCGATTTGCTGTTTAGCTGCAAGACGCTGCTCCATGGCCGAGCCTAGATTGTTTTCGGCTGTCGGAAGGGGCAGCGAAGGATCAATAGTATTGCGTGCTTGTCGACCGACGTTCAAGTAGCTTTCCTCATCCTGTGGCAGACCAGCTGCAAACGAAGCACTGCCGAATCCGAGAGGGGCGTTCTGCGCCAGAAACTGCATTTGCTGTTGTCTAGCCTGGATCTGTGAACAGCCAAGCATGTAAGCACACGTCCGATCCGCAGCAAGAAATGAAATAAGGCTTACCTGCGCCTGTAGCAACTGCAAACTAGCGAGTTCCTTGGCCTGCTGTTCCCTGACAGCGGCCAATTTCAACAGATCCAACTCGTTCTGCGTGAATCCTCCCATATGATGAACAGCGTCATCCAAGCTCCAACCGTTGATTCTCGCCATATTCTGCGCTTGAACGACCTTTTGATTCAAGGCTTGCATAGCGATCTGAATGGCCAACGTCTGTTGTTGTGCCTGAACTTGCTGTCCTACCTGTTGTGCACGTTGATATTCCAATTGCTGTTGTTGTTGTTGAATCAGAGCAGCTTGCTGAACCTGCAGTTGTCGCAAGTAGGCCGAATCGACGGTAAAGCCCTGCGATCCAGATTGCGCGCCGCGCGGTCGACTTGGATCGCTATGTTGTCCGGATGAGGCTCCCCTTTCGCCGAGAGATGCTTGCGGGGAGGTGACCGTATCCTGGTAGGTGGCGTGATATCCTTCAAGTGTCCTTCCTCCTCGCAGTGCATCTGCGGCAGACGTGCCGTGGAAACGCCTCGAAGCGTTTTGTTGGTTGTCCATACCTAATCCCATTTGCGACATTTGGCTGGTCAAAGCCGCGTCGACATCCTGTTGATTTCCTCGTTGAGATAGATTTGGGCCGCCTGCATAGTTCCGAGTACCAGACATGGGCCGAGATGTGCTACTTTGCTGTCGTGCGTGCATTGTGCCGTGATTTTCGTTCTGCGTGTTGAGCTGAAGGGCGTAGAGTGGATAGGAACCGAGGCTGTGCGCAAGAGAAGCAGGGTGTTTTGGAGGTGCAGTATGATCGGCTAACTCGAACCACGGTTTATTCGTCGACAAAGGGTTTCAAGGGGTTGGAAGACACGAGAGTGACAGGTGAGCGAGTTTTCCGGGTAATCGCTACGAAGAAGGCAATGACGGATGAAGTATAGAGACGTAAAAGATTATGTTGTAATGAACGTGGATTATGCGGACAAGTGGCAGACGTTTCCAAGCGTTCTTGTCGATTGAGCGAGGCTGGAATAAGCGGAGCGAATCAAGGCGTCAAAGGCGAGATCCGGAACAACGTTGAATTGAGGGGAAGGCAAGGAAGCGAGTAGCTCCTTGGAGGGGATGAGTACACCCTGGGGCAGTCGTTTTTGCAGAGCGGGACGTTGAGAGGGTGTCGTGCAGTTGAGGAAGCCGCACAGCCTATAAGGTAGGCGTTGAGGAGCGCGAAAAAGGCGTAGAGAACGAGATAGTCGTCAGATCCAGCGTCATAAGCGAAAATATTGCAGTCCCGGATCAAGTTCCGCCACTTACAGTACCGCGTCTCTGAAGGGTGAAGAAAGTCGTTGATTAAGGAGAATGCTACCAGGTGTGTTGGTGGCAGTATTTCCAGTGCCGGTATTTATAGAATGTGGTGATTCCGAGGAATGAAATTATAGGAATCTCGTAAAAGGCGTGCAATGTCGTCCAGTTACTGCAAGAGGCGTCACAATCACGTGTCCACCGCAGCGCGAGTCCAGTCTATAAAAGATTCAAGAGGGAAGAAACGACGCCGACCGGAGAAGGTTGTTGGCGGTAGGAAAAAACTAGACTTTGCAACGATATGGGTAGAATGCAATGACTTTTAATGTGACTGGCTCACTCCTCTCGCGATATTGAAAGATGAGAGATTCACGAGATGGTTCCTCGTCGCGTGTCAAGCGCGTGGCTGCGCCAGAATCTATAATCTAGGCCAGAGCTGGCAGCTGAGCTGGCTTTGCCTGCTCGATCGCGGTGTCTCACTTGTGCACTAGCGTTTTTCTCAGTTGTTTCTTCGCCACTCCGCCACTCTGCCGGGTTTTCGACCTGTAGCTTGTAGACCATTCATCTATCGTTGGTTATGTAGCAGATGAGCGGGTGTTGGATGTTTCTGTTACGTGTATCGCCTCAGACGACTGGAACACCCGATTTGAGCGTTTCACGGTCGCGACAGTCTAAGAACTCACGGAAAACGCGTTCTTTCGATCAATACTTGACTTATAAACGTTCTGACAGTTGCTAACCAATCAACTCCTCTTTGGCCAAGTGGTAAGGCGTTCCACTCGTACGTATTTAGACGTATTTCGACATGGAAAGATCACTCGTTCGATTCGGGTAAGAGGAGGAATTCATTTTTGCTAATTTGCGAGGTTGGGGGCTCTGGGAGCTGAGGAATGCGCCTAAAGGATCCAAACGATGTTTGTTGGTTTCAAAGGATGTTTCAAGGCCTCAAAGGACGTTTCAAGGCGGTTATGCATTCGCTCGCCCCCCTAAACCGTACGCTCGCCCCCTTCCGCCCCCTTCTTCAACCGCACGCCCCCTTCTGAGTGATTACCTTGACACGTCACGTTTTAGTCGCTTCCACTTGGAGCAATCGACTGCTGGAGGATGATATTCCGCGCTTGAGACCTGCCGGCAATACGAGTCGTGATTGTGAACGCATTGCGTTTGAGTCGTCACCGATATCAGAGACTGCCCAATTGCGAAATGAAAGCAAGATGATGTATGCACTCATACTCATACAGCACGATATACAACGGGGTAGTATCGAAACAACGGCCTCTCTATAATCGATACATGATGACTTTCTGCCGAACCCGACAGCTCTTGTCGGACGGATCAAAGCGTCTAATCTATTTCCGCTTTGAACCCTTCTCTGCACCACCCCGACGGTCAACTTTGACCTTTGGGGTTTTACGTTCACGATTACGGTTCTTGACGTTCTGGAAGAGGGGCAACAGCAAGATCAGTTGAAAGGACAGAATGGGAATGGCCCAATCCCAACTTACCGCTGTTGTGTAGTAGTTTTCCGCCTTTTTCTTATTCGTAGTCATACGACGCTCCTTTGCAGGTCGTTCTTCTTCCAATTCACCCTCGGCAGCTGAAAAAACGAACAGAAGGACAATCAGCAGCTGGACAACGTCAAAGTAAACAGGAACTTTCTGCTTACCTCGCTTTCCTTTATTCACGGGCTCTTCCGTTGCTGGCTGCTTGCCAAGGCTCTTGGCCGATCGAGTTGACATCTTGTCGCCTTCCTCGAACACTTCATCCCAAGCCATAGGTGCTTCCTCCTCTTCCTCCTCCTCATCCTCGTCCTCACCATCCTCGTCCTCTTCCTCTTCCCCTTCCTCTTCCTCTGCGTCAGACTTGTCATACCCATCACCCTCGACCACAGGTTCATCATCCTGGATCATATCAGAGTACCGCCTCGCATCTTCACCCATAAACTTGCCAGCGGTAACAATCTTGCTGATGGGCTGATCGACACCCTTGACGCGACGGCCATTAAGACTGGCACCAAGCGCTCGTTCCTTTTCGTCAATCGTCGTGGCAGTCTGTGTCGTCTCGGCATTGGCATTGGCATCCACGGCCTGCGGTGCCTTTTCAGGCGGTGTCGCAAAGTACGGAATCTTGCCTCTGATCCAATCGTTCAAAATCATCTTGGCCACCGATTCTTGATCCGCCTCACCGCCCTTGAGCAGCTTGCCATACTTTTTCGCAATCGCGGTCAACATGACGCTCGCGCCTTCCTCTCCATGCCACCCGCCTTCACGATGTTCGAGCCCATACGTACGTTCGAGGTACTCTGGTCGTACACGGGCGAGCAAGCCGGGGATATGTTCGGCCGGTGTGGCCAAATTTTCCACACGGACGACACCCTTGAGGACAGTGTCTGTTTCCGTGTCCTTGGCGGAGAGCGGGACGATACCGGGGCAATCGATCAAGTAGATTCGCTTCATGAGGGTAATGTATTGCCAGACCTTTGTCTCTCCCGGGATGGGCGCGACGGTACAGACCTTTTTCTTCTTGAGCGTGTTGATGATACTACTTTTGCCGACGTTGGGGTACCCGATCAAGCCGACCGAGATTTGTTTCTTGTCCGAGTGGAGGACGGAGAATTGTCGAAGAAGTTGGATGAGGGATCCTTTACCAAACGAATTGTTGATCGATGCGTGGAAGGCGATCGTGGGTGCAGAGAGCGAAAGATGCTTGACCCATCGTGCCTATTTGTCGGGGGAGGTGGAAAGTCAGTACCCATGCTTTCCCGACAGTTTCCACGATGACACGACTAGAAAGAAGGAAATGTTTGATTCCAAACTACGATCCTGGGCACGAAAAGGCAGACCTCGCCAGCTTCCACGATGAAAGCCAACTCAAACGATCCCGCCTGACCCAACATCAACTCTTGCGGAATCCAAACCACCCTTAAACTCCTAAGAATTCGTCCCTCACCCAGACGCTCCATAACGGAGAATCCAGGCTTGTCAGCCTCGATACAAGAGACAAGACGTCTCCCGTACTCCCTCGAGGGACCACTTCACTGGCAAGAAGCCAACAAAGCGACAAGGTAGGACACGACATGGGTTGGGCGGAGCAAAGGTTTGTTCTTCCACTCTCGTAACAGACCCGAATACACGTAAGTTGTGTCCAGAGGTGGACTTGTGTGGGCCTTGACTGGAGTGTGGAGCGTACGAATACGACTGAACGGAGGGGGGGGAGAAGAAGAGAGAATACAGCGAGTGTGGAAAGGCATGACTCACTGTCACCCACGTCGGCACAAGATCAACCTTGTTCAACACGTAAATCAACTGCTTGTGCGCCTTTTCCTTTCTCAGATAATCAACAACGGGTTTACACCTCGTCCCCAACGGATCACGCGCATCAAGCACGTGAATGACGACATCGGATGAATCGAGGACTTTGTACAGTTCGCCCCAGATACGTCGGGATGTGCCTTTTGCGTAGATTGGTTCAGAGGCGAGGGAGCGGACGATGTGGTTTAGGTCGATTTCCGGGGCGTTGCTGTCGGCCGTGTCTGGGGAAGGCAGTGAGGAAAACGAATGGGTAAGCGTCTTTGCGGAAAAAGCGAAACATGATGTCGGAGCGTTGTTGCGTACCTTTTGCTTCCTGCGCATCCGTCGCGGCCTGACTCAACTCCTCCATGCTCCCGATATCAAGCCTCGGCCTCTTGCGCTGCGCCTTGGGCCCAAAGGTATCATTAAACGGCTCCACCTCGGTAATATGCGCACGCTTTCCGCTCGCGTTTTTACTCTCGTCCTCGAGTAGGCCCATGGGGAGTTTGTTTCGGCGCAAGAGGACCGAGTAAGGGTTTGCGCGTTGTTCTGCGAGAGAGGTACGGAAGTGGTCGAGTGCTGTTTGGGAGATTACTCGTGTGTTGCCTATCGTCCGAGATGTGGTTAGTATACCGGGAGGGTGGAATGAAATGCAAAGCCGACTTACCAAACCATCGACGATCAGCCTGGATCCTGCCCATCTCGGTATCCTTCTCCGTCGTCTGGAACGCGGCAGCCTGGATGACTTTGCCATCTTTATCACGCACGGCCTTGCCGCCATTCAACATCTTTACACGGGACGCGGATTTCGCATCCCGGTAAAAGTTTTCACCCTTTACTTTTTTGATACCATTGCTGCCGCCGACCTTGGAGGCGGTGGGGGGTTTGACGTGGTTCTTTCCTTTACCCATCTTGTAAGTGCAAGGGTTGATTGGAGAGGAAGAGGTGGATGCGGATCTGGGATACCGCTCGATATCAAATTCTACACACTGGGTAGACAAGAGTTGTATGCAGGCCCGTCCAGCTTTTTGTGTGCGCCCGAGCCCGCGATCGTTCTTCACCCAAAACTTTTTTTGCCTCCTCGCTTGTGGATTGAATTACTAGGTGGTCACGTGATATTCCCCGGAGTTTAGAGGTGGTTGTCCGTGGCATGTCTCAGCTCGCGTGGCAGATCGTTACGAGGTTACGGCATGGTAAGAGGTGGCTTCTAGACATTTCACGACTACAATCACCTGGTCATCTCGTCTTTCCTGTATACAATCAAGTACAACATTCGCTGCTCAGTGTTGGTGCAGGAGAACCCTTGCATCATCATGGCTTCCAGCGATACAGAAGCTATGACAGCGGATGTCCTTACATTCGAAAAAGTAAGCACCCATCTGCAAGTCGTATACCCATGTAACGTCAACAACAACTCGTACCCCTCCTCAGACACACTACAAGACTGCGAATGGGGATATCGCATTACTGCAATGGCTGACAAGATGTGAAAAAGCAATCACCACTCTTCCCGCCGTAAGTCACCTGAATTTTACACACGCACGGCACCGCAAACAACCTGACATCACCTCTTCCTCCCTCTGAAGGACCAACTCCAACCCTCCATCGAGCACCTGCACACCGCCTACTCCCAAATCCTCCTCTTCCTCCCTTCCGGCAACTCGAAAGACCTCACCTCGTCCACCGGCCTTCCGAAACCAGGCCGACCGATCCGCGCGCTCATTGCGAGATGCCTCGTGGCGGTACATGCAAAAGTGGAGAATAGGTCCTTGTTTGATTTCGTGCAATCGTTGCTCAGGGCCGTGATGGAGAATAATGGGCATGCGTTGAAGCATGGGCAGGATGTGGTGCATCGTGTGTGAGTGAACTTGAAGTGTAATGGGGAAACGCTGGATGGGTCTGATTTCCCGTGGGTTTTTTGGTAGGGCGTCTTGGTATGTGATTGGGGAGTTGATGAAGGCGTTCGGAGCGAATGTGAGTAGGGTTACGAGGCCATTGTTTCCTTGACGCTTTAGCTCATCCCTCTTATTCCAGATGATGTCCTTTATGGCCGATATCTGCGTCAGCGTCGTAAAAATGATCAGGGCCACTTCCCAGGTAAGCCACCCGTTGTACCTCGTTCAAGCCGCGTCACTCACCCGTTCACACACTCACGCTCTTCTCCACCAGTCCGTGCTGCTCCGTTCGCATGTCCTGATGGCATTCATCAAATCCCTCCATTCGGCGGGTAAAGCCGTCCCAGACCAAATGCTCAAGGATCTCATCAAGAACCTCAAAAACGGGTTAATCGACCAGGCGTTACCCGTCCAACGTCATTCCGCGGAAGCACTCCTCGCGCTTGAAACCTGCGCACCGACGATCGTGATGTCCGTTTCCGACGTCGAGGCGATAAACAGCGTCGCGTTGCGTTCGTTGGACAAGGCGGATCATGCGACGCGGAGGCCGTTGAGTAGGCTTGTTGCGCATTTGTTGGCGTTGACGCAGCAGGAGCGCACGGTTGCAGCGGGGGAACACAGTAGGGGCAAAAAGGCGGCCGCGGTGGCTGGTGGGGGGGCCGGTGGGGATACGAATATGAATGATTCAGTGACGATTGTGAAATCCGCTGCGGCGGATGCTACCACGTGCACAATGCTGCAACCGGAACCGATGCTCAAGCTTCTCTCCGTGCCCTTCAACAAACCAAACAGCTCCCGCCGGACACGGAACGCGATATTCGATATTTACGCGACCTTGTTCGCTGAACTGGGGACGCAGTGGGTCGAGAGCAATTACGCGGGGATCTGTGAACATCTCTTCACCCAGCTTGTGGATCAACCGAGGAGTAATATCAGTCGGTACGAGACACTGGCAGTGCGAGAGGCCGTGGGGATTCTGCTGCGGGATGTTATTGCGATCAGGACATTGTCGGAACAAGCACAAGCAACAGCCATCTCCATACTCGCCGATTCATACCTCAAGAAATGGCCCGCCCTGCTTCCCGGTCAAAAATCACCGAGTGAGGCAGTGTTGATTGTTGTGCAGAAAGAGGTGGCCGGGTTGTTACAGCAGCACGGGACGGCGTCACCGGTTATTGACGAGGTTGTACAGGAGCCGATGTTGCGTTTGTTGACGCATCCGTCACAAGCGGTACGGCTGCACACGGCGTGGACGCTCAGGATATACTGCACGACGACGCCACTACGACTTCCGAAAATGCTGCATCTGCTTGTGGATGCACTGGACAAGGATATCGCGTTGGTCGGGACTCCAACCGCGCCTGCAGATCTCGCACCGCGGGCTATCGGTCGTGCTCAGGGGATCGCCGCACTAGTCGCTGTGATCCGGGATCGACCACTCTACGTCTCCCACGATATCAGTACCCGGCTTATGGATACCGCTGTACAGATCCTGAAGAGGTCGGGGGAACACGATGTCGCAGCCGCCAACATCGAGGTTCAAGTTGCGTGGACGTTGATCACGGCGTTGATGACGCTCAACAGCGCGTTTGTTAGATCGCATCTGGCGTCCCTGTTGGTGCTATGGCGTAATGCGCTTCCGAAACCGACGAGCAAGGACACGTCGGTCGGTGAACGTGGAGAATCGGAATGGAGTTATCTGCTCCAACTTCGTGAATGCGCACTGTCGTCTATTCTTGCATTTCTGAATGGCAATCGGGAACTAGCGACGCTGGATGTCGCCAGGCGAATCACGTCCCTGCTTACCAACACCTTGAACTTTGTCAACGGATTCGCCAGCGCGTATGGGGAATACTTGAAGGCACTGCAGCAACAGAACCCCGCCAACGGACCCGTTGCGCAGCTGCCGCAAACTGCGAATCTGGCGGAAAAGGAAAGTCTGCTGCGTCGTCGAGTGTTGCAGTGTTTCACCGCGCTTGCAGAATTATCCGCGACCGAGGGCGTGCAGTCGGCTTTGGTTCAGACTGCCGTTAGCGTCATTGCCGAGCCCGATAGCGCAACGATAGGCGCTTCGTCGACGCAGGCAGCTATTCATGCGTCTTCCGGCTCGTTTACAGATATTTGGCAGACAACGGACGGATTTGGGTTTGGTGTTTCGAGCTACTATAGTGGTGATGAAAAGACTACTACCAATACTGGCTACCCAAATTACTTGAATAGGGATGACTTGGAGATTAGTATCGAGTCACAGGTAATTGATCACCTGTCAGCCAATTGAGCACTTGGGCTGACTCGCAATACTCTGCCTTGACAGCTATCTCGACCGGTGATGTCGGCTATGGAAAACGACACCATGTGCATCTGCGCACCTAGATCGCAACCATTGCTTACCGAAGTACCCGCACCTGAAGCCGTGACTTCGTCGACGGGGGTCGTCAATGCAGGCATAGATCTTCTGGCAACGCTGCTGTACCAACAACCGGTAGATGTTGCATTGCAAACAGTCACCTTGTTCACAAACCATCTCCGCTCGCCCAACCTCGAACGTAATCCCGGTCGACGGGAAGCCGTGTTACACAATATCATGCTAGCGCTACAACGGGCACTGAAGCGTGCTGTTTCAGTTGGTGGCCGGAGAGCGAGGGAGACACTGGGTAGTTCGAATGTCGTAGGCGTGATTCGAGCGCTGTTGCAGGCAAGTTACCGTGGGTTCGTTCGCTCTAATAGTCCAGATGACTAATTCCTAATTGTCAATGTAGGAAGGCGTGGTTGACAAGGATTCTAGAAACCGAGAAGCAGCGAGTCTCTCCATGGGCTATCTTGCCATCGTTGCAGGGGGCTCGTATTCCACATCGCAAGTGCAATGGCTCGTCGATCAGATCGTCACAAATCGAACACCCGAAGGTCGAGCTGGAACAGCATGCGCCCTATCTGCAATATTCAGCAGCCTCGGAGGAATGACAGCAGGCTCGATGCTAAAAACAGTGTATAGCATCTTGTCCTCGCTGGTGCTCGATCCGCATCCCGTCGTGCACTTTCACGCCTTGAAATCCCTGACGGAAATCGTCAACGCTGCAAGTCTTTCCTACTCTCCGTTTGTAGAGCAAACTCTGGCATTATCAGTCACCGTCTATCTAGCCGACACTCATGAGCCAGAGGGTGGCTCCTTGGGAAGCTCAAACATTCGAGGCGACCTTCCTGCTTATCAAGTGTTATGCAGGCTCTTGGGAGCTGTCATCGGTGTTTTGGGTCCCGAGTTGCAAGAAGAGTCCCACCCGCAGCAAATGTGTCTACTCTTGTCGCACGAATTTACCGAGGAAGAGGACGAAGGCATGGCGGTTGAGGCAATCCAAGCTGTGCAACAACTTCTCATGTTTGCTCCTCAAGAGGTTGATATACCGTCGCTAGTCACACTCTTCCGGTCTCATATCACCTCCACACGACGTGCCTTGCGAAGCGCTGCTATTACCGCGCTGTATCAAATCGTGCAACGCGACGCGCCATTGATGTCGAGACTAGGTGGGAACAGACTGGTGGAGGACCTGTTTTCACTGCTGGATGAGGACCCAAATATCGATGGAGTGCGTCAAATCATCATCTCGTGGATACAACAAACTTCGGCCACCTCCCCATCTAGCTGGGTTAGTCTCTGCCAGCGAATCATCAATCAGAGTGCGACCGGCGTCAAGGCAGTCAAGAAAGCAACAAAGGACGAGTTTCAAGACGACGAAGGCCAGTCACTTGGCAGTTCAGACGCCATGACTTTACCGACGGGTGCCGCAGCGCGTTGGCGAACCCAATTGTTCGCCTTGCAGTGCATTCACGAAATTATCGTTTCCGTCGCCACCGCGGGTAGGCCAGAAAATTTCGATCCTGTGCTCGCTCGCAAGAATGGCCTGCGACCGGATGTTCTATTAGTGTCCAAAGTGCCAGATCTCATCAGACTGGCGTTTTCGGCTTCCACGGCGACTACGTCTGAGGTGAGACTACAGGGACTGATGGTACTGCGGGATGTGGTCGAGGTAAGCTATTCGGGTCCTGCGAATGGCCTTCACTTCCTACTGAAAGATGCCAATCTGCCTTGATCACAGTATTTCGCGAAATCCCCCGATCCCGACTTTGACGGGTCGTATCTGTTGGAGCAACATCAGGCTCCCATTGCAGCTGCCCTTACTCCTAGTTTCGGATCCGACTCCTCTCCTGAAGTGCTGGCTTCGGCGATTCAAGTCTGTGCGATATTTGTTGGCTCTGGAGCCGTGCAAGAAGTCAGCCGAATGGGTAGGATATTGCGAATGCTCACCAATGCTCTTGCCCGATGTGAGGGTAAGTCTAGCGTTTCAACTTGCATGGCGTGAAAATACACTAAGATCCCAAACATGCGGCATTTCATCAGACGCAGGGTCCGCATCGTTGGGAGAAGTAGAGGATCTGTCTTCCAACGCGTCAGCCATGGTGAAAATATCCGCCCTCTCCGCTTGGGCCGAATTACGAGTAGCTTGTGCGAGTCAAAAGTTTTTAATACCTGTCGTACAGCCCCACGAGGTTGCCTTGAATAGGCTATGGGTTGGGGCACTGAAAGACTTTGCACTATTACGAGTTGATAGCGATAATGCTATGGGTTCAGGAGGGATGGGATCGGTAGATCTATCTCAATCAGGACTTGGGCGGGAAGTACTGTTGCCTGTGAGTCGATTCAATTCAGTGTTCCGCCGATACTTTTGCTAAAATCAATTCTGTCATGTAGCATTTCGAAAAAGCTGCCATGCAAGTCCTGGAAGCCTTGAGTCTGGCAATGAATGACAAAGAAGCCAGTGTGACGACCGCGTTGCAGGGAGATCAAGCAGGAACTACCAATGGCGACCTCAACGTTCGCAGCAAACCTCTGCCCAACTTTTTCGCCCTGTATGGTCTCGCTTTCGAAACCGCGTCCAAAGCTCTGGGTGACAGCACTTTGCAAGCGCACGCAATATCGAGTCTTCGAGCGATGCAAAGCCTAGTCCGCGTGGACTATTGTGGCACCATGCTATTTACGAGTAGCATATTCGACGAGCTATGTACCCTATCGTACAGAATAGCAACAACGGAACCAGCAACTGTCAGATCGGAAATGGTCAAGGTCATGGCCTCGTTTGCTACCAGTCGTGGAGTATTCGGCGACCAAGAATCAATTCGACGATCACTCGCCATTGTAGCGTATGCCCTGCGGTCTGCTATAGGGTCCGAGGAGAAAGGCAGCACGTGTAAGCCAGAGCAAAGCATGACCTTTTGGTAAACTAACTTTTACACTTCTCACAGTTTTAGCGACAGACGCATCGCAAGACCGAGTCAGATTCTTCAACGCTGCTTACACCGCATATACAGAAATCGTGCGATCTCTTGAACCGGCTGAAGGATTTGAAAGCATGATTGTTGCACTGTCTCTATTCAACGGTATGTCAAGATTTCCAATACGAGGTATCATGACATTACCTTTATGGCTGACATTGGTTCCCCTATGATATCAGATATGCTAAAGGCGGAAATGGAAGGGGATATGATCGGCGGAATTCTTGGCAACCTAAAAGCTTTACTCGATCTGGCAGGCCATCTTTCTACCGACCAGTGGGCCTTTGGTAAATTGATTCACAGTCTGTTGTCGAGTGCTCTCACCAACATTGACGATATGAGGTGAGTCAGCCCTATGCCCTGAGCCAACAGCACAACTAACGCCACATTTACTTTGGTCTGGCGATAGAGGTCGACAAGGCCCCCAGGCAATCCTAAAGATCAAGAATAACATGTTGGCAGCGGTATTGATAATTACAACTACGCCAGCGACCGTTCCAATGAGTTTGGAGCTGGTAGAACAGATCTGCTATACAGTGGGACGAGGCACATCCGAAACCAACGAAGTGGGTTGTCAATATAGCGGCGGTGTGAAAACAAACTAACTTTTGTGTTCCTGCAGCTCGCGCTGGTTTCGGCACAATGTTGCAAGGCGTTGCTAGCGGCTGCTGTCAAGGGTCAAGTGGCGCTACAGCGGGGATCAAACCACCTTGTACCGGAGTTGACAAAATCGCTAGCGAAAATCGCTCAAGAGGGCGGAAGCGTTAAACCCGGCGATCTTCTTTACGTGGTGGCCGAGGAGATTGTGAAAATACTTCTTGTTCTGTTGGAGTCGACGACCGATTCGACCAGTAAGTCATGTAAAAGTCACTGTCAAGCGGTATAACGCTTAGCCGTTCCTTATGCTTCGCAGGAACTCCAGTATACATGGTTTTACTACCCACTTTGTCTCTGTTGTTGGATTTGCAAGATCCGTCAGCCATCCACGTCATGGCCATCCATCACTTATTGAATTTGGCTACACAGTCCCCGAATTCATTCAAGGAAGCCACCGCCAGTCTGACCGATAATACAAAAGAAAAATTGGAAACATCAATCCGACAGGCCATAGCGTCTAGGCAGAACGCACATAAAGGCGCCGCTGCCAAGCCGCAGATTTCACTAAAATCTTTCGGATAGGAGGTAGAACATTAAAGACTTTTAAACTTCTTGCCGTCCCGTTGTAAATGATACAGTTGTAACAATACACTCAGACAATACTTGATACATCAATGCATGCACGATACATGACTTTTTAGCATCTCCAGCATCGTTCATTCCAGATCCACCATAGAGTCCCCATTGTCCTCGACATCCGAGGTACCCAGATCGACCATGACTTCTTCCTCTTCCCTCTCTTCCTTTTCCTCCTCCTCTCCCGCTTTCTCCTCCTCCTTTCGACTTGCCGCTGAACTCCGTAACAACGGATTAACCACGTTGGAGAGCTTGTGTCCCGGCATCCTGCCGAATTTAATGGATGGTCCACCGCGGGTCCGTTCTCGCAGCTCTTCCAACTGCAACACGATAGTTAGCGTTTCTCGACGATGTCTTCTCCAAAAGAAATGTAATTACTGTTTTGCTGGTCTCCTCAGACACCCTCAGTCCCTGCAGAGGATCATTGTACGCTGCCGGATTGAAACCAATTTTTCTGATTGTCTCGATCTTGAAAGGCATCCCAGTGATCGGTTTATCCTCTGCGTCAGCGGTATCCTGAAGCCCAGTAGATCCAGGGCGCTTGTCGCTCGTCTTATCCTTGTCCTTGGAATTGTTCAGCTCCTGAATTGTACGCAGATATTTGGCGCCAGTGGACCCAGAAGCCATCTCATTCTTGAGTAGCCTCTGGAGAGCTTCTTCTTCGGCCTGGTCGTCCTTTTTACGCTTCAACTTTCTGCCCTTTTCTCGTCCCAGCCGTTCGTGCACAAACTCATCTGCAAACGCAGATCGATTGCCAGAGATCATGGTTCCTCCAACGATATACGCCTGTCCCCCTGCGTTGTTTTCAAACTGTAACTTTCTGCGGTCAAAGTTGCCACCTTTCGGGAGAAGACCCGTTTTCCGGATGGGATCGTATTCATCTTTCACGTTGCCACTAGGCTTGGCACGAAGCTCGAATCCGGAAGTACTTTACGCAAGATGTGTTGTTAGGCCGACTCCACTTGTGCGGATGGCGAGGACTTACCTGCTGGCGAATTCGGCCCGGCTCACCTTGCCTGATTTGATACTGTTATGTACATGGTACTCGCAATGTTTGGTGATTCGTCTGCATCCGAGTCGGGATAAGCGATGGAAATACTACATAAACACGATTCGCGCGGCTTACTTGTCTATCCAGTCGTCGCATCTGTTTCCATCCCTTTTCGTAGCTTCGCACTGGCCCAAGTCTTGCGATTTCCCAATATGAAAGATGTCCTCTGCGGTCGACGGCGTTAATCCTAGTGGATGACTGAGTGGATTGGGTGCTTGATTCGTTTTCTACTTCGCAGGAGTATCAGCTCTGGAAAATTAAAGGTCAAGTCTGAGAACCTACACCCCATGGTTTGAGTACTTTCGGCGCTACCATACCAATCACACTGCCGACATCTAGTTTCCACCACTTTTCGTACGCTCCGCCAGAACCTCCTCGATAATGATGCGTGACCACACCTTTACTCGTCGATCTCGTTTCGCTATCTGCCTCGAACAGTAAAAGGTTGAGCATTGTATCGCCGCCGACGCTCGTTCCTTTACGAGAAGTCTTTGTCGGGAGCGAACACAGTCGGAGGGTGACGAATTTCCGAGTCTTTTTCTTGACATTTTGTAACCCTTCTCCTGGTTCTCCCTTGACTTTTGTTTTACCCTTGATGGAATTCGGTTTCTGGTCTTGCTCTTCATCGTCCTGCGAGTCGTCTTTCTGCGTGGTTCTCCCCGTCCCCGTATTTATCGATTTTAACTCGCTTTTCCCGCAAACAATAGCGACTGTGACCCAATCCGAATCCAGTGGCACGTCGTAGTGTTGTCTGTCTTTCGACAGTCGGATCACAGAATACAGCCGTGATGGTGACAGATAATACCGTGAAGTCATGACTTCTTGCACATCGTTATGTGATATGTACCGCTGCCTGATGAGCAAGATACGATCAGTGAAAGAATCACGAAGAAGAAATCGAGAATCTAACCTCAAATTGATCCCACTGTTTGGCTCGACCCACGTCCACTCCGCCATCCCTTCTGGATCCCTGCCAAATTCTGTCGGTCCAGTTTGCAAATCCTCCAGTACCGTCAAGTCCTCTGCATCCCGTTTTCCAAAACGTCCTGAATCCTTGGAATCTTCTCCTTGAGAATCATCTTCCCCTTGTCGCCGACGTGATGCCAACGATGTCGAGAGGATAGAGGGCTTTACATCAGGCCCCTCTTTCTTCACTGGAATGGTCAATCTCTTCGAGGAATGACCTTGTAGGCCGGTGGACATTGTCGATGATCGATCACGAGAGGGACCGGGTACCGCGTTTCGACCGGCAGAGTGAGTCGAGTCTCTGTCATAGTCCCTGGATGACTCTCTGCGCTCGCCGCGGTTCAAGTCACGATCGGAACGATGTGATGAACCTCGATGCTCTCCACGGTCAATCAAACGATCATGGCGGGATGTTTTACTGGGCTCGGCGCCATAAAAGCTGGCTGCTGGTTTCGCTTTGTTGATCAACGAACCTGAAAATTCGAGCTTACGCTTCTCCTGAGGTCGAACATCGAGGGTGTCATCTCTTGCGATGACTACAACGCATCCAGGTGAGCAGGATTTCATTCTGGAAAGCACAATACCGACTTACGTTTGCTCTTGACAGGAGACGCTTCCGCCAGAACATCACTCTTGCGTTTCCTCGCCGGAGATTGAGGTGGTGGCAGTTGGATTTCCGTTTCCGACTCCTCGCTGAGTGCTGCTTGCTCTCGCTGCAATGCCGCTAGCTGTTTAGCGATTTCCTCTTTACGAACACGCCTTACTTCCACCCTCTTTGCCAAGTCACTCTGTCGAGCGTCGATATCGGACGTCATCTGGAGGTCTGTTCGAGATATGCCGAGCCTCTCCTCATAGTCTTGGAGACAACTTGCCTTAACAGCTGCTCTTTCGACAAAGTGTTTGGTTGTCAAGTTGTTCATATTCATCATGTCTGACTTCTGAATAGGTCATTATTCGCTTCCGCTGATTCACGCGTTTTTGTGAGCAAGAATTTACGCAAGTTCAGGCATGACAAAGATGTAGTTCTGGAGCCTCAACTGCAGGTAATATACAGTCCATAATTTGCCGGTCGTCGCGCCTTTCTTGGTGTGCCGTGTCCGAGCGTGATAATTTTCCTCACGGTGAAGGATATATGGCATCCAACGAGAACGGGACTTCTGACGAGAATAGGGTCATACACCCCAGAATACATCCCTCTCACCCCATGTTGAGTACCTTTGTTGATTGTTGGGATGTGAGGTGGCTGTTCCCATGGCATGTTTGGCCAAGCTGTCAAGCCAAACTTCAACTTTTGGACGATAATGTTCCGTTGCTCGCGGCGATCGGCCATGTTGCATGATACCAGATACAGTACTGGACATTGAATGTTTGTAGAATACGAAAACTTGAGACCAGAGTAATCAAGTGACCGCTACGATCTTATAGCCTTGGCTAGTAACATTCGCAAAGCAATCCACTAGGGCTCCCACTTCCGTGCTACATGAGAGGGCAGAATCTTCCGTGAGCGATTCAGACTACGTAAATCTTCGTACCACTCGCATCCGGCTTCACCCCTCTCGCTGGTCAAATTCGGCAAGATATCACTGCGGATCCTTCAGCGAGGTGATCAGCATGTTGCTCCCACCGCAACCTATCCTCGAAGCATGTCAAAACACTTTGAGCACGTCAAACTTGCCGAAGAAGGAGCTCACCCCCGCCGAGGATGGACGTAGTCGAAAGCCGACCAGCTTGGCGCCTTCATTCAGCAGGTCTTCTTCCACTTCTCGTGTGGACCAGTTGGATCGTCGTCTTGTAGGACGTCACCGTCAAAGAGCATCACGACCACTGGACCACCAGCAAGGAATCGCCGTCGACAGCGAAAGGATCCAGCAGACATACTTTCCTTCATTCGAAGAAGCAGGACAGAATGCGATACTGCATACACAGATCGCCTGGCCGACTGTAGAAGTCGAGAAGGCACCGCTATACAATGGAGAATCCTCGCCTGGCCCTTTCTCGACCGATGAAGCCAACGTCACCAAGCAGCCACCCGGACCCGATTTCGCTGTGTCTTCGAGATCGTCCGCTGCAAGGCATACCCGAAGCCAATCCAGCGACAGTACTTGTATGTCTGCTCGATCCCTCTTCACCAGCTGGGGATACGCGCCGAATGCCGCACCGAATCAGCAAAGCATCTCGTCTCAGAGCATCTTGAGAGAATCCGGCGTCCGCTTGAACTCGAACTCTTATTTCGCAACAGGCGTATTCATGCGTCCGGATTCACAGCGGGATGTCGATATGGACGTTCATGAGATGCGACCTCGGAGTTTGCGTAGGGCCGCCACCGATATCACAGAGAATCTCAAGGTGAGTTCTCTTTGCCGAGACTTTGGTCTTTCATCTGAACATCCTTCTGACATGTAATCCCCTATCCGCTTTCAGCCAAAGTTGGAACGCTCGCACACTATCGCCGGTACTCGTCCTATAAAGCGAAAGGCGATATCTACAGATATGGCTTCCCTCGGACCACCTTTTGCAGCGACCACTGCTCTTCGCACATCAGCCACTACACCGCAGTTTACCGTCGCCACCCGGAACACGAAACCTCGTCCGCCACCGCTTCGGGAACTTCCGCCCCCTTCATGGTCCTCTCCAGGACACTCTCCACCGCTCACCGCGCTCGCGCCACCCTTTTCGAGGGACATGTTCCTGTTTCCGATCAAGACGGGTGCCAACAGTTTGCCAATATCGCCGGTCACGCATCAGTCCTTCTCGTCACTCATGTCGCCACCTATCACGCCAAATCCACGACTATTGACGAATGATCTGGTCACTCCAACATTGTTTGCCCCGTCGGCGTTGTCGACGTCCCACCTCTCTGTGAATTACCACGAGTCGATTGACAGTCGGTTGCTCACCGTCAACAGATGTCGTCGGCGATCAAGCATGTCGAGCTTCGAGTCCACTACAGAGACCATTCGACCATGGAATACGCACGGAGAATTGACGCCGAAACCTTCAAAGGCCCAACTGACGATACAGGCTGCGAAGCAAGATCCACTCATCGATACATCCATGCGTGTGCAAGACCACGTCTCGTCTGTGCGCCACTCGCAATCTGATCGCGAATGGATCAGTTCACAAGGGGAAGAAAAAGAGGACCAATCTCGACGAAGTGACAAGAAGAGTCGATTGGCAGACAAGCAGGGAGATTGCGATATGCTGAAGGAGAAGGCGAAAGTGCCGAAGCGGCGCATAGAATCGCGCAAGACCTCTGCAACCCTTCGACTATAGATTACATAGTATATGCGTAGGATTGGCAAAGCGCCATGTGTCGGCTGTGACGTGCGCTGCGAAAAACTGTAGACGATACATAGGTTGCGAGATTCTTAACATACAACTGCTGGAAGACTCTCGGGGTCCTCAATCCCCCGGTTCTGGTTTCACTGTATATATTCACCTCCTACGACGCCCCACTCTTTGCTCGTTTCTTCAGACCTTGATTCTCTGGTGTCTGGACGGTGGATTGGATAGCTTTGTTATCTTTCTTTGTTGTGTCGGTTATCGGTGCAGGTTTCTGCTGCTGCGTCGTCTGAGATTTCACAACGTCCAAGGTACGTTGCAGCTCATACGCCTCGCTGATCTTTTCGAAACTGTTCCACTGCGCGCCAAGCTGTCGCCTCGTGACTTCCCGCATCCCATTCGTCACAAGCGCCTTGCCCTTTCGCTTCTTCACATTCCCGTCTGCTGTGATTTCCTCATCATCGTCGACCCAGCCGTACGCATTGTCGGTCGCCGTTCGGAATTGATCCTCATTCATGATCATATCGCGCAAAAGCTTTTCCCGCTCGGCTTGTGATACCCGTTTGTCTCGCAGTTCCGGGTTGGCGAGGATCATTTCGTCCATGGTACGGAGGAAGCGAGTCGATGGTGCAGCAAATGACAGAGACGTCAGTGCTTGACTGGCAATTTCGCTTGTTTGCTTGATGGTTCCGGCGATTTCGGAGAGTTGAACCTCGGCGCTCTCGGGCGGATTGTCGGGCAGGAGCATGAGCAAGATTGGCAAGACTCCCAGGAAGATGGTTCGGACTGTGAAAATGATATTGTCCAGCTGACGGTTGGACGGTGTCAACAGGTATTCCCTCTAAGAAGAATTCAGGCAAAGTGCCCACAGACTGTACTCACTGCTATAGCTTCACCTTCAACAACAACGATCGGCCAAAAGAGCCTTGCCCAGACCTCGGCCATGCCTGCCAGAACAATAATCCACGAAAAACTCTGCTTGTACCCGCCCTTGCCCTTCCAGTCTACGTTGCACAACAAAAGAACGCATACGCCCAATTCCATCAGGTACCAAAAACTGACTTCCGGAAGCTTGATGAGCATGAATTCTGGGATCGTGCGAGTCCATGCGGCTGTGAATGTTGAATGACCGAATCGCAGGTAGAGTAATCGATTGTCGAGGCTATTGGTCAATTTTTTCGCCAAGATATCGAGGTACGTTGTGGAAATGTGACCTGGTTGCACATTGTGCTGATACAGCGGGTTTGGATATGCTGGGGATGCTCTTCCCGTTTCTTCATTGTGTATCGCCGAGTGCAGTATCCGCGCATTGGCAGTTACTGGCAGAAAGTATCGCGTGAACAAGTTGAACGGTTGCATGTAGTAGTAGATGTATGCCAAGATGGCTGTGTGTATGCCCACGATATAAAAGAAGGCATGTGGCAATCTACGAGGCTCGATGGCAGCTGGATTGTAAGCATATGCTTTCGGTAAAGCATTGAGTTGCGGGTTGAGGAACGCTCGTACGCCTTTTGATAATGTTCGGAAAATCGGTGGGCCGGCTATCACGAGCAGGAATGCCAGCGGCGCCTGAAATGGGCCGAGGATGTCGAGGTAGGCACTCATGGTGTGATCCAGTCTGGGTGGTAGGGATGTAGGCCTGTGAGCAGTCGAGTTGAAAGTATTGAGAGAGGTCGATAAACAAGAAGGGCTACAAGAAGGTAGGTACTCACTTCATTCGTCACAGCAGTAGCGGCCCGGGCCCCGGTAAGCAGAAGAAGCGCAAGTCACGTGTCCCTTGCGCTTGTTCAAAATATGTGTTTTAAGCAGGAGTACCTGATGGAAACAGGATATAAGCTGTTGTAGGAGAGTCCATGTAAGTCCAATCGTACTGTTCCCTTCAGCATCCAACAATCGATCTGTGAGTCTTCTTGTCTGGCCTCTTCCCTCTTTCCCTTCACTCTCCTCTTCCCTACCCCATCAATGATGACTTGAGTGCATTTGGCTGGAGTCTCCTTTAGATGTCTCATCTACTTGGAAGGCGGTGCCGACAAAACCTCAGCTACCTTATAATCAATTGTCTGAACCTTCACCCTCGCCTTTCCTCTTGTGTTCGAAACGCTTGCTCTGGTGACTGGTTGCTGACTTGTTTTTTGGCCCATAAAGGTACTATCCGGAAGTCGACAATCGTAAGGAGCAGTTCTAGTGGGCTTGGTCGAGCGCGAGGGTTGTTCTATATATGTCTAGCGATATTACATGTCTATTGTTTCCTCGCTTTATCATTCGCCCCAGTGTTCGAATTCTTGCCTGAACTTCGCTGTGAGGTCAAGTAGCATAAGAAAAGCTTTTCCTGTGGATCTAGGAGAATCTGCTTGACCAGACGAATATCCTTCTGAAAGTTTGAAAGTCGGATTATCCCTCGATTGCTATACGATTTGGATCCGCCGTGTTCGACGAGCTGCCTCTACTGTTGTCGTGTTATCATGATCATCTTTCTTTCTGCTCATGATCTAGGTAGCCATGCAACCCCGTGGAATAGCTTGAAAGACAGACACCCCAAGTCCGCTGCTGTAAGACAGCAATGGCTGTCGATTCATCTGGAATCTGGGAGAGTTTTGTCGATGGCATACGACAACTTCCGAAAACGGATCTCCATCGACTGGGTCGACTGAACGAAGCCTATGCCTCTCTCGAGTCGGTCCCGCAAACAGAAGCCGAAACGGAGAAAAGGGTTGCGTCACTGAAGGAGTTCGAGGATGAGAGGAAAACGAGCGAAACACAAGCCAGGTTGGTGCGATTGCGTACAGAGTCACGTAACAATGGCGTCGCGATTGATCCCCTATTCTATTCGGTCGTTGCAGACTCCTCGTGCGGGCCAAGGAACAGCTCGAGCAAATTCTAGCAGCCAGTCGGAAGCCACCACCGCCACTTCCACCACACCCACCACCACTACTAGCTCCCGTCGACGTTTCAAAGCGGAAACGCAGACTCTCTCCGCCATCCGGGCGTTTATCACCTGCCGTAGGAGGCAGCGTCAGCGCCCCTATCGTCAATACCGGTCGATCCATCTCCCCACTTCCCTCCACTTTGTCAGCAGGCCATCATGGTTTCTCTCACCAGCGGGACAGCGGAACTCCAACAAGCAGTAGACAAAAGGACGCCAGAATCCGCAAGAGGGAATTGATCCAGGCGCAGTTACCGTTGCAGCGTGGGAGGAGGGTGGCATTCAAGATGAGTAGCAGGGCTGCAGGGAATCCGATTGTGCCCGAGCTGGATATAACGGGCGAGGCGAGTGAGACCGGGTGGATTCTAGCGGAGATCGAGGGTAGTATAGGAGGTGATAAGAACAGGTGCGTGGATGTTGTGCTAGCAGTCGCGATGATTGGGGTTGGGACATGGTATGATTACTGACAGTGTTTTCCTTGCAGATACGAGGTTCTTGATCCCGAGAGTACAGAGTACGCCTGTTTCGCTTTCAGAGACAATGTTTACCACTGACGCAGATTGGAATCCTCCCATTGTAGAAAGATCAAATTCAACACCACCACACGCGCCATTTTCCCCCTGCCAGACCTCTATGCCGATCCGAATTCACCGACACATCCCAACGCATATGAAGATTTCCCAGCAGGAACACGAGTACTTGCGATTTATCCAGACACATCGTCCTTTTACCGAGGCGTCGTTGTACATCCGCCTGTGCCGGGGACGGCGTCGGGTCATCCTGTGCGCAAGGCCAGTTCTGGTTCTGTGCCGGGGAAATATATTGTGGAGTTCGACGACGATAATAATCAGCAGCAACAAGTGAATTGGGACCTGGTATTCGAGGTGAGGGGCGACCAGAGCTCGCTGCGTAGTATCGCTGGACTAAATACAAATACTTGATGATAGATGCCAAATCAGTAGATATGACCACTAGCGAGTACGACTTTTTAATGTTTAGCAACTAGGATGCGGTGGCACGATATACATATGTGAAAGCCGCAACGGTCATGTAACCAAGTACGCATGTCGCATAGCGCATCAAAATACTTGGCAGCGGACATGCACACCATCTTCTCCAAAGTCCCCTGTGAATCACGAACCTGGCTGAGGACTGCGAATGGTCTGTCCATATGTGTTATTCTTACAACGACGTCAACCATGAGGGGATGCTCCGATATCTCTCTACAGCCGTCTTGGCCTCTTGGCCCTCGTTCCACCAATCTTGATAGGCGTCCTGTCCTCCACCCTGACCACCAACCTCCTAATATCCGACCCTTCCGGTCCCAACAACGCAGCAGAAACTGCTTCCCGACCCTGCCCAAACATTCCCTTGAACGCAACCACCATCCTCGTATTCACCGCCTTGCCCGTGTTCTCCTTGATGGCAGCAAACATCTTCAATGCCGCTTGATGCGCAGCCTCATACGACGATCGATTCGATTTCTTGAAATCCTTGTCTGTTCCGCCGGTGACTGTTCTCATCACTTTGTTGCCCGTCTTAAAATCGGTGTAGCTCATGATGACGTTGTTACGTGTTGATTGGACGTGTAGGACGTGTGATGGTTCGACGTCTCGGTACGGGGTGAAGATGGGTCCCTGAGCGGCCACTGCGTCGATCTGTTCTCTGCGTTGTTGGTCTAGCTGTTTTCTTAATGCGCCGCCTGTAGTGCTCTGATGGCGGGCTATAGGATGTTCAAGACACGGTCAGAGCAGATCACCTTCGTAGAAGCAGGAATGTACATACCTGATAGTAATCCGGCGGCTGGTCTCACTACTGCTGCAGTGCTATGGTTGATTCCTCGGAACATGGAAGAGGATGCGGTTGCATTGGCGGTTATTGCCATAGTGGTCGGTAAAAGTGAACGCAAGGCCGACATTTTGTTCTCTTGCAAGTATCCTGGGAAGTTGGGAGGTATGGAGGTGTTTGTATACGACAGCAAACCACTTCACGACGACATCAACCAACGTCCTCAACACCATCTAGATATCACCGGTCAACTTTTGCGCTTTCTTTACCGAAAGGCGCGCTTAGAGCAAAAGTAGGCAGAGTGATCGGAGACAGACTATCATCGTTTAGGGTGCTCCTGTTCAGATTCAACATAATATTCATAGCCTGACAACAGATAACCATTATTGACAACGTCCAGTGTTCTTCCCACCGTCTCGAAATGCTCAACGCAATCGCCTCTTCATCACGTACTGCAAGCCGGAGCATTCACACTTCGTGCATCGCCTCGGCATCCAGCTCAGCAGCACGAAGCGTCCCGGTACCTGGATACAACAACTATGTCACACCCTTGCGCAAGTTGATTGTGGACTATCACCCTGAAGCACCGTCTCAGAGAGGTCTCAGGTAAGGGTTACTCTGGCATGCGTCTCTCTACCGCGCGGCATTCGGACGGAGCTGATTCCTCGTTCTTGCCGATGATAGAGAATATATCCGTAACCCGTTAATCAAGATCGCACGAGAGAACCCAGAGGTTGAAATACTGGTGAGAAAGGTCAAGCAAGGTCGGGCAGCTGTGCTACGGGGACACTACGGTACGTATTTCTATGCATGATCTGGCAACATATCGGGTGTTTCCACTTGGGGTGACGTTTGGCTCATCTCAACATCCTCTTTTAGTCAACGGCAGGGACAAGGTCGTATGCGTGAATCAAATGGAAGCCAACGAAATTGGAAACAAGGTGCGCTTCAGACTCTACGTCGCACCTCGTCCAGCAATACCCTCTGATCTTTGTACGCTTGCGATCAACAGGTACAACTACTCCTTGACTCTTCGGGCGCAAAGCTGAAACATCTAAAGAATATCCAAGTTGAAGCCGGTCCAGGATCCGAGAGCGCTCGAGGTATCTGGTCAGCTCTACATGTACCAGCGGAGAGTGAATACAAGATCTAGAAGGGGGGTCAATCAGATGCCGTATGGGAGATATTTGGCTATCCATGCTGCTCTTGAACGAGAAATATACTGCCGACGACGATAACACCGTATGCCTATCCTGTTTGCCCCTTGCCTTCGATTCAACCTCGGTGTCGATACTACATCGCATGCGGAATGAACGTGCTGAATTTGCCGTGTAGGGAGTGGGAGAGCAGATGTAAAGCAGAGGATAACCAGGCGAGGAGCTCAAGATCTTGACAACGGTATCGCTGTGCGTGTAGAAGCGTGACTATTACCTATTATTCCGCTACCTGACAGACGTGATCCAGCGAACGGCCGTGCGTTGCACAAAAGGTTGGCTGGCCATTGTAGCATCTGTCACTGTTAAAGAGCTACACATGTGTTCCTAAATTCCGGACGACCTTTCTCTTACTTGGCTCAAATGAGACCAGCTGCCGCGGAGACTGAACAGCTGCACGATTTAACCCTCCTCAGTTGACCAGTATCCAGGATTTCTATTACCCAGGATGAGATGCGGGATGCATCCCGGAAACGCCGAAGCGGAAGCCTGGCACCGCCGAAGCATTCTTCGTCAATCGAGAGACATGGATATTCCTCCGGCGCGTTTTATCGGTATCCGGCGTTGAAGCTTTGGGTTTTGAATTCGGTATGAGTGCTTACGACCATGTCGCGAAATACTATACAACAAGGCATACCTATATACCCCATATACCCTTTCCCTCCGCCAGTATGCCTATGGTATCCAAGCTTTTATTGCTTTTGTTAGCAATATTTGGTGCAATCATGGCGCAAGCGGACCCTCGAGTACTTGTTTACACTGCTACTTTTGGCTATCGACACGATTCTATTCCGACCGCTATCGAGGTGCTGCGACAGCAAGGACCTCAATACAATGTTTCATTCGATTTCACAGAGGACCCGAATAAGTTTACGCAGGATAACCTTGCGAATTACGATGGGGTCCTGTTTGTGTCGAACAGCGAAGAAGGTGAGCATATTTGCATCGGCTGGGTTTAATCCAGAACTCAACCTTATGTATTGTTTATGCCCCTTCTAGTCCTCAACGACACAGGAAAGGCCGCATTCCAGGATTGGCTTCAGAAGGGAGGAGTATTCGCCGGTGCGCATAGCGCCAGCGCATGTCTGTTCAATACATCCTTCTTCAATGCAACAGTAGGAGCGCTGTTTGACTATCATCCCGATTTGCAATCCGCTGTAAGTAGTTCGCCGCCCAAATACATCACCAGGCGTTAACTATAGCCCATGTCTGAACATATTATTACTGTACAGACATTTTTGCCTGTAAACAAGAGTCATCCTGCTACAGCCCATCTTCCGGACCGTTGGACTTTTGTGAGTTTCCCAAGGGAGTGGGGGCAAGAACCGTTCTGACGAATAACCTTTCGCTTCAGGAGGAAGAAGTCTACTATTTCCGATCAGATCCTCGTGCCTTTGATATTGACCTTCTTCTTACAGTCGACGAATCTAGCTATACCCGTACGTCGACTGGATTCCTTTGACGGCAACGACCGCTAAATGCGCTCATTGACCCCTAAACAGGCACAGGACAATCCACAGGCACATATAATCAAGGGGAACCTCATCCTATAGGTAGGTACAATCGATAGCGGTGCTCCCCCTCGCCCAGCTGACAGAAACCATGCCCTTCCATAGCCTGGTGCCAACAATCAAATTCAGGTTCCTCGCCTGTAAAGCAGGACGCCCCGGGGGCAGGGCGCTCTTTCTATACCTCGCTCGGACATTTAAACTCTACATGGCAAGATGCGACTTTTCAGCGACATCTAATGAACGGTCTTTTGTGGGCTTTGGACGGAAAGACGACTCGAGCGTATAATACCAATGCTTTAGTCGGAAATGCTACCCTCAGCGCGAACTCGGCATCCACCACAACTTCGGCAACATTGGCAGCTCCTTCGAGCGCGAGTCAAAGCGCCGATATGACATCTACTGGGACGACTGGCCCTCAGTCCCGGTAAGCACTCGTTACTGTCCGCTCTCTACGATGAACTAGCTGATCACGTGCATTTGTAGATCGACAGCGCCTGCGGCATCACCCCCCGCAGCATCATCGACTGCCAATGGCGCATCTGGTAAGACAATTGCCGGAGGAGCAGTCGCCCTGGCCGTTGCTGGTGCTGCACTTATCGGACTTTGAAAGACCAGGAAAGGAATATACCAGACATACGGCTAGTCGCGCGTGGGAATTCGCACGCTTCCCCCGCATATGTATCACAGTAAAGCATAACAGGTCTAGCCCTGTTTAAGTTCGGCGCGCAACCCGGCGATCTCCTCGTAGCCGGCTTTACAACAACCCCCAACCATGACTTGTTTCCAAACAGGTTGCCTCCCCGCACTTGTCGTGCATTCCTGATCCGCAGCCCACCTCGCCACCTTTCCCACGTTCTTCGACCAGCTGGTTTCCTCCTTTTGCGATTCAGAGGAAATAGCGTTCTTCGGCGCATGCCATGTTCTCGTTATCACGTCGTAGACCAGACCGCCGTCCGGGTACAGCACAAAGGCCGGAGGGTCCTGCTGCAGGGCACTGTGCTCGTCCGCTTCTGCTCGTAATTGCGCCATGGTTTCCGTCATCTGCCGTGTCAGATCTTGGATATAGGCTGGTGATGTGCAGTTGATACCGATAGCAGTTGGTGGGAATACTGAGCGGGCGGATTCATTGGCGTACATTGTCTTGATGATGGTCGATACGGGCGACGTATCCGGTGCTTTGCCTTCGGGAAAGACAAACGACGTCCAGTAGGGTTTCTTCCACCACTCACTGCCATCTGCTGTTCCTTTATAACGCTCCGCTAACTGGTGGTAGAGTTCCTCTATTGCCTCCCGAATTGCTTCTCCTTCGAGTAGCAACGGTATCGTCTCAAACATGATCCAGTCGATCGTGCGCCATGTCGCTTCATCTATAGCAAAGACCTGAAGTCGGGACAGGTGGAAATCTCGAAGAGCTGATTTAGCTTTTGTGGCCAGCGCCTGACCGTCCTTGGAAGTATCAAAGCGGTTGACGTTTGGAGCACCGGGCTGGAAACCTTGTGGCCCGTATGGTGGAGGGTAGACACCGGAATACCTAGATGCGAGGGGGGCCGGGTCAGCACTTTGAATGGAATCGTACATGAGATGGAAACCTTACTCTTGCCCTGGCGACAGTGTTCCACCGAATGGTCCCAGACAAAGCCCAATCTTCTGCTCTCCGCCTTTTCGTACAGTTGAAATGGCTCGGCCAGCGATATCCACTGCTCCTTGCATGTACTGGGACGCCTGCTCGGAGCTGTAGCCATTGTCCAGGTAGAGCGACTCGCAAGCTTGATAACTAGATTCACAGACGCAGCACGGTCGGATCATTCGTCTTTCGCAGGCGTAGAGCGAATCGGAGACTCACGTGGCTGTACCGATAATGTCAGCGCCTGCCTTCAAGAACCCCTCGTGAACCGACTGGACGGCTTCGTGCAACGCTGGATCGGAAGACCAGAGCTTGGAGCTAACGGAGTACCCGGAATCTTCGAGCGTTGTGCCCATTCCGCCGTCCAAGATGACGATGCGCTCGGACATGGTGGATCTTGTATTCGGGTGAGTGGGGATGTTGAGTCGCTGGATGTTGCTGGATGCTATCCGATGTAGCCTAATCCTTCCTGCTTCAAAGAGGTGGACCAAGTTTTTGTCTCTGAACAGACGTTGCAGCTGCTTGTTGAACCAAAAGAGCCGGATTCAAATGATGATATCAATGTGATCGACGGGAACGGCTCTACAAGCTATAGAGAGTTCACTCAAAGCCGTTGTCGGATAGATCCTGGGCCTGGAGATGCGGCGCCATTCAAAGTTCCCATCAAGGGAAACAGCAAAAGGCGTCGCGATATGGACTTGGCGTCTAGAGAGAATGACGCTTCGAGAGCAAGATGTGAGTTGGATTTTCTGTTTCTGTATGACGAGATCCTGAAATATCATGCTTGATACAGGGGTGAAAGAGATGAAGATCGGTGAGGGTACATATGCCAACGTTTACAAGGGTAAGCTCTCATGTATCCTCGCTCGAAATTTCATATTGAGACGGCTACATGTGGACTCGAACAGGCAAAGACGCAAAAACTGGACGAAAAAGTATGTCATGTCCCGTTCCCGGCTCGGTTCAAGCTGGTACTCACCGGGCATTCCCCCTTTTTCGACCGGCGGTCCATCAACAGTCGCTATCAAAAAGATCAAAACCTCTGCAGCGTGGAAGGATGGCATAGACATGTCAGCCCTGCGAGAAATCAAGTTCTTACGAGAACTCGCGCATCCGAACGTGATCGCCGCAAGTCCATTCCTGTCGCTTGCTATACCGGTTGGTCCTTCCACTAAACAGGGTTCCTTCTTGACACAGTTGCTCGATGTGTTCGCTCACCGACAGTGCTTGAATCTCGTATTGGAATATTTGGACACGGATCTGGAAGCCGTGATCAAGGATCGTTCGCTTGTCTTCAAGACGGCAGACGTGAAAAGCTGGATGGCAATGTCCTTCCGCGGTCTCGAGTTCTGCCACAGGAATGGTATATTGCACCGAGTGAGTCCTCGACCCCTTCCCCTGCGATACGTCGAGATCCACCGCGTGCTGACCCCGGGCGGGTGTGCTAGGATTTGAAACCGAACAATTTGTTGATATCCAACAAGGGCGAACTGAAGCTTGCCGATTTTGGTCTGGCTCGGGAGCAGGGAGATGCGGATAGTAGGATGACCCACCAAGTAGTGACAAGGTCAGTCGAGCCTCACAACTTTGGGTGGTCCTCTGTTGCTCACCTTGCTCGTGTTTGGTAGATGGTACCGTCCGCCCGAGTTGCTATGGGGTAGTCGATCATACTCGTTTGGAATCGATATCTGGTCCATGGGGACGATATTCGTGGAACTGGTGTTGCGGAAGCCCTTTTTACCAGGGGAGACAGATGTGGACCAGCTGAAGCGGATCATTGCGGTTCTGGGTACCCCTTCGGATGAGGATTGGCCAGTAAGTCTCAAAGTCAAGATTTCGGTGTTTGGGTAATATCCAACCTTCCCGGGCTTGATCCCCTTTTTCGCTACTTTCTAGGGTCACAGGTCTCTACCCGATTATTTCCCCCAACCAGAGTCCGTCGGGCAACGATGGACACCCTGGGTAGCCTCTGTAGGCAAATCCGGTATTGATCTGATGCTCAAGACTCTGCGATACGATCCGACCAAACGCATAAGCGCTAAACAGGTACGCTTTTCCTTATCTCGTTCGTCTTGGGAGTGTGTCTTGGGGAGTCAGTGCCATTCCCCTCGCTGGCACTAGTGCATATACGTCAATACCGGTAATCAACTCGCTGACTATCGCTTCCTCCACTACTCCCCACAAATGCACAGGCACTCGACCACCCCTTCTTCCGCGAAGAACCTCGCCCGACGCCTCCGATCATGCTCCCCAAACCTCTGGCAGAGTTACGTCCAAGAGCGCTAGCTCCGGAAGAGTTGAATGGTAAACCGATGGTGATTGGAAATGGGGCGGATGCAGGGAATGGGAAGAAGAGGAAGGCGCCATCGCCTGCTGATGCGCAGGGCGTGAGCGGTGCCGGGAGGAATGTGGCTCGTAGACTGTTTTGAATGATGCAAAGCGGTACTGTATTTGCCGTATCTTTCCTTGTGATATCAGATGGACATGTGTATCCGTGTCTGTGGTTGGGTCATCAAGCTCCGCCGTGGCTGGTGATTCAACCAACCGCCAGCGTTGCCTCAATCCACCCCCGTAGCGTTGAAACTGTTGCGGGCTACCTCTGCCGCGACTGTCAAGGGGCTGTGCACTCGCTGAAAAGTCTCCTATACGTGAATTATTGCTTACCGCCGCGCCTCATGGAGGATTAGATTTGGTTACGAACGTGCTCGATAGACTCGTTGGGTGGTCGGCTACTACGAGTACCTCTGTCTAGTCGCATTAACCTTGACATTCCCTATCTTTGAGCTGCCAAGGTAGCTCTTCAGGGGACGCGGCGACTGAGTAGCGTGCCTTATAGATTCGGTAACAAAGGGGGTGCGATAGCAACAGGTAACGCGCCGAACGTAGTAAGATGCTAGTTACTAGCTGCTTATTAGCTGGTCATTGGCGGCGATACATGATCCGACTTGGGAGTACTAGCGCGAGATGTGTTTTATTAGGTAGAGTTCAAACGACCTGTCAGATCGAAACATCAGGCGGGCCGGTTCGAAATGCAGTGTGCTCATAATAAGCTTCTTACTACGATATCTCCTTCAGGAACTATCTACCTCTTTGCGATGTGTAGCGCTTTCATAGCTGTTCTCCGGCTCTACTGTACACCAATTCTTCCACCACATCACCACCACTCTTCTCACGAACTTCCACGAACGGTGTGTCACCATCATATCATCATATTCCAAGGTTGTACCGCCGGCTCGGATCCAAATCTCAAACCATTAACACGATGTGCCTGATGATCGGTGTCCTCTTCCTCTTATCTTTCTGCCAAGAGCTTTTTAGTATATTACGTTAGGTGACTATGCTAGTCCAGTCGTGATCACAGGGCAGCTCCTATGGCCGCATCATAGATTTCCACGATGCTCACTCCAACACCAACACCCAACACCGTCATGAAACGACTCCCTCTACGCAGTCGCCGAACGCTACTGCCATTTTAGTGTGGCCTTGGGTCTTGGTATGCTTCTTGGACCTCCTTTCGCCACCTCGAACGATATGGGACGATTGCAAGTCAGCTATTATGCTGGCGGGCGTAGCAAGACTCGGGATGCCTCGTCAATCAACATATATCAGATCGCGATTGGTCGTTCCCTTCGGGCATCTTTGCTATCGGTATTGCCTCCCTCACTCAGCTACTCCTTTCCTCCGAGTTTATTCTGCTGCCTATCACCCATCAACCGACGCACATACACACGATGTTCTGGACAGACTTCACACCAAGTCCTTCGGACCCACCATCACCGACTCTCACAGCCGTTGATCTGCCAGATACATACACGGGTATCGCTGGGTCTCGCACACCAACGACTACAGAGAGCTATGGCATGATATCGAAAGTGCATCCTGCGGACCTGGAAACCGGCATCTCACACATGGACACGAACGCTGTCAGAAACGACACGATCAAGGAAGGAAAGCAGCACCTTGAACGCCTTGAACCCAGCATGCATGCAGCTTTGCAGGAAGTGAAGGTCTCGATCGTGGAAGTCCATGAGGGCAACGTATATATCAGCAGCAACGTCGATGACCCGGACAACCCACGGAACTGGCCAAAGTGGAAACGGTACATGGTGGCAGGTATAGCAAGCTGGTTGACAATCGTTGCAAGTACAAGTTACAGCTTGTACCTCGTTACTGTTATACTTATCGAACACATTTTACGTCGTCGACGATAGGTCTGCTCCATTGCGTCGGGATACAGCACTGGCGCCGTCTACATGAATGAAGAATTTGGTCTTTCAGAAGAAGTCGGAACGTTGGGATTGAGTCTGTACATTGTGAGTTGGTCTTCCAAATATTCACTATGACAAAAGCTGAAGTGACTTCTCATTGCTCCCTAGTTGGGCTTCGCTTTTGGTGAGCTTCTTCACAGTCGTATCGGAGGACGATCCGCTCTAACAATCATGTATACTTTCCTCAGGACCCATGGTGGCCGCTCCGCTTTCCGAAACCTATGGAAGGCGGATCATCTACCTGATCACCTGGTACGTGACCTCCCCTGCTTCGTACACACTCGGTATGCTTACAACGACTTTCCGTGCCCAGGTTCTTCTTTACACTCGCACAAATCCCAGTAGCTCTCGCGCCAAACTATGCATGCGTCCTCGTCTGTAAGTCCATTACGGCCATCATCCTGCAACGCGTCTGCAAATGCTAAACCCATATCATCGGGATTGCCACAGTCCGATTCTTGGGAGGACTGTGCGGTTCAGTACCCTTGGCCAACACCGGCGGGGTTATCAACGACCTGTTCGGCGTGGAAGAGAGTGGATATGCGACCGCAATGTTTGCGTTTGCGAGTGTCGCAGGTCCACCGCTGGGGAATGTGATTAGTGGGTTTCTGGCAGAGGCTGCTGGGTGGCGGTGGTTGTTCTGGTTTTACGTGAGTTGGTCGCGTCTTCCTTCCGCTCGTCAGGAGGTTGGTAGCTGATGGAATCTTGGTGTTGCATTTGCAGTTGATCGTTCTGGCCGTGCACTACGTGATCATCATCTTTGGCATTCCTGAAACTCGACAAGGTTTGTACATAATTCGTAATCCTTTTTCAACCCCAACAACGGTGGTACTAACCGTCACGCATCTTAGGTATAATCCTCTATAGGAAAGCTCAGAAACTGCGACAACAAGGAGACGCTCTCAAAAACGTCTTTGCCGATCACGAACGAGAAAAGAGCAAGCCGAAAGACCTGTTCAAAGTCTCTTTGACACGACCATACGTGTTTCTGTTCAAGGAGCCTATCACCTATTTGGCTGCAGCGATCAACAGGTAGGTGCCCACGTAATCTGTACAAGCCTAGTGAAGGCTAATACTTGCATGGGATTGTTAGCTTTGCGCTGGGTATGATCTTTCTATCGAATACAAGTTTCCCTCTTATCTTTGGACCGGGTAACGAGGGGCATCACTGGCGCAGGTAAGCCTAGCTCTCCGCTCCCTTGTAATTAAACTTTGCACTGACCCTGCGGTCATTCGGACTTCAGTTCCGGCGCCATCAATGCCACCCTCGGTTCCTACGTCGTGGGCGCCATGATGTAAATACTGCAAACTGGTGTCCCTGTGTCTCTCAGTGTACTTATCTGTTTTCCCATCTCTTGCAGCGGCGTATGCTTCCAACCACTTCAACAAGCCGCCTACAGGAAAAGCTGCGCCAAGGCCGGAAAGCCTGTACCGGAATCGCTTTGGTGGTTGGCGTGCTGGGCTACGGTGCTCATGCCGATTGGGCTTTTCATCGCTGCTTGGACCAGCTACCCGACGATACATTGGATTGCACCGCTCGTAAGTTTCCGAGTGCATTACAGGTGCGACCCTGTCATGTCAGCTGACGACTCCGGTGTTTGCGTTTCAGATCGGCTTCGCTTGCTTCGGATTCGGATAGTGAGTGGTCTCCTACGCACGAAACGTTATACGCGACTGACTGGGCCTTCCATGCATATAGCTTCACAATCCTAATGGCGGTCTTTTCCTACGTCATGAACTCGTATGGCACGTATGCTGCGTCTTCCTTAGCTGCCGTTGTTTGTGTGCGCAACGTCCTCTCTGCGATCTTCCCTCTTTGTAAGTCCACCAAACTCAGAACCTCGCAACTGGTCTGCGCTTACATATTCCTCCGACTCATAGTCGCTCGTCAAATGTTTTTGGGGCTCGGCAACCAATGGTCCCTCTGCCTTCTTGCGATCCTTTGCTGCTGCTTGGTACCAATCCCGCTCTGCCTTTTCCGATACGGAAAGGCAGTAAGGATGAAGAGCCCTTACTGCGCTACACATGACTTCTGAACCTTCACTCCCGACTGCTATGGGGAATAGAGCACGAACGAGACCTCCATGCTGCTTGGTATAGATGAATGCCTTTTAACGAACCCCAATTACGAACTCGCTTTTACGACCGCCCAACGAAACGAAATCGCCACCGACTGTTGTATAACCATTCAAAGAAGATAATCAAGCGACAAATCGCCAATCTATGTATCCATGGTACCTTGACTTCAAGCTTCACGCAGAAAGATGCGTTGGAATTGTAATAGAATCATAGAGAGCATGCGTGAATGAATATGCATTCGTTTTGGCCGACAAGCGACTCTTCGTGCATACCTTTTCTGCGTCTTGCTTCCCAAGTTGCTTGTTTGAGAAGGCGAGTCGGAGAAGCGTGATTAAGGTATCCGTCTGCTGATCAAAGGTAATGAATGGCGACAAGTCAGCAATGATTTCTTCTCTCCCTAAAAGAGATAGTCGCCTTCAGAAACAGTCTATGGTATGATGCTAGTGACAGTGAATGAGCCCTTCGAGGGGAGATGAGAAACCGAGGGGTGATATCGAGGTGTGATCAACAAGCAAAGGCTTCAGAAGTGTTGCGAGATGCCGAGGGCTGTTATCGCTACCAGGTTTGGTGAAGCTACCACCCGGAATTCGCAAGCGAATGTGAGGCTGGGCAGGCCTGAGGTTCCTCGCTCATGATGGCTCAGCAATAACAAGGAGGCAGCAACGATGTGTTTTCTGTAGACCACAACCTGCGGGGGGATATCACCAGCAAATAACACTGACATTAGCCATCATTCGTTTCAGCGATAGGATAGCACACAGACAGAAGGCTGCGACGGAGCAGGAGGATGTAGTGGGAACTTGGCTTATGCTCCATGTCACGTCGATCCTCTTGCGCCATTCTGGCAATATCGATCTTTACTCTTTGTTCAGCATTCGCAAGAACAGAGGTTATGCAGCTGCTTATGCATGGTTATGGTGAACAGTGGCGGCAAAATTTGCAAGAGATGCTCTACAGTGTTGCCATGACTGCGGAGATCATAACAGCAGCTTCAGTTCCTCCTGTTCGCGTTCAAAGAGGCGAAGGCGATGCTTGCGCGATACAGCTTTCATCTTAGGCGATGCTCCTGAAGTAGTCCGAAACAATAAACCTCAAGTGGACTCAAGATATGGATCAGGTAGCAGTTTAGTGAGCAGTCAAGTGGCATGTGGATCTGTCGGTGGATATCGAATACTGAGCGCAGCAAGTGGCTGAAACACAGCTTGCACTCGGTGAAGCTCTCGGTGAACTAATCTCGGTTTACAGCTTACACACCAGACGCTGCCACTTCCTCCCCTTTCAACATCTTCACTGACCTATAATGTTCCGTCCGCCATGAGGTTCCCGGTAGTATGGCAAGTAATCTGATAAGAAAGGATCGCAACCGTTCTCGCAGGAGTTAGTCGGGCGATAGCAAAAGGTTGAAGCCGCATCATGGCGAAAGTCTGGCCTTGCATGCCAAACAGCTTGCCAAACCAAGCTTTCGAGGTCTCCAAGGCGTCTCCAATCGCTTCGCCGATGGCGAATCCTCTGGCGAACAACCCCCCAGGAACTCCCCTACCCAGCTCCCCACCCTGTACCGCTCACGAAATTCGAGAACAAGCAGCTGAACAAGCGGTGATTGCTAGTGGAGCTGCTGGTAGGAGACGAGTACGACACGTTGTACAGTACAATCTCCGATCCAATACACGTACCCTCCCTCATCCCGAACATCAAAGAAGTATTCGATCCCGTTATTTCTAGCTGTTATTTCTGGATGGGTCCGTTGCCGGGCTTCGGCAGCAGTTAAGGGGCTGTGTTGTTCTCGCTGACGATTTTACTCGGTCGCATTGGGTGGGACGCCGCGCAGACAAAGGCACAACAGGTTCAAGTTCCCTTTTTTATAGGCATGGTGACTATCGCAAAGGCTTTATCGCATGACGTTGAACTCCCTGTTGCCCATTCATACAAGTACCCAGGACAACGACGCTCACCGGCCACCAGTTTACAACGAGTCCGACTATACCTTACCGTGACAGAATATCTCGATTATTGCAACTATACGTCGACAAGGATATCAGTGTAGACCCCTTTGTCGGCGTCATCGGCCTTGATTGCCTAAACCTTGACCAGTGATTGTGGCCAGTGGTTGTACGTATCACCCTTTCTAGGTCACTCTGGCCACTCGAGCTGCACTGTTCAATTTCACGACCTGCATCACAAGAACCAAGTGTTTACAATAGCTAACATACTTTTTCGACAAATAGAATTGCCGAAATCAGCCAGTCTTGAAGACTTTTTTTGACACCTCCTCGGCCTTCCCTCGTCTCTTGTGTCTGCAATTTCGACGATGTCGTTCGTCATCTCCGACAACACTCTAGGCGAAGACATCAACCCCATCTCAAACCCGCAATCTTCAGCCTTTTCCCTCGGCGACGGCGTGTTTGCGTCATCAGAATCCTTGGATAACTTGCCGTTGGATCTCGAAAAACAACAGCAGCATCATCTTCGGCAGTTCTTGTATTATCAGGGCCTTGCTTTGCAACGCCAGCAGGATCAGCAACGGCTTGCTGCCATCAGTGGAGACTTTAGCGACACCGACAATTTTTTCATCAATTCGCAGCCCTCCCCCGGTACATTTTCTTCAGGTGCCGGTTCTGTAGAGGAACAACTGCAAGACTTTGTAACCAACGAAAACTACTCCGACTCTAGTGTCTCTGCTCCGTCGACACCTCCCGATCTCCTCGGCACCAACATCCCTTCCTTGGCGGCCATCGATTTCAACCCGAACGACTTGATCTGCTCTCCGCCAGCTTTGTTTCATACCCCAAACTTTACCCAGTCCGCTTCCGGGTCGGCAATGTCTAGAATGCCAGTCTCGCCTCTGAACGACGCGAGCAATGTTGCTCAACATGAACAGGAGCAGAACAATGGTTTGCAGTTGAAGCAGGCCGAGAGGGAACTCTACGACCGCCAAGCGCGCGTATCGCAAGATTTCGTGAATGGATCTGCATACCCAATGTACCGCCACGATGGGATCCATTCTCAGCCTTCGATGTATCAACCCGCTTCGAACCAAATGTACATGGCACGCAACAGGTCTTCCTCCATTGCTGCGCCTTACTTGAACACGTACGCTCCGCCGATGCCGACTGTTTACATCAGCAATGTTCAGCCGAGCCTGTACCAACAGTCGTTCATGTCTTCTTCGGTTCAATCCTCGACCATGTATGATGGTCGTCTCATGATGCCGCTGGATGGCGGCAATCACCAACGCACATTTTCGCTTCCAAACAACAACGTTCCTATGCAATATGGCAACCCGATCCTTTCTCTTCCCGCGTATCAACGAGCTCAAATGACCGACATGCAGAACGAAAATGCGAACATCGCCGCTGAGCAGACGCCCGTTATGGATATCCAGGGGTTGGGGCTCTACAACAACGAACTCAGGATAGAAAACGTCAAGTCGACATCCTCGGAAGCTGGTTCAGGCGTGCAGCGAAAATCTACGATCTCCCACCGCGTCAAACCGTACGACCGTGCCGGTTCTTCCAGTCGATCCTCAGTGTCCGGTATCACAGCCACCAGTTCGACAATGGCTATGACATTCGCAGAGCAATTCCCAAAAGCTGGTCCCTCGGCTGCTGTGGAGGGACACAGCGATTCTTCGGCTGCGTCTACCCCGGGCAGAACGATCGTTCTCGACGAATTGAAAGAACTGCCTGCTGGTATGGTTCGAAACCCTCATGGCGGTGGTCGTGGATACATTCCTGGAGAGACCCCGGTGGACCCCAAGAAAAAGCACATGTGTGGTGTCTGTGGTCGAGGCTTTGCAAGGCTCTATAACCTCAAGGTGTGTTGTCTTGCGGTTCCTTTGGTGCATTTGCTCGCTATTTGCTAATTTCCGTCTTGCCTCGTAGAGTCACGCTTCGACCCATGACCCCGCTAGACCCAGGCCTTACGACTGTCCTCATGCCAACTGCACGAGGTCGTTCTCCAGGCTGCACGACTTGGAACGTCATCGACAAGGTATCCATCGAGATGGACCTTTGATGGACGCCAAAGTGCAAGGCATTGCCCCAGCGGTCGCTCGTGCGCAAACCAGAATCGCTGAGCGTGCCGCCAACGGTGATCTCGTCTAGCCCGGTGCACTATCACCACACTGCTTGAACAAAGACGTGGCCAGACCTTTGTGTCCTGGACCATGCATTCACACAACCCGCATCACAAACCACCATTCATCCCTTTGTGTTCGACTTTTTCCCGTGATGGTGGCGGAAGGTGATCTCTGGGCTTTCGAGCTCCCGCCTTCTGCCGGTATTATGGAAATTGCCGATATCAATGTTTGCCTTTCTCGCCCTATACTTCGTCACCACCCGCTTACCTATCAACGTCATATTCGGTTCTTCGGATCTTTTCATCACTCCGTCATATCAGCAACATCAGCCGGATACATATGTGGTATCTGTTCTTCGCAATTTCGTCGTCGCGATCATATCGTCGACCCAACCAGAACATCATCAGCTATCAGACATCAAGTACTCGACATACGACGATGCAAACAGAAATGCGAAGAACAATACCCGTTACGTGAACCGAGCCCAGAAAATCCGTACCAAATATCGACAACATAGAGTATCGAGTGGTTCGAGGTGATACCGCGGAAAGCCTATCCTTCGGATAGGTATAAACGCCGATATCAGCTTCAATTCACCTTTTACCGGTAGGAATTGTCGACCTTGATTATTCATACACAACAGCAACATAAATCTCAAGTCCCACCAGCAATACGATTATCATCAACCAGATCTTTAGAATTTTCGCCTCTTCGTATTGGCTGTCCCGTTTTCTCCGACTCTGTCTTTCGATATGCAATTGGCCGCCTCATCCATCCCGTTCAAATCAACACCCTTGTGACATGGCAGTACCGACATTCGCACACAAACAGTCGAGAGGGCGAAAACCTCGCCTTCTGTGCCTTTGTCGCGTTCTCACATGTGGAGTTGCCTTTGAGCCTAGTGATAGGATCTTGGACCGCCTGGTATTTCCGAAGTGGCTCTGTTCAGATTATACACGATTTCTTTATCATTTCTGTCCTGTCTCTGTACAATTTATATCCGTCTTGTGTGTATCTTCTCCGCGACTTCAAAGATTGTACTTTTACCAAAAAAAACTAGAAAAAACCCCTCGATGACATCTGGTATGCCATCAATCTGAAGCTTTCGCCGTCACGGCCGGGTTTACGGTCATCACTCAGCATTGATCTTCGTAAAGGCATGTGGTTACACTCGGATCCGTTGTTGTCAGCCTCCGTTGATTGACATTCCATAATATGAATCCCTTCCATGTTTATGCGCCATTGACACATGATGGCTCCCTCATCGTCAACATCAAGCTTATGTGGCGACCTTGTCTCGCAGCTTTAGTCACTTCGGGAAAGAGCTGTCGCGACATCTAAAGACACTACGAGTATTGCCAACTGATTCCTGACATCTTGGTCCACGGTCACGGTCATTGCCAAGATAGGCAAAAAACAGAATTCGCGAAACTTGCATTGGAATATGATTATTAGCCCCATGCAGCCCATCTCGAATAATATTCTGCTATGAAACTGCCGGTATTCTGCGATGTGCAATGTGGACAAGCATGCTGAACAAGAAATGCTAAAGCTTATACTGATCACAAGAAGCTCTTTCTCAATGTTTATTTTCCTTCATTTGAATTTCATGTGCGAGACGGCGGTTCCGGACACGCGTTCGACGCGAAAGCGATTACGATTGATCGGAAAATGCCAAAAAGAAGCGGATCATCATCACAGTCCAAGGGAGGCGTAGCGCAAAGACGACTGGACGTATGAGGAAGCTGGACTCGCCAGCCCGCCCCGCCATTCCCCTGCTGGCCTGGCCGCAACATTGGCTGGCTGTTCGTATGTAAGGTGTTGCCCACTGAGAGATCCCTGGCTGTAGAATCCCTCTAGTAGTAATTCAAAGTGGTGAAGTATAGCAAACCTTTACCTGTTCCAACACACCTAAAGCTTTCTGTTCGTCGACAACACCTTCTACAACACCCCTCGCATTTTTATATCACCCCTTGTGAGTACCGTCTTCGCTACTTCGAGGAGCTTTTCCACCATCACCATCACAGCCATACTACTATGGTGGAATGCTGTCGTCATCACTAGTTGAACCACTTTCCATCTTGAACGCGTTACAATACGCGTCCTTACCATGGCCTATAGTGTCGTTTGAAAGTAACGGCAGCGTTGCTCCATCATCGATACATCGAGTTTGGATATTGGCTGACATCCGATGTCTGATTACGCGTTGTGCACTCTACTCGTACTCGAGCTAACATCTGTCTCTCTTCAGTAGACACACTTTCAAGATGCCCAAGGCTGCCGTTGACAAGCTTGACAAGGATGGAGAGAAGGTTGTCAAGAAGACCAAGGCCAAGAAGGACCCGAACGCTCCCAAGAGGTAGATACACCTTGGCACATCCTTCAATTGATGCAGGATCTGACCGACCCTTTCTCAACAGGGCCATGTCTGCTTTCATGTTCTACTCCATGGCGGAGCGAGACAATGTCAAGACTACCAACCCTGATCTCTCCTTCGGTAAGCAATGTCTTTTGAAATGATATTCGTATTGTCAACCAACGTGCGACTGTTTCTGCAGGTGAAATCGGTAAACAGTTGGGTGAACAATGGCGAGGATTGACTGCGGAGGAGAAGAGGGTGAGCAGTCATTGCAAAGATTTTACCACGTTTTAATTTATCTAACGCGTTTCACGCCTCAGCCTTACGAACAAGAAGCCGAGGATGACAAGGTCCGAGCTGCTAGGGAAAAGGCCGCTTATGAAAAGGATGGAACGGCTGCTCCTCCCAGGAAGAAGAGGGGAGAGTAGATCCTGTAATCTGACTTGTACTGCTTTTAGGTGAGAGAAATTCATCTCGGAATCACATGTGTACAACAACTGATGTATCGCCTTTCTTGCAGTGATTTCAATTCTGGTTTAATCACCACACCACTGCCTTTGCACCTTTGATTTTCGATATTCCGTTCTACCTCCTGTGTAGGAGTGATAGTCGTCTTTTCTAGCACGCTATCTCCAGAGTGTCCAAGTTTCGTCGTTGTCTTATTACTTTTCTCCAGTGCTATCAATATATTCTCGAGGATCGTGAAGAGAATGATCAGACCGGCTAACCTTGTGACGTTCCAATCCAAGTCGCGTCCTCTCCCAAGTGGCGTGATGCAGTGTCAAAAATCCCATGCTAAGCAAACCGCCAAGTAATCGCGTCCTATCCTTTACAAATCTCATCCGCTGATAAAGTCCCTTCCCTTTGGAGCAGCTCTTTGAGCTTGAGTCGCTACGCACTGTTGAACGGCGAGCTCGGTGTTTGCAATCCCCTATCAAGCTCCTATCGACTGTATTAATCCGCATCCGCGCGAGAAGTTGTTGTTCATCCAGTATCTACGCGGATCCTTCGATATTCGCATCTCAGTGTCGACCTATGATATATCGCCACCATCCACCTTTTGGCAAGTTGGTTGTCTCGTCTGGTCGGCTTGGAAGTTGTTGATCCTGGAAAAGATTAGGAAGTTGACGGCAGTGCTCACTGATACCGGCACAATCGGGAACTGTCCACATCAAGACAGAAGCTGAATAGGGGTTATATAGTCCAGAAGCGGATCATCGGTTGTCCTTGCCGTCTCTACCATCAAAGGCGGCCTGCCATCGACGACAGACAGATCCTTCTTCAACAGTCTCGCCAGCATTGCTGCTGATCGGCTCTCTTTCGAAACCAAAGCTACCGCTTTCCGCCATCAATTGCTCAAAGGACAACGGCTGCGCAGAATGCTCAACCCTCAAGCTTCTGCCTTCTCCGTTGGAGACTCCACTGGCGACCTGTCCCAACGCTCCTCTGACAAACCCAACCGAAATATGTCTCCAGTCAAAAGGGGTGCTATGCGGGTTTATCTAGATACAGCTGCGAATGGTGGAAGAGAATCGACGAACACCAGGGTACGTAACCTCCTCTCATAGTCGAAAACGCATCGCTACAACCTCATCATTCGTCTGTTGCAGTCCTCAGTTTGTAAGTCTTCCAACCCTGGTCGTCAAGGATGGCTCCTGTGTCTCGCAAACTGCTCACCTGCCTACATCTCACTGCACGCTAGACTCTACTGGTTATGCACCAAACAACAACTCTCATCTCGCCATGCCACAGTCTCGACTCGGAAGCATGTATACTGATGTTTGTGTCACGGTATCGAGGTAACCCGCTGTCAATGCTGATGCCTGACTGCCCGTGTATCTAGGTCATCATTCCAGCAGCAGTGCAGAAACCAACATCGGCCATGTCACCTCTAGCAAACAGCACCAAAACTAATACTGGACATATGCTTGAACGGAAGGATCGGTCATCAAGGCTCGGGGACGAGAATGTTAAAGCAAACGTCAGGGATACTCGTTTGGAACATGATCGTCACAACTTGATGGGTGTTGCTTCAATCTGGGCCCCTCGACCGTCAGAAAAGGATCTACACACCGCCTATGGACCTCCTACACTGACTCCGACACACTCCACTCCATCTCCTCGCTTGTCACCCACAGCTACAATGTTTAGTTACAGCAGAACTTCACCCAACTTGGCGTCCGGTGGCGCGCTCAGTCCCGTACTTCTCGCTGTCCCGCAACTCATGCCCTCGTCTTACCTCGCACCGAACATGGAACATCTCGCAGAACGGCCTAGGTCACGCAGCGAGTCTGGTATGATGTATGCTGAACCGTTGGTATTCCAAGCTTGGCAATGTGGTATGTGCGGGGGCGATAATCGCTTCAATACCGAAACTTGTGCACAGTAAGTCCCTCTTGCCGCATCAAAGACATCCGCCCATATTGACACTTCCGACACACAGCTGTGAATCTCTCAATCCAAACCGACCTCTTATCCGTGCAATAACACAGCAACAGCAACACATGCAAGCATTCCAACCCTACTCTTCAAGTGAAATGTCTCCAATCGGTGGTCTCTCGCCATCAGCAAAGAGTATGCATAGTGTGTCGCCTATGCTAATCATGTCCAAGTTGACTTGCCATGTGAATGCTGTTCTGAAAATGGGAACGGAAGGTGCAAAGTTGAGAGAACTTCTAGTTACTGGTGATGTGGCTTTGTGCTATGCAATGGGTATGCGTGGTCTTGTTGGCAAGGAAGCTATCAATCCTTGGAAGTGTGTCGGCGTGGATATTCCAGTAAGTTTGCTTTCCTTTCAGAAAGAATCATCAAGTGTGCCAACCCACCCATAATCCCTTTCAGTCCCAGAACTTTGTCAAGAACGTCTCCAAGCCACCTCTAGGAACTATCGCCGGTGACTGGACCTGTTCATGCGGTCGGGAGGTATGTGCGCCCTATATTTTGGAGTTCCAGGTAGGACTCGACTGACATATACCATCCTTGTAGAACTGGGCCAAGCGCACCGTTTGCTCTCGTTGTTTCCCTGGGATCGAACCTGAATACAAGTCTCTCGTTTTCAGCAAGGTCAAGCCTGTCTTGGATTACATCGCCATACAGGAGCAAAGTGGCGAAGCACAGAAAGACGCAGAATGGCTCGCTGCTGAAGAACGACGTCTCCGACAAGGACATTCAAAGCAGATGCCTGGGCAACTACACAACGGACCTATCATCGGAAAGCAATTTGTGGCAGATGCCAAACCTCAAAGGCAGCAAAGCAGATCTCCCAGGTTGCAGGACGCCCATCATCTGGACCAGCAGGAACGACATTCCGGTTTCCCGCCTCAGTACTATGCCTATCCACAAAATATTTTGATGCATCATCACATGCCTTCCGTTGGATCCTTCCGACCGGTCTATCCTTATCCCACAGCGCAACCTGGTTCTCTCGGAGCATATCATCCTGTTGGTCATGACGGTTTCGCTTTCCAGCATCCTGCGGCGCAAGAAGGTAACAACAACCGTTTCAACTCGACTGGTATGGAAAGAGAAAATGCACCATTCCTACAGCCTGCGTCTTCAAGATTTTCACTAGTCGAATCGGAAAGTGCTTCGGAATACCAGTTTTCGCCTTTCAGCAGAAGTGGAAGCCAACAAGCTATGCCTAAGTTGGGCTTCGCCGTCACAAACTCGTCTAGCCTTGCGTCCGTTCAGACCGCTGCGTCTTCCTCAAATAAAGCCCTTGCGAGCGATCATCCAAGCGGACAATTCAGCAAACTTCGTAGTCCCTCGGATAGGTCTTTGAGCTCTGTCGACCAGAAGAATCACGAGCTTTCACCAGAAAACTCTGGCGCCTCGGACCCTTTCTCGCCATTCAGTCAACCCCAAATCTTTATCAAGCAAGCCTTGCAAGCAAGACACAAGTCAGCCAAGAAAGCGGAACTGCGACCCACTCGAAGCGTATCACCTATCGGACACGGACGGCCTGAAACATCGTCATCGGAAAGTGAGGCGATGGCGACGGCAAAAGCTGAAAATGGCCAACAATCATCTGATATTTCGAAACAAGTACAGGATCCACCATTCCCCAGCGGTGACTCTTACGTGAACGTCTTGGGCAGCTTGCTGCAAGATGTTCATATGTGAAGCCGTAATAGGAGACCTCTTGCCCTTTCAGGACCGCCTAGACAGTACCACCTTCTATGGATGGTCAAACAGCGTTTGGAAGGAACGATGGGATTCAGGTCGGGCGTAACACGGAAGGAGAGGACGGCAACAGCTTGATATCATCGAAGGACGTATCGTGCGACTCTGGAAATCTACAACACAACAGACGTGTTTTCGGAACACTATAACGGCAAACCCGCTACACTGGATGTTTTCTCGTTTCCACGGGGACTTGAGGCACCTAACAACAAGGGGTGTCTTTGATGGGATAATGGAATACGATTACTGCAACAAAGGCAGTTCAGATTCATCATAGTACTCTCCTAGCACGCGAGACCAGCTTGATGCTGCAAGAATCATGATGCAACGTAACAAGAATACTATTTCGTGCTCCTTTTTAAAAGAAAACTCTGCGTCGTCGTGCGAAGCATAATGATGATGTCTGGCATGTCGGGTGCAGTCTTCCCGAACCACTACTTGGTGAATAATTCCTCGGGCGTCTTGTCTTGGAGTGCAATACTGCACAAGTGCATTGCGAGCTTGGTGGTATATCCGTGTTCTATCAGTGCATCTCCTCAATGCTCGTTCGTGTTATCGTGACGCAAGTTGATGGAGCTGAGGCGGGTATCTAGGAAGGTGTTCAGTCCTGATGGGTAGCACGTTGGACCTGGATTGAACTGCACCGAGAAGAAATGTGGCTGACGAACTGACGGATTACTCGGACGACGCTGCGCCGATATAGTAAATAAGTCTCCTGCCTCCAGCAGGCTCAGCTGCAAGCTCTTAGTTGAACCTGCGGCTATTGAACAGCGACAAGGTTTTCGGCAGCTTATGAGCCGAGGTTGGCAAGCTAGGAACCTGACCTCTATTGCAGGATGTGCGAACGCTAGGGGTCGTCTCTTCGTGTGCCACCGTTTGCATGAAGGGTACTGTATACAAGACCGCCGCTCTAGGAGTCAAACGTCATGAACGTCACGTGAACAGAAAAGGTCACGTGAAGCAACTTTTTCTGTAACCGAGGCTTCCAACGACCCGTCTGCACGCTGGCGGAATGGTATATAACGAAACGCTTTGCAGCAGCCTTACCCGCCTCTCTCTTGCTCTTTTTCTTCATGATCATACGTGAGTACTCTCCGCCACCCAGTCCTTTACCTCTCAAACACCTTTACTGATTCGCTCTTGTGCTCCGACAGTCTGCAGGATATATTTGCAGTAGCTAACTGATCCTTGCTTGTTTACTCAAGCCACATAAGCTTCAACCCAGCTGATGACTCAAACCTTCGTAGCGCCCTGTTTAGTCAACTAAACTACACGGAGTCTGCTTGGTCGGTACGTTAGCCTGCGGGTTTTCGTACCTCCCAATCGATGAAGTCCGGCGGGGGGTCTCGTCAAACAGAGACACCGTTTCGATGGTGTCGATGTTGGGACCTCTCGTGGGCGTTTCATGCGAATCGAGTCTGATGGGTTCTTGTAATTGTTAGCTTGTGTACACTAGTGCTATGGATTTTGATCAATATCAAATGCTCTTCTGCTTCATTTTTTGTCCATGATCTCTCTGAGCTTCATCTTCCTCCTGCGGCTTATAGCACCTGCTTGAATACAATTCCTGTTGGTGAGCTAGCTTATGAGAAGCTCTGGAGGCAATGTTTCCAAAAAAATAGAAGTTCAAAGTAACCTCACCGCCGCAGTGACCAATTTCGAACTTACGAACTTGACCATCCCCAAGTTGACAAAATCGACAATTTCGACCAGCGGCGGAGCAAGCAGCATCAGTTCTTTGTTTGTATCAGGGGCACCCAAGTTTCTTACCGTTTCAGGAAATGCTAGTGACCGGCGAGAGTCGCACCAAAAGAATATCGACGGGAAGCGTTTGCATCCGCGCGGGTCTAGTCATTCTGGTGGCAACGGTTTCGGTTTGAGTCACCTGTCCTTCTGCTCGCTCGGTCGTTTGACTGTTCGCCGCTCTGTTCTGTTCTTGTTGACAAGTGTTCTGTGGCAAAGTGGCAACAAATCCGTACCCGAACAAACTCATCCGTACACTGCACATCCGTTACTACTCGATCACACCCACCGCCGCGCAGTCAGACATCCAGCGTCGAGCTTTTTGCAGACGAGTCATCGCTTTCAGCAACACCACCGGGATATATCAGCCCAGGATCTGGTCCGCATCCAACACTTCGTAGTCGTCGCTCGGTTCAATCAATCCGTCACACCACGTTGCAGTCCATCCGGCGTTTGCGGTTCCGCTCACTCCAAAGCTCGCCACTGCGCATTCCGCGAGTCGTTTCAGTCGCTCGACGGATTAGTCTGGTATAACATCAACCTGCAACATTCTCTGCGGGTTTGAAAGGCAACGTTTATATCCTGATTAGGCGCTCCGGAGTAGGCTAGCTGGGAAACCATCTTTGCACGAGACATACTTTTGTTGGGCACCAGGAGGCATTTGGTACGCATATTTTACATTTATTACTCTCGTCTCCCTGTCTCTCATATTGACAACCTTTTCCGCCGCTTCCCTCCCTTGTTCGCCTCCTTTCGTTCCTCCTTCACTACGACTGCTGCGACCGCCACTCGCTGCGTGTGTGTCGGTTCCACATATAGACTTCACTTGGGTTTTTTCATTTTTCGCCACCTACTTCACGACAATCAAAATGTTTTACGACGTTCGAGAACGCTTGTAAATCCGATCACGATTCCTCAACAAAGTCTGTCCAGCACAAACTCTGAATTATTGACAGTAGAACCGACCTTCGGTATCTATCGAAAGTACTCAGGGAGACGGTTCCCACGTTGTTTCAACGTTCATTCTATCATTCATTCTCGTACATTACATCCGGCAATCCATCCGACGACAAAACAGCATCACATAGACAACAACACAATCGCATCATCATGTCCGTCAACACTATCATCAATGTCATCGCATCTGCGGCCGTTGCCGGCTCCCATTGGGGCTGGTAAAGGCATCAAAGCGTTCATCTTTACAGCTTGAAACTTCCGTCAGGAAGCAAAAGCTATCAACCACTTTAATCCATCACTCGCAACAAGGTCAACTACTACACAACATCGCTCGGTTCGGAATCTCGCCACTCAAGAATCACATTGCCTTCTTGCAGTCATCGTGATCCCGTGTGTCAAAACAAACTACCATCAACAAACCTTCGCCACCCGATCGACTTTCGCGTCTTTCCAGTGGGTCTTGCATAGCATATATTCGGGTACGATGAGCTTCGCAAATCTCGATATCAACAGCATGCCTGCTGTTGTTGTCACCCCTCAACTCAGCCAGGAAGACCGGCTTCACCTTGCCTCCGTGTCACAGGACACCTACGGCAACCCGGCTTCATTATCCATCAATATCTCGGCGCCTACTCCTCTACGACAAAGCTCACACCGTCTCGAATCCGCAACACAGGTTGTCGGACACAATATATTATCCGCAGACACCAAGTCTGATCGGACTTCCTCTATTCTTCTGCCGGTCACATCAGTCGATCCCCGAGCATCCGTGACATCACAGTCAAGGTTGCCTCTCGCCAATCAGGGCATAGCCAACGTCGATGCAGCCATTCATGCTTGGCGACAGGATATCGGCGAGAACCACAGCGGTGAAAGTCGATTTTATCCTTCTTCGTTATCTCCACCTGCTGCACCCTCCTTGCAGAAGGACACGACATTCAATCCTTCTACCTCCTGCACCGCCACCAACAAGTTCTCTGCGTCGTCGAAGCCAAATGCCGAATGCAGGACAGCCTTGTCAGGCTGTGTTGAGCGAGCTGCTCTTGCTCGAGGCAACAGCGAGGTCAGTAAACAATGCACCACGAAAATATCGGTTTGCGAGCCTTCCAGCCTCGAGGCAAAACGACAAAAGGACTTGGTCGTGACGGAAAAGATGATCGGTAAGTCGCTTGGGTCTGCTTGTTGTGTCGAGGTGTTGTCGGTATGGTCGGACACCTTGAGGCTTCCAATTTTTCCCCAATCGTTTGCTTACTCATCTGTCTGGCCTCTCCCTTGATCCATCTCACATTTGCAAATCCCACCGCAAATCTTTGTCTCGGTCCTGATTGCAAATATAGACCGAGTTCATGATATTCTGTGCACCACTTGGCCATCAGCTCGTATCTTTGATTCGCCAAAGTCGCAATTCTCTGGATCCGAAATCGACGACATGGTCACGGTATTACAAACTCAGCAGCAAAACGCCGCAGCGGGTCTTCCTTCTCTAAAGTGTTTCATCAAGGAAATTTGGACGCGGACTCGAAGTTCTCGGGCCGTGCTTTGGCTTGCCAGAAAATACTTGGAGGTATGTCGAGAGAGTGGGAAACCTCGCCACCACGGGGTTCATCAAATGGTCCGATGCTTACTCCTTGATGATCAATAGCGACTGAGTGCTAAAATCTTACCTCAAGATGAAACCGGTGTTCCCCTCGTCACACTCGAGCACGATTCTCCACTCAACTGCTCGCGGCGCTCGTTCTTGGCCGCTCTTATGTTGGCGCACAAGCATTTGGTCGACAAGGCATACACGAACCGGGCATGGCACAAGGTGTCAACGCTTTGTCCACGGGAAATTCAAACTGCCGAGTTGCAAATGGCATTTGCCCTCAATTTCGACTTGCGTTTCCCGGCCGACGAGTTCTTTGAAGAATACCCGGAACAACGGGAACGATGCCTGGCGTGGTTGAAGCAGTCGACAGCCGGTGAAGAAGAACCCACGTTTGTTGCAAGCACAAAAGCAAAGTTCTTCCCGGAAAGCGCTACTGCTTGTGACGATTTGATGGAAGGAACTCAGACTTTCAGCGGTAGCCTCAGCGGCTCGCCTGAAAACATCCTCTCTGTGCCGATGCCTCGATTGGGCGGTGACATCAACTCGGCGTTCTCCTCCATGACCGGATCATTCACCTTCATCTCGCCAGCTCAAGTCAACAACGGTCGAATGTTTTGCAATCCCGCTTCTGTACGAGCTGGTTCACGAATCCCCAGCCTCATTACAGATCTTGGCAGTGACTGCAGCTCTGTTGAAAATCGCAGTATGGATGGTGATAGTCGCGATGCTTCTAGGGAATCATCTCCTACAAGGTCCGACGGTGGCAACAGCACCAGTTCCGGTAGAAAAAGGGACGCAGAAGGGCAGTCTCTGGGCCAGGATATTGAAATGCCAGAAGCGAAAACGGCAGAGGTTGGCTCGAAAAAGAGAAAGCTATTAAGGGAGAATGGCATGTATCTAGATTGTCGTTTGTAGCTCTTATACTGTTTCAACTTTATGTAAATGGTTTATACTGTTCCTTAGGAAATGTCAGAAGATATACAATGTGCTTCGCTGCTTGGAGTCATCGCCTGCTTTTATTTACAATGGAAGAGGACAATGCACAGTATGCGATACGCTTCTATCTAGATGACGTGAAGTAAATGACTACCCTCTATATGTTATATGTTATGGTGTATTGAGAAGGCTCATGTCGCCTCTTGAGGTTCTTCCAGTTGGTTCATCCAATTCCAGCTACCGACAGCTGCTACCTCGTAGCCTTCGCTCCCTCTCCGTACTCGGACTCCACGAGCATACTCTTCGCCGCCACGCGGTGGCTCGTCGTCACTGTCGTCCATGTCAGAGAGATAGGGCTCGGGCGAACTCCTATAGTCGTCCCGTTCTTCCCCAGAAGAATAAATGCCGTGATCTGTTCTTTCACGATTGTCGGGTGAATGTGTTGGACTGGCTGCTCGCCCCTTTTCACTGTGCTCGGTGCGCGAGCGAGACCGTAGACTCGAGTTGGAGGGTTGTAGAGCGGGGTTGAATGAGTTGCCGCCGTATGTAAACGGATTATCGGTGGGATTGGGTAAAGGTCTTATCGGACGATCCATATCTGGGTCACGAGGGGGCCACATGTGTTGTTCGAGGATGCCTATAATCGAACATCTCGAGATCAGCATGGATCAAGGGACTACAGGCGATCAGGCAATATAGGTAAACTTAAGGGTAAAGCTGATGCCGAGATGACCGACTTACAGTCACACCGGTTACCTCCATGCATCAGACCATGCTCGAGGGGGACGACCGAGATCGGGAGCTCGCCATACTGCCGGTCGCTTCACTACCCAGATCTTCATCGTCCCTATACATGCGATGATCCTCTCGAGGCGTTCCTCCCCTTTGATTCGCGTCTGCCCAGTTCATGGCGCTATGAAACTCACCACTAACGGTCTCCGATACCTGGAATGCCAAGCCGTCCCCGGCCATCGGTTGAGGCCAGAGCCAGAAAAGGGGATTCGGGCCCAAGACGGCTTTCAAGTTGCGGTAGAAACCGAGGTTCTGCGAGCGAATTACGTATGTCTGATTCAGCTTGTAGATCTGGGACGAGTCTAGCAGTGTGGCACTCACGTATGGGTATTTGATCTGATGGAGGTTGACGATAATTAGCTTCAAGGACCTCCCTGAGCAAGGACCGGGAGTTACTCACCTCCTTGATCTTCCCTCGTCTGACAAGCGTGGCTACTCTATCCTTTTCCCAGCCCTCTATCGTTGTGGAATTTCCAGCTGCGCAGTACAAGTGATACAGAGAAAAGATCCCAATGCACAGCCAAACGGGTACTCCCGCAGCCAAGTTGAAGACCATCCACAGCACGTCCGCAGTCGTTGGTTCCGGCTTTGGCAGAACAGTAAAGAGGTAAGGATTTTTGGCCGTGATGCGTGATGCACGTGTTCCCATGGCGCTCACCGATGTCCATGATGAAAAGGCTTTTAATCGGAAAAAGAGGATTGTCAAATGGCACAACATGCCGAAATCCACCCAGATCAGAAACCGCAGGAAATGGCCTTGATTGCGGAAACCGACGCCTGTTCAGAAACGCGTCAGTATGGTGTCGATAGCGCGGGCAGCAATACCGGGCTTACAATTTGCAATCCACGGGCAGTGATGGTCCATTTTGAGCTGATAAATGCAGGAGGAAAACACGTTGACGCGTGTGTGATAATGGGAGGATGAAAGGGACGTACAATACACTGCTTGCACTGACGGCAGTGATGCGTCCGGGGAGGCTTGTATTCATGACAGGTCTTGCAATAACGTGGGCCATGCGTCAACTTCTTCACCTCGAACGCCTGTTTCGTAGCTGGATCTGGACGCTGCAGCGAGTCATATTTATAATTAGAATGGCATGGATTGTAAGTGCTTTGCGGTATGGACTCACCCATCCGGAGGGAACGTGACCAGGGTCGGTCACGACGCAGAGATAGTAGTTCCAAAAGATCATGATACCGCAAAAGCTATTTGGCCAAACGTGTTTAGTATATCACGCACAAAGTGAAGATGGTTTGTCAACGGTCGACCACTCGTACGACTCACTTGAGCGGGGCTACCACCTTGAGGAACTCCAATGACCAACGTCTTCCATACCATGGCCAAACGATGAATATCTGCGGCGTGTATACCAAGAACGACACGAGGCAGATCGTGCCGGTCACCCTGTGAAAGGCTCACGAAGGTCAGTCTGAACAACAAGGAAGATATGTGGTAGCGAACGTACCATAGACGTTGCCATAAACCGAGCTTCATCGTGTCAGTTGCAAGGTGGAGTTGCTACCAGTCGAGAGTGATCACAATCCCTTCTCCGGGTCTTATATGTCGAGCCGAGCTGTCTTGTCCCTTTCTCCTATACAGCTCAAGTATAAAGTTGAAGCAGAGTACAGAGGTCGATCAAACTGAGACAGACGCTGAAACGCCGTCAACCGTCAAGAGGAACTCGGGGGCACCCTGCAATCCCTCGCCCCTTTCTCTTCTCTCCGGTTTGTTCAAGATTCCTGGTTGTCTTATTCCCCGTCTGTGGCTGCCATCGATTATACTCTCGACGAGTACGCAGTGTCAATAAAGTATTTCTCATAAACACAGTAGTAGCGTCATCAGAGCAAAGGTGCTGTTTTGTGTGGTGCGATGAGGGTAGGCAACAGATCATAAAGGAAACGTGGGACATGTTCATGTTGATATCCCCAACGATCCAGACTCTGTATAAAATATGCCTTGTTTGCCCCTGATTATCTTCTCGTTTCTTCACAGCACACCACTTTATACAGCTCAGAACCATCTCGATGTGAGAAGTTTCCTCTCGACTGCCGGTTTGGCAAAAATGATACCCGCCGTCAAGCCTGCTATCGTAAGGAGCAGCTGAGGCTTGTTGAATGCATCGCTCAAGATATCGAATGTCCCGGAAGGCGTGATACGGCTTCCGAAAAGATCGAGGCCGTAGCTGAAGAGCAAGGTGGTAGACTCTAGGAGCGCCGGAGACGTCACAACCGCTTCCATGCCTTCAATCTGTCAAAAGGTGTGTCTTAGCAGCGTTTCCACAAGCACACGTGTCAAGTCCTGCTACGCGTTCACTCACGTCGTATGCATGGCTGAGCGTTCGGCGGGGATCAATGCCCAAAAGAGGATCATACGGGATCAACATCTCCTCCTTGTCCCGACTAGACAGGACGTCTGGCCTTCGAGGATCTAATAGTCGTCGCGGGATGAATGCTACCTGGTCGTTGTCGTTGATGTCTACGTTTCCAAGTTTTCCAAGGGTTAGAGCATGAGCCGTCCAAACCTTTTCCACGCTGGGTAAACTCACAGATCAAATCCTTGTACGTAATTCCGTATCGCGACGTCGTCATTGTCAGCGCCTTGACGCCAGTAGGCATAATGAACGATCTCGAGACAGCTTGAACCTTGTCCTCCGCAAACCCTGATGTTGACAGACTACAAGATGTCGAAAAGATGATCAGCGATGTAAAGCACGACATGTTGCGCGACTGGGACCCACCTCTGCCGTTTTTCATCCTCTACACCTTCAAACAATTCCACAGAGACCAAACGGGAGCCCGAGCCGCCTTTTCCTGCGGGAGACTTTTCCGTGTACGTAAAGACCAGCCAGTTCTCGGCCAAAACGACGGGGATCCCCTTTTGCGTGTCGACGTTTTCAACAAGAGTCTGGTACACAATCGACCCGGAGACGGAATCGAGGACGTTGACACTCGCTTGGTTGGAACCATCATCCAAAAAGGTCGAGTAGGCTATTAGATGAGGATTAAGATACTTGTACAGGGTCGTTCGATCTCCCAACACCCGGCCGTACGAGGCAATAGGTCCGCCTTGCTGGATCGCATGATGGCTGATGTGCTCGTGGGGCTGCAGCGGTAGCTGCCACGTCGGGTAGACTTTGGGGGACACATCAGTCTCGGCAGCCGCAAATGCGTAACCACCCAGGACGACGTTTCGCGGCTGGTCTTCTTGCCCGGTCGGCTGGTCTTGCCTCGTCGCGAAATACAGCTCCGAGGTCATGTTGGCGAATGCGGATGCGATTTTTTTGCAGTAAGGGAAAAAATGGACCTGGCGAATGTCCGACGTCAGCACTCGGCGCCACCTCTTTCGAATGGCCTACCACTCACCTGCTCCGATGTATCGATGATGGCTACAGCCCGGATATGTGATTTACAATGCTCGATGGGCAGGGGGAATGTGTAAAGGGGGCGGCCTTGAAAGAGGACCTTGCCGCCCATTCCCGGCATCAGCGGCTTGTCATCTGAGCCGTCCCGTAGGATTTTACCCGTAAACGCATCCACGTGGTACGCGACCGTCTCGGTCGACTAAGCACGCAAGAAAGGGAGTTTAGTGGGACGCTCAACAAGCCTCGGCTCACTCTCATACGACCGCTCGCGAATGCCACTCACATTCCTCCGGCTCCTAACAGCCACCACGGTAATCACCGGATCCCCCGCCTCTGCCACCGCACGAACATTCCACATCCCCACATACGCGAGCTCGCCCACCCGGGACATGCTCAACGCCAAAAGCGTCGACCAGACGATATTCCCGTGCGCGGAATCCAGGGCGTACAGCTTGCCCGTCGAGGTGGCAACAATAACTAGTTTTTGGAAACCGAATTGGTCGCGGTAGAGCGCGTGCGGGGTGAGTGGAGTCGAGGAGAGTGCTTGGGTGTAACTTCCGCTTGTGAAACGTTGGATGAAACGCGCGAGGTATCGAGGGAGGTCCTATGCATTTGGGCAGGTGAGTTTGTCAGCCAATTCAAAGATCAAGGTCGTCCGCCGCGGGTGGTAGGTACCTTTGCTTGTCCCACATGCCTCACCAAACGCGGCACAAGTCCCTCATCATGCAACACCGCCCCTGCACCACCACCACCCACATCCTCGACCTTTTTCTCGGGCAACTCGACGAACTGAGTTTCCTGGATGTTGCTGAGCCCTTCTTCCCGCGCCCAGAGGCATTGGTCTTGCTGCCATAGCTGGATAGCACCGGTAGAGGTGGTGAGGACGACCGAGTACTTGTCGATGATCGGGTAGTGGGTGGATAGCTTGAATGCTGCCTACGCGTGTAAAGTTTTTCTTCAGCAAATCATGAACAGTCACAGCACCGCCGGGGCGGGTGCAGCGGAATGACATGAACAACCTACATTGAGAACGACGCCATGCTCGTGGTCCTTGTACTGCAAAGTCCCTCCCGTATACACATACCCCTCGGAATGATCGATATTGTACGTATTCACATGAAGCAGCTACCACCGCGCCGCGCCGCGCATCGCAGGGCATCGCATCAGCTTCCAAAACAATACCACCCCAACCCGTTACGAAGGAATGCAACTCACCTGAAGGCTAAACGACCAAAACAACCTCGTAATCCAGGACTCTTCCCCACGCGCACCCGCATACCCGCCCCAGATACTGGTGGTCCCGCTCCCAGTCCCGCTCCCAGTCCCAGTCGCCAAGTCGGGATGCTGCTCGAAATGAAACGTCGCCTCGAGTTTCCCTGCCCTCGCCCCTTCCCCGCCGGCGCCAGGTGTCCACTTGATAAGATCCGCCCCGTCGTCCGGCAGCAGTGCGAGAAAATACCCTCGATGGGAGAGCCCGACATCGCGCACGCCCGTGTACCCGCGCGTGGGGTCGTATGCGCCGCCTAGCGCGGCGGAGCGGGGTTTGATGTGCGTGGGCGAGGAGGTGGTGGTGGTGGTGTCGTCCGTGTGGAGGATCGTGGTGGAGACGAGGTTTCCGGTTCTTTTGGAGATCCAGGAAATAGCGATCGAGTCACCCGCTGTGCTACGGACGTCGCGGAGCACGACGACCTGACCCGGACTCGGACTCGGGTCGTCCACGTCGATGTCGATGTCGCTGTGCGGGATATGCGTGACTTCTTGCGTGCCGGGAAGAGGTGTGCCCGTTTCGGGTGAGAGAGAGATGTAGGCGAGCGTGCGGGAGGCAAAGCTCGATACGAGGCCGATGACGTGCACTGCGGAGCGGGTGGTGGTTATCTGGGAGAGGGTGAGTGTTGATCTGCCCGGGAGGGAAGACGGGTTATAGGAATTGAATTAGGGTCTCTGTAGGGTATTTGGGGAACGCCGAACGGGAAGGTGGATGGCTCACCCTGCATACTCGGTCTCCCATGACCAAATCACACGCCCGGATTCACGGTCGAGACGCTGTACCCTCCGTCCGTCGGTAAGCACGAGGAAATCACCTTGGCCGTCGCCGCCGCCAGGGTCGCCTCCATCCTGCGCCTTGTCATCCAGGAAGGCTACCGCCGTCCCAACCTTTCCCAGCCGGTCCACTTCCGTACCTGCTGCACCTTCAGTGGACGCCGGTACAACCGTCTCCCATAAAAGATGGCCGGTCTGGCTGGAAAATGCTCTAATCCTGTCGTGCGTGGCTGCGGCTGCGGCTGCGGCTGCGGTGCGGGATACGGTGAGGATCGTATCGTACGAGACGGCCAAATCGACGACTATCTCCTCGCTTTCGAGACGCTGCCGCCAGACTGCAAAAAAGGAGCAGGAGATCAGCACGCACGCGCGCACGGAAGCGCGGCAGAAGGAGGGTTGCGCCACGTACTGATACCCCCATCAGCCGGATCTAGCACCGCCAATACATTATGATCGGTCAGGACGACCACGACATCCTGCTCCGTCCCAACTGAGCCATTCACGACGGCGGGCACGCGATGAAAGCCCGGTGCGAGGTCATGTCGTGGGATGCCGATGAGTTGTGTGTGCCAGTCTACGACGCCTGCGAGGGATTTTTGTATTGCGAGTGCGGGGAGTGTGAGGTTGACGAGGGATAGGATGGTGGTGAAGAGGGGGATCCGCATCCTGGGAGGCGTTGGGTGGGTGGTTGGGTGGAAGTGGGTGGGCGGGCGTAGGATTGGAACAAGGAAGGAAGGAAGCGTTTACTTGATGTTACTGGGCGTGATGGCCGTGTGTGCGATCGAAGCCAGGGCCGGGGCCAGGGCCGGGCGCACATGACCGAACCTCGAGCGGACACCCAGCCAGCCAGCCAAAAAGTTTGATCCTCGTTCACTGGCTCGACATTCCCGGAAGGGCGCTACACCCGGCATACAGCATGCCGATGGATACAGCGGAATACTTGGCGTCCCAGGGGTGGAAGGGCAAGGGAACAGGTGCGTCTTTTTCGTCCCTCCCTCATACCGCCAGCTCATCCCTCCCTCCCCCCTCCCAGCGCTCAAACACGGCCACGTAACACGCCCTCTAGCAGTCGTGCAGAAAAAAACACTAGGAGGCGTCGGGAAAGACCGGGATGAGGCAGTGCCGTTCTGGGACAAGTGAGTTGCCGCTTGCTTCCTCCCCCTCCTCCTCTGTGTTTCCAATCCGGGTGGGAGGCTGACCATGCGCGCCCATGCCCCGGGTAGTATTTTCGCGGCGGCGGCGATCAATATCAAAATCTCGTCGTCCGGGCCAGGGACGCCCGTGACAAGTGGTTCCGCTACACCGGTACGTCGAGCCGCGGTGCCCTCCTCAACCCTCCTCAACCCTCCTAGCCCTAACCCTACCACGCATCGTAGACCGAAAACCCCGCACCACCACCCTCCATCCCCTCCTCGATGAACGCATTCGCACGCTCCAAGAAGGAATCAGCACGTCGTTTACTCTATTCAAAGTTCCTCCGCGGAAAGGTGCTCGTTTCCGAGGAGTTGGACGACGAGGTTCCGCTTCCGCGTCCGTCGGCGGAGGGAGCGGTCGCGGAGGGAGCGGAAGCTGGTTCCTCGGTCTTGTGTTCCGCGGGTGCGGTGGGAAGAGGGCATCCGTCGTACGCGAGTAGGAGCGGCAGTACCGCGTTCGACGTAGGTGGAGCCGCAAGTGGTTCTTTGATCGTAGGACCGGCATCAGCATCAGTACCAGTTCCACCAACATCACCCACACCCACACCAACACCAGCAGGCGAGGACCAAGACGAGGGCAAGACAACCCGCAAAAAGGCCGCGGAAAAAGCGCTCAGAAGGGCTGCAAAGGCGCAAGCCAAGGCGGTGGTGAAGGAGCAGCAAAGGACGAGGAGACGTGCGGAGAAAAGTGGGAGGCGGCGGGTGGGTGCCGAGCCTGCCGAGGAGGCGGGGAAAGATCGGAGGAAGGGCAAGGGCAAGGACAAGGACAGGGTGAACGAGCTGGGGTTGGCTCGAGATGGTGCGGGCGAGGAGGACGGGAAGAAGAAGAGGAAAAGATCGACGCGCGATTTACCGGACGGGGCGGAGCGGGGTGACGGTGACGGTGGGGATACAGACACTCTGTCATCGTCGCCGGCGGCAAGGAAGAAGAAGCGGCGCGGGGGCGGTTGTTGATTCTTCGAACGCGGGGTTCACTGTAGTTGTAGCGAGCGACGCACCATATGCACTGGATCTTTTGGATGCGCGGTTACCTCAGCACCGGGTTTACCTTTCGACGCAGGCTGGGAGGCAGATCCAATCGAAGACCGACGGCTCTCGGTTGTCTGCCCGCAAACGTGGAGTTTTATGCGGGACGTATGTCGCTGGAGCGTGAAAGGAAAAGAAACAGAAATTAACAAAAAGGAAAAAAGGGGGAGAGTGGGCGTTTTTTTTCGTTCGCAGTTGCGTTTGCTCCTACTCCTTGCTAATAACGTTTGTGAAGCCCGTCAACCTGCCTGAGGAGTAGACACGAGACTCTGAAGACGACGTGACGGGACTCGCGCCGTGGCAAGAAAACGTCGTTGGCGGTCAGGTTCAGCAGTATGATCCGCGTGGGTTGCAAAAGAACGATGAAACCGGTTCACGTTGAAAGCGATCAGTACCAGTACCAGTACTCCCGCATGTTTCTCCACTTGTAACCTGTTTGCCAAGGATGGTAAGCCGGGATGTAGGTGCTGGGATTACGTTGGCGGAGCAGGTCGGCATACACGTCCCGCAAAATCGATCTTTCGCCCGCCGTTTCCTTTGTCGGTGGTGCGCCTCAAACAGCTTCTTCACGGCGCATAATGCATTGACGATGGTAGAAGGATGGAGCAGAGACGACGCCGAGGACGACGCTACATGGGTAAAGCGGCTTGGAAAGACGGCGGTGAACTTGTCGGTGCACCTCCTGACGGCAGTTGAATAAACGACATACTGGGGAAATGCGACTAACTTGTATGGATAGCCTCCTCGTGTGTTTTCTCGTCTGTCAGTCATGAACATCCACTACCTCGATGTGAGTCGAATTGGTAACTGCTGTGAGGCTGTAAACGTGTACGTACGGTATCCTGCATTCAACAATACGTGGATGATGGTCTATTTCAAGGTCCTGCGGGGCGGTGAAACCCTGCTGCTGACGCGAGCTTGGCACTGGGGGACAAGTTTGGACAAGGATGGGGGAATGGGTATCAACATGTTCTCTAGGAGAAAAAGAGGGGGGGCTGTTGAATGTGAAACGAGTTGATGGTTGGGGCTCCGTTTTTTTCCTTTTTCGATCCCGTCGGTTCATGTTCACTCAAACATCCTTACCGAACCCATGGTGGACTCGCGCAACAGCGCTAGGCATTCTCTCGTCGTTTGACAACTTTCTCTGCGAAATCGAGTATCTACAACATCTCTCACTGCTTGTTTCCGTGATATCCTCCTCTCGTGTCATTTACAACTTTCGTGACTTGTAACGGAAACCCTGATTCGTCAAAGCACGAACATAGATCCAGACAGGTCACATCACGAAGGAGAGCGGGTTTGTTCTACTTGGTAGCATGTCCGCATCCAGAAGAGGGCGTCGCGCCGGCGCAGCAGTCGTGGGTAGCGCCTTGTCCTGTGACCTTGTTGACAGTGTTCTTGACAGTGTTCTTGACAGCGTTGGTAACGGAAGCGACGACGCCGCTAGCGTACGTCAAGAACGAGAGAAAGAGAGATCAGCATCGCACAATAGATGGAAGGCCCGACCCGACCCGACCCGACCCGACTCGACTCACGGTTTCTCCCCCGTGGTCGCGTGGCTGGACAAGTGGTTATGCTCGCGCGTGGTCCCATACTTTTGCGGGTTGACAGTATCCATCACTTTCTGGGCAACACCCTTGTCGTGCTCGGGCTGGACGGCAGACAAGCCATTATCGACGTGCCTGGAGGCCTTGTCGCCGAGCGTTTCGGAAGACTCGGGCTTGACGGCGTCCGCGAGGGTGCCGATGAGCCCTGTTCGGCCAGTGTCGTGCGTGAGAGGGGTGTCGCGTTTGTGGTCGCTTAGGTGGTCGCTCGTCTTGGTTTGACCTGGAAGACACGAGGCGGCACTATAGAGTAGGGAATTTAGGTGCGAGCGCCGGGGCTTGCAAGATGCCAGCTCAGGAAAGCATGTACGTACGCGTCACCAAGGCCTTGCAGCTCTTGTTTGTTCTTTTCAAAGGTAGACTTGGTAACGTCGGGTTGAAGCTTGTTTTCGACTAGGGGGAATGGGAGAAGGTGAGTGCTGATCGTGGGGGAATTGGAAGCTTATGCTTATTGCTTACGCTTGGAACTGTCAGATTGTCGAAGGGCCATTTGGAAAAAAGTTTATGTGAGCTTGTGTGTTGATTAGGTTGTCAAAAAGGTGGCGTTGTTGAGACAGTCGCGTTGCACAGAAGGACTTTGCGATGAGCATATCGAGGCGGAAGAAAGGTCCATCCAGAGGGGAAGCTTGGTTATATACTCCATCGCCGGCTGGAGTTGCCTTGATGGGCGCAGCAAGTTCCTTTCACCGCGCAGCTGACGCGCTACTCACATGTTGATGATCTTCTACCGCCTTTAGCAAAGCTACAATACTCGACGTCATCTATCCTTTGACTCAACTTTGACGCCTGTGCAAGGTCTGTTGAGCAAATGGAAGCGTTGGAGTAGCATCTTGCTTCTTGTCGCAGCTATGGGGTACTCGTAGGAAAGATGCACAGAGGCGACTGAAAGTGTTGAACATGGCCTTTACATCGGCTTTACGGGCCCTTTTGGGAGACTTGCTCCAAGCGAGGTCGTAAGGGTGTGTAAGCATATCACTCCTTGCTTGTTGTGTCGGAACGGTGAACCGAACGCGGTCGAGCAGAAGTGCTGGTGAATGGTGGCAACAACGACCTCGCACGAAATCCAAGTGGCAAAATCAATTGACACGTAATTGTTGCCTCTTCCCAGCGTGCAGCACATGAAGGAAATGATGGCTCGGATTTCTCGCACGTGACCCCTAGACAAAATCAAACAAACGCCCCGCGCGCTGATATACTCGAGCGAACTGGTCGTCCCGTCGTGCGCTTCGAATTGCTATCCCCCCCTCGGGTTCGTCATCAGTTCGGCGCGAATTCTGTTGTCTTTCTTTCTCCAAGCGGACGAGACGAGACGACACGACACGACCGGGAATTAGCTGCCGTCTCCACACGCGTTCGTCACGGACTATCCAGACCCCACCACCACCACCACCACCACCACCTACCCACCCTACCAACGACTCGGTCGCGCGCATCGGCCTCTGCCGTCCGCGACGTTTGCCAAACAACCTCTTGGGTTTTACTTCGAGTTCATCTCCTTTTCAGCCAACACTGCTATCCTTGCGATCGATCGCGTGCACACAAGGTCGGTACTCTTGCGGGACTCGTTATGTCTGCAGTCGTTCGCAGAGCGACCGCGACGTTGAAATCTACATCTAGCAGTGACCTGACCTCGAAACGTACTACCAGAGCCTCTGCAAGAAGCGAACCCGACCGTGCTGTCACCGTCACGTCGGACGCAGCGGTATCCGCCAAACAAACCAAGCGACAGATCCCGTTTAAAAAGGTCGTTACCGACACTTTTTACAATCTCAAGGCCAAAGCCGTCGACAAGGTCTCGAAAGCGTTTGTTGCCAATTCCAAACGCGCTATCGCTTCGGCCACTATCGCGGACAAGCTCGTCCAAGGCACATCCACGCGGGCAAGCCAAAGACCGCGCACGAACACGCACCTCAAGCTCGAGTCGTCTCCGGAAAAGGAGACATCTCCCGTATCGACGTCTGTCCCGTCAACGGTCCCTCAGGCCACCACCGAATCCGTCGACCCGGCTCTTCCAGCACAGTCCGACGAAGCATCCAAGCTCTTTCTATCAGAAGGGCTCTACTCGAACGCCGTCTCGAATTCCAAATCGAAACGTACAGGTCGTGTCAGCAAGGCTATCAGAGCTAGTAAAGCTCTAGCAATCGAAAGCGACGTCGTCACCAGCGGATCAACAGTATCAAATAAAGTCCTTCCTCTTCCTCTCCACTGGGGTCTCCGAAAAATGGAGGATCAATCAGAATTTATCGTCCCGTGGGACATCATGTCCGAATGGCAATCAGGTGATCTTGACAGTCAAAAGGCTCCTACAAAGTATCAAAAACTTCGAAAGAGTGAGTTTGATTCGATTCAATACCCCCCATCTCGTTTGACGAAAGAGTTGCTGACAATGTCATGGGCCTATCAGACATCTTCCCCGAACGAAAGGCGCGCATCTCGAATGACTGGCAAGCCATCTGTCATTGTGAACCGGATTCGGGCTGTGGAGAAAACTGTCTCAATCGGTATATGCATCTTATGCTCCCCCCATGTTTGGATTGAATCAACGGCTGATGTGCTCTTCCGTGACCAGTGCCATGAACTATCTTTGCGGCAAGTCATGTCCCTGCGGCGAAAGCTGCACGAACGGCTCCTTGTCAACCAGGCCGCAAAAGGCAATCAAGATCTACTGGGTATGTTGTTCTTCAATTCGACGGTGATCCCGAGACGACGCACTGACGAGCAACCCTCTTTATAGACCGGGGCTCGAGGGTTTGGCGTTCAGGCAGCAGAACCCATCAGGGAAGGAGAATTCGTAATGGATTACCGAGGGGAGGTTATCCCGATGACGTAAGCTGGATCTCTCTTCGTTTTGAACTCTTTGACCGGACTTGGATAATTAAAACATACGTGCCATTAGTACGTTCTACAAGCGTATTCGCAACGAATACCACAACCGCAAGGACTTTTACGCCTTGTCGTATGATGGAAACGAGGTCATCGATGCTGTATGTATGGTTTGCATGCCCTCCTCTCAAAAACCTGCGCTCATTCTTTCTCCATCAGGGATTACGAGGAAACGAAGCTAGATTCATCAACCACTCGTGTGGTCCCAACCTGGAAGTTCGAAAGTACACCATGGGCAACGGTTCCGAGGAATTCGAAGTTGGATTCTGGGCTCTTCGTAACATTCCCGCTGGAGAAGAAGTAAGCCATCTGCACCGCTATCCGGTCGACCTCAACGAATTGACTGTTGTTCTCCTTCTGTAGCTTTCGTACAATTACAACTTTGACTCTTTCACTACTATCGAGCGACCACCTGCGGGTCCTGAATTTGTTGAGGCGGCTTTGCAGCGACGTCAACGATGTCTTTGCGGCTCGCCGAATTGCGTTGGATGGCTTGGAAAAGATCCGGCGGAAAGCAGCAAACCAGCTGTTGATGACAACATTGCTCCTGAATTTCGAGCTCCGGTTCTAGAGGCCGTAGCAGAATCAGAGGAACAGGTCGAAGCCGACGCACCTCCTTCAAAAAAGATACTCCTTAAAATCGGAAACGCAGCGAGTGGATCCAGTACTCGCAGTCGGGGCACTAAAAGGCAAGCCACCGCGGAAGAGGAGGACGTTGCGAACAAGCGTGTTGCCGCTCCAGGATCATCAAAGGGAAAGGCCAAAGCCAACGCAACAAAGATGACAGCTGCTGAACTCGACGTATCCGAACCCGCTTCGGGGTTTGACGCGACGGTCGGATTGACGCTGGTTGGCGAGCTGCCGGAGCAGTTTATGACTGCGGAGATGCAGGGCGATGCTGATCTCCGCGTCGCCGGACACCTTGCTGGCCTCCTTCATCCTGCTGGAAACGAATATGCCGAAGGCCAATACACTGAAGATGAAGTTTACGCTGGTGCAGAAGGATATGAGGATGCCACAGGTTACACGGACTCGATCGTCTATTCTGAAGCCCATCCCGAGCAGTATCTCGCCGAAGATGTGGAAGAGGACGACATGGCCGAAACTTCGCAGCCCAAGAAATCGAGTCGAGGAAAGGGCGTCCGAGTTATCGAGAAACATCGACGAAAGACAAAGTATGGGCTTATTTGGAAGAGTGATGCCGAGTTGGAACTCGAGAGAAGGTGAGTGGTCGATGCGATCATTTGTACTTGTTTTGAGTTTCTGTGAAATTAGTTGTGCTGACTTGTATTCGTTTGCTTTAGACGTCGCAAAAAGGGCTATGCCTGGCTTGAAGAGCAAAAGGAAGCCGTCCGAAGGCTCCATGATGCTTTGAGAAACGGGGAGAAAGTAGTTCCTCCACCTACATCACCGCCCTTGCCTATTCGAGCACCAGAAGCCGCGTACCTCGAGCCTACACCTCGTCAACGCAAGTTGATGGAAAAGGCCGTTGGTGATACCCCCGAACCTTGTTCGCGATCGAAGCAAAGCGCTACGCCCAGCATCCCGGCTTATGTGGCCTCCTCGACAGGGGGTCATGAAGGCTTCGACCAAGCGGATTTTCACTTGGAGGACCAGAACCTGCCACTGGCTCCTCGAAGCGACGACAACATGACTGAATACTCGAGCGAAGTATCAGATGATGTTGTCGAAGGGCAGGTTATGACAAGCAGCAGCAGCGCCAGCAGCAACGTGACGGCGTGGATGAGGGGCACTATGGATGCCGAGGGCGAACAGCATCGCGAACAGCAGGAAGGAAATGGGGATTACGTTGATCAACAGTATGGCAACGACGGTTATCAAGAGCAATATCCTGGAGAGGAAGGGTACGGCGAAGGAGAGGACCACCCCTATTATGATGGCGGAGAGGGTGGTGATGACCCGCGTGATAACGGGAATACTGGACCGCCACCTCCTCCAGGGGACCCGTCCGGTGACCCTCCCGACGACCCGGACGACGATAAAGACGAAGAACAAGAGGATGACGAACACAACAATGAGGATGACTACGAGGACGAGGAGGAGAAGGATCCGAATGAAGAACATCATCAGTCGGTCGATGCTGAAACCGAAATACAAATGGATCCACAAATTGCCTACGGCCGCCACGAAGAAATGCCCGTCGAATATGCGGGATACGAAAGTGCTCACGAGCATCATGCCTACCAATATCATGAAGGTATGCACGAGGGTATGAGTTTGCCGGGAAACCTTGAAGAGCACATGGACCATTTGGATCATCTCGAGTACCTACAGCAACAGGCCGAAGAGGAAAGGAACATGACGCACGAGCAGCGGTTGCACCACAGAGAGGAACGCAAACGAATAAAGGAGGAGGCAGAACGAACAAAAAAGCGCCGGAAGAAGTGGGTGCTACCGCTCGACGAAGAATCTATTGAGAGCGAACGAAGGCGCAAGGTCCGTATGCTTCGTCATTTTTTTTCTGTCACAAACAGGATACTTATCTTTGATGTCTCTGGTTAGAAGAAAGGGCTGACGTGGAAGATGGAGATGCAGCAACGTGCTGCAGCCAAACGCGCAGAACTCGGTCTCGGGGAGAATTCCGACCCTTCACAGGAGCTTCGAATGAGCGAAGACATTGCGATTCCGGATCTCCCCGAATTTGGAGCTACCGAAGATCTCCCAGCCCTTCCAGGAGAGTCGTCCGGGTCCGGCGCTTATTATCACGCGAATCAAGAAATTGATGCTTCGATGATGGTCGCAGGAGGGAGCGGTCAAGCAGATCAGACTGCCGACTTGGACAGCTTCAGTGATATCACGGATCTCGAGGAGATGGACACCAACGAAAGGGAGATTATCAAACTGGATGGTACTCCTCTACTCGGTTCCGACATGGGAGATGATGATTCACTCGATAGTAAACACAAGCGAAACCGGCGACCGCGTCCACCACGTCGGTTCAAAACGGCATTGACGAGGATTCGTCCCAAGCTGGAGGCTGCCATCGGTCCGCCCGAGGAGCGCGAACTCAACACTGACGAAGAAGGCGAGCTTCTCGAACAAGAGCGCAAACGAAGGAAAAAGTAAGTCTAGCTGGTCTGATCTCGATGATTCGAAACGAACATGTTTGCTGACCGATACCTCTCCGCGTTTGTAGAGGCGTAGCATGGCTCGCATCCATGAAGGCATTGGCAAAAGCTCAACGTCTAGCTAGACAGCGAGAAGCACAAGGCTTGCCTCCCCAGGAATTCGTCTTGCCACCAACGTCCTTGACCCCATCTGGTAAAAGGCGCCCGAAGCAGCCCGGGTCTACGGTGAAAAAGAGGAAGAAGGACTTGCTTCACCACGATTCGTTCGACAATGATATTCCTGCTCTACCAGACTCTATGGACCTGGTAGCTGGCCCGTCAAATTCGAGACTCGATGCGCATCTCGAGGCAGCGCCACCAGATGATCTGCCTAGCTTGCCCGGCTATGCCATGTATGCGAGCAACGATGTTGGATCTGCCCACGATACTGGATCCGGTTATTACACGGCTGATGGTGAAGATCGAGCATACACTCATGCTTCGGATGCCAACTATCTGGATTCACATCTTTCCGGGCAAGGATCGACTCACGCGGACAATGTCCCCCAGGAATACGCTGCGTTGATGACTGGTGCTGAAGCAGAAGCTGCTGTACACCCAGACTCGCACGCTCCAGCGCTACAGGATCCTGCTTATGACCCTCCGGCCTATGGAAACGACGCGGTGGCGCAGCAAGCCATACAGCATGGTGGTACTTACACGCAGCATCCTTACAATGCCCACTACCATGATTACACGGCCAATCTTGGGGCCTTTGGTACGTTGCCGTTGCAAACCAACACCCACTATCCACTTCCGGCTTTCCAAGCCTTTCACGATCGTGCAACACAGCAGCAACAACACCTTTCCCCCGTGTCTCCGTATGGGACTCCAGGTCACGGGCAATTCATGCTGAGCGGCCATGATCAAGAACAACGCGCCGATCTACCACCCGTCCCGACAGCTGTGGCAAGAGCGAAAGCGGCCAATCAGAAAAGAAAGATGATGGACACCATGCCTGGCGAGAAGCGAAAGCGGGGACCAGCTGTCAAGAAACTCGCTGCTGATGAAGGTATGCCTGAATGGACGGATGAGCAGTGGGAGGCCGAGCGTAAAAAGCGAAAGGTAAGTTGCGCGCATTGCAACCTTTCAGGAAGCACGTACTGACCATGCGCTTGGTATGCATAACAGAAGGGATACGGATGGGTTGCAGAAACCAAGGCAGCGGCAGAAGCCGAACGGCAAAACCGAGCACTCAAAGCAGCGGGCCTGAATGTAAACACGAGTCGACGTTCTTCCAAAGTCCACCTTCTCGGCAGCCAGTCGCTCGACGGCCAAATGCAGCATGAAGATCAACACATGCAACATGAAGATCAACATATGCAGCATGAAGATCAACACATGCAGCATGAGAATCCGCACATGCAAGACGACGAAGACGACGACGTTGCGCAACTTCAAGCTCAAGCTCATGAACTGGAACAACAGCATCAGCTAGAGCAGCAACATCAACTGGAACAGGCGTTCGATACAGTCGTTCACGATGCGCACTTTGGTGTCGCTGCGACCTCTCTGCACGACCAAGAACAAGCTGTCGCCGCCGCCGTTGCCGCCTCTCAACATCCTGCGGTGGCCGATCCATTCGGACCGTTCGGCGGAGTTGAAACCGGCATGATGCCTTATCCGACCGGCGAGGAGGACAATCATTTCGCGAGTGGTCCAGATGATTATTACGCTGCGGCCGCGCAGGCTTACACGACCGATCATATCCACGAACAGTTGCTTCATGCCCAGCAGTTTGAAGATCCGCAATAGCGTCACCTCCCGTCGTTCACTTGTGACTTTTACCTTCGCTTTTCGCTTGTTATGCTTGAGCCATGCCGCTGCTGCGGTGATGAGTAGGCTTCTTTTGTAGCCGACTGGTTTCGTATTATATCTATGTATAGTAATCAATCTCTCCAGATGCTTCGATTCATGCATTTCAGATTTCAGTTGATTCTTGATGGGTTCGAGGTGGCATTATCGTCCTAATGTAGTCAGAAGAGCCCGGTATATTCCTTGATGATATACATGTATCTTTATTCTAACCGAGGAGAGTTGTTTGATACTTTCAGTCGCCATCTGCTTGACTCGAACGTTTCATGCAAAGTAAGATCACCATATTTCCAATCACAAACCAATCGTGACCAACGCCACCACAACATGAATACAACGAACACGAAACCAGATAAGCTTTCTTTCTTGTGATCACGTCCGGTGAACACCCGCCGGTCATCAGGACTTCAAGTCCCACAAACGAGACGCCGTCATGAAATTAGTGTGTTGATCCGCGATGGAAAGCTCGATCGAGTCAAGATCCTGCACGACCGGATGGTTGTCGGTGTCTTCCTCTTCTACTTTCTTCTCTACTGTTTCAGTGACATCGGATTCGATGGGCGGGATAGATGCCTGTAAAGAAACGAAAAAGATAAAGACACAGTCAGCGCAGGATCTCGTGATGGAACGCTCGAGAGATTGGGTTCATGGGCGAGGGCCGTGCTTACCGGTTCGGGTTCAAACCTCATGATGGTTTTGTGACTGGTCAAATGCAAACGTCAAGGTCAGATGTAGGATTCCTCGACCTGTTCTTTCTTCAATCGACATACATAATGGAGCAAGCCTGGATGATGGAAGAAGAGAGAAGAACAGTATGAATAACTTGTTGTGGCATCTAAGAGCGAACAGTCCTGCCACTTACTTCACCTTTGCTCATCGTCGGCCCTACCTTTATCCAGTCGCGCTTTGGAACCTTGCTTCCAAAAGTCGGTGCAACATGTTAATTTGCGCGCCTGTGGATGGATCGTTCCTCCAAGGGGCGGACCGTTGAAATCTGGATAACGAGAAGAAAGATCATGACCACACGGAGAGTCAGTCTAAAAAGTTTTGATATAGGTTGCAAGACTGAAAGCAAAGTACGAAGAAAAGATACTCACGCGGCGAGTAATCCCTGGTTCAAGATCCTTCTTTCCAGAAGCGCATCCGCTTGCCTTACAGCCTCTGGGAAGCTGTCGAATCGTTGCCAGAGTTGCCTCGGGTTACAAGAAAAGACGAAATTACCCGCTTTCCCGACCTTCTTTCGTTCTTTCTCGATCATGGAGGGCTCCTTTTTCATGGCGATAGAGACGAGGTAGGCGTCGCTATCAGGGCTTTCCTTGGCGAGGGAGATATAAACGTCCACGGCGGAGAGGACGAACTTGGGGCCGTCGTAACATTGGTCCTATTTAACGGGTGCAGCGATCAGTATATACAGCGAAATGGAAGAACAAGCATCAGATCTCATCGAGACTCACCCAAGCGTATTTCGAATACCGTTCAACAGCTTGCTGGGCTTCGGCCTCATCCTCCATCTTGAGAGGATCAAGCGGCGTCATCACAGCTTCCCTCACCCTAGGATGCAAGTCGAAAAAGTTCCACCCAATCTTCTTGGCGGAAGAAGAACGTTGCTTCCATGATTTCTTGGGTCGTACCGATGCGCCATCATTGGAGGAAGGGACGATACGCGCCTTTACCTTGCTTGTAGTCGTCAGCGCACGGAATGCCTCAGGAAGCCTTTGGCCCGAGTTGGTTCGGAGGACAAGTGCTGACATCGTGGTGGTAGTCGAGCCGAATGTGCGGAAATGACATCTGTCGTCGCAAAGAAGGTCCTCCAGACCCGAGGGATTATATACTCCATCATCATGCGATGATGAACCGCATGCCCCGACTTTGGTAGTTGGGACGTTCTGAAACTATTCCTTTGTGTCAATCACCAATCACTCAATGCGATCCGGTCCAATCCAATCAGAGAAGCCATCAGGTAGGCTATCAGGTAGCTCATCAGGTACGCCATCAGGTAAGCAATCAAGCTGTGTAATAGTTGGCATCAACATACGTTCACTCCTAGTGATCATCGCATCAAGAAACTAATTGGAAGCTTACGCACACGAGGGTCGAAATAAACCCTTGGGAATGAATTGATTGATTGATTGATTGATCGATTGATTCGACGTACGAGTGACTGTGCGGCTGACAATGCTGAGTGGTAGTTGGACATCTTGGAGGAATATGGTTTGGGGGCCTTGTGACTGAGCGATTAACTGATTGACTGATTCTACTGGCCAGGATCACGTTGAGCGAACACAAAATAGTGAATACAGGAATTGAAGAGGGAGTAGGTAGTTGATCAACATCGTGAAGGCCGATTGGGTGCCTCCACCTTTGGCCCTTCTCCTTCTTTCTTTCTTTCTTTCTTTCTTTCTTTCTTGATTTCCTTGGAATAGTAGGGTAGGGTAGAGTAGAGAGGGTAGAGTAGAGCAGAGCAGAGCAGAGCAGAGTAGAGTAGAATGGCGCAAGTCAGTCAAGATACTCCGCTCCGGTCAATCCACCAACCCAGTATGACTCTTTCCTCCCAAAATCAACTCAAATTTCCGACAGTACGCGGCTACAACATATGGTACCAGATAGGCAGTGGTGGGTTCTCAAAGTATGTCTTTCTTTCCATTGTCTTTTCCCTCGACCCGCTCCATTTCAGTGCTCACCATACCTCTGCCTCCCTCCGCTTCAGAGTATTCGTCGCTTCTACCGGCCGGTCACCAGCACAAGGCTCCCAAGCAGCCGTAAAACTCGTCTTCCTCTCCTCACCCGGTACCGCTCACCTTCCGGCGCTCGGACCCGTCCAAGTCGCTTCACCAGACGAAGTAAAGTTGTTAAAGAAGGAAGTTCAGGTACATCGGACGATGAAGCATCCGTATGTGTTGGAGTTTATCGACAGTCTGCTCGTTGATAAGCAGCAGCAGCGCACGGCGATGGAGGAGGATGAGGTGGTGCCAGGGTTGTACATGCTGTTGGAATTGGCGGTCGGTGGAGATCTGTTTGACAAGATTGGTGCGTTTGGGTTGCCTCTACGATCCGACCGCTTCACTGACTTTTGCATTCTGGACTGTAGCGCCAGACGTAGGCATCTCCGATCAACTAGGCCAATGGTATTTTTCCCAACTCATCTCCGGCCTCGTAAGTTCCCTTTACACCCATCCTCATTGCTCTCGCCACCCTCACTTACCAGTAAACTTCTTCACCCCTAGTCGTACATCCACGGAAAAGGAATCTGCCACCGCGACTTGAAACCCGAAAACCTGCTACTAGGCGCAGACGGAAACCTCAAGGTCTCTGATTTCGGGTTGTGCGCAGTGTACAAGCATCAGGGGAAAGAGCGGTTGCTTTCGGGCCGGTGTGGGAGTTTGCCGTATGTTGCGCCAGAGGTGGGTTCCACGTCTTTTCCCGTAGGTGACGCTTGGACCCTTTGGGTGTTGACTTGGCGTGCGTGCGTGTGTAGTTGAATACTTCGGGTGGGTATCAAGCAGAGCCAGTGGATATGTGGGGAGCAGGCGTAGTCCTCTTCACACTCCTCGTTGGCAGTATGTCGCCCGTTTCCCCTTTTTCTGCATTTGTCTGCGAATGCTCACCATGTGCGGCATGCAGATACACCATGGGACGAACCAACGCTCTCAAGTCCCGAATTCGAGGCATTTGTCAGTGGAGAGTTGTTAAAGTATGATCCATGGACGCGCATATCACCCGAGCCACTAGGTGCGTGCTCGTATCATTAAGCGAGGTAACGAATTAGACGCTGATTACGCGTTTCTCTCCCGCGGATCAGAGATCCTGCTTGGTCTGCTTGCCGTCAATCCAAAAGAACGACTAACGATCCAACAAATCTCAAACCATCCATGGATGCTTTCGTGCGTACTCCTTCCTCTTACCGTGGCAATGCATTTCTTTAACAGAACCCATGGACCCGAATACAGACCGACGCAGATCTCACGGAGCGAACTCGGGCGGGAGTTGACGCGCGGTCTGAGAGAGTCGGGACATATGGATCTAGTGAATCCGCCATTATCGCAGCCTACGTGAGTCGCTTAGATTCAACATACTCATATGTTCCACCGCCGGCACAGATGCTGACACGGTGTACTTATTCGGTAGGCGTGCTGCGAATGCTTCCCAGTATAGGAGCCAGTATAACAGTCAGTATGGAAGTCAGATGACGTCCCAGTTCATGCAAACAACAGGAATGGTGGTACGTCCCGCTCCTTCACCAATCGGACTGTACTCGGTCGCCTACTAACTCAATGGCATGGACTGGAAACAGGCAGAGCAAAGTGACGGTTCATTCATCGACCACCGACAGCTCAACAAATTCCACCTGCGTTTAGCACAAGACGAAGCGGCACGTCGAATCGTCCAATGTATCGTCCAAATGGTCGATGAGAACAACTTGCAAATCGATCAGACCATCAGGCTTCAAGTGCGGGATAAGAGGAAACAGTGGATGCGCGGCGAGATTAGGATACTGGATGGGGCGTATGGTGAAGAATCGACGTTGGTTGAGGTGGTGAAGACGGGTGTAAGTCCCTCTCGTTCTGGCTTACTTGGTGGGGAGACGATGCTGATCCTGACGTTTCCGTTGGACAGGGAGATCCACTGGAGTGGAGGCGGTTCTTTTGGGAGTTGACGGGGATGGCGGGATTGACTCCTTATCTTGTCAAATAGACATGTTCGGGTCAAAGAGATCTCTGCCACGTCGTTGCCTGTATCCCCCGCCGCACGACACCCTCCACTGTATCCATAATTCGGGGGCTGTTAGGCCCGTGTAGTACACGCAGGGAACATGATTCGCATATAATGATACATTTAGACAAGTTCCAGACCCTCCTACTTTGCAGCCTTGATCTTTTCCGTCAATTCAGGTACAGCCGTGAACAAATCGGCAACGAGACCGGCATCAGCAATCTGAAAGATGGGAGCATCGGCGTCCTGCAAGCGCAACAGGGGATTAACAATTTAAAAGTGACTTGGTGAACTGCTGCTTGCCTTGTTGATAGCCACAATCAGCTTGGATTCCTTCATCCCCGCCAAATGCTGGATAGCTCCAGAGATACCGACAGCGACATACAGCTCGGGGGCGACGACCTGCAGGCGTTTCAAAGATTACACATTCAAACACAGCTTACCTATCGAGTCACACGCAACGTACCTTTCCAGTCTGACCGACCTGCAGCGAGTTGTCCGCATACCCTGCATCCACAGCAGCTCGAGAAGCACCAATAGCTACAATCGACATCACCTTTTTAGCTCTTGCGTTCCCGATTAATTTCTCGAGAGAGATGGACTCACCTGCACCGAGACTATCTGCGAGGGGTTCCATGATTGCATTGAACTGGTCAGCGGATTTCAATGCTCGACCACCGGACACGACACGCGAGGCGGCAGACAGGTCGGGTCTTGTTGACGTAGTGAGTTCTTCCGAGATGAATTGGGTAGGGCCTGGAAGTGCGCGGTGCAAGGTCAGTATAGCTATTGAGATGCATTGTTCGTTGCTGTGATGCCCTACCGGTCGCAACCTCGACGCTGACCTCTTCAACATCGGCGGTCGAACCTCCTGTGGCAGCCTTATCAAACGCCGTCGTCCTTACGCTAACCACCCCGATCCGATCCTTATCCTGACTGGTCTTGATTTGAAGGATCGCATTGCCCGCATAAATAGGTCGAGTATATTCCGTCGATTTCGAGGCATCGTCGTGTTTTACGGATAGGATATCCGCTACGTGCGAGACGTTCATGCTTCCCGCTAGACGTGGGAAGACATTTTTGGCAACGGCCGTGTGCGCGGCGAATAGGTGTGAGATTGGGCCGGAGGATGTTGATGATGGGGATTCTAGGAAGGCGGATAAGGCAGGGGCGACGACTAGACAAATGGCGTTAGTGGCCATCTCTTTGTGCAGGCGAGAGCACGGCGTATACACGTACCCTCAGCCATACCATGGGCGAAACCTTCGCCCTTGACCGTAAACACCTTGGCCAATCCGTCAATTTTCTTGACCTCGTCCAAGACAGAAGAGACCTCGCTCTCGGTTCCCACCACGATAGCACTGACATCTCCACCAACAGCCTTTGCAGCAGTCACCGCGTGCAGTGTTGAGTCATTCATCTTGCCATCTTTGTGCTCGATGTAAACCAACGAAGACGCAGGCCGTTTTGCGTTGGCAGCATGGCTGCTCCGGAGTAGGCTTCGAGTTGCGAATGGGATTCGGGCTGAGCGTTGAAGAAACATGATGATATGGGGCAAGGTACAGAGGTGAGCAAAAGACTTTAATGGCAAAAAGGGCAACTATCTCGTCCATTCATTCCTTCATTCATTCATTCATTCAAGATTCCATCGGGTCAGTCGACATAGCCGGAGTTCACCATCAAACACCCGCTCGCCGCGCGATCGTGTTTTTCTTACGGCGGCCGGCCGGACAACAAGAACGTAACCAGACTTGCTCTGCAGCTTTGCCCTGCTGAGGTGAGTGAATCCACCGCCCATATTGGTTGGCAGCAACGATGAAAAGCGCTTGCAATTCATCCCCTGCCTGAATCAGATTGTGATATGCGAATCAATGCAAGATATAGTACAGTTTACAGCGTGTATGGGTATCGTTCGCCACCACCTATTTCTCCAAAAACGTCTCGTTTGGGTTCCCCGTTTTCTGATCCTGTTCGTGTCGTGCACGACCGTCGCCGCCCCCCACGCTGGTGGTATACGGCTTCTCCAGCTGAGGTTGGACATCTTGGAATGCTTCTGAAAGTCGGTCTTTTGCGATAGTCTTGACCTGTTTCACCGAAATGGTCCAGGTTAGCAAAATATCCTTGGGTGGAGGAGCACGCTTGAGTGCTTTTCACCTACCTCGTTGAAGACAGTACGGCTGACTTGCAACATTGGACCGACCAGGCCGAGCTGTAACACAACGTAGCTACAAGACACGGCGTTATCAGCACCAGCGATAAACCCAGAGGAAAACACCAACATACGCAGAAGACGCCAACAACACCAGCAACAACAAGTACAGCGGATTGAACAAGACATACATCGCCTCGTTCCACCCAAGCACTACAAGCACGCCGTACATCCACACAGGAATCTGCGCAACACTGGAAACCACGCTCCGTTTCGCTTCCACGTAATACGCATCAGCATCGCGCTTGAACCGATTCTCGAGGTCGAGTTTTTTCGTTTCCGAGAATATGATTAGGGTAGATGGGAAGTCAAAGTCCGCGTCTGGGTCGAGAGATGCGTCGACGGATGCGTCCGATGGGAGGGTAAATGCATTGGACGGATCCTTGGGTTTGATTTTCGCGTACAGAGGGATCAAAGCCAGAGTCTGCAGAGGAAGGTGTCAACGTCAACAACCGAACCCAACAATGATAACAGTACATGGACCCACCTCATCTTTTGCGTGACGAAACACGCTGTCAATATCATCCCCCGGACTCCAGACCCTAGGCACCCCAGCAGCATCATACCGGAACACATCCTCAAAGCTATTCTTCAGCTTGGCCAGGATAGCGGGATCGGACAACTGCTCCCCGACCTTGGCTCGGAAATGATGCCATGCCCTACGTCGAAGGTTGCTCATGGACGCCGTATTTTCTTCCTCTGTGCAGTTGAAGCCTAGCGGTGACCCAGGATTAGCCTTTGAATTACGTCCGAACAAAGGGCAGTCCCTACTTTTAGCCTTGGCGAGGTAGACCTCTTCTGATTTGTCCAACATTGCACGGAATACCCGGAGTAGGTTGTCCCACATCTCGGCATTCGGTTTGGCCAAGCCAATCTCGACCGGTTCCGCCAGCTGCTTTCGCAGACTCCGCTATGCACACGAAAAAGCTTGTTATTAGTATACGGCCTTTTTATGATGGGAGAGATCTTCCACGCACCTCGATGGCATTCACCATTTTCTTCGTCTCGTCCACTCGACACTGATCGGCGATGAGTTTTAGATCGTCACGCAGTAGCGCCAGCTCGTCGTCAAACTGCCAATCCGTATCCTTTAGCTGGGTTTCTAATGCAACCAAAGCACAGCGACATTTAGCACCCAAACCGTTTTCAAGTGCCGCGCCAACCGCCCACCCCACCTTCAGCTCTCTCTATGAAATCCTTTTCCACCCTTCGTGCAATCTCCTTGACCACTTTACCGAAATCGTACCCCTCCCCCTTCAGACCATCCACAAGCTCGGTCCTAAACGTCGCTACACACCGCTTATGAACATTCTTCAACTGGCCCATAAACAGCGGCGCTAGCGCATTATCGATCGCTTTGAGCAGGTCGAGGCGTTTGCGGGTGTACACGGCTTGGTGATATCGCGAAGCATCTTTATCGAACTTGGCTGTACGGATTTCCCCAGAAAAGATTAAAGGTTAGCCGATGAAAACGGCGTCAAAAGACGAATTCGAACGCACCTAATGCCGTCGTCCGCCAATCATTCATCATGCCCCCCAACCCATCCAACACTGACCCAGACTCGACGGGCCTTCGAACGCCCTTGGAAGCATCTTGGAACGCTTCCAATACCATCGCTGCAATTTCATCGCACCGGAATTGAGCGAGGAGTTCTTGTTGCGTTGGCAAATCCAGGTCTTTGTTGGTCAAGACTTTTTGCTAGTCACAATTAAAAGGAGGGGTGGAAATCAGGGCATGTCGTCCTTCAGTCCGGAAAGCGCGACCACGCCGGAGACGCACCCAAATACCCTCCATATAAAACGCAACTCCATCCGCCGGTATGCGTTTATGGTAAACAGGCTTGAACACATAATCCGGCCTCGATCGATCCGTAAACCGTTTCCGCAGATTGACGACCGCTTCCTCGAATTTGTCGGGAAGGAGGATCTTGTGTGGCAATGCGGAAAAGGAGAGGTCAAAGTAGTCTGATAGGCGGGCTGATACGAGGTGATCGGGCTGGACAGGTAAAGCGCAAGCGAGAAAGGCAGTTTTTTTATGGTGTCAGCGGTGTTGAGATCTTGTTGTGAAAGACGCAGGGGGCTCACCTTGGACAAGCTCGACCAAATCTTCTCCATATCTTGCGTCAACGTCTCCATCAGGTTCTTCAGCGGCGTAGCGCCCACATGGTCCCTGATGACGAATAACAGCATCGTCTTTTCGTGGCTACTGGCCAACAGTAAAAAACACAAGATCCAACCAGTCAAACCCTGGTAAAAGAGAAACCCCCCGGATATCGCATGTGGCTCACCTCGATGACAAGCCCTCGGCATGCTGTTCCGCTGAACCGCCAAACAAGCTCAAATTGACCTCGAAAACAGTCTTCAACAGACCCATGTTCGCACCCTGATACAATCCGATTTGGTGCTCCCTACCCGCGCGCACACGAAAAATAGAAAACAGAATCAACAAACCGAAACGTGTCCCGCCAATCATGCACAACGACGGTCGCTCGGGCACACTCACCAAAGATTGACAATCAAGACCTCTGTACTTGCCAGACTAAACAACGCACTTTTGCGCTCAAAATCCTGATCTTCGCCTCTTTCACGGCCATCGGTGCCCTCGACGTCCATGACTAGCGTTGATGAGTATGTTGAGGGGCATAGCCAGATACCCTTTGTTGTTTGTTGACGTTTTGTTTCGTCCATTACGTCGAAACTCGTCCCGAACAGGCGGTTCAGGAGGGTACCTAAACAACAACATACCAGACGTCGTCAGGACCAGCCGGGGCTGGATCTCATGAGAATCCTTGGTTTGTCAGGGGGGAGAGAGGGGCGCCCGCCGTGCTTACTTTTCCCGGTACTTTGACTACCGAAGACAGCAACAACGTCGTATGCGAATCCTTTATCCAGCAAGCCCCATTTATCTAGGTATCTGGAGAGCTTGGGACTACGATCACCATAGGCCGGGATATAAGAAAGAGAGATGAGCAGGTAATTTCTCAATGGTCGAGCACAACACCGTCGTGAAACAAGACACGTACGTGAAATTCTGGTGTTCATCTACCACCTGCACCCTGGATTCTGCCCTTCCAGCACTAGCATCTCCACCTTTTTCGACCTTGCTTCCATTTCCACTTTCGCCAAGGCTCTGGACGTCCAATCCGGCTTCTTCTAACCCTTGCCTCGCTTCTTCCGGTACCCTTGGGTCTGCGAGTAATACTTTCAATTGTGCACTCGGATTCGCGAGTGCTGCTTTTGCGTTGTTTATCGACATTTCCATTGTTCGGTTTGGTATCTGTGGTATGGGTACTGTGTCTTTTATGTTGATCACCCAGGTTGGGCAAGAGTCGCCTTTGATAGTAAATATAAGCCAGAAGTGTTCAGCCATAACCAGTCAGAACCGTGCACGACCGATGACGAAGCGGGCAAGCTAAAGGGAAGAATGCAGAATGACGTGTCATCCCGGGGAACATAATAAACATATCCGCATCAAGCAAGGTCTTGCTATGTAGGCTACTTTCTACTTTATTTATACAACCTTCCCTTTCTTACACTCACGAACGACACGACACGACACGACCATACCACATCAATAGCCTTGTCCTTTCCCAGCAACAACAACATGTCGAAACTCCGCGGATTGCCGCAAGACGAGCCAGATGTTCGTTTCTCAAAGACACTAGCTTACCTTCTTCGACATGGAGCGGAGAAACACGGTTTACCAATGCGGAAGGATGGGTTTGTCCGTGTTAGTGATCTTGTGAGTCTGTTCTCTCTCTCTCTCTCTCTCTCTCTCTCTCTCTCTCTCTCTCTCTCTCTCTCTCTCTCTCTCTCTCTCTCTCTCTCTCTCTCTCTCTCTCTCTCGCACTCACACGTGGTATGCAAAAGAAGCAACTCTGAATCATTTGTATGCATGGCTAGTTGCAAGAACCGACCCTGAAACCCTTATCATTCCCGCAATTGCACAACCTAGTGGAAAGCAACAACAAGAGACGTTTCGTCCTTTTCTACGGAGTGGATCCAACTCCAAATCGACCGGAAAGGAAGAGCAAACAACAACAGGGGAAAAAGAACAAGGCACAGCCGCAACAGGTGAAGATCTTACAGCCGGAAACAGAAGAGAAGGAACAAGGCGAGGACGAATCGCCGCTCGTTCCGCTCGAACCGCCGCCAATCCCGCTTTTCACCACAGCGAACGCACCTACTTCTCTCAAAGGAACACCATCACCTCGATCCGCAACAGACGAAACGAACGTATCTTCTCCTCCAGAAGCGGAATGGTTCATCCGCGCAGCACAGGGCCATTCTATCCAGACAGTAACGACCGAACATCTCGAGCCGGTCCTTCAAGCGGACGAAGAGGGTTTAAGCAAGGTAGGGGAGATGGTACATGGTACTAAAAGCGAGTCGTGGGATTCAATCCGTGCGTTTACGAGTTCTTTTCCGTGTGAGGCGGCATGTGCTTACCGTATGTGATACTGCGGCTGGGGGGGTTAGGCGAACAGGGACTTTCCAGAGGAACGAGACAACATATCCACCTCGCGCGTGCGCGAAGCGGCGCTACAAGCGGTAAGTTTGCACCGTATCCAACCTCTGGCAACCCCTAGCAAATGCCAAACGGAAAACATCCAATTCACCGACAACTCGCAAAACGCGTTCTAACTTCTTTATCCGTAGGTCCCCGCGCAAACTCAACGTTGTACATCCATCTCTCTCTTCCCACACTCCTCTCCCACGACCCGCCAATCCCCGTGTTCGTGTCAACGAACAACGTCGTCCTTACACCTGGGAACTCGCAAGGTATTATACCGCCGAGCATGTTTGAAAAGGTCGTTCGTCTGCGAAGGGAGCTGCTAGATCGAGCGGTTCCACCAGCGGCTCCGGAGCAGGGTCAGCAGGAGCTGGAACTGGAACTGGGAGCGGCCGCTGCAGTGGCCCAGCCAGTGCTGGAAGGGCAAGAGCCAGCGGCCAAGCCGAAACGAGATCGAAAGAACAGGGAGAAGCAACCCAGGCCCAAGTTTACAGAGGAGGTCATTTGGGAGCACGGAGTGGCTGTTGATCCGCCGAGGACGGTTGGTGTGCCGGATTTGCGATAACAGTGAGATCATAAACGTGGATAATCCATATGTTGGTACGGCTTCACTCAAGACCAGCTCTGCTCGCTCTTTGAATCATCTTTCGAAACTTGGACGAATACTCTGAAGCGAAGGGAGGCAGACGTATGGTGAGCACCCAAGTGCCCAAGGGGAGCGGTCGAGGGGAAAGAAAGTGGAAAGAAAGACGTACTTGGGAACCTACCACTGCCTATCTGGTACCATATGTTGTAGCCGCGTACTGTCGGAAATTTGAGTTGATTTTGGGAGGAGAAAGTCATACTGGGTTGGTGGATTGACCGGAACGGGAACTGGGGAGTGAAGTGGACTGGACTGGACTGTCTTGACTACCTTCATTACCTTTCCTCCCTACTATCCCAAGGACATCCGAAAGAAGGAGGAAGAGAAGGGCCAAAGTTGGAGGCACGCGATCGGCCTTCAACAAGAAGATATTGATCAATACATCATACTAATGTAGTTTGCTATGCATACTCCTTCATTCACTTCTTCCGTATCAAATTGGGCCCCCTCATTCAGAGGGGCGGGCAAGAACGTGGACTGCGAAGTGGTACGGTGCCAGCCGTGTTAGTAGTCGGCTTAGGGGAAGCTTGCCGCATCGCCGAGCGCGAGATGCAGGTAAATGACAGCTATCAAAAAACACACCCCGTTTTGCGTTCCAGCGAAATTACGCATCCAACCGGGTTGAAAAGTGCCACGTGGTGAAAATTCAATTCAACTGCGGTTGAAGACAGTAAACGCACCCTGAAGCGATGACTGATGAGTCGATGAACGATGATCTCTTCCTTTCCGGGCGCCGATGGTAGAGGAGGCATTCATCCGAAGCTTCATAGGACATGCGGTAAAGGAATGGAATTCGAGATATCTGGACATCATCTGAGGGCTGTATCTTGGGGTGGGCAAACGTCTTATGAATCATTAGCCAGACTTGGTCAACCCCAGTTCATCCCAAGGCACCAGCGCACTCAAGATCACTTACGCAGCACGCCACGACATGTCCTTCCTCTGCCTCACTCGCCCCGTCGTACGTCTTTACAATCTCTACCGAACAATATGTACCACCCCGCGCCGCCTAGCGCAAACCCCACCACCGCCTTCCTCCCCCGTCGACTCCAATGACCTGGCCTCTGCCGCCTCGGAAATGATGTCCATGTTCGCGCAGTCGCCTTTGTATAATACGATCAAATCACGTCCAGGCGCTATTGAGGCGATAAAGACTGTAGGTGATCTGATGCAGAAGAAGGGTACGTCTCCGTCTCTGTTCTCTGCCCTTTCCTCGTTGCGACCTGTGCTGATTGCGCATGACTTGAGGCGATAGGCATTGATGTGTCTGCTCCGCCGAGTAAAATGACCATGCTTCAGCTCGCTATGGACTTAGAGTTTAGGGAGGCTGTCAAGACTGTTATATGCGAGTTGAAAGCTGCTGGCGTTGATGTAACACCTGAGGTCAGTCTTGTTCTGCCTTTCTTTCTCGTTCGAATTGTTGATGCTTATTATGTGGCGAATGGTAGAATATCCAACAATTGATGGGTCCATTGAGGAAAAAGTAAACTGCAGAGCAGCGAAGATGAAACTGCAGCTTAGATAAGCGCTACCTCTATGTACGGTACACAACTGTTTCTTGTTAGACGAATCGGAATGCTAGGAATTTACAAAAGCCATATACAACCGACCGTCGATGGTGGCAGTGATAACAGGCAGTGACGTGATATCGTTCCATATACCACGTTACGTCTCCGCTCTTGCCCGAAAACGACCTTCTAAAAGGCACATTTCCATGATCTCGCACCTCGAATAGCCGTGGCTCGCTGGAAGCAAGTCCCAGCGAAAAATATCCGCGTTGTACCCTGTCGTTCGGTCGGATTGTACATGCGCGCGGACGTGCGTAACAGGGCGCATAATGCGTTCGATTTCGCTACTTAAAAAGCGGGGAGTCTGATTGCAAAAGGGCCTCTTGAATCGCCGGCATCTAGACCGCTCCATCGGCCTCGGTCGCTGAGGCGAAACGCATCGGTGGTCGAAGAGCCATCGGTATCTCGCGCGTTGATTGAGGCAGGTGCAAAGCGTTCTTTCGAATGCTTCAGTATGGTTGGTAACGATCTAAAGCGCCGTCGAAGGAGGGCCAAACGTCGCACCTCCAGTCCCCGGAACACCCTGACTCGTGCGTAATTGCTGCTGCTGCGCGTTGATACCACCGCTGCTTATACCAAATGATGGATGCGGGTTGGGGATCGCAGAGTCGAATGAGGGGTCGTCCTTTCCACGAGACACAAAAGGATACAAGATTAGTAAGGGAGCAAGATTGTTCAGGAGTCCTGAGGGAAAGCAGAGGTACCTTTTGGTTCCTGATTAGGGTGTTGAATTGCTATTTCGTGAAGAAAAAAAGGTTATCCGCTGTTCGCTGCTCCGATAAAAGGAGAAAGGCGGCGGACTCACACCCCAGAGGTTCGCAACCGTTTGAAACTCTTTTCCTACGCCAAATACTTCTTCTAGTTTTCTGTTGAGGACGTTTGCGGACGATAAGACGTCTTCGAATCCCTATGAGATCCTCACAAAATGGTATATCAATAAGAAGACCGCGAGAAACCGGAGTAGAGGAAAGGAAGGAAAGGCACGTACACGAGCGATCTCCTCGACCAACTTGTCCCGTTCCTGCTCAAAGAACGACGTCTCCGCACCACCTGCTCGTCCATCCTCATCAGTAGGGCTTGCCGGTGAGTGATCTCCTGGAGTGTTTGAAGAGGAGGAAGAGGAAATCCCAACTTGTTGTCCGCCGACGAATGTTGGTGCCGAAGCGGCCATTGATTTTCGTGGGTGCATGGTGGGCAATATAATCTTGTCGGGTGAGAGTATGGTACGGGTCAGGGAAGAATAACGATGTTGAGCTGATAGGTTATATGAAGTAAATAGAGAGAAGAGAAGAAGGGAAGGGAAGGGAAGGGAAGGGAAGGGAAGGGAAGGGAAGGGAAGAAGGGAAGATGATCATACAGTAACAACAAACAAGGATACAAGGCTAGAGGCAGGAGGCAGATGGTGCACCCGCCCGCGTTCGAAGCGCTTGCACTCTAAAACGTGCCCAAATTGCCCAAAATAATACTGCTCGTTTCCTTACTTTATGCTCTTGTTTACGCTGTCCATCACTACTTAGAAAGCGCGCCCGAGGCATCGTAGCTGAGGGGTGATGACGGGCGAGAGATGGAATGACGACTTGCTATGCGTGCATGTTGGATTCCTGAAAAATACTGCATGTGAACCTCATCTCCGGCAAACAAGGACAGGAGGCAATATCAAATGGCACCGAATAACCCCAACGCCTTTTCATTTCCCTACAACAACGCATCTAATCCTCTGTCGCTCGCCACACTTTCACACTCCCATCATCCCCAGCCGTAGCCAACAAACGCCGCGTCTTCCGTTGCGCCTTGACTGCTCGCAAATAAGCGTTACTACCTTCCGCGGCGTCTTCTGGGATCGCACGACGACACCACGCGATCGAATTGATATCGTGGATTTCGTGTGCATGTTCTTGCAGGCCGATGATTGTCGCGGTGATCTTCGGCACCGGGCTGCTAAGATGGGACGAGAGGATCGTTTCGCTTGTCTTCTTCTAAGCAAATGATGAACGGATTAGCGTGCAACAATATGTGCAGCATAGCGGCGGACGTACGACCTGCCAGACAGCAATCCGGCCATCCCCACCGGTGCTCGCCAAGCATCCAAGATTGTCCTCGTCCCGCTCCGACTCGGACGATGACAGCGGTCCAGTCCATGACAAGCTGAAACACGCGCGCGGGTCATGTGCGCGGTAATGCGCTACTTCGGTCCACCTTGCTTCGGTACTGTGTCCGCTAGAAAAACGCATCATAAGCTCATACCCCACACGGCGGACGTTGACAACTCACCCGCGTGCCCATATTCGTATACCACCGTTGTCGCCTCCGCTTGCTAGGAACATGCCACAAGGGGAAAACGCCAGACTCCATATCGTTTCCGGGTCTTTTAAAGCCGGAACAGTGAAGCTGTCATTTGTAGTGACACCGGTCTCCTGAGCCTCTTCCTGTTCTGAAATAGCCACATCGCCGTTGTCCGATGTGTTGATTACGCCAGAGTTTACTATGGGATTTACCGCTGGGAGGGAAGGTTGCAATTTCTGGAAGGGTCCCCAATCGGCGTCTGGATTATCGGCGAAAAGAAGGATAGATGCGTCGTAGGACGCCGAAGCGAGAATCTAGACAGCGTGGGTTAGAAATCAAGTAGAGAACGAATCTCAAGCCTGGCTTGCCTCTTCTTTCGGATGCCATGCCAGGGTCTTGACGTCCTGTGCATGTTCCATCATGACCGAGATGCATTCGAAATCGGAATCGGGCTGGACTGCACATGCATGTAGAAGCTATTAGTAAAAGGACGCGGAAAGAGTGACGACCGATAAACTCACCTTCCCAAACCCACACGCTCTTATCCCTTGAACAACTCGCGAGGAGGGCACCATCACTTGAGTATCCAACGGATTTGCATTCACTCTCATGCCCTTCCAATGTCGTCACGCACTCCCACTCGCCTTTTCCATCCTCTTCGTCTTCCACAGCTACACCACCCGAAGCAGGCTCAAGACCCTCCGCGTCATCCCGCTCATCCAGTTGCTCCCAGATACCGACAGTCGAGTCGAAGCTACCCGTAACAAGGGTCCGTCCACTTGGACTCCACGCGATGCTTCGGATCGTTCGTTTATGCGCTGTTGGAATCTCAGTGAGGAATGTGAAGACGGGCGTGGCGGTTGTATCGTCCGTGGACGAGGAAGGGAAATGATAGGTGTATAGGCGGATAGATTTGTCTGTCGAGCAGGAAGCGAGAAGTGGACGTGTTGGATTCCATGCGACACACCATGCGGGTTCTGTGTGGCCTGTTACGCAGGAGAAGGTAAGTGAAGTCAAGGATTATCAGGCGAGCGAAAGCGCCGGCCTGCACCGCGTCCTGGAAGCACATTCTCAGTTCATGCCGCCGAGCCTACATCCCGTCTTGCATGCTTCACCCTTGCCCTCAGACCCTCGTAGCTCTTACCGTCGTGTTCTCCTCGTTCAACTCAATGTTCAACTCACCTTTCAGCTCTGCAACCAACTCGATTCCTGACATTTTATAACTATTCTATCGGACAAGCACAGGTTCATCTCATCAGCCCTTGTTCAGCCCTTTTATCCATTTACAACCAGAGACAATGTTGATCAGCCGTTCCATTCGACACCTTGCGTATCTCCCCGACGGAAGATACACAAGGGCAATGGGTCGTAAGTGTTTGTAGCCGTGTTCGTTCGCATCCTGGCTCGACGATCCCGTAAGAAAGCAGCCGTCGATTGGCCCCGGCGTGTGTGTCATCATGGTGTGGTGAAGGCAAGGGCGGCGGAAGAGAAGAGGAAGAGACTTACAGACTTACAAGTATGATGGTGCTAAACGCCTGATATGCCTGGCCAATGGCATAGATGACGCAGTTAGTTGAAAGAGATAGTCAACCACCTACCACCACCCCACCATCATCGTCTCCTCGATCTCCTCAACCGGTGTCACGTGACTGAGCTCCTGACGCCCACAATACTGGTCCCCTTCGTGTCATCGTTTCAGTTCATAATACCTGTTGGAACTTCACTGGCGACTCGTACACTTGCTCAGACAGGTTCCAGAGCTGGTTCCAGTCACAAAAAGCTGAACAGTAGTACAAAGGACGGCAGTCCACCCAACATCAAACAAAGCTGCTTATAGGCCATCAATGTGTAATTGTTCATTTCTAGTTCACAACGCGGTCTCGGGTACATGATACATGTCTCTGTTGCTACCACACACGCACGACCAATCAACCAAACAGTCGCCCTACTTGAAGATCTTGCCATCCGCCCAAGGCTTTCCGTCAATCTCCAATTCCCACGACATGGCACCGTTGAAGAACTTTTTACCCTCTTCGGTGGTGATATCGAGCGGAGTAATCTTGTACGATTCCCAATCGGGAGCGACGGACAAGACAGGAATAGCGTCCTTGCCACGAACGACAAAGGCACCCGAGATGATAGAATCGTTGGACTTGCCAAAGACACCCATGCTTCCCATAGCATACTTTCGCGAAGCTTCCAGACGCGCAAAGAAACCACCGATCAAGTTGGCGGACATGAAGACCTGGGTCAGCTCGTCATTGTACTTGTAGTCGATTCTCCAGCATGAGTACCCTTCGGGGTCGAAGCTGCGGAAAGGAGAGAGGGTCAGAAAGAGAACTCTTCTTCAAGGTCAAGCGCGACAAGACCTACTTTTCGTAAAACCACGGAAGTGCACCGGTCAAGGTATCCTCGTTCGAGTACTTTCGCTTCCACTCATCCATAACAAAAGAACTCTTGGGCAAATCGTCCAATGGATTCTTGGCCTTGGGCTCGGCAGGTACCAACGGCTCATCATCATCATCGTCATCCGCGGGCTTCTTTGCCTTTTCCTTTTTGGCAGCAGGGACGGCGGCGGCAGCAGCGGGCTTGTCAGCCTTGGGCTTGTCAGCCTTGCCTTCCTTCTTGGGTGCTTGGAACTGAGGAGCGGTCTCGACATAGTTGAGTTCACCGAAGACGGATGCGAGCTTGGGAGACTTGACTATACTGTAATATGGTGCGGTGGTTAGCTATGAGCGGCTGAGAAGTGCGAGCCGGGCAACGTACGTCTCCAAGTATCGAACAACGTTGGGAATCTTTGCACGTGCTGCCGCATCGATCTGACCACCAGTGCCAGTCATCCAGAACAAGACACTGGCCAATGCGACATCGGCAAGGGTGAGTCGTTCACCCACGATATAAGTTCGGGTAAGGAGAACTCGGTCGAGGGTCGCCAGTCGGGCGTTGAGCTTGTTCAGGAGCGAGACCTGGACGGGCTTGGCGTACGCGACGTAACCGTGGATCATGCCGGTAACACATGCGTGAGGTGCAGCGAGCTCCTGGTCGGCGATGCAGATCCATTGCGAAACCTCGGCGGCCTGCTTTGCGTCGGTAGGAATGAGCTTTCCACCGGTGATTCGAGCAACTGCCGTAAATGCGAAGGTTAGCATTGATAGCGCTTCAAAAGAACATGCAAAGATCGATCCCGAAGCCCGTCACTGCACAACACAACACAGCGCCGGAAGCATTTGCTCAGAGATAATGACGGTACCACCCGCCGGAAAAACTGTCGACTTGCCGCCACGCCGTCCCGTAAAGGAGCAACGGGAGATTAGGACAGGGATAACTATAACTAGATAAGAGCCTCATCATAGAAATGTCCAGATGTGCGTGTGTGTGTGTGTACGGAGTGACAGTCTCGAGAGACGACTATTGACTATTGCTCAAGTTGAATCGACTCACCATGCTCTGCAATCGCACTCGATTCTGAAATCAAAGTTCCATCTTGTCCCTCGAACACAGGCACACAACCCATTGGCCACTTTGCCAAAAAGGCAGCCTTCTTGGTGTCCTGCATGTCCACCGTGACCTCCTCGAGCTTTTCACCCGCGCAGGCGGCGACGGCCTGTACACGCTTCACGCGCCAGTTGTCTGAGTGTTGAAAATAATAATCAGTATAGGATGCCATAAAAGAAAGAAAGGTAACGTACGTACTAGGGTAGGAGAAGATCTTTCCGACAGCCATATTTGTTGAGGAAAACCGAAAAATGTACAGCCAACGGGAGGACTGATTGCAAGCGTACAAGGAGAAGGACGCGATTATATACCTGGTGGGGCTGGGAAAAAAGTTCGACTGCGGATGGAAAAGACAGCTGAAAAGACAGATGGACGAAATAGACGAAATGCCGTGTCAATCGGAGTCAGAAAAAATTGTAAACAAAATGCGACCCAGGCCACCTCATTCTGTTCAATTCAATTCAATTCAATTCAATTCAATTCAATTCAATTCAATTCAATTCAATTCAATTCAATTCAATTCAATTCAATTCAATTCAATTCAATTCAATTCAATTCAATTCAATTCAATTCAATTCAATTCAATTCAATTCAATTCAATTCAATTCAATTCAATTCAATTCAATTCAATTCAATTCAATTCAATTCAATTCAATTCAATTCAATTCAATTCAATTCAATTCAATTCAATTCAATTCAATTCAATTCAATTCAATTCAATTCAATTCAATTCAATTCAATTCAATTCAATTCAATTCAATTCAATTCAATTCAATTCAATTCAATTCAATTCAATTCAATTCAATTCAATTCAATTCAATTCAATCATTCAATTCAGTTCAATTCAATCATTCAATCATTCCATCATTCATTCATTCAGAAACAGGAGTCGCTCCATACGGTACCGTCTATTGCAACACGAAAACAACCACTCGGCTTTCCTCGCCAGCCTGTCAATATCACTTCACCAACGCCATCATGAATCGTACAGGGTACGCTTACCTTCCATCAGACAAGACCTATATTCGTCTCTCGGACGTCATCTTTGAATGGTGCAAACCACTTCCACCGTGGCACGTCAATGCAATCAAATCCCTAGTCAATGCCGCGGCGTTATTAAGCCCTGCTCATCCGCTGCAAGTTGCTCCAAAGAACGGTCAAGCATCGGGACTTGCAGTGTTTGCTGGTGTTCTACCAGGAGGCAAGACGAGGCTGTACATGAGTATGAGGCAGATTGAGTATCTAAGGTATTATATCGCTGCTTTAGGGTTGATCGACCCGACAAAGGACGAGGTCGATAAGTGGAGGAAGAGATGTAAGGAGGAAGGAGTGGAGACCCCTTGCCACGAAGAGGTCGGGTTAGAACGGCTGAAGAGGTTGCCGTTACCGGACTCTAGGTGGTGGGTCAGAGAGGAGGACTTAGTGGATGTGGTGAGTACGCGAAAAAGGCATTGTATCAGGGTTTCCATTTCTTCATTGCTAGCTCAAGTGCGTCCAAGACTCTATGCGCGTCTTTTTCTTGGTTCAGGCTGCCTGTGCTGGGCTCAACGTCGGGGTCTCTTCTCTGAAACCATCGTTATCAGTCGAACCGCGCCGTTTCCTACCTGGCCTTTGGGGATTTTTGTAACGCTCGATCAGGCGACCGCACGGCGCTCGGTATCAGTCCTTCTACCGAGGTCGAACGTCTAGAGCACAGTACGGACAAGGCGACGCAGCAAAGCACGATTCCTTGCACTTTGAGATGGGCTAGTAGGTGGCTCGAGGCTTTTGGTATTAAGAACCAAAAATGCGGCAGGATGGCTGTCCGGTTTACGTGAAACTACATGGTGCACGCACAATGACGGTCCGTGTAGCCAGTGCATCGTGTGTCTCTCGCGGAGCTTCCATTCGCCTTTCAACTTGTTTGCGGGGTTTCCTCCTTCATTTCATACTGGCTGACGCCTATCTCCTTGCAGGTATCCGTCACGATTGCTACCGAAGACGATTTCAAGCGGGCAATGAAAAATGCTGCCTCACTGTACCGAAAAAGAAAGTCGCTGAACGATATCCACGCAGTCGATGCGACGCTGTCGGCGGCCAACAAGGAACAGCCAATCAGTGCGATCGGACCAACCGAGAACATGACCCCTCCAGCTTTCCTCTCACAGCAACCCGAACTGACCATCAAACGTGCTCAATCGTCTTACCCGCTCTCCAACGCCTACACTGCGTCGTCGCGAACAAACCCCGGAGCATGGCTTAGTATCGATTTCCAAGTATGGGAACCAGAGTACGGCGTTGTACTAGACGTTGGATGGGCGTCAAAATGGTTTGTTCCGTCCGAAGATGGCGAGTGGATTGAAAAGACCGATGGAGGTCATTGGATGTGAGTTCGGATGAAGGCAGAGGTTCCTTTTGACAGCTGACGTGTCCTCGCCCGCGCAGAGTACAAGAACATGAACAAAAGTTGAATGCGAATATGATTATTCCCGCTGCAGAGGACGGAAGGGTGGCTCGAGGACATGCACGGATTCCGTACATGTACGGCGGCAAGAGCGAAGTGCTTCCCCTCGATGTCATCAAGGAACAAGTACGAGCGTTGATTCCGTTGATGCGAAAACGCGGCACCGGAGGACCAGTCCGTGAGTCGTCCCGCCCGCCTACTTGGGCTTCATATTCGCGCCGCTAGCTCATCTCGGCCACTTCATTACTGGGATAGATCTGGTTGTTCATTCCGCGGATCGACATATTGCTTCGATGACATTACTTGGACTGGAAATTGTTCCGCTCCGTGACGAGCCTGGGTGCGCGAGTGTGCGCCAACAGGAACAGGTAGAGCATGCAAATGCACAAGCAGAGTCCAGGGCAGGTACTCTCGGTAAACTCGTCGTTTTTGTATGTCCCACCCTATCGTCGTCTGACCCTTAGCGGCGCTAACGTTGCTCCCTTCGCGATCGTACGGTGCAGGATACATCGGTTCTCCTCGCAGCCATCGCAGACGACAACACAGTGACGGCCTATCCTCCTGTCTCGCCTGTTCAGACAAGCACGTGGACTCAGGGCCGTTTGGCGCAAGCGCTTGTTCGCGGAGGTGTGCTTCGAGCCGAAAAAGGGGGAGACCACCGTGTCGATGGGAATAGTGGGAATCATGCGGCGGTAAGTGTTGTTCGGCACGATCGGGCTGGCATCTTGGGTGAGAATCTCTTTCTGATTTCCCACATTCCTTCCGGTATATGTGTCGAGAAGGTCAAGCTCGAGTGTTTCACAACTAGTACGTTGTTTTTCTTGAGAGCTCGATCATGGAAAGGTGCTGATGCGGCCTCGCAAAACACAGTGATGGTTACGGGAATAGAAAGGTTGCGGCCCGTATTGGCCGAGTCTGCGCCTTCCTTTACAACCACTTCACAAGCGACTGTTTCGGCCGCCGCAGCTGATATTGTTACCCCAGCACGTACTCGATCTAGGGACTGGAGTCTAGACATCCGCGCTCTCGCTGACATGCAACACCAAACGCTTACTGCTGCCGTCATCGAAATGGGGCCGTACAAGGGCAAAAACGCTGACAATGATGACGGCGGATCACGTATGTTCACAGCTCCGACCGCAAACGAGGACCACGACGCTCGAGAATGGGACTACAAGACTGCTGCTGCGGTGGCGGCTAGCTCCCATATTGCAAACCCGCATATCCAGCTCAACACAGGTCCCGCAGGTCAAATACAAGAAGGGGACGACGAGGAAGTCATGGACAACTATACGTTGCAAAAGTTGATAGACGATCTAGGGGACATGGATCCTCAGGTGGGACGATTTGGACCGGATTGGGAAGGTGACGCTAGCGATGATTATTAACGAATCCAAAGAATGGGCATCTGACGCGGCCAAACATGGTCAAACCTTGCGTTGAGAGCAGCTATTGAAGCAGTTGTTGAAGCTGAATGACAAACCATTCGGCCCGTACCGAGACAGCCAGTATTCCAGCTGAAATCAAGTGCCGCTCCATCTTGCGCAGGGGAGACTGTTTCGTTCTGGAGGACATACAGCTAGGACTTATAGCCTTTATGACTAGACAGCGTGTCTCGAGCATGGACGCATATCGCATGGGCAATCTTGTGTTTGTAAATATGACCAAAGGTACTCAGGCGACTGCCATTTCATTCGAGATCTGCAAAAAAGAAACGTGATATACAACGAGAATCACAAGGGCAACGATGTAAGCTCCCACAACGAGAACCGATTGCCATCGGAAACACCCCATATCTCCTTTTCAGCCCAGCATAGGCATATCCTGTCTGTACGACTCGGTAGAGAGCCACTGCGCATTGGCCTCTCTGCCTCCGTCATCTGCGGCTAGAAAGCTGAGGAAATCAAAACTCGATGCGGAGCCGATGTCTGTAAACGACAAATCTTGCTGTCTATTGTCCGCCATGGTCGTATGTGATGACCCGAGTATCGGAATCGCAGTCGGTACTATTCCTGTATGGAGTCCAGTGGCGGATACGGGACCCTCCTCCGGACCGAGATGATCCATCTTAGGGTATGTAGTTTTGACCATGGTTGATTCCGAAGCTTTAGGATGTGGTGCCAGAGGATTTAAGAAAAGATTGTCCAACATGTGCAATTCCGTAGGAAGTTCAAGCTTTGGGAGCGGTGAAGGCAGACCTTGTGATTGCAAGGAATGGCGCATCGCAGATTCCGCATGAGCTCCCGCCAATGCGAGACCAGCCATTGGAGGGCAGTCATCTCCACTTTGTTTGATAACGACAGGATCGGTGATTTCGTTGTTCTCACCAGAAAGCCGTTGAAGGATAGCAGAGCTGAGGAGCTCAAAAGTCGACCGACAAGCTCTAGCGGAAGGTACTAAAGCTATTCAAAGAGCTACATTAGTCCACGACCAGAATGATTTTCACTCTGGTATTGTTACCTACCGGATAAAGCCTCCAAGGTCCCGAGACATGCTTGAATATCCAGATGTGCATCCATCATTGTAACGGGAGAATCACCAAGCATGTTCATATTCCAAAGACCATAGAGATACGTTATACCAGCCATGAATACGTAATGACTCTAAGGGTGGGTGTAGAGCAAAGTTTCAATCAGCACATGCATTCAAGCCAATCATTCGGGACAATATACGGCTTACGGATAGCCAAAGCCAGTTGATTTTATTCTTGCGTTGAATAGTCCTGAATATCCGAATAATATAGCTCGAGGAGGAAAGGCATGCCGCCAGGGCATCTCGTGATGGCCGCGGACAAGCTGGCGATGGCCTGAACAACAATAGCACAGTGTCTTCGGACGAAATGTGTTATATACACTCCTGTTCGAAGCAACCAACGTAGAATACAGCCTTTACTCACTGTGAAAGCTGATTGCATACCCCTCTGCGCTTGTACATCCTCTGGGCTCGGGTGAATTGCTCAGCCACACTTTGAGCCTTTCAAACATCTTGTCAAACCACTCTTGGGATGGCGGTTCGGCCGCTCTCACTGCGTACAAGCGGCTATTGATCTCGGATTGAAGCACCCGGAGGGGAAGGAAGTTCAGAGCAACGACCTTGTAGGGATCCGATTCAACGGATAGCACGCCATGTTCGGTGATCGCATAGTCCGGTAGATTGGAAAACGGCTGTGGTGACCAGAAAAGGAAAGGTGTGTGGTCAACTTGAAAGAAGCCGGAGGGCAAATTTCTGGAAATTCCTTACCGGTACCGAAATGAAGTCGTCCGGGATGCTATGTGGCCTTCCAAGCGAGTGACACAGGAGACGATCAAGGTTGTAGACCGCGTGAAATAGTCTCCTCCGCATGTCGACTTCAAGAGGTGACAGAGTTCTAGCAGCATCTGTTTCATGGTGAAAGCCATGATCGACAGCACAGCGTGACGCAAGTCCTACAAGATGCCAGATACCTGTGTAGTATACAGAATGAGTACGAATTATTAGACTGTGATCAAAGTTGACGTACTGCCCCGCGTGGGATTCAATAAGGAATAATAACAGCACAGCAAAATGGCTTGCAAACCGACGTATGTACGGTCCTCGAAGACCGCTTCCAAATGTTTGGAGGCTTCGACATAGAATGCCTCGGAAGACATGCGCAGCTCTGCTTTAGGGTCGAGTGATCGGGACAATGCCATTGTACTGAGTGCTGGTTGTAGAACGATGTTAGAAGTTGGGATCAGTCGTGACGATGTTGCCTAGTAATAGATTTGCGAACGCATAGACTCACCCAGAACCATGAGTACGAAGAAAATGTCAGACTCCTGTACGTCGAGACTTTTCTCTCGCACTCTCACAAGCTGCTTCTCAAACGTTGGCATGTGCAAAATTGGCAACATGATTTGAACGAAATCGACATATACCTGGACAAGCCGATCAACAGCGGCAGCCGGAGGCAGGGCGGGAATACTTATCGGTCGCACAGGACTGGCGACAACGAGATTGGGGTTACGGTGGGGTATGTTCGGCGACGGACTGTCCAAAGCTGTGCGTTGATTGGTCGTGTACAGTGACCCGGTCACTTCCTCGAGACCTCCGGTTGGCGGAGTAGAGTGCTGCAAATTCGGTGCCGGCAGCCGTGAGTGGCTTGTAGGATAGTCGGTACGGGTCATGAAGGAAGACAGAGCAGGGTCGAGCGTTGAGGTGACGGGCAATGGGGTATCGACGGTCCCGCTGCCCACGGGATCGCAACCACGTTGCGGATGAAATTCACTGTCTAGAGTCGAGAAATCAGGCTGTTTACCGGACCCAGGACTACAAGAGTGGGGTTTTGTCGAACCTGTCATAGGGCTTGCGATAGGGCGTGACATGGCCGGTTCCAAGACCGAGCCCCTTCGTTCCGGTAGAGGCGAGCCCGCCGCGGTGCCGGTACGGAGGACAGCATCTACGACCATCCTCGCCAGGCTTACCCCAGAGCTCGCGCCCATGAAATGGCCCACCGGTCGCGGCAAATCGCTTGCCGCAATGGCTCCTCCGAAGGCGATATCAGAGACTACGGAATCGACCATGTCGCGTGCGGTGGAGTTGTTCATAATATCGTCATGATGCGTAGGCCCGTAACTGTTAGCCCCAGTGGAGTTCCCACGATGGACATGGTGCAAATCTTGGGAATATGGATTGCCTTTATTGAATGCTGCTTGAGAGGCATTTCCGAGATGAGGGCGGCTCATTCTTGCGTCCGAATAGTCTGATTGATGTACGGGATATCCTCGACCTAGTGATATTCCGGCTGGCACGCCCGTTGGCAAGCTTGCAGGCGCCGAAGATAGGGGATACGGTTGAGGGAATTGAGGCAATGTTCCCGAAGAGACGGACGAAGGATGATGACGGTATTCTTGCTGCTGTGTGGCTTGTTGGTAGTGATGCATGGCTTGATGAGAAGCTGCTGCAGTGGCTAGATTTGTCAGCATCTGAGCATCCTCTAGCAGCGCAGAGTCTTGGTGGTTGAGATGGTCGGTCACCGAAGTCGTGTCATGATTGCGGCTGCCGTCAAGCTGAGCCCGAAGTGCGACCACCTCCTGTTCAAGCTCGTGTATGTAACTGAGAATACGGTCCGGCCGTCAGTAATTCACGGAAGCTGCGATCGACAACTGATACAACTCACCTTCTTGAAACATTTTTCTTCGAGATGGCGTCGAAGCCGACACATTCTACCTTTGCCTGAGCGGTGGAAAGAGTAGTCAGGAAATAAGCCAAAATGCAAGACCGTCTCGACCTGACATACCTTTTCACATGCACTCTAAAAGGGAAGACAACGATCAAAGACTTGAGTCGTAAGTCAAAGATGAATGAACGGGGAGATGGAGGACATACACAGGCCGGCAACTTGCCGTCACATTTGCTTTTCCTGCTCCTGCAGCGCGTACACGCACTGATTGCCCTTGCGACCCTGTGTTCAAAAGGGTTTCCGGTAGAGTCAAACGGCGAGGCTGGAGCTAAAGCTGTTGTTTGCTTGAGAGAGGGAATCTTCATTGTTATGAGATGAAAAGTGGATGGGATGGGAATAGGAAGTGGATAGCATAGGCTGGATGGATGGATTGATGGATATGGATATGAATATGAATGGCAAGAAGGTCAAGAGGATGAGTGAGTATTCTTTCTTTCTTCGGCCTCGAGCGATACGGTGAAGGGCGGGGCGCACCTTGGGCAACAACAAAACAAACAAGCGCGCCGCACTCTTCGCACCTTTTATTGTCTCCCCTCCTCCTCCTCCCCCTTCTTTCCTTCCTCAACTCTTAACAGTAATCAAGTGTGACCCCAATTCCCCTTTCCTTTCACTATATACGGCCATGGCAACCATCTCTTCCAAAGAAGTTCGGTCACTCATTCTCGCTAGCATTTACGGTGAGTATTTCCGACTAACAAAACATTACCCGGCCAATGCCAACTCCTGACCTGCGCTTTCCCGCAGCTCGCGAGTTTGCATATGTACCGTATTCCAATTTCAGGCAAGTCGCTGAACCTAGATCCTCTGGCAAGTGGCTATAGCGATCTTACTATAAGAGAGATCATCTTTCAATCGCCAATCAGAGTTGGAGCTGCCTTGTTGGCTCAAGACGGGACTATAATTCGTGGCTGCAATGTTGAAAACGCATCTTATGGTAAGCATGCTCCGATCACATGTCTTCCGTTCATGTATGAAAAGCGGCGTTGTCCTGACATCTATTACCTACTCCTTCCCTTCTGTAATAGGTGGATGCATCTGCGCCGAAAGGACAGCAATCACCAAGGCTATCGTAAGTGCAATTCTATCCTACGTGTTCCAGTCCGCAAAGCTGATGAGCGGATTGTCCAATTCGGTTCTATTGTCACGCTTGTTCTGGCGATATTCAGAGCGATGGCATGACCAATTTCTCAGCAATCGCTGTCTCCAGGTCCGTCTCCTAGTTCTTTCTGTTCGACATTACCGCTGCTTATTTATTATAGCTCCTAATTCAACTTGTAGCGATGTCGCCACCCCGACTACGACTCCCTGCGGAATTTGCCGTCAGGTCATGCGAGAATTCTGCGCAGATAGCATGCCCGTCTACATGGTCTCATCGACCTTTCCTTCGGGAAAGATGTGTGCAGAAGACGATGTCTTGGCTGCCATTGAAGATGTAAAGCACGTGCGGAAAGTGACGTTGGGAGATTTACTCCCGATGAGTTTCGGCCCTGAAAACTTGGGCAAGGGGGCCAAATGAGGATCCCAAGGCTTAGTAGTCTTATTGCAAGGTACCATATTACATTTCTTACAAAAGGCGAAAGACATCCTATTCATCTATTGCGCGCGTGAAAGCAAACAAGAATGATCGGGCGGGGGGCCGAACGATCCGCGCGGCGCTAAATAGCCCGCCGGTGCAAGAGAGTCCCGTTTTCAGTCTTGATCATGCCTAATCCCTATCCCTATCCCTATCCCTATCCCTATCCCTATCCCTATCCCTATCCCTATCCCTATCCCTATCCCTATCCCTATCCCTATCCCTATCCCTATCCCTATCCCTATCCCTATCCCTATCCCTATCCCTCATCCCTCATCCCTAATTCACAATCCATGTATACCCATATCATAGTGTTATAGTGGCTTGGCATCCATTCTACCCGATACGGACCTGCACAGTGCGTGCGGCTTGCTTGCGTCAAGATGGCCAACGCAGCAGGAAATTACATATACTCTGGTGAGCCTAGTTTGAGCACGCACTCTTCTTTGCTTTGCCCTGACATTGCGTAAAAAGGTATCGCCCCTCTGCTCAAGATGGCAATCACAATCGCATGCGGCTTCGTCCTCGCGAGAAAGGGCATGTTTCCCCAGGCGGCAGCCAGAGGAGCTAGCTACGTAGCCATGGTGAGTATACGGCTGCAATTGCATCATGACCTACTCCGAGTTGAACAATATTCTCACTTGCAGAACGTTTCGCTGCCATCTCTTATATTCGCCGCGGTCGTCACCGCATTTTCGAGAGACAACATTGCCAGCCTGGGTCCCTTGTGTATGAATGCGATAATCTATCAACTTGTTGGTCTCGTAAGGAAGCCTTCGTCTCTCTCCGGTTTTGCGTGTGACTGCTGACCTCGACTACCGATTATGCCCTCTAGTTCCTTGGTCTCTTAATCCGGGAATTTCTATACGTTCCCGCCGACTTTCAATGGGGTATCCTGGCGGCAAGTAGTTGCAGATACACCGCGCAGAACTGTGACTCATTTTTCCTGCGTTTGGTCCTGTAACAGGCGACGACCTGGTCCAATTGGGGCAACCTGCCAATTGCTGTCATCACTACTATCGCGACGCAGGAGCCGTTCGACAAGAGCGTCGACCCAACCCTAGGTACAGCGTACGTTGCCGTATTTACTTTGATCGTCAGTATATCTCAACGCTGCAAGGTGTCCAGGTTATCCTTAACATGTATCTTTTCAGTATAACGTTACTTTTTTCGGAATGGGCGGCTGCAAAGTTTGCGCATGGGACTTTCGTCCCGGGGCGACCGAAGTGACGCCTATGCGAAAGAGGTGGTTTGAACGACGCCAAACCGTTTCCCTATGGGTCAACAGTCTGCGCAGTCATCAAATCAAGTCGGTTCCTCACCATTCCAGTCCCGCGGAGAGAGATCTTTCACTTGCAAAATCGAATTTGCAACATTCACCTATTCTCATCCCGGATCCAGAAGCTGTCCTAGTATTGCAGAATGGGAATTCCAACGGATCTGTTATACGGCCGTCCGCCAGTACTCCGTCCAACCAAACAGTCTCTTTCCCGCAAATATGTCGGTATCGGTCACACCAAGAAGTCGTCCATACCGTTCAATCACTGCCAGATACAATTCAATTAGCACCAGTCTCGTCAAGCTCGTCCCGAAACAGAGCAGTTATTCCCGGGCGAGAGTACGATGTCCCGGAAGATGCCGTCCCCAAACTTCGCTATCTAGGAGAGGCGATCGAACGCAAAGGAAATAGTTCCGGGCCTGTATCTCTCCTGCAACAACAAAAGCTATCGACGATCCCGCGATCGGATGCGCTACACGTCGACTCAACGGAAGCCAATATGATCAAGGGTCGCAGTGTTTGGTACTCGACACCGATAAATATCGTTAAACTGATGCTTACTCCGCCCAGTATCTCCTTGTTTCTGGCCCTGCCGATCTCCCTTGTTCAGCCTCTTAAGGCACTATTTGTACATGTTGAGGGATGGACCGGCGGGAGGATGCCCAACGGTCCCGACGGAAAGCCACCCCTGAGTTGGCTCCTAGATGTAAGTGCGCAAGTTCCAAAATGTTGCCGCTTGATGGCTGATGCGGTTGTCCGTCGAACTTTCAGACAGCAAACTTTTTGGGGCAGATTTGCATTCCTTTAGGGCTGATACTGTTGGGCTCCTCTTTCGCTCGACTCAAGTTGCCTAAACCTCCATCCAAATTACCAATTTCCGCTATCGTAGTGAGTCGTCCCGGCAATTTTGTTCTGACGAAAATACGCGATGGGGACTGATTGACGCCGTACTGATAGGCGGTCACCGTGGCGAAGAGTCTGTACCCTTTCCTCTTTGCAGTATCGTAAATGACTGACTTGGGTGGTGGCGTGACAGTGGTTATTATGCCTGTTGTGGGTGTCCTGATGACGGAGGGATTGTCAAAACACACAAGCTTGTATCCTCGGGATCAGAAGAGTGAGCCATGACTTGGTATATACTGATGTTTAGACGAAGCTGATCCTTTTTTATCGTTCCAGTGCTTCTTTTCGTGGCCATGTTTCTGGCAGGATCGCCATCCGCAGTCAATCAACTGGTAATGACACAGATATACTCTCCGGATGGCGCCGCCGACACTCTATCTGCATTTTTGGCGTTGCAATACGCGTTCATGTTCATCTCATCAGCGGCGCTTGCGGCGATAGCATTGGCTATTGTGGCATAATGTCATATTCCAGTCAACAGGGCTGTACATCTACAACAGACAAGGTGTATTCGATTTTGGGTCTAGCAGAGCTCGAGCAGGTATCACTAGTTCCGATGCTTTTTGAGAGTTTCGCTTACGCCATGACCAGCGATGAGGTCCTCCATGCTCCGTGCATCTTGCTCGGCTGCGACCGTCATAATGGCGATTACTTTCTCAGCAAGAGCCAAAGGGATGGCTACGACTCCATCTTCATCCGCTACTATAATATCTTCTGGATTGATCTCGATATCGCACCCGGCTCCGTTTAATATCGTTATTGGTTCATTGATAGCTGCGACCTGCGTGAACGAATTCTGACCCAACGTGGACAGCGCCTTGGCAAACACCTAAGTAGCGTGAGGGTGAGGGTGAGGATCGTTATCACTGATTTCGCCTAACACATTGCCAGTACCCCTGACCTACCGGAAAATTTAAGCTCCGATGTTCTGCGATATCCCGACATCTTCCATTCAGCACAACCCCAATCAGGCCTTTGGATCGCGCTGCCGCGCTCATTAGCCCACCCCAGATAGCGTTGTTACAATCTGTTGTCTCTAAGCGTTAGTTTACTACAAGTAGCATGGTCGAATATTTGAATTCAGCCTACCAGATGGCGCCGTGATCACCATAATATGTCCAGGGCGAGCCAGGTCGATCTGAGAAGGTGGGATCGTAGTCAGAGTCGAGACATACAGCAGGTATCAAGGTCGACGGTGGAAATAGCTTACAGGATGCCCCTGCAACGTCTTGAGACCTCTTACCGACGCATGCACGACCTGACAAGTAAGCGTATGGAAGCGTTAACCGGAGCTCCCACCTCCTGCACCAGAATGTTTACGAACCTCGACCGTGGTTGCCGGCCCCACAAGTTTCGCGTGTGCATTATTGACTGAGTCCGCTACTGAAAACGCTTTGATATCTGGAAGGAACCCGCCATGTTGTACTCCAAGCTTGACAAGGGCATCGGAAACCTGAGACGCCGCTCCCTTATTGAGTTTGCTGATACGCTGCACAAGTTGTTCCGGAACTCACATCGCAAGAAGAGAATGGCCCGAGAAGATCGCTGATTTCGTTCGTTTCACGCATTTTGATTTCGGAGCTGAACAATAGAGGACAGAAGGTTGAGATTCTGCTTGCTATCGCAGTAAACCGCCACCCCGATCTACGGAACGCTCGATCTTGCATGATATTAAATAGATACTGATTCGAGAATAACAGATTTGCGTCACGGAATGCGGGGCATGCAGAGGAAGCTGCAGACAAGGGATGCAAAGAGAATCGTAAACGTACAGCGTGCCTGCCGGAACCGCGTCTCAAGTCTGAACAGCCGGCTAATAGAGCTCCCTGGAGTCTGAACGATAGTCATGTACGCAGGCTCGAGAAAGCTGCTCGAAATACTGGTTACAGCGGTCCGTACATCCCGCGCTAGAACTGTGTATCCGCCGACAGTCGCCAGGCCTGTTAGTTGTCAGGATATATATACAACGTTGAAGAGTGCTCTCAGGCTGGTAAGCTGGCTGGTACAACGTTTACTGCTGCGACCGAAGACATTCCCCCAGAGTAATTGCAGTATCGTAGGAGGAGAACAATGTGGAGATGATGATGGTGTAAGGGGCTTCTATCATGCCATGTGCCTGTATCCAACCAAAAAAAAAAGGGTAGCTTGACTGGACCAATCACCACTGACTCGTTCTTGCAACGTGGCATGATGTCATATCCAAAGGTGGGCAGACAGGCAGCTCTGGGAAGCGGCTAGGCAGCGAAGCTACGAATGTCAACTTCCACGGCTGTTCGAATTCAGGGCTGAAGATCGATCATCGGTTATATATATCCACTGTTTTCTACAACAAGAACGGCAATATCGGTCTATGCCCAAGCAACAGTTCTACAACGAGAACCAGACGAAAGAGCACAAAGTATAGCATCATCAAACAGGAAGACATTTCACAAGAACATTTCGAGAATCAATATTACCGGAATGCGAGGGTCGTGTAGTCTTCTGTAATGTATAGCAAGACGAGGAGCGAAACGGTACCAATGAAGGCGCACTCTTGTTTCGCTAAGCGGGAACTAATTCCGCCATGCGCTCGGAGAAGACCATGGCCAAGCTGAGGGACGCCATGAGGACCCTTCCGGACAGGCTCCCGAGCGCTTCCATCATGTTACGCCAATTATCAGGACAAGCGGAAGTCAACGGCCAGATGGTCAAAGCGAGCCGAACGATGGTGAAGACCATCGGGTCAAATCGAGGCAAGTCGGATTCCTCTACAGAATACAGTGTAAACACATGTCCCGATGAACCCGGACTCAGCACTCACTTTGTTGATTGCCCTCAGGGTCTGATTCATTTGCCTGGGGCAAGAACGTCACAAGGTGACTGGCGATGAAAGGCGGCACCACAGTAAGGAGTAACCTACATGTATACGCCACAGGGTTAAATCAGTACTCTTTTGCCGATTGCCTGAGTGCCGAAACGCAGGAGCGCACCAGAAAACCCAAGCCCAAAGAGCTAGCCGTCCATCGGATGAGAAGGGGGCCAACGTGCTTGGTAAAGTGATGGTGATACGTCGTTCCGGTACGAAGAAAAGAATATAGTGTAAAGCTCGTTTCCACGCCGAAAAGGAGTACTTTGAGGGTGGAATTTCAAACTATTCAGAGTATAAATATATGACTTGCTTCCCATGCTGTAAATACCAAGCTACTCACATCGTATCGCCGCCAAGGCAGAATGTGAACCAGAAGAATCGTCATTTCAAGAAAAAGCAAGATTACAATCATGCGATTGGCGTTGGAGAGGTGCTATATGTGTACGAAACTTCAGCTTTGGCTACCAAGATATGTGCAGGCACGATGGAAGACTTACCGCCTGCGCCTGTCTGAAAAGCTTTTTCGCCTCTCGTCTTCCAGAATGTTCCCAGGCCGCTAGTCCTCGATCTGCGCCTGATTTCACAATTTGATTCATTTGGCTTGCGACGGGACCGATAACTTCAGCAGCTTGCTCCGCGTTCGAGACGATCGTGTTGCCGACATTTCGCAGGTTTCGAGCCGAGATATCTGAAAAAAGTTGAGTCTTGTCAGAAGGCTCGATGCCTCCGAGCCCGCCAACTGCATGTAAAGTCCTGCCAGACAGGTCCCTTTTAGGCTTGGCAAGTTTGCGTTGACTGCTCCGACCGGCAACCGAATTCTGACCGATCGTCTCGTCACCGTTGACAAGACTGCCGATCTGCTCATTCGCAGCCTGGTAAACGTCTCGGATGACTGGCTTTACGGTGCCATGAAACATGGTAGCCGCACGAGACGAGATGCCCTCGGCCGCAGATTTGACATCATCAACGATTTCGAGCGAGTCAGACGGACTTGTTTCACTAGAAAAGTGGACACATCAGCGCCACTGAATTGGTGTCGACGGACATGATTTACTTGACTCGGTGCCTTCTTCCCCCAAACAACTTCTTGTACTTGTCATTTCCGATGAGTTCGCTTTCATGCGCGTGTATGTAGGTGTTGATCAAGTTGGCCAACTCGGCTCGCAATATCTCCTCATTGTGATTGATGCCAAAGTCGTCCGCAAGCTAGGAGTCAGGAGCGGAGAATTAGCAAAGGATGTACTGATTGACTCGGAACTTGACGAACCTCGAGAAGAGCGCCCTTTGAGAGATATTGTGGCCGCTTGTCATAGATCGGCGCTACGTCTGGTGACGAAGGAGTCATGGTCTGTATGTATTGCGAGGAGTAATAAATAGGGCTGTTGTGATGGTGTGAATGCAGGAAGAATGCGGAGGACCCGGCTGCAACAAATAGTGCAAGGTCCCTCCCTCTCTTTTGTCCAACCCAACCCAACCCCTCAAAGCGCGCGGAATTGACAAAGAAGCGCATCATGTGCCCCACAAGCCACGTCATCATGCGCGCGATTAGGAACGCGCAACCAGCCAGACAGCCCAATTAGGAAATATTTTGGTCAAATGGCAGATCAAGCTCCTCGAGCGATCAATGTACAACCATTCATGCCTCCCCAATTTATGATGTCAAGGAATCCCCTTCCGAAGTGTTGGTCCGGTCTATAAACATGCCATTGCCCCATTCACTTGATGTCAAATGGCCAGAATCACGCATCGAATTCTGCTCAGCCTTAACGGTGGCAGTCGTACTACTGATCATTGCTCGACTTTCTACGTGACCGTCCTGCTGTTGTGCTTTCAGAGCGGCAATCTCTGGCGCAGTAAGAAATCGGCCTCCTGGTCCACGGGGGCGGCGACAAGCATGTTTATGCCGAGACTCGTGCAGATATGGCTAAGAATACCGTATCATCGATCAGTAGTGGCTCCTCTGAATCATGGATAGATCAAAAGGCGTCCTGCTCACCTTTCGTTGTCGGATTAATTGATTCAGTTCCTCCAGTCTCGCCCGAGCAGCACGTCGCTTGAGAATTCGATGATACTGCTTAGCGTTCACGTATAGCGGCTCCTCGTCTGCATCATCCTCCTGGTGTAGCGAATGGCGACGATCACTCCCCAGCATCAGGCCATGTTCTCGCGAGTCCGCACCCGGATGTGGCAAGTCCCCTGAGCCGTAACCCGAGGATAACGAATACACTGGCGACGGCAGGGATGTGTCTGCATCTTCCCCATACGCGAACATTGGCGAGTTGACCGGAATCCCAACTTCCGAAAAGATCTGTTCATCTACTTCGAAATCCGGAGGGTTGGAACGCCGACTGGCTTTCGGCGGAAACGTTTGCACCATTCGTCCGTATGAAGTGTTTTGCACAAGGTCGTTCTGATAATCAAGGGGTCGGAGGTGAAACAACAGAGGCTGACCGGGTCGACCAGACGCAACTGAAGGTCCATTCCCCGTTCCAGGCAACCATTGATGTGAAGAATTGTGCAAAGGCTGGTGCAAATGAGAATGAGGCGACGAGACATGTAATGGCGGCGGCAGATGAAATGGCGACGACCGGAGTGAACCGGGATCAATGCTGCCCCCACGCTCTTCGATGGCAGCGATACCGCCCCGGCTGTACTGCCCGTAGACTCCCAACGGGACTCCTACTCCTCCCAATCCAACGGCGTATCCAGGAATGTTATTGTTGGGAGTTGCTGCACCACTGCCACTACTGTGTGGTTCTCGCGCAGTACCTGTCAAGGGATTCATGAACGCTCGGGAACCGTTCGATCCATCTGCGAGGATGGTGAGACCGTAACTGCGAGTGTTCATTCCCTCATACGAAGCTGGGTTGAGAATCTGCTCTGCCGTTGCCGCAAGGGCCCTAGAAGAAGCAGGGAGCAGAACCAAGGAGGAGGGCGGATCCGGAGAAGCGCTTGTCGAATGCTGGTCAGGCGAGTCAGAGTGATGAATCGCACTACAAGAGTCTAGCGGACGAAGGCCTGTAGTCTCTATAGGGCCTTTGCTGCGCGGAAGAATACCGCTTGATGACAACGAGGGCGAAATGCGCTGTCGATCTCTTCTTTCTCCCTGCATAGCAACGTGTGACGACCCGCTGACGTTGGCGGTATACGAATTGTCGACGCCGAGTACTCGATGAATCATACTTTCTGGGCCGTTCCTTGACCGCGCGTCTCCCTGACTATCAGGTCCAAACTGGTACCCATCACCTCCACCATCTTCGTAGTCTGAATCGCCCTGCACGTAATCATCGAAATGATCTTCTTCGTCCTCATCTGGCGAGATTCCGGTGCCGTTCGTAAATGTCGGAAAATTCTTGGCATGTTCCGTTGCAACACTCGATAATGGAGACAATGCCTCTGTTTCGAATACGGATTTGAGATTGCGAGGTGGTGGATGAATACCACTAAGCATGGGCCCTGTTGTCGAGGCCAATAACGAGTTGGGAAAAGCGCTGGGAGGATGGGTGTAAAACGGGGCTGGAGCGGTGTTTCCGGCGATGGGAGGAGAAGAGCTGGCAGACAACACGGACGGTGACATCTTGAGGTGAGTTAAGTGTACAGACGGCAGGTGCTTCGTCTCAGCAATCAGGTCTATGGAGCGTGGGTGATGGAACACGGGACGGGTCAACTTGAGGCGTTGCCGTAAAATGGCAGCATAATCCAGTCGAGGCGGAAGGAAGGATTGTAGTTTTCGATGATTGTTCGTTCGGTGTGACTGCTTGAGGACCGGCAGTTTTGGATGTTGCTATCGCTACTGTTGCATCGTTGTCGCGTGAGTGGTGGATCAAATCAACCTGGAACAAATTGCAAATTGTGTACTGATAATAATGATCAGGATACTGATATGCTAATTCCCGCCCGGTCCCAGCAAAAGAGGCGCGTGCCCGCCCGCCCATACAATGTTTTCAAAGCTTTTCCCATTTTCCCTGAATTATGAATTACTCTCTTTATTAGCTTTATTCTGCTCATTGCTCATCTTTACACTTTTTTTTTCATTTTACAGTAAAAGATGGTGCGTAAGGCGCGTAAGGAGCTGCAGCCTCGTGCATGGTGCATGGTGCATGGTGCATGGTGCATGGTGCATGGTGCGTGGTATATGCTATATAGTATATATATACATGGTGTAATAATGGTTGAATTATTTGCCCTCACTTACCTACTGCCTACAGTACTCTATGGAATACTACCGCGAACTAAACTGACAACCTGAAGCTGCTCGTCGCACCCGCCGCGTTTTAGTAGAGGGTCCTCAAGGAGAAAAGTACTGCGCTAGATTGTAACTACCTCGTCGTATGGAATCTTGTTGCTGTATCATCTCAAATGACTTGATGCTCAAACAATTCGTCGGAAGTCGTGTTTCAACGTGTTCGATTGTACCCCTAGTTCTTACAATATTTCAACGCAGATGGTCCCGTGGGAACTCGCAACCCCCACGATGATTTCCACGATACAAGACGAAACTTTAGTTCGAGACCTGCACATATCTATCTGCCTTCTTCCCTTGTCGCTTGCCCTCCAACTTCTCGCCAAATTGTTTTCTGATACCATGTGCTGCTATCCCAGCTTGGCTGACCCTTCGGACTGCACCGCGACAAGATCTGCAATGCGCAATGTCAACAAAAGCATCAGCAACCAGATCTCGAGCGAAAGCTGTAGACATCAAGCCATATAGCTATGGAATAGTGCAATGTGACGTGCCTGGTGTAGATCCAAGTAATAGCTTCCATAACGATTCTATTTGAGCTTTAATGAAGACGGCGGCTACCCTTTTGCAGATGATGAGCCACATCGTGACGGAAACGGAACCTGTAGGAGCAGTTGTACCATGAGCGCTTCGGAGCGTATAAAATCGGGATTGACAAGCACCTCTTGTGACTCCACCAAAACTCATCATCCATTCCATAGCTCCAGGCATCCATCCTGCAGGCATCCAGAATACTGGGTTGCGTCTAAACCACCAGACAACAATCCATTGAGCTCCCGATGTACAGACGGATAGGATAGTGCCGAAAAGAGCCTTGAAACGAGTGTGATGAGATGTGATGTTTGAATCTATAAGGTGTGGCATATTTTGGCATACAAACTCGATGACACATTTGTCTGCCAGCTCACTGATTTCTTCAAGATCGACTAGACCCTTGTCAACCTTTCTACGCAGTTTGGCCCATTTGGCAAATGCGTCCTGAGAACTGGTCACCTGTAGTTGATTCTTGTTATTCAGGATTTCTTGTTTTAAAGAGCGTTGATGCGCATAGATGGATCGGAGTACAAGTCGTGTGTACACCTTGTATGCCTTGGTTGAAAAGGGGAGAAGATTTAAGCAAGATTGATCGGGGTATATAGACTCGGACAGGGTACAGGAGTGGGGTGGGTTGGAGCAAACTCACAGCTGAAGTCAACACTTCTTTGCCGAGCCAATCCAGCAAATTACTGAACAATACTATCGAGAAAGCGAGGATCGCAAGCTGCATTAGGATGCTGTAGTTTGAGTGGAAGCGACCTGGACTTGTGAGGTGCTGATGACATGGTAGGGCAGGGGTTTAAACTTGTCTGCCCGGCTGGTTTAGCTTTGTATAGGAAGGCCTTTTGGGAGTTGTGGTCTGGAGACGAACGAATGGTAATTGCTGGCTTGATAGCGCGACAGCGCCGGGGGCCGCCGGGCCAGCCACGCCCACCGCCCACCATCGATATCATTTGGCGATTTCTGAAAGGATGGATGAATGGATGGATAATTGATTGGATGACCATACTCGCACATCAGACGGATCGGACAGACTCACCTCGCCAAGCACCAACTACGGTCGAGAACTCATCCCGCACCGATGGCTATGGCTACTCTCTCCACCCACAGCTTGGACGACAGTTACAACCCGGAAATCTCAGATTACGCCACGATTCTTCCTGTAGGTCAATACGGAGGACCAACTAGCAACATCAATGAACTGGCCTTGATTGCATCGCCGCGCAAAACTCCAGTGGAGAGGAAAGGGTCCGGAGGTCAAATGGACAATATGACGAGCGTTCAACTTGGCTTGAGCTGTGATGGTAAGCAACGATTCAACCTTTTGCTGCCTGCAGGCAGGCCAATGATCGACACATCTGCCAATGCCACGAATCTAGTCATTTATGAAAATCAAAGGGGGCAAGTAGTCTCGCCCTCTTCAAGCTTTTACAGCTGATAAAACCCCATTTTTGAATACCCAGTCTCTTCATTCATGGCGTGCCGTACTTTTCTGCATCGACTCTCTTTCCGTTCGACCCTGCCGGATGGACCATCTTCGGTTCGCATTCTGATCACACTGCTGTTTATTCGGCGACATCGCAGGCTGTAGAACAAAGCCCCAGCGCACCTCAACTTCGACAGCATTGCCGACCTGGCTCTAGGCGCGGTTCCCGAAATCTCAGCCTGCCACTTGTTCCATCAACACATGCTTCCCTTCCGCGGCAACGACAATCTACCAGTACACCTCCATCTTTGCATGGTACCCCATTCACTCCTGCTTCTTTTCAACTTCCGTCCTCCGCGTGGCATTGGACTTCCCCTTGGTCAATCATCATAGGAAATGAGGGTACAACCGATGAACATGGCTGGGAGTACAACTGGATATTTAGAAAAAACGGCTGGAAGGCGAGGCTAAATGAGCTTGGATGGGCCGGGTACGTGAGGCGGCGGAAATGGACGAGGGCTAGGGAGTGTCAAGAAGCAGCGGAGGCTGATCATCGGAACGTTGTTTATGTCATAATGCGTTGAGTGAATTCTTGTGGCCGTTTTTATATCGGGGTGGCTTTAGTCCATAACCGACTGGAGCGACATGGCGAGGTTCAACGAAACCAATGGTTTACTGATATGCTGCCTTCATCTCCGATCGTTTCTACACTATGCCACCAACCTTCGGGAATCAAAAGTGTACCTCCGGATTGAATGGTACAAGATACGGTCCGCGCTTCTAGCCAAGCTCTCCGGAATCTGGGATACTGCTGGAAAGAGGCAAAAGAAGGCGGCTCTCGCATATTAGACGTATTCGTGTATGGTGGAGTACTGTTGATATATAAATGTTCCCGACAGTCCGGATGGAACAAGCACACTTGCTTCTGGCCAGTGACTAGTGTGACCGGAGCAGACATATTTCGACCTAAGTCGTCGGCAGGGTCAAACGTGAAAACTGTTATGGCGACGTACCCTGACAATATAGATTGTGATACGGATCTCGGTGAATGGGCGAAAACGTATTGCGACCTATCCAGACATTCCGCCTCCAAAACTCTCTCTTCGGGCCACCTGTTATGGCTTGATCAAGGCATGGCGCATCTTCATTCAGTAGCGGAATCTGAGAGACACCGAAAGGCTATCAGTGAAGATGCTACTTTATTATTTCTTTCAATGGACCTGCGCACCGCCGAGAAGAGGTCCTGCTGTGCCACGAAGCCAGTCAAGTTCGAGGTGTCGGTCAATGCGTGATTGAGCATGAATTCATCGAGAAATACGTCTGATGCGAAAGCGCAAGAACACGTCAGTATTTGCCTGAGCTGTTTAGTTGACTGTCGGCGCTTACCAAGAGGCATGCGTAGCTTGTCCCAATCCTGTTCCATGTATCCACGGTTTTTCTCACTTATTTCAACTTCTACGATTTCACCAGCGCCGAGAAGTCGCAGACTTCCGTATTCCTTTGGCGATGTCCATTTGTTGAGTGCAGGCCAGTGCGCGATGAGCCCATGAATTAAAAGAGGGCAAGGTGATGGAAGTGACAGATGATGGCGTAGCTCGCTAGCTTGTAGCGTATTGCATATTTTCGGCGCCGATGGAAAGTGTCGGTGCTGAGAACGACGCAACATGGAAAAGCTAGGCATCTTGATCCAGGCTGTGTGAGGGAGAGATGCCCAGGATGCGGGCGGGAGGCTTACAATTTCGGAAGAGAGGCAGTCGGGATACAAGAATACGAACCGAAATACGAATAGCATCGTATCATCATCGTATAATAATGCTCATAACGCTCCTAATTGGCCTAATAATCCCCCTGATCATGAATGGTGCGCCCGTTACGACCAGCCCCCAGAGGCTCCTGCTACACTGACTGCCATACTGTGTATATACTTCTATCCATCATGTCGGCCGGACTACAAACGTCTCCAGATCCTTACTATGACTTCTCTCAGCTGCCGAATCTCGACACTACTCCCGCTACATTGGCTGACTTGCGTCAAAAATCACCGTATTGTGTATACTCGGATAACGCCAATATGACGGCCTTGCACAACACAGGATTATCGGCCCACCACCAGCTTCTATCGGATCTATCGGCCATACAACAACAAACGTTCAGCCATTCTGGCAGTCCCGGCAATGCCGATGCTGCTTCACTATCCACCGGTAGCTTACATGCCGGGGAGGATGTTTCGAGCGAGTTCAATGTGGATAATGTTGCGGAGCGAACGCGGGGGCAGGCTCGGGCCATCCTCTTGGACTCAGCATCAAGTCAGGGTAACTCAGGGATCCTATCCATCGTTCCGCCTATTTTTGGTCCCGACTCCCTGATGGTCGCTAGTAACAGGAACACTTCAGATGTTGATACGGCGATTTGGAATAGAATGCCAGAGGAAATATCGCTCAAATCCGTTTCTGGTGAGTTTGAGAAAAATCGGACGTGACAAGATTCTAGTCTTTCGTAAGTCTGATGCTCATAATGTTTGCGTCCACTTGATACTTTCTCGTTAGATCCATCCAGATATGCACCGGCCATGCCAACTCGACCACACCTTGGCCCTGCGCCTTCTAAAAAGTTGGATCAATCGCAGAACGCCTTCGAAGCGGAACCATTCCCTGGTTGGGGTATGATAGCGAGAATGCGGACTTGGCGGCATGGCGCCATCATGCAGCATCTGCATCAGACCGCCGTGTTTTGGGGTGACAAAATATTTTCCTGGACCGGTATGTCGGTCGAGCGTTTTACCGTGTGCATCTAGCGAAACTAAGTCCTTCTGCGAGCCAAGGGGAGCCAACCGATGCGTTCTGGCTAGCACAGGCGCACTTTCTCATGGCCGACTACGGTAGAGCAGAGGCTATCTTGATGTCGCCATTACGAGCAACCTCGTTGTTTTGCAGAACACCAGATGAGAGTCCTCTCGTCGGCGAATATGACGATACGGCCACGTCACGCACATCATATGCAACTACTACTACTCCGTCCCTTGCCAATACGCTCGCACAGAAACAGGACAAGAACGCGTGGATGAAACCTTCCTACTCAAGCGCTGAAGCAGGCGTCTGGGGCACGATGATGGACACGTCACCAGGAAGCCACGAACAGCATGTCAACAGTTCCACAAGCGTTGATGACCACGATTTTCGGCCCAGAGGGTCTATGGTTGACTGGAGTATGCCGTGTAGGTATCTAGCGACACTATCTCTGGTATGTTTTGTGGATTGTCGTTGTATTATCCGCAGAATCTTACCCCGTCAACAGTTGCACCAAGAACGGCTGGTGGATGCATTATCCCTGGTTGGGGAATCCAACCCATTCGCTGCCACCGGTAAGTCGAGACACACAGCTCAGCGCTACATACCAAGCTTATGTTAAATCGTCCGTTAGGGCGAAATCACAGAAATGTACGCAGCGAAACTGGCGACTTGAAAGTGAGTAGCGCCTATCTCTATCTAGAATAACATTACTGACTCCTTGGTTCAGCTTGAGGCGTCGATGTGCCGGCTTCGAGGGGTCTTGTATCTTCGATTGAACTCCCTCCAATTGGCAAAGGAAAGCTATATGGAATCATTAGCTCTGGACATTCGGAATTATGACGTTTTCCTGGAATTAACAAATTCCATGATGACTCCGGAAGAAGGTACGCCATCTGGTACCTCGTTCAAGCAGAATATCGTGTGTTTTAGCTGATAATTTCTCTTCAGAGTGGCATTTCATCCACAGTTTATCGTTCAGCGAACAGCTTCATCCAGACGACGCACGATTCGTACGACTAATTTACACGGCTAGACTTCACTCGGTAAGTCACGTGTACCTTGTTTTCAGTTGTATTGATTCAGTAACGTATACCAATTTTAGAATCCTAATTTACGTGAAATTTCGATAGCCAAGGCATCACTGGCTCGCCGGTTCCAGCTCGAAGGAAACCCCGACATTCAAGCAACGAATGCGCAAAGATTCTTCGTTGAAAGTCAATGGGAGAAGTGTTATGATCTGACTTCAAAGTCAGTCACTTCCATTCGTTTTGCACGATACGCCCTAAGGCTTTTTCTTCAGTATTCTGCAAGAGATTCCGAATCATCGTGAAGCGCTTCCGCTTCATTTGGCATGCTTGACACAACTTCCTCGGCTAGCATCGAGCCTCTTCATGTTAGCCCATAGATTGGTCAAGGACGAGCCTTTATCCGCTGTTTCTTGGTACGCGATAGGCTTGTGGTATTTCACTGGCCACAGATGGGTAGAAGCTCGACGTTATTTCGCGTTCGTTTACCGTACATGACTTCAGACGCGTACCAAGACTCATCTCTGTCGTAATAGTGCAACGCATGAGCAAGATGCCCGCTTTTCCCCCGCTTGGATCTGTTTCGCCCATTGTTTCGCATATGAGGGCGAGCACGAGCAAGCTATCACTGCTTACTCCACGACCGCTCGAATCTTTCCAGGGTATGTGCGATTCACGTATCGGACCTGTCTCATGGTAACTAATTCTTATCCTCCTAAAAGAACTCATCTTCCCTACATGTGTATCGGGATGGAATATATGCAAATGAACAATCTGACAATGGCACAAGATGCCCTGCACACCGCTTATACTCTATGTGACACAGACCCTACACTGCTCAACGAAATGGGCGTGCTTCGGTATTACGAGCAGGAGTGGGTACGGTAGTCATTATAGCGCCAGTATCGATAACTGATTAATAGCACTATAGGTACGATGTGGCCGCTCAGCTATTTTCCAAAGCTTTACAGCTTGCATCCTGTTTGCCCGCTTCTCAGACCATATGGGCCGATATCTATTGCAATCTGGCACATTGCGAGCGGCGAAAAAGGTAGATTCGACTTTTCCTGAATCTAGTGATGGTTCGCTAACGTCATCTTCTCGTCAATTTCGCCCCCGCGTTGCGTTTTCTTCGGCACAGGAATACAGCGGCTGCGGAAGCATTATATATGCGTGCTGTCAAGTACAACGCTCTCTCCTCTAGCCCATATACTGGGTTGGGCATGATTGCTGAGGTTGCTGGCGATCTCGAACAAAGTATCGAGAGATACCATCAAGTGCGGCATTCCCCCGTTTCTCCTGTAGCCCGCTTTCAGTCACTAACCACGTTCTTTCAGGCTTTGGCCCTTGCGCCCCAGGACGCCGTGACGACAGTGCTACTAGAATCGGTGCTCTCTCGACAAGAGGCATTAGCAAAATCTAGGTCAACATCGTCTTCTGTAGCGAAATCTGCAAGTCTACTCAGCTAGGGTCCAATTTTCGATGGAAGCTTGCCAAGGAGTATGTATACATCCACGAACTTGTCGGTTTGAAAGCACGCCTAGTCTCATTAGCTGCCTCATTGTTCAGCAAGTATATTGTAATGTCATAAAGCTCATGTTTTCGATCATCTCGCTGAAATGAAGGGCGCCGAAAATGAGTTAGCCATTCAAAACAACAATGGTAATTTGGCGGAGGGCTATTTTACAGAAGTGCTTCGCTTCCGCTTGATTACGCAAATCGCTGCGACGGTCTCTGGGAATGACTACTCCCATTCTCCAAGCCGGTTGATTTCCTCTCCTCCCCCTGACTTGGGTTTTGCGCTTCAGCAACGAGCAGCGAGACATCGCCTTCATGCGGTGTACAGAATGACGACGATGGTTCCGAGTGAGAGTCCTGACGCTTGGCCCCGCGGTGACTAGGGCGCACGGATGTTCGTCGTTCTACCAGCCCTTTCACGACTTTGGCGGAGAACATTTTGATGAAATTTTTCATCTGTTTTTGTTTTTCCTCTGTCAGCGATTCGTACGAGGAACGAGAATACGAATCGTTTCGCTGTTCTTTTTTGAAGAGCAGGTCTGAACACTAAACATTAAGAATAACCCATGAGCTGGAGCTGATATTCTTCTAAGATTCGAAAAGACTAACATACCTCTTTAGCGTGTTTCTTGAACGTGTCTCGATTATCGATTTCCTGCTTGTGTTTGGACATGTTTCGAATCACAAGCTCCTTTATCAACACTTTCAGATGTTGATCTTTCATTTCTTCGGATGTCAAACGCCGTTTTTTGTTGTGCCTATCTGCTTTCAGAACCTGGCCCACTCTACTAGAGCTTTCCCGCGTTTGTGACGAATCGGACTCCTTGTCACTCAGAAGATCCCCCTTGGCGGCAGCCAAAATTGACTCGAGCTTTGCCTGTTGATCCGCGGTGCCACGTGCAGGCGATTTACCCTTGTCTTGTAAAGGCGGAGGAGTGTCACGCAATGTCACCTTGACCGAAAACGTTGGACGAACCACGGGTGCAGGAGAAAACTCGATAGGTCTAGTCTCTTCGCTCCAGCGAGGTTTAGTATCAATCTCGTCGTCCTCCTTGGGCTTTTCGAATTTTGCCTAGGATCACGAAGTCCAACGGGTTTAATAGTTTAATATATGGTAAAGCAAAGCAAACGTGGGGATCAACAGCCGGAAGAGAGAGACAGACTTACCGAGCCTGACAGAGCCGGAAGTACGTAGTGCATGGGCAACAGTGCCCATCGACTGATTAAATTCTTGGCTAGAATTTGAATAGCTTCGCCGCGGCTCAAAGACAGTTTCTCGATGATATCGGGCAAGCCTGACTCCTGTACGCTATTGCCATAGCGAGGTTGCCATTTGTCTATAGCTTCCAAAGCCTGAAAAGCAGTACCTGATCAACACATATACAACCGGACGCGACTAAATGCGAACTCACCAGCTGCAAGATAGCCTCGTTGATATCTGCCATCTCCAGAACCTGGCGAATCATCATGTAACCTTTAAATCGAAGAAATTCGGCATGCACCTCGGGCGCTTGCGTAATCTGTTTATCAGATGCACGCGCACATAAGCAGCACGCACTGGACCATTTACAGGAACTACCAATACCCACTTTGATTCTTTTCAGTAATTTAAGAATGACCCCAGTGTGGCTCTCATTGACAGCTTGACGAACCGCAGTGACGATTATCCTTGCTTCGCTTGATTCCATTGGGCGCAATGTGGACTAGAATATGTCAACGCCGGATCAGCAATGCGCAGATGCAAAAGAACCCGATGTGTCTTCAGTCGAAACCGTATTAATGACCTACTTGAGGGGGATCCCGACGCTTGGCGCCTTTCGACTTCCACAAATCGATATCTTCGGCTATTCCCAGGGCTGGAGGATAGAACAAGACCGCAGATCAGCAATGCTACTGGAATGTGACATCAAGGAACGTGTTTACCATCTATGTACAGATTGTCCATTGTGCCAATGTCTGTTTGCGTTTTCCCACCAATGGTGCCCAAGCATTCGGATTCCCCGCAATAGCACTTTTGCGCGTCATAACTATGCAAACGACGAATTTACTTTAAACATCGACACTCAAAGACACGGTACATCCGTGGGTTCCAACTCACCCATAGCGATCGACGTTATAATTGAACGTCAATTCTTCTCCCTTCCATATTTCTCGTTTCGTGAAAATTCCCATTCGCATATGCTCCCCGACTACCCACTTTGCCACGTAACAATTCGGATTGCACGAATGATTTAAAAATCGGGCTATTCCTCCCTTTCTAGTTGCATCTATATACTGGAAAGCTCCACCATGCACAGTCAGCTCGAACCGGTGACATTCCGATAAAGGCTCGACAGCTTACTTCACCCTTTTGCAGCATCATAAAATAGAAATGTTGGATTCCCTCCTCTGCATATTGTCTGATGCGTTTCCGAAACATGACCTCTGATATGACCTCGCCTATGTATTCATATACAAAGGCGTCACTAGCAGATGAAAAAGTTAGTCTGGACTGTCAGACCCAATCGTCTGAAGACGCGCCAATGTGACAAAGTGACTCACGCCACCAAATGAGCCCCGGATCGTAGCCCATATCCCTTATCTGCTGTTTCGATGATGTCGATATCAGGGTACTCTTTACGAGCGAATCTGATAGTTTGAGAACCCAAAAACTTTGCAGCGTAACTGAATTTCCATTAAAACTAAAATTTCCAGCTCACCTCTGATTTTGGCACGCAAGTTTGGAGGGACATTCTTGAGGAAGACACTCGACTTGTGTGAGTCTATTGATGCAGTGGGAACTGGCGTCACAAGCGACATCGAGATCGTCCGAGCCTGTTCGCAAGTAGTAAGCAATCTGCATCATCCGGCTTGGCGTCTTTGGCAGTTGGGACGCAACGCTTACAAGGATCGTATTGGCATTCACAAATCATCATGTCGAGACTTTGATGACTGCAACCTATCTTTTTCTGTACCAACACATTATCTCTCAAAATCTCAAACGTGCGGGAAGCCGCGTCGTCGACTCTGGGTAAATGGTCAATCAACCGAGGAGTCGTCAAAGAGCTGTGGATAGCATGTTTTTGGGTGCGAAATTTTGACTCGGGGCCTGACAGCGGCAGCGATTGCATCGACGGCGTCGGGCTCGTCGGTACCGACGATATATCTGCAGACTCTGCATGCGGTGATGCGCAAGAAGGGAAAATCAGCTCGCAATATAGCTGTGAAACGAATTCGTACTTACGAAAGACGGATTCCGCATGTTTTTCAATGTCCGATAGGTAAGAAATGCTGAATCCGGAGGAAGTGCGAGCGCGAACCGAATCTGTTGAACCCTCTGCCATCTTATGGGAAGATCCTGCCTCGACTCGCGCAGCCATGTTAGCTGTGCGGACGCCAACTCGGCAATGACGTTGCTGAAGATGTTGAGATCGGTATGCAAATATCCGTGTTCCTACAACCTTCGTCGTCAAGGGTGAGGTCGCAGAGCAGATGTCTGAAATGAGTTTGTGTACTGCCTTGATGCCGCCACTATGAATGTTCAATGCACTGAACGTATCTGGAAACTGATATGCGGAAATCCTATTATATGACCTGATAAGTTGGGTTGTCGTCAAACTCTCAGCTGCAAAGAATCCGACGTGAATAGGGAACAACTCACGCGAGCTTTCACACAGTGCCCCAAAGTATAGCTTGGCATCAAGTGATTATCGTCAAGGGATTTGAAAGCGAAAAGGTATGGCTCCGAAAGCCCAAGAATGGCAGTGCAGGGGCTGATTTCTGTCGTATGGCAAGAACAATGTCTTGTTCGGCTGAAATGCAGACTGTGGCGGCGTGTTGCGAATCAACAAGTTGTTATTCTAAAAGAGGGGACACCTGATTCAATCGTTGGTGTACGCTACGCCCTTGATCGCGGTTCTCGGCTCCGGGCAGGAATGATCAAGTAGTGAGCTGAGTAAGCCAACACAAATGGCTAGATATTGCGTGGCTCTATCCTTTATTGCGCTTTATCACTGCTTTATCCCTTTATCCGAGTTCCCTGTTTTTAGCCCAAAGTATGGCAGATAGTGTGCGCAGGATTACTCGTTTTACTCGCAGGGTGCTGCCAACAAAGCAAAGGTACCTTCCATGTGATATAGCGTGTATACTGTACTGTAGGAGTAGCAGCCAGCGCAGCCGTAAAGCAGCTCGTAACAGCGTGCAGCTAGCCGTACATGGAGCTGTACATGGACTACTAGCTGGAAGCTTAGCTGGACTACTAACCTTCTGACTATCGAGAGTATACGGTAGTATCTGTAGCCCGTCACCCGTCACCTGATCCGCCTTGCTGAATTGCAGCTTGAATTGCTGACCACCAGCTCTGACAGCTCGAGAAATAGGTCCGAGAGAAAATCGCTTCCGAACGGGCAAAGCCAGCAGCCAACAGTCATCAGTACAGGAAACAGGGAGAGGGGAGAGGGGGCAAGGGGGAGTGGGGAGAGCTAGCTACTATGCTTGTTTGATATGCTGACAAACAGTTTGGCAATCGGGGTGGGTGGTAGCTTGGGTGGTGTGGTGTGGAAGGTGGTTGTCCGTGGTTGTCCAGTTGTCATCTCCTACTGGCTGCGGGCAACTATTTGATGTACGATGTGTACCAGGTACCAGGTAGAATGGATGAAAGCAGGAAGATAATAATAAGAAATAAGATGAAGCACTCGCGTACTCGCCGTAGGATGTTTTAGCAACTTTTAGACTGGAATGGTTTGGACAGGTGACGCCGGTCGCCTGGCCGAGGCGGATGCGATTCCCGCCCGCCTCGTCTCGCAACTCTCGCAATCCGGGAGACAGGCAGGGCAACGTCGAGATTCTGCGGCGACACACCGTCTCCGTCTGCTCATTTCGGTTTCTTTTTACATGCCTACGCACCACCACTTTGAAGCCTCGCTGACCCATGAATTGTTGCATCTGGTCTGAAAACACGGCTCACCGCTACTGCCTGTCTGAGTGATATCCGAGAGCAGAACCAACGGTCATTATCGCTCAACACGTCCAATCCATCGTCGGGAATGTCCAAGTTGCATCATCGATAGCAGAGCCTCTTTCGTCATTCGATATCTTATAGTGGCGCTCGGTCGGCAATCACACAAAGCTACCGAGTCACAACGCACAACGGCACCACCTCACAGTCGCACAACCCCACGACGATCACTACTGAACGAGCCCCACACGTCGACATCATCTCATTGGGCCGCGAACGCACCACTGTCCTGAGGACATGATGGCAACGCGATGTCCTTTACAAAGTCACGTTACCCTTACGGCTGAACAGACTCTGTGCGAATATGGTCTCAAACTCAAGGCGACCATAGGTGTCGGTGCGTATGGTGTAGTCTGTCGAGCCCAAAGGCTCCAAACGTCGTCCCATGCGGCCGGAACAGCTTCACCGATGGACTATGCAGTCAAAGTTCTGGTCATGGCGCAACCGAATACACCGGCATACAAACAGCAACTCCGCGAACTTTCGCTTCATGATTTCGCTTGCAGGCATTCGAACATTGTGACTATTCACAAGACGATACAACGTGGAGATTTAATTCTCATCATTATGGATCTATGTGCTGGTGGAGATTTATTCACCATGATAACTGAGAAGCAGCGTGTAAGCACATCTCATCGCTACGCTTGACGGGTCGCGGGACATTGATATATCGATTTGCGTGTCACGGATGATAGTATATCGGCGATGACGTTCTCATAAGACGTGTGTTCTCGCAGATCGTGCGAGCGGTTCAGCATTGCCATGATATGGGCATCTATCATCGCGATCTAAAGCCAGAGAATATTCTTTGTAATGTCAACGGCGACAGCGTGTATCTAGCCGATTTCGGCCTAGCCACTACGGAAAAGGTTTCTCGTGACTTTGGTTGCGGTAGCACATTTTACATGTCCCCAGGTGAGCGTCAGTTTCGTTCTCAGTCTGTGGCGCAAACTGAAAGAGCATTCCCGCTTTATAGAATGTCAAGGCGGGCTTGATGGTAGACGAGCGGTGCCATATTCCACGCGGCACAACGACGTATGGTCTCTGGGAATTATTTTGGTCAACTTGACTTGCGGACGAAACCCGTGGAGACAAGCCTCTCTGAAAGACGAAACCTTCAGGGCATACGTACATAATCCGAATTTCCTCCGATCCATTCTTCCAATATCACTTGAACTCAACGAGCTGCTGAAACGGATATTCACTGCGAACCCCGAGGAACGCATTACCCTGCACGAACTCTTACGAGTTGTCACTCGAATGACAGCATTCACCATGTCGGAAAGCGAGCTCCGTGCAGCCCACGCCCTTGCTCAGGTCGACAATGCCGTGAATCGGATACCAGCTGCGTTCGCGCAGAATGATCAGCACCAACACTATACTGAACGTTTCACGCATAACGTCCCGGCAATCCGCTGCGGAGGCACGGAATCCCTCAGCAGCTCTGCGCAGCACACGCCTCAGCTGGAACACAACCGCACACTCTCTTCTTCTGAAGAGGATGCCAAGTGGCCGCAGACACCACCTTGCGTAACTAATCAGCATTGTTACGAGGAGCCTAAATCGGACCGACGTACCTCGAACCCGTCGGATCCAGCAAGGTCGCCGTCGCCCTTGGGCGTGACCTGTCACGAGCTCATCAAACAGTAGTCGATCGCAAGACCTGCTCCCAGGGTTGCATCGGTTGCTCCTGCAGCATCTTCCACCGCAATAACAAGGCACGGCGATTACGCATCTAGTTGTATCCATAGAATTTCATGTGGTCCATCAGGTACACAGGTATCAATCAAAATATGTATTCCGTAATAGAATCTCTCCAGACTGGCACTCTAAATACTCGCAACCAGCGTGATTCCGTCTGGAGTATTGCCCGCTTCGATATACGTGCCAAATTCATCTACGCCTTTTCGACAACGTTAATGCCCTGGCCTTTCAAATATCTCCGCAAGTCGTGGAAAACTTCCAGCTGCTCCGCCACACTCAACGAATTGACTATAGTTTGTATAACTTGCCCCACGCTAACGTGATGGACCTAGAAATTCGTGAGTCGTTTAGCAGTTGACCTAGTTTGCTTCAAGTATCTTTCAGCAATTTGTCCACTCACTCTAATAAGGCTACTGTAATAAACATAAGCAAACAGGCCCATCATGAATCTGAGTATCAAGAAGGTGAGTCATGCTGTCTGAGAAGCATCAGTCGCATTATCTTACTGGCAATCCATGCGATCTGTCATTCCGCCATGACCCGGAATACTGTGGCCAAAATCTTTGATGTCGAATGCACGTTTGAACCCACTAGCGAAAAAACCTCCGAAAGGTGCTGCCAAAGACGCGAATGTAGCCATGACGAGTAGATGGAAATGATATGGGGTATATGGTACGTCCGGCAACCGAAATCCAAACTGTTGGCGATAGGCTTAGCAGAAATCTTGATTTGAATCTTATGTGGAGAGGGATACGCACTGTGTGGAGAGTGTCATTCAATACCGCTGGCCAGGAAAATTGCCGCCAGTGAAACACCGGATTAGACTCGCATCGAACATCCGAAAAAGCGTTAACGCCAAGGTCGTGGGCGGGGCAAATCATATAGTTGTATCGCATGAGCCAACTTCCCCACTGGACGAAGTCAAACTTAGCGCCAACATGCCAAAGAGACGACATTGTTTCGAGACTTACAAGAAGGGCAAATAGCAGAGTACAGAAAAATGCACCAACGAAACCCTCTACAGTCTTCTTCGGACTCAGTTTGATTAAAGGTGTTCTGCCAAAGAGCTTCCCTGTTTGCTGTACTTTCTGAGCTTACTACCGACAGGTGGAGAAATAGAATCACGTACCACAAACGTATGCCATCACATCATTGCAGATCACCAGCGATGCAGGCACAAAAAACCAGATCAAGCCTTCGAGGATGTTATTCACTATGAAATGACTGGTGGCAAAACAAGACCTTGCTTCATAAGCTCAGACGAGATGCGTCAGACGACCTAACACTTACCTGGAAACAACGATAACAAGCAGGGTCATGTGTACCCAGCAGAACAGAGCAAATTGCTGTCGGAGGTACTGCTTTTGCAGATTCGCAACAAAAGCCATGAAGCCTACAAAGTGGAAGTCAAAGAAAGGTAGAATGTAATGCAAGAAAAGTACCGACCAAAAACATAAAGCATAAAACTGATGAAACGGTGATTTCTAGCAAAAGGGAGGAAGAGAGCGTCCACGAATACCACATGCTGGGGAGGAGGCGGTGGTTCAGCATGCTCCAGCAGCATGATCCAGGAAATGCTCCAAGTGAATGCTTACCTTGAAGTAGTATATGATGCTTTCACCATAGAGGAAGTAATTGGTCACCACGAAAAAGTACCTGCACGACAAATATGCTCTAAGCATTGTCTCATGTCAAGGGTGAACTCGAAAGAACATACCAGTTGAGCGTTTTATTCCATTTTTCCCTCTTAACGGAACTCTCATTAATGTCGTCCTCGGTATCGCCATCTGCGAAGTAATACGAGATGATAGGTGAGAACAAGTATCAGGTACGGCCGCCGTCGACGCACGGTTTGATAACTGAAAGAGTGCTGTGACCTCCTTGTATACGAGTGTCTGGCAAAGCATGACCAGCAGTATCATGTACGGGTGGCCCATGCAAAGCAAGACTGTAGTATATTGAACATGAGCTAGAAATCAGAAACCATGTCGCCATTTCTTGCGAAGCGGGCTTACTGATAAAGCCGCCAATCATAATAAAGGTCCAGGTGGTACGTTCAATTAAATTGCGATGTTTCGAGTCTTCCTTGGGACGCGAAACCGGTGAAGGTCCTTTCTGACCTCTTGCCCCGATATACTTGTCTAACCCTGGAATAGTGGTCTCTCCATCGTTTCCTTCACCGGGAGAAAGGCCGTCCTGAAATTTTACGCCCTTACTCGAGACTGCAGGAGAATGAGAGCCCGCATCTGGTGGCGACCTTCCCAAGCAGCCTTCTTCGTCTGCACCACTCGGACTGTTCGCACACGCGTCAACTATCAGGAAGCGAATGCTTGGAAAACGATGAAAAATTCTCACATCTCCGATTCGTCGGCCTTTGCACTTTCCAGCTCGGTACGGGTTGAAGTAGAGAGTTGTTCCGGGGAGCCATCTTGCAAGATTGGTGCTCCTTCGAGCCTTGAGGCTGGGTTTGCTTCCAACTTTGCTTCGATTGTCGAGCTTTGCGTTCCATGCATAGGTGTTGCTGTACTAATCACATGACAGTCATCAGTGCCGACAGAGGAAATGAATCGCAACAAAGGCACTCACGGCGATGTTGCTTCCAACTTGGTGGTCACGGGTTCTGACTGGGTCGGTGCGTCTTCATCTGATTCGATGTGATCGGTTTCATCTTGCGGCAGAAGTTCGAATCTACTGCGGCTTGCAACTGCCAGCCGTGGGGCCATGTTTTTTTCCTTTCCTTTTTTGTTTGTAAGCTTGTTGAAACATTCTTAGCCCGTACAAGAAAGATTTGACACTGTATAGCTCAATGCAACTGCCACCTCACACACCCAGACACGCACAGACCGCTGCATAGACGAGACTCACGAACGAAGGAACAGACGACAGACCGACAGGACGACAGAGGACAGAACGACAGAACGACAAACGACAGAGAACGAAGCAGCTAACTTGCGGAATGATGGGTGGTATGTCCGTCATGTTACCGCTTAAAGTCATCAAGTCAATAAAAGTCAATATGGCTGCAAATTGTACCCACAAACCCAGCTCACAGTTACGTAAGTCTTCTGTGTCGAGCGGGGTCGGTTCCGTTCCACGAACGTGAAATAATAATTATATCCACCGATCGCAAGCAGTGCGTGCAGGTTTGTGGTTTTGAAACGCACGCGCCCCGGTAAGTACCTCTCTACGGATGGCCTATCACCTTCTTCTCGATTCGCCTGCCTACCATGTCCTCGTCTACACCTTCAGTCGTCTCCCTCAAGCGCAAGGCCACGTCCTCGCCCTCGAACACTATCGGTCACACCCTTGTCCTACCGCCACCGACACACATTGGGCCTGCCTTCGGTAAGTCTCGGCAGTATCTGTCACTGGCCTTTCTCTCTCATGTTATGGTATCTCCAGTCAACTTTCCCGCTATAAGGCCCGCACACAACACCGTTTTCAAAGTGTATCGACGAGATCAACAGCGAACTATTGAAACCCCTCTAGTCGAACAGCAATCCGTTATCGCATGCGAAACGCAAGATGTGGAATACTACAGTATCAATAAGGATCTTGCAGAGAGAGCCAATGAACAATTCTCGTGCGAGTAAGTCGATGCGCATGTGCTATAGATTACTACCTGGCACATGACTGTACTCACCACATCATTCATAGATATCTACCAGTATTATACGACTCTGTGAGTGGTAAAATGGTAATACAGCCTGCCATTCCGACATACGTACTTGCACAAAGGGTCAAGCGAACCAAAGTCTCGGATATGCTATACAACTCTGCACTCACATTTGGCGTTCCCAACTTGACGAAGCGGGACCAGCTAGGAGAAGCTTTCGGAACAAGAAAGGCCAAAAGCAGGATCCGAGCGAATGAGCGAAACAAAGTCGATGCCAGTGCCCAAGAAAGCGTAAGGGAACATCTGATGCAGCACATTGACGATGCTACTATGTCAATTCCGCCGACCGGTAAGTGCTTTGCCCTCATTCCATATGCCACTCACTCATGCGCTCGGCTGGATGGAACAGATTCGCAAACTGGCATCGCTTCCGTTTCTCCTTTGATACCCTGGCCGAATATGACCGCATTCGATCCTAGCCAAGTCTATTCGCTTGATATTCTCATTCCTCAAGAAGAAGCTTCAGCTATTGATGTCAAGCCTCTGATCGTCAAGAATCTCAGCGACCGTGACCGCATGAACATGCTGCCTTTCTGCGGCAGTCGCTGGATAGAAGCGAAGATGCGGATGGCACTAGAGCTGCCGTTGAAAGAACAAGAGAAGACGTTGTAAGCCTTCTTCCATCTCGACCCATTGCAATGCAAAGGCTGATGCTATAAGATACGTTAGCCGCGCGCTATTTTACATCTCATGCATGCGACAGTTTCAGAAAATGAAGGGCGCCCTTGGCAACCCATCTTCCTTGTCAGAGAAGATGAACCATATGCCTACGGTAATATTAAATGGGCTCATCGAGAGATTTACGGAGAAAGCAAAAGGTTCTATCAAGTACGTCTTCCGCGCTCCCACGATCAGTGTTGCACGTATAGGCTCATCTGATCGGCACCAGACCAGTCATTACACCTGCAATGGACAATAAATTGCTGGCATATCAGTTTGCTATCAGGCTTGCAGTAGAAAATTGGGCTGCAGACATCGAGGCTACAGCTTCCGATCTTCAGCTGGCATCCCACCGGTGAGTGTATTTCTATATTATTCCAACAGCCACGCCGTACTAAGCGATTACTACAGGGTCGCGGATATATACAAATCCTTGGGATGTACTGTTGACAACGTGTCGATCAGTGATCGCGAGAGATTGGGGATGAAAGCTGGTGAGGCTCGGAATATGCGGAAGGCGATCTTACAGGCCCCTCCCGTCTTTCCTAGAGAACGTAAACGCGGTCCAGCTCAGCGGTGATGTTAGCGGGATGGGATGCGTATGTATGGTCCTCGGCAGTTGTCCTCGTTGTCTGTACAACTGGCGTGACATGGGATATGACACCTATCATCTGATGGCACGTGTGCAGCTGGTGGAGACGTAATGAAAATATACATACGGCCTTCAGCGTCTTGTAGCAAGTCCATTAGCGTCTTGAAGCAAGAACGTCAGCGTGTTTGAAGATCGGTGTCCTGGAGCGGCAAATCGTTCGATAGCTGATGTACCATGGAAAAATGGGTCAGGTTTGAAATGACACAGGGTGTTGCCAAAAAATAATGAACCACACAGTTCAGGTTAAAAAGGTGACCAGTACCGATTCAACTTGATCTCTGGTGTCAAGTTGTAAGCTGTTTCACTGGATGAACGGGGACGGGTCACGGGAGGACCCCCGAAAACCGTCGAGGAGGTGGAAGGGCTAAAGTGCGTGCGCTGAACGACACGACGCTATAAACCTAATAGAAGTTGCAGCTTGTATGTATCTTACCGCTTCCGTGTTCATTGTCGCATTGAGTTCAGTGGTAGTCCCAAGTAACCGGCGAAGGCAGGGGTGGGCGGTCAGCTCGACAGCAAGACAGTCGCGCGGTTGATTGTCGCCCTTGGAGATCAAATGTGGGATGCACGTTTGACGATCGTGGTCGGCCGGTGTTTGGACCAGTTTCGCCAGCGTTCTTGTTGGTTTCTACTCATTCTTGCCTATAGCCGATCCTATAGTTATGGTGTTGTCCAGAGCCAACACACAATTTCACGCGCTTTACCGCGTGAAAAATCCTACAGCGCGGCCGCTCGCCTTCAACATAGCACTCAAGAATTCACTCAGCGATTGCTACGGGACTGTAAAAGAAACATCAGACATGAAGGTAACTTCGACCGAAACATAAGTGCTTGACGGATACTACACAATAACAAGACTTGCTTATCGGTCGATTATCGTGCAGCCACTCTCCAGTCAAGATGACAAGGCGGATGATCCGCTAGACATCATTCCGGAAAGCACGTCTCCCGAATCACATTCCTCGTCTACTCAAAGTGCTACCGATTCGCCCGACACAAAGGATGAACAGGGTAAAGGGTCCGGCTTCGAAGCAGACAGTGCTGAGTTAAAAGAGGGGGGATACGACTTCGCACTCCCAGATATGTTAGCGGATTTGCCGGGTAACCTCCTCGGGGAAATAGAGGAACCAGGCGCCCCTTCAGTTTAGACAGTGTCCCTCTTGCCTTGACAGGAGCTTGCCTATTGACAACTGTTGTGTCGTAAACCTTTTATAGGCACCATGTCAGAAAAGCAAAGGGTACTGCTTGTATCACAGCTCGTCCTCGCCACTAGAACCACTCGAGCACTTTACAACCTTTTGCAAACAATGCCGGAGCAAGAATTTTCGCCTGAAGCCTTTCCGTCTCTCTATACACTTCGGAAAGACTTGCGCAATGAGGCCGGAGTAGCTCGCAGTTGGGATTGCTGCGTTCATGGTTGCCGCGCCTTTACAGGTCCTTTTGCGGGCGATACGCGATGCCGGTGCCGGACATCGAGATATGATCAGAAAGTATTTATGTTGAGCAGGATCTTCATAGGGGGGCAAGCATGTTTATAACCTTCCACACATCGTTCCAGGGAAAGGCAAAGATGACGTTTATGTATTTTTCACCAATAAACCGCCTCCGTTCCATGTTCGCTAACCGAGTGCTCGCAAAAGAGCTAAACTATCGGGTTACAAGACGAGTCGAACCTGGAATTTACCGGGACGTGTACGATGGCGATCATTACAAGCGTCTGCCGCGACCACACGTCGTATGGGGTAATCAGCAATTCTCCAACAAGTATTTCGAGAACGACACGGATATCGCCCTCGGGATTATGACAGATGGCGTTCCAGGCTTCAAAAGAAATGGACTGGATTGTTGGCCGTTGATCGTTGATCGTTACCGTCTATTCGATCCGTCCTGAACTCCGGCAACGCAAAGAATACCAAATTTGTTGCGGAATCATTCCAGGTAAGTTGATACATTCAATGATATCAAGATACCAATCTTTCGCTCACCATTCCATTACAGGAAATCGAGACAGAAGCGTGCAACGAGCCAACGCCAGATAGACCCCAACTCCTTCCTTCAACCATTGATCGACGACCTCCGGAAACTAGCGGTGGAAGGGGTTCCTGCGCGTAAATGGTGTCAGACTCCTGACTCTAAAGAACCTGTCATGGTCGATTTCCGTTGAAAGCACACGTACTCACGATGACTGGAGACATGCTGCTGTAGCGAAGGTACGTGGTACAGATTGCGTGCTTGTATTGCATCATCCCTGATTCTCACAGCTGCGCGACCGACTTCAGGTCATGCACTTCAAGAGCACGAATGGTAAAAGGCCTTGTCGCATGTGTAGAATGAAGGGGGTCAGAGCGCACAAGAATGCACCGTACTATCTAGCCCGTCACGCAAGAAACGACGATAGGGATCCAGACTATACTCGTTTGCCAATACGGCAGCATGATAATGTCATGAAAAAGGCACAGGAGATAGAGACCGCAACCACCGAGCAGAAGAGGAAGCGGCTTGCAACAAAGAATGGAATCAATGGGCAAGTATGTCAATCCTCCTAAGACTTCGAAAAAGGACGATCCGACGTAGGAATTGACATCGTATCCAGGAACAGGCACTCATATCAGAGATGGAATCTATTTCCTTCCCCTGGTCGTTTCCATTCGACATTATGCACCTCCTCTATGAAAATCTGATGAAGCAACTCTTGAATCTGTGGGAAGGAAAATATAAGACGAAGCTTATATCGGCAGAGGATACACCATGGGAAATGACACGGTCTCACCAGCCCATTCCGCTGAAACCCACTCATGAAATGGAGTCACAAGCCTAATCATAACTGCATCACGAGAGCAAAGTCACTGATTGTAGAAGAAAGGTCTCTGATGACCTATTCTGGTAGGTATGAACACATGCGAGTCTGGACAGACTGTGTACAGAGATGTTGCTCCCACGAAGTGATTTAACTGCTAGCACCCTATCGTGACTTTCCTAGATTTGTCATTTCATGAACGGGTATATTCAACCTTTTCGTACATATAACGTGAATGTCCGAAATAGATCATATCCGGACGGCTCTCTAGATGCCCCCTCGAGCAATTTGAAGCATCCTTCGCATTCAAGTCATATCCTTGTCGAGAAGACAAAATGTACCTTTCTCGACCATTGTGCCATCAAATTACCCTTCAACAAGAAAGCTCAGCCCAAACAACCTCTACTGCTTGGTTGCAACACATCATTAACCTTGACATGAATCATTGTATTTGTTGCAGTGGCTATGGGACTTGAAGAAAAAAACACTTGTCGGACTTGACGAGCATTGAGCAAAACGGAACGTGGGCCCTCTCTATAATCAATAAATGCAGTTTTGCTAAGCAAGCGTTGCTAGTGTAGTGGCTATGAAGGGTTCTCTGAAGGGTCATAGTCTAGAAGATTGCACCAGCCTCCGAGGTTGAAGGGTCGAACCCGGAGACGGGATATTTTTGTTCCCTTTTTGCAGTAATTAGTTCGGGGGCTTCCTGAATTGGTTACTTGACAAGCTTCATGACTGGATCCCTACACCAAAGTCGTGACAAGGATTTTTTTCACGACGTCAGGTCGGAGGTCACGCAGACCCCTTCAGTTTTCCCATGGTGATATGTTCCAAGAGGAATATGTGATCAGCGCCAATCAATGGAAACACATCGACCGTCAATACAGCCGGCCATTTCGACAGCAGAGATCGAGGAGATAGAAATCGGATATGTGCGTTGAGTTGTAAAGTTCGAAGGAGCACGAGGTGGTAGAAATAATCGAGCTGATCCGACAACACGCTAAGACTGTATTATAGGTTCGAAATGAAATACATTTCGTTATGTACTGCTCCACTGCATTCGCTACTGCACATAGGCCAATGCATCAGAGAGCAGTGTCCGCCTCGACACTATTAATGTTTTACCATGGAGCGTTATGGCTGATGGATAAAACGTCAAATAGTTTACAAAAATCGCAAGCGTCCTATAGAATCCTTGAGTAATAGTATATTGGTTCATGAACAAGTAAGTAGGCTTCTAGACACACTGACTAGTTATCCAAGACTTCTCACGCTCATATGGTCCCTTCATAGTTGAACCAGGTCCTTGCTTCCATAGAGCAGCAGGATCGATTGATTTATTGGATGCATGCGGTCAGTGGTGCTCTTCCGAACAGGTCAACGGACGCGTCACACGGGGAAGGCTCGCATGAAGGTTACATAGGTCAGCTTCAAGAGGCAGAAGGAGAAGGTTACAGACCTTCTGCTGTGGTCATCGAGGCTTTAGCGTGTATCTTAGCCACGGAGCTTCGCCAGTCTGATGGGGGAAGACAATCCCTGGCGTAACATCGACGGAATATCACCGCGCAAATTAAGGGTCGCATTTGAGTATTGAGTACCGGGGTGTACTCGAGTACTGTACTCAGAACGTGAGTAAGAGTATGAGTACGAGTGCTCGAAAAAACCAATAAATTTGACAGAGTACTGTACTCATATTGGGTGAGTCCTAATCAGATGTACTCAGATGTACTCATTTCTGCGGCTTTACGGGGCTTCGAACATTGAGAGTAACGGGGTGATTAAATTGATGCAAAACAGGTCTCGCACCATACTTTTTCTACAAAAGAAAGAATAAAAATACAAAAAGATTTTGTGTGATTTTGTTTTTTTGCTGATAATCTCCTTAATACCTCGAAGAGTCAGTACTGTTTGCTGTTTCGCCCACAGTACTTTGCTCTTCCAAGATTTCCAGTATTATTATCTCAGGAATGAAGAAGCTCAACACATCACTCGGGGATCAATGCCAACCAGTCATAGGTGACTCGCCGGGGAATGACCCACGTTTATCCACAAATTACTATTGTCTGTACCTAACATGCTACCGAAGAGCAGAAACGAGGTCATGAAAGGATTTCCCGGAATGTTACTGAGTAACACTGAGTCAAAAACGTGGAGCACTAGGGCATATGGCCAAACTGTCAACAGGATTCAGAAGCCTTTCGCCGGTATCACCATGGGAAATGACACGGTCTCAACAGCCCATTCCGCTGAAACCCACTCATGAAATAGAGCCACAAGCCCTAATCATGACTGCATCAGGAGAGCAAAGTCACTGACTGCAGAAGAAAGGTCTCTGATGACCTACTCTGGTAGGTATAAACACATGCGTTTCTGGATCGACTGTGTGCAGAGACGTTGCTCCCACGAAGTGATTTGATCACCAGCACCCTATCGTGACTTTCCTGCATTTGTCATTTCATAAACGGGTGTACTCAGCCTATTCATACATATAACGTGAATGTCCGAAATAGATCATTTCCGGACGGCCCTCTAGATGTCCCTTGAGCATCTTGAAGCATACTTTGCATTTAAGTCAAATCCTATATTGTTTGTCGAAAAGACGAAATGTACCTTTCCCGACATTTGTGCCATCAAATTACCCTCCAACAAGGAAGCTCAGCGCAAACAACAGCTAGTGCTTGGTTGGTACACATCTTTAACCTTGCCATGAGTCATTGAACCTGTTGTGGTGGCTATGCGACTTGGAAAGAAACACTTGTCGAACTTACCATCATTGAGCAAAACGGAACGTGAGCCCTCTGTATAATCAATAATTGCAGTTTTTCCAAGAAAGTTTTGCTAGTGCAGTGGCTATGAAGGGTTCTATGAGGGGTCATAGTCTAGAAGATTGCACCAGTGTCGCGGGCAACTAGGCTTGAGCTAGAAAAGACCAAGTGTTACCGTTGAGGGGGATTCTGCACACGTTGGTATTGAATGCAATCGACTTACGTACTAACGTTATCCTTATTCGAAGAGCCAAGGGTAGCTAATCTTGTAAAGATGTCTTGCAGAGAAGGGTAGCTTCGGAGTTAAATGTAAATCAAAGGGTGAAATAAAAGATCATAAGAGAGTCTACAAGAGGAGGCTCGAGGGCCGCTATATATATCTAGCTTCTACCTGAGAGTCTGTCGAGATAGAGGTACACGTGAAATGAGCAAGTTCGCGTGAAACGGACAGGTTCGAGTGAAACGGATTAATTCACGTGAAGCAGATGAGGTTCGCGTGAACGATGAAGTTTCTCGTGAAGTAGTAACGGACGGATGAAGGAATGTTGCGGAGTCATGACGATGGCGGCAATCTCGAAGAGGAGAAGAAGATGGCGAGTAAAGTGTTGTAGAGCGAAGAGGCAGTAGTGTGTGGCAAGAAGGTATGGGAAGAGTGATATTTAGGATGGAGTAAGAGTGAACCTGACGTAGAGTATGAATGAATGTAATATTATGTCATACTGTACTAGATTATACTGTATCACTACACTGCCGCCAGCGGTGCAAAGTTGTCCCAAGAGACCACTGCTTCTCACCAAGGACCTCCGACCGGAAAAGAGCTGAGCCTCAATAAATCCGCTCAATACCTTCCGCAGCCTTCAGCCACCATCGATGCTTCCCGATCTCAGCCGGCGACTTCTCAGCAGCACCAACAAGGCGGTTCGCAGTTGACCGACAAGCAAAAGGCACAGATGTTTATCTACCTTCAAGACGAAGTTGATACGTTGCGTAAAAGAGACGAGGAAAGAATGAGCCAACAAGTAAGGCTTGCAAAGGCACTGAGGGAGGCTCGCAGTGAGTAGCACTCACTCATAGTATGTCATGGTCACAGTCGATAACCACATTGTTTCAGAACAAAATGAAGCTATTCAAGAAGCTGCTCGCACCAAGCAAGATTATCATGACACCGCGCCTATCGTCCGATCATCAATGAGTAGAGGGGAGGCAAGAGAAATTCGGCTCACGAATGCTCGCGAGCTGTTGGGCTTGCGAATAGACCCCGAAGATGTGGGCAAGGGAGGAGCATGGACGTATCGACTATCGAGGCTATTCCAAGGACCGATCTTGGAGGCTGTTACTGGTGAGTTTGTACCAATTTTCCCCCATTAGAAGATAACGCGATACTTCCCTTCCTTTCAGGCTATCTCGCGGGAAGTGGTTTTCTTGGGCCATAACGAAAGAGGATATAGACACTGCTCCCGTATGGAAAAAGATTCATCGTCTGAAGAAAAAGAACATCATCATCGAGGTATGACTATCGCTAGATACGTTATATATTTACTTTGCTGAACATGCATTCTTCCCAACCTAGTTCGCCAAGCGGGTCAAGGAAGTTCCATGTCTCAAAGGCCTGTTCTACTTTAATAGCCCTTGGGATCAACATGCTGGACCTGAGATTTCGCAAGCAGGTTGGACGCTCCGAGAAGTGATGAAAGTCACGATGAACGATATGAAGTAAGCCGCTACCACGCTGCCTTCCTTCTTAAATTGATTGCTATCGAAGCAACAGGGATACGGTTAGGCGGCAAAAAAACGTCAGAGCCTGGTGCTTGAAGGCTTACAAAGAAAACCCTGGGCCAAAGGATATCTCACATGCGCGCTTCGCCACCCGCAAGAGTCGGCCCGCTCACAACCGCCGTTCGTCACCTCTATACCTCTCAAGGACGTGCAAATGATCGAGGGACATTATGACGACCGACGCCAAAGCCTGCAGGTACGGCACCGTGATCAGAATGATGACCAAGATACAAAAATGAACATGCCAGCAACCACAACGACGGCTACGAGAACAACAGACAACACCGTGATGATGAAGATGAAGACCTTCCTCATGAGGAAGACGACGACAACGGTGGCAAGCGTGACGGAAGCACTCCAGACCTTACAGAAAGTGGGGATGAAGACGAAGACGACGAGGACAATCTCAACATCGCTCAACATCGGGAAGTGGATGAACCGGGAAGAGAATTGTATCATATGATTACTATCTTGACAATTGTAACAAATGAAACAGTTAGTCTGATCATTTAGGGAATGCTCATACTTTAACCGTCTGGATTGTTGCGCGCAAAGCTCTACAGTAATGGCCTTATATGACAGCGTCAAGCCTCTCCGTTGCTTTCCTGAATCTCGAAAACCCTACTGAGAGCTCTACATGAACCCGCATAGGGAGTCTGTTCCTGAAATTCCTGAACGAGGCGAAAATCGAATTTACTGAACGTTTCTGTAAGAGCTCAGTTAGAAAGCTTGCTCTGAGTCGATCTTGAAAGGCGACTCAAGGTCACACCTGGGTGACCCTGTCTGGGCTTTCAGATCACGTCTGGTTCCAGAATTATCGAAGAGCCCCCTTTCGATATTCTCTTAGACTTAGGCGATTAAGAGATACCAATCTACGAAATTTCTTGACCGGCAGCTCTTGACGTAATCTCGGCACTATTTGAAGCACATAATCCGGAAATGTCGCCTCAGACATCAATGCTGAAAAGGATTTTTTTCACGAGCTCAGGTCGAGGGTTATTGTGACCCTCTCGGTTTTTCCATTGTGCACCGCGCTTTTAGTGGTAAGGGCGTAGCTTCGGTGGCGAGCCACGCCAGCCAGCCGAATTGTTTATTTCGACCAGTCGACCAGCTAGTCAACCGAACTGTCCAATCAAATGAATCCGTCTGGTCATCTGGCCGCAGAACGAGTTCCGCAAATGATTAGGTGGGCAGCTGCATTAGCCAGTCATGCAGCTTAGTTATCACGTTATATAGCTAGATGCATACTGCGAGCCTGCGCATGAAAGTAGTTCACTTGTCGTTCCGCGTGGGCTGAACCGCTTTTGTTCTGATTCAGAAAAGCATGAAGGGGTCGATAACCCATTGTGATGTCGAGCTTGAAAGTGAAGCCCCTCTTTGCCCCTTCTGTACGACTACGACTCCACGTTTTATAGCTGACTCTTATATTTGCAGCTTGATAGCCTGCGATTATACTCTCTTTCTGGCGACTTTCCCTCCTGTCCCACTTTTTCTGCTCTTTGATCTTTTTTCTTTGTGCTCCCTAGCCTCACACTCTGGGCAAAGCCAGGTACCGTCAGGTGGCTGAGAAAGATTCAAACAAGATAGATGAAACTATTCGGGACGGGTGAGCACCGATTGTGGAGATGGAGCAGCAGAGAACCCCAAGCCTGCTCACCCATTCATATCGACAGTCATCCGAATCACAGCCGATCATCTCCCCATAGCTTTGCTTCTGACAATAACAGTAAGGCATGGGATCAAGGTCCACCTCGGTCGCGTCATTGAAGGATGCGATTGGCTGCGTATCCAAATTCTCCATGCCTTCTCGGCGGGCGATCGCTCGAGAGCTACCACGATCGGAGAGCTGTATGTTGCTGTGCGAAGTATCTTTTGTGAGGTTTGCCATGAGTGAATTATAGGCTACTCAAAAGAGATCTACGAATGGTTGACTTACTAAGCGTTCCCTTTGCGCTATTATGCATGCTTCTTACGTTAACAGACGGGTAGATGCCTGCAGGGTACTTGGGTTCAGAAGCTTCGCCATGATGAACATGTGTAGTGGGACCTGAACTGCCCCCCAGATGTCGTGCCTCAGCGGTGTGCGGGTAATCACCCGAGTCCAGTCCGACTTGCAGCACATCTGGTTTTACATGTCGAGAATGCGTTGGGCCCTCTCGTATCGGACCTGCAGGGGAGTTTCGGCTTTTTTATGGGTTTGATAACAAAAAGATCAGCGTCATGAAAGATCGTTATGCAACTGGGTTTTTGAGTTACCTTCTCCTTTTCGGTGCGTTCTTCTTGTCTTTGTAAAGCTGCGTAGCAGAAGTCCCTGCCACTGGCTGCTTTGCCAACGCCGGGCTTCCCAAGCGTGCGGAGGTTTCTTCCGCGTCCCAGAAATCCATTCCGGATGCACTCTTCTCCTTTCCAGTTTTCCGCCTTTTACTTGGCGTCACGTCTGCGGCATTATACCCCAAGTCGTGCTCACGAGTAGTATGCGATAGAGTTTCTTGGTCCGAGCCTCCGTTGCCAGAGGTGAAGGTGTTGTCGACGCCCACCCGGGAAGGGGAGACACGCTGTCGGCGGTTATGGCTCGTATCTCCGTGCATTTTTGAGCGATCCGATGATATTGCCAATGGGGAAGCGAGGAGCACACTGGAATTTGCCAGGAGAGCCCGTAAGTGAGCCTGTTGTGCAATCATCTACAGATATTGAGATGAGCTCCGGGGGACAAGCAGAAGCTACACATTCCTTGATCGGTACCTACAGTATCGCAGGCCTGTCCGGAGACTCTGACCTTGTCTTCCACGCCGATCTTATATCGAGTCAATTCCTCAGCGATTTCCAGTAGGAGCTGGAAGCGATCGAGTGGCCTAGCATAAGGTGGTTGTCGTTCAAGCGGTTGATCCATATCACGAGGAGCAATGTCGCATCTGGTTCCATCTGCCTGTGGAAAGGCGTTCTCCGGATTATTTCCGTCATAATTTCTTGCGATTCCGTCTATCTTGACAGGTATAGTGTTCCGATTGATGCCTTCTAAGGCTTCAGTCAGTGCTCTGAGCTTGTGCGTGATATTGGTAGTAGTGGAATTAAGAACTGCGTCCAATTCACGTAAATCGCCAAATGTCTTGGTCAATTCTCCCGGTAGAGTGTCTAGCGTATCGACGAAAGCCAAAGTCGTAGCTATATCATGCTGATCGTTAGGACGACTTGGTATGATTGTCGCTGGCTGCGAGAAGATTGGTACGGGTTTGGGCGGCATGACGGTATGAAGTGAGATGGTGGCGGAGTAAAGCAATTGACAAGGAAGGTTTGGCTGATAACAGCCTGAATGATGCTCGGAAGATAGATGGGACCGGTTTTGAGTATACTGTAGTAGAGGGGGGGGGGCGAATGACACTGGGACACAACACCGCGCGCCATACTTGCCCTTATATCGAACATTATAGGCCGTTTTAGCCTACAGCTTAACAACTGTAGTCAGCCGGCAGCCGGTCAAGCCGCCGCGCACTCACTATTCACCATTCACGAGCATATCCACCCGTTTCAAAAACGGAACCCTGAGCAAGGGGAGTGTTGGGATCATGCGGAAAAGGCCAGAGTTGGGATGTTTGAGTGAGATTGGAAGACAGCCAATTTTGATTATTAAGCCAAGTATGGTGCAAAGCGGGCATATCCGAGCGGGGTATAGCAGTCTAAAATGGCTGGCGGTGATGGTGAATGCGCAGAGATCGATGGCGAGAAGGTGACCTGGTGGCAGCGCATCGTATCTGTGTTACACCGAAGCAGGAGGAGGCACGTACGACCTGAGGGCAAGGAATACATAAATGGGGAAAGGGCAGAAATCTACTGGTGTCGAATCTGCGGGTATACTTTGTTGAAGACCTTTCTCTGTTGGCCATTCTCAATATCCGTGAGGCACACCCCAATCCTGTTGGCGCTGGTGGCTGTGGACAACGCCACGTAAAGCTGTCCCGTGATCAAAAACCTCTTTTCGTAGATGTACCCCACCACATCGAGGCTCTAGCTCTGTAACTTGTTGATTGTCAAAGCAAATGCTAGCTTGATCGGAGCTGAGCAGTAGTGAGCTGGGTCGGGGAATTTGCGTCGCAGGCTGCCAGCAGCTCGCCTTTTCGGCTGGACAGCCACTCCGGACACCCTGGATGGAAAGACGTGAAGGAGGGGGGTTGCAAGGGCGCGCAAGCGCGCGACGCCTTCGGCGGCCGTGGACGCAAAGTCAGTTAAGTCACTTCTTCGTTATAGATAGTAGATTCATTATCGCAACATTGCGAATAAAGAATAAACCAAGCAAAAGCACATTCATCGGCAAGTCAGCTGGCAAGTCACACTGCTCATCCACCTTCGACTGTTGCTCGGTACCTGACCTGCTGATCAGCTGTCTTCTGACATTAGCTTCGACTGCCCCACTAAACGAGAAGCGATCGATAACTACCCAGCACGTTTGCTGATATAGTCGGCCATCGCTGGACTGAACAATAACACATTCAGCTCGCAGTGACCGTCATCCCGTGTGTTGCCTTCACGAAAGCATATAATCGCTAAATCTCGCTCCGCCCAGCATGTCAAATATTGGGACACTCTCGCACTCGACTCCTGTCGGCTGGACCCCCGCCAACTTTGACATCGCCGTCAAAGTATGGAAGGATGTTTCACTGACAACGCTACAGAAGACCATGGACACGACTGCGCTTGAGATTGTGGAAACACAGAAAGAAAACATGATTGGACGGAAAAGGCTAGCGGAGCAGACCAGAGAATTCAAACGGCTTCCCGACGATGTTATCAAGCTCAATTCCATCAAGGGCCTGCTGCGCTCATATCAGCAGGAAATCGACTCTCTCACGAGGCGGAGTCAGCGATCGGAAAGCGTATTTCTCAATATATACAAGCTACTAGCGGAAGCACCTGATCCGTATCCATTACTGGAGGTGGCAATAAACCAGGCAATGCAGGCGGAAGAAGCTGGGTCCGCGAGAGACCAATGCGACAAATTCCGGCAGGAGAATGACATTCTTCGTTCGGATGTCGCTCTGTTGAAAAGGGCAGAGGAGATGGCCAAGAGAGCAGAAGTAAAAGCTCAGTCGCTGGAGGAAAAGGTTAGCCATGAGTAGTAGTTTCCTATAATGGGTTTTCTGATGGATCCGATTCGAATCCCTGTTTTTAGATGGAGACTGTTCTTACCGAACGACTGCAACAAAGGGAGAATGAGCTGATTGGCAGATATGATGAGCGATTACGGAATTATCAAGAGCGGTAAATATACAGTTCCCATTCAGTCTTTCGGCTTAGAGTATCTATCTCCCCTTTCCACCCGGCTGACCGCATCATCACTGCTTTATAGTGAAACGGATTTGCAGAAGCAAATGATAAGCCTACGGTCCCAATTGACAGACCTCCACTCTTCGAATGAGAACACTGAAGCACGGCTCGCTGATGCGAGTCATCGTCTAGGTCAGTGGATTCTCCACATCCACCCAGAAGATGACGATCTGAAACTCTGCAATTCTAGATCAAGATACGGTTGCGAAATTACTGGAACTGGATTTTGTCGTCGCTGAATTGCAAAGGGCAAATGAGCGTGTAGCTACCGTTGAACGCAGAAATGAAACGCTGCGCAGCGCTGTCGAGAAAGCAAAAAACGATTCTGGCGAAATCGAACTGTATTTCTTGTCCAGGCCTTTTTTCCCTCTTGGTTTTGGTCTGATGCCCCCGTGAGTGTTTTTTTATCCCCAGCGTCAATCAACTCTACAAACAGATACAAGATCTGGAAACCGAAGTCAGTCGCATAATCGCGATCAACGAAGGTTTGAAGAGGGAAAAGTTGGATTGGGAAGATAAGTACCGCAAGCAGGGCGAAAGCTCTGCACGTGACCTGGCGGCCGCCAATAAAGAAATATCTCGCCTTTGCGGCAAATTGGAGAAGTACAATGACTACGATGAAGTGAAAAGAGAATTAGAGATCCTGAAAGTAAGTTTAATCGGGAAATCTGAAATCGCGGAGTTGAGCCTCACGTTGCGGGTTTCAGTACGTAGAATTCGGCAATGTGGACGCGGACGTCGATGCCTCACATCACGTGCATTTGCCAAACCCCAATTCCAACAAATCTAGCTCACAACTGGGGGACTCTCTGGAAAGTCTGTTGTCGCAGTCCAATAAGCGATTACAGGAAGAAAATACGAGACTGAGAGTAGGTACAACACGTGACAGCTGTCCGTGGGATGCGGGTGAATAATGTGACCTTCCTTGGGTTTTAGGTCGCAAATGAAGAATGTCAAACAAAGAATAATCAACTGAACCTTGCTCTTACGAACGCTCATAATGAGAATGACCGTCAGGCAACTTTGATACAGAAGCTAGAGAACGACGTAGGGAAGATTCAAATGAGTGGGATGTCGTTCGTCACTGAAACAGGTCAAAGTACGAAGTTTGGCAGCGAATGGAACGTTACGGGGGATTCTCTGCATGACCACAGTGTCGAGGGACCCCTTGATGCGGCTGGTCTAACGCTACTAAATCTTCGGGCACGGCCCCGGTCAGTAAGTATTGCAACCGAAGCATTTTTGACGCCGTGCCTCGTCGCTCACGATACTCCCTGCTGCATTCTCGGTGATACAGCGATTAAGCGGAGCTCTTAGCCGGGTGACATCAGGCGACGGTGCTGCGCCTTCCGAGAGCGACAGGTCAATCCTACCTATCGTGACGGGTCAGAGGGATCGTTTCCGCCAGAGAAACGCGGAACTAGAAGAGGTAAGTATTTCACTGCAGCTACGCTACCATACGAGCGTAAATCTAGTTATCTCCCCTGCGAATATATGTTCCTTGCGAGATGAATTCGTAACGGCACTAACTACACGCCCCATTCAGGAACTGCGAAAGCAATCTTCGAGTATCTCAGATCTGCGAACTGAGATGAAGACTCTACAGGTTGATAATCTCAAGCTGTACGAGAAAGTCCGGTATATGCAGTCATACCGGGCAGAATCGTCCGCAAGTACACCGCACGCCTCGCTGGCCCGCGATATCGACATATACCCGCCCCCTTTTCCGGCCGATGAGCTAGCGGATCAAAGTTTCCCTGCACGTGGAAGAGATGGAAATATTGGCAAATACAAGGACAAATACGAACAGAGCATGAATCCCTTCGAGGCTTTCCGCGGTAAAGTAAGTGTCTACGGACATGATAATTAAAAAAATCCGCTAAAGATTGCGACGTGTTTAGGAGGCCCAACGAGCTGCGCATGCTTTGAACCCCCTTGAAAGAGGAATATTTGCGCTGACTCGCACAGTGGTGTCCAACAAACGAGCGCGAAACATTTTCATCTTATATACTGGTATAATGGTGAGTCGGCATTCATCTCTCTTCAAAGCCTATTCTTAACAGTCACGATACATTGGGTTGGCGTCTCGAATAGCACATTCTGTTGTTATTCATGACGGTCAATTGCGGAATATAGCGCCATTTCAAGTCATCGAGTTCAGACTCCAGGATACATACACCGTGCGAAATCCAATAGACTTTACTTCTCTCCGAGCTCAAAATGCAAGAGGAACAATTACAGGGCTGGAAGCTCCCGCTTCCTCCCCGAGAATACGTCACATACGGGCAGGCGCCTGGTCAAACTCAGATCGTCCGATTAAGACACTCATGGCCGTTGTACATTTGTAACTTGATGTGATACGAAGATCAGCTACAGCAAGATCTAGCAAAGCAATCACAACGTGCGTCAAAACAAGGCGTTTTGCTTGCGTGGGTCATCGCTTACCGCTACAAGGACCATCGTCACAACAAGCACCAATATCAACAGAAGGCATATCATCCTCCTGCCTGCTTTCCGCTGAAACTCATGAGCCGTAGTCAATTCTCCTACAGCGCTTCTGGTGTCATCGGAAACTGATACAACATTATTTTCGATATTGTCTGGCAAGGTAAGACTCTCAGATCAGACGATAGTTTTCCCAATCAATTTATGTGCTTACCTATCATTTCCCCTTGCGCCCCGATCATCTTGTTGAGATCGTGGAAAACCTCGTTGAGTTCCTGAATACCCGTTTCGATATCTCTTATATCCCGTTCGCGATCCAAAATTAAGTTCTCCTGAAAGGCGATCGCTCCGGAGGTCACGCTATGGCGGGAAAATATTAGCCCCTTCTATGATCCAGGGGAAGCCAGCTTACCCCACGTCTTGATCATATGTCTGGTTCAGCATTTGATCGCGTGTATTCTCAGCGACGTTTCTGTAGAGGTGTTTAGGGAATTCAACAACAGCGGACGAACATAATGACAAATGACACTTACGATGTCGACATCGAGGACGCCATGGGACCATCTGCACCGAGTAATTCGCTTAACTTGATTTGCTCGTACTCCATACTCAGTTTCTGCTTCTTTGCACATAACTCTTGGGCCTTCTGAAACGAAGATATAGCCATCACAAGCTCCTTCGTCAATTTGTTCTCTGTTGCTTGATCCATCTGTGTTCCGTATGTTAAAGCTTGCGAGCTTGTGTAAGATGTGCGTGAGACCCACTGCGTACCGTCTGACCTGCCTGTTTCATATTCATCGCCGCTAAGCTCTGTATGTCTGCCCTGGACTTTTCAATCATATTGCGAGTACTGGCGGTAAGGTTCGTCCTGTGGAAAGGAAAGGCAGTCAACAGGCGAACGCCCGGTCCGTTGGAGCCAAGAAACGCACAAACTTGTCTGGAGGGCCACATTATCTTGAGACTTTCCCAATTTATCCGCAAGTCGATTGATACCCTGCACATTGCTGTTGATCTTGAATACCTGGATGTTGATCGAGTCTTTCAGTCTGTTATAGTTGACTTGGTCTACCGGGAATTTCAGCTGATCGCTGACCAATTTCAAACAAAAGTGAACAACTCACTTTCAAATGACAAAGTCACATGTGTCTGAGCGGATCTGTCGTCATCGCCGGTCTTGCCACTGGATCGCAACGCAAAATCATCGAAGCTCATGACGGTCAAACGGTCTTTGGGTGTATGTGAATCTTGGACGTTTTCGGGAGGCACAAGGAGACAGTTTATGACAGCTGGCCATTAGATGTCGGGGAGGTTCAAGGTCAAGATACAGGAGGTAAAGAGAGCCAGTTGCTGAGAGTGATGGATAGGCCCGATTGATGAGGGCTCCAATGTCCAGCGGCCCCGACCCAAGCCTGAAGCCAGCAAATACTGACTTGGAATAAAGTGGTAAGCAGCTGACTAATATTAATTACCTTTTTTCTTTTCCGAGGGCCGCAAACAGCTGGTAAGTTGCAAAAATGGCAAATTCATCAGCACCGCGCACCGCTCGATCATTTCGTTCGTTCGATCCAGCCATCTGATCAGCCCCGCCCGGGTGCTGGTGGCGACCTCAAACGCTAACGCTCAGCCTGTATCTTGCGGCAAACACATACGTTCACGTCTCTTTTAATTCCTTCGAGCCTTTGCTACACAACATTCAAACTCGACATCGCATCCTCCCAGTATGTATATTCCGCCTACGATCACTGCGACTAGTATGCGTCGTATCTTGCTCTCTGGCGCGCGCATCAGTCGTCTGTCACCACAGCCTTCCAGGCATTACGCTGCAACCACTATACAGCTTCGAGCCGCAGTCTCTTCGCCTTCCAAGACACACCCGCATTTTTCTGGACCTAGTGACGGTGCCGGTTCAGAGGACGGGCTCGGTATCAGCGTTCAACAAAGACTGTCAGGCGCCGAGGAAGATTCCGCGGCTTCAAATGAAGATAAATCGTTTGGGTTCGAGATCAGCAGTCGAGAAAGTACGACGGGAGGGAAAGCCAAAAGCCAGGGTCGCCCAATCTATCTTGACATGCAGGTAAGTTGTTTCGTCTCGTTGTCTCACCTGAAGCTCATTCATCCTTTTTCCAAGGCTACTACACCTGTCGACCCTCGTGTATTGGACAAGATGCTGCCATATTTCACGAATCAATACGGTAATCCTCATTCCAGAACTCATGCGTACGGATGGGAGGCCGAAGCTGCAGTGGACGAAGCGCGTGCGGTAAGCTGGTCATGAGCAACCCCTGAAAAGACTTCAATTCATTAATACCCTTGTGTACATCTCACAGTCCGTTGCTAGTATTATCGGTGCTCAATCTAAAGACATTGTTTTTACGAGTGGTGCGACTGAGAGCAACAACATGATTATTAAGGGTATCGCCAAGTTCTACGGTACAAAGAGAAATCATATCATTACCACACAAACTGTAAGCATTTCCTCCAGATATTACGTCGTGACATCTTATAAACTCATTAATACTTTCCGTCAGGAACACAAATGCGTTTTGGATTCATGTCGGTGGTTAGCGGAGCAAGGTTTCGACATTACCTACCTACCAGTCGCCACCAACGGTCTTGTCTCTGTACAAGCTATCAAAGATGCCATCCGTCCTGAAACCTGTCTTGTCTCGATCATGGCCGTAAACAACGAGATCGGCGTCATTCAGCCTATGCAGGAAATCGGTCAAATGCTGCGAGATCTTCAGAGAGAACGAGGAGGATCCAAAGTGATCTTTCATACAGACGCTGCACAAGCTGTCGGGAAGATACCTATGGACGTGGACCATATGGGTATCGATGTCATGAGTATTTCGGGACACAAACTCTACGGCCCAAAGGGTATCGGAGCAGCATATATCCGGCGTCGACCTCGTGTCCGATTGGAACCCCTCATTCACGGGGGCGGGCAAGAACGTGGACTACGAAGTGGTACGGTGCCAGCCGTGTTGGTAGTCGGCTTAGGGGAAGCTTGCCGCATCGCCGAGCGCGAGATGCAGGTAAGTGACAGCTATCAAAAAACACACCCCGTTTTCCGTTCCAGCGAAATTAAATGCCGTTCCAAGTGGTTCTTCGCGGTGTTGCTGCGATCACTCTTGTTGAAATTACTCAGCATGAAAGACATCGATAAGCACTGGGCTGTCGGTTGCTGTTGCCTGGGGGAATCGTGCCTAAAAATTTCGATAATGCTATCGACTTGAAAATAATGTGCTGATCCCATCACTCCCTCCTGAACAGAACGATCACCTCCGGATCAAAGAGTTAGCCACGCGGCTCATCACTGGCATCACGTCTCAGATCGACTTCGTCGTACGAAATGGTGATCCAAAAGGTTACCCTGGCTGCGTAAATCTGAGTTTTGCGTATGTTGAAGGCGAAAGCCTTTTGATGGCTCTCAAGGTAGGCTCGAATTTCATCGGTACACGTGATCCAGCTCTGAGGCAGGCTCAGATGAACCGAAAACTGGGCCTTTGTTTCAGCTCCATTCCGTTGCTGATCTGTTTGCCGTCACAGGACATCGCTCTGTCGTCTGGATCGGCCTGCACTTCAGCTTCCCTTGAGCCATCATACGTATTGCGAGCATTGGGCGCTGCAGAAGACATGGCCCACAGTTCGCTAAGGTTTGGTATAGGACGTTTCACAACTGAAACTGAAATCGATTTCGTCGTTGAAAGGATTGTGGGTACGGTCAACAAGTTGAGGGATATGAGCCCTCTTTGGGAGATGGTTCAAGAAGGTATCGACATCAACGCCATACAGTGGAGTCAGTAAGTGCGCAGGATCGAAACGCAAGCCAGAAGGTCCAGTTAGGTAACATGTGTTTTCGACTCCAGACATTAGCAAGCTATCGAAGACGGCGGCGGTGCAAGGGATTCACGGGACGGATCGGTGGAGAGAAATTGAATATAAAGGACCTCTGAGCAGCCTACACTCCGCTTGTCAACCCAAACGGGCAGGCGACAGAAGATGGGAAAGCCAAGACCATTCTCACATCTTACTGTCGGCAACCGAAATGCAGCAAAAGATGAAGGGTGTAAATAGATTGAATATACTATCATCTGCTTTTCACCGAGTACTAGAACTATACGCTATAGGAACATCGTTCAAGGGCTATTCCCAATCGCCGATGCCTACTGACCGCCACCCTGATAAACAAGTGCAGTTACACCACCCCCGTCTCCACTTTGGAGATGTCATTTTTCTTCTCCGTCCGAAGCGACGCCATGGTGTTCCGCGTAGACCGATAGTAACAGTGACCCGGGTGTGGAGTCGTGCACAGTATCCAATCTAAACGGCCAGAGAGGGAGAGAGATAAGATCACTTAGCACCGAGTCTGCCAGTGTATGCCACCGAATGCGAATGAAGACGATTCGTGACTTACGGTACCTGCATCTGTTATCAACCGCTCAAGCGATCACACAAGGCAACCAAGGGATACCTAGGTTCTTGTCGCCTCTTTCGTTGTTGACAGGAGCTGGCTGACAATCGACGTCGGCGGAAGAGAAAGTAGCGGCGAAAGCGTCCATCGTGGAATGTAAAGGGTTGTGTGTGTTGGTATGAGGGAGTGATGAGGAGTGGTTGCGTATTTGGAGAGTTGGGCGGAAACGGGAACGCAGGAAAGAGGACATTAATGGAATTCATGCGCTTTATATGTTTTGAGCCCCGGGTGTACAAACGGTTTGGTTTGTTAGTCCCATCATACCTACCCACAGACAATGGACAATGGACAGTAGACAATAGACAATAGACAATAGACAATAGACAATAGACAATAGACAATAGACAATAGACAATAGACAATAGACAATAGACAATAGACAATAGACAATAGACAATAGACAATAGACAATAGACAATAGACAATAGACAATAGACAATAGACAATAGACAATAGACAATAGACAATAGACAATAGACAATAGACAATAGACAATAGACAATAGACAATAGACAATAGACAATAGACAATAGACAATAGACAATAGACAATAGACAATAGACAATAGACAATAGACAATAGACAATGGACAATAGACAATAGACAATAGACAATAGACAATAAACAATAGACAACAGACAATAGACGTCTTATTACCTTAGCTTATCGCGCTACAGTCTCCACCCGCTGCGAACAGCAGGGAAGGTGCATTCTATGCATTCTACCAGTCACTCTATCAAGCCGCCGTCATGCTAATGCAAAAACGATGGTTTGTGCTGCCAGGGTCTAGTGCACTAACTGCCCGAAGTGCAAGTTAGGTTTGTAGCTGCCTGTACCGCTAAAATTGAAGGTGATTGTCCGGCCTTAGCTGGCGGTGTTCCACCTTCCTAACACAGGGTGTCAGGGTTGGGGCAGAGTTCGCGCTACATGCGCGCCTATGCCGTGTAGAAAGGCCATGTAGCACCATTTTTACCTACATAACCCATTTTGATGTAGCACGGTATATTTTTTGTATGGTGATCTGTGTAGCTCGTCTGTCAGACAACCTGTAGGCCAAATCTGATGCTACATCAGGGCGACATGGCTAGGAACCATGTGGGGCTCTTTTCCTACGTTCGCTCTACAACAAGTAGCTTGTGTATAGTCCGCTTGCGCTTCCTGGTGAGCTCGATATGTCGGTCAAAATGAGCTACGAACTTTCTATACAATGTATCATCTCACAAAGCCTACATCGCGACTATCTCGTGTCCTTACCCACTTCGCTACCCCCCTTGCTACATCATGTAGCTAGAGTACTACCTGATGTCGTTTGGACTGACTAATGCCTTCGCTATGACGCCTGATTCGATCGTTGCCGTCAGCCATGTACTTTTCCATTGGAGTGCGGGCGATCGCAGTCTCAAGTACTTAACCTGCTGTGATTTTCAAGAATGCCCTTTCTGTCTTCGCGATTTGCCTCATCAACAAGTTCGTGATATGGGTCAATTCGCTACAGAGTGTGCCCTCCCAGTCTCACCATTACGTCGATGGTCACCTCGACGTCTCTATATCACAGTGAGTCATCGACTGTTTCGCTAGTTGCAGTCGCCATGCTAATATCGTCCTTTCACAGGTTGTAATCACTACATATATATTACTAGCATGAACCGATGCATACTATTGCTTCTTCCTTCGTACATTACTGACCTTTCTATTCTTGACTAAATTACTCTTGCATTCTACTGACCACTAACCAATACTGATCTGTGTGATTCTTTCCACTACTAACGCTCACCTATACTGACTTCTGTTTTTTCTTCACCTTGCCGTGAGTGCTTCATTCTTTTCTGACTTGTCAATTTTATAAATCTTTCTTGTTGTATTATATTGTTTCATGTTATTTATAATCATTCATTGCCTTCTTCATTGTGATATCCTGAGCATTGATACCAGAACCGGCTGAAATCCAGCAGCGCTGACCAGCTAGTGCTATGTAGGCCTAAGGGAACTATGTCAGTCCTACATGCTGGCTTGAGCTGTAGTAAGAAGTGCTACACGCCCCTGCTACTGCGTGTGGGATAGGTGTAGCCTACGACCCTACGCAAAAGAGATGCGACAAGCTTCGGGGATGGCCTATTTAAGCGCTAGGCGCTGTAAATATGCATGTAGCATCGAGAAAAGCTACCCCCCTTTGACACCCTGTGTAACTAGATCACCTTCCTGGTAAGTGCAGCGCTCGAGACCATATGATCAGGAGATGCCCAGAGCTCATCGGGGTATATCCAACATGTCATTTGGCCGAATTTCGCTCGGCGATCGAGATCAGATGATGCATAGGGTCTTGACGCATGTTTCGAGATAAAGAATTTTGCATTTTGCACTTTGCTTGACATCCGGGTAATATTTGCGTTGAAACTCCGTGTAACATGTAAGGGCGATCCGGATTCAATTGCAGTCCTGGGCCGCGACGTTCGGGATGAGGCTGATAGCTAGGCTGATATTGCAAGGTCGCGGACGCATGCCGATCAGCCGATGTGTGCGACTAGCTACGGGGCAACGCAGCATCGGCACAGGTACACAGAACATAGCTTTGGGCAGTTCAAGTTTGGAATTCATCCCTCGACCGGTACAGTATTCCCTCAACTAATCCCTCATGCGGACCTCGCTTCGCACATGGCGTATATGGGATATGGAGCAACCAGCCATGACTTTACAGCCTGGCCAACAGCTACAGTTCCACGCACAAATAGTCGACCGGTGTGTATTTCACGTTCTGTTCGCGGCGCAAGCCGCGGAGAAATATTTTGTGGGCACCACCAGATGCGGCTGAATAAAAGCTATCGATTGAGCCCTATTTGAGCCCGATAGAAAATTATGACTACTCCGAAAATCTGGGACTGCAACCAAAGCTGCCCGAGATCTCAGGTGCACCCGAATATAAGGTGCACCCTTGCTAAAACCTGGTGCGCCCAGGCTAAAAACACTCCGAAAATCTGGTTCCCCAGCCAAATGAGGTGCAAAGGAATCGCCTTATATCTTGCGAAATATGATATTTAAAAGTATTTGCTCGACGAACAGACTCAGCCCACTCACCAATAAACACCCTGTCAGAGTTTGGGCCCATCCCGAGCAAAATTGAGGGAGGAGATAAAACGCAAAAAGATTGCAATATTTCCCATACAAAGACCGGTCGACTATTTGTGCGTGGAGCTGTATGACGAGTCGCACAACTTGCCCAAGCCCAGTTGCTCGGGAGTTGGTCGCGCATCCGGCGTGACAAAAGCTATGCGCTATGTTAAGTGGCAATTATTACATAAGCTAAGACGCGCTCCCGCGGTCTATGTTCTCAGCTATAGGGATGGGAGAAAAGTGTAAACGAGCTTCGATGCTTACAGTGTACATGAAAATTACTATAATTTACGCACATTTACAACCGTAAAATTGTCTTGCTTCCGGCGGGTTCGAACCAGCAAATGCTTATGTAAGCAATATGAAAATCATCCAAAAACATCGCCAAACGTATATAGTCCTTCGTAATTGCCATAAGCAATTGGCCTGTCTGATAGTGTAGTGGAACCCATAGCTGCTTTCGAGTCTTCGACGGTGAACGATGAAAAATCCCGACTTGCCAGGGCGGACGCTCTCGGTTTTCGCTGATTTTCTCATTGCTTCCGGTCGTAAATGTAAATGTCCAACGATATTCACGTAAAATTACGATGTTTAAGCGTAAATAGTAAAATACAGTAAATTGTAAATCCCATCCCTACTCAGCTAGCCTGATAAAATTTATTACTGAGGGGCGCGGTCCCCCCGTGGCGCCCGTGGGGGCCACTGCTCATTTTGCAGTCTGGTCTGGTGCTCCCAGGCTAGTTCTCAGCCAGCCAGCGTCGTGGGCTCGGTCCAAAATACCTTGACTAGAGGTTACTTAAATCAGCTCCCAAATAGCTTCCCAAATCCCATGAAGTTTGGGTCATGTACGTCACGTGGGCTCACGGTGGTCTCTTGGTGGTGTCACAACGAATAAGCTTAGATAACCTTCTCGCGTCTTCTGGTCCAACTCCAAGCAGCTTCACTTCCCTCGCCTCACCTCACCTCACCTCGTCTTTGGTAACTGGCTAGTGGGTTAGACTCTTTGACGACTCAACCGTGGAGACGCTTGCAATCCGTGATCTCGCCGCTATCATGTCGTCCACTTCATCAGCCATCAACATCAGAGCTAGCACTAGCGGCACAAACGGCGGATCGAGTGGTCATGGGAATCTGATCCTGCGGAAACAGCTTATGGGTGAGTTGTCTTTGACGACAAGTCGGAATCCAGATCGATCGGAACTCGAAAATCACTTTTTTTGGTGTACCCGCAGAGCGAGTCGGCGATAGGTCCATCCTGGGATTGTTAACTGAGTGGCGGGATATGCTCCTTTTGCAGAACTGCGTAAGCGCCCTGTCGACGGATTTTCAGCCGGGTTGGTAGACGATGATAATCTTCTGGAATGGGACATCATGATCATTGGGTGCGTGGTTTTCCTGCTTGGGCCTGGGTATCAAACACCTGAATATTCCACTCAAAACAAACCCGTCCGTCACAGACCTGCCGATACCTTGTACGAAGGCGCCTTTCTCAAAGCTAGGTTGACGTTCCCGGAAGTATGTAGCCCCGCTATTCTTACGCTTAGGACCATTTAAACAACTCAACCTGACAATACCTCCCACTCGGTTACATCGTTCTCCGCCGCCCTTTATAGGAATATCCATTGCTACCTCCTAAGATGAAATTCATTACGAAGATGTGGCACCCTAACAGTAAGCCCGGTCGTTGCACCGAGACTTTCTCCGCTTATCCTGGATATATTGGATTAGTATATCCGGACGGAACTGTTTGTATCTCTATATTGGTAAGCGGGCTCACTTAACTGTTTTGGTTGCACTGCAATATCCATCACTGTGTTGTCGTCGTGCAGCATGCCCCAGGTGATGACGTGTATGGGTACGAAGATGCAGGGGAACGTTGGTTACCGGTTCATACTGTCGAGACAGTGGTATGTCCTGGCTGTGGCCTTTTTGTTGCATCTACATTGCATCTTATGACTGATCAAATGCCGTCATCCGAAATATTGCCAGCTGATATCGGTGATTAGCCTCCTGTCGCAAAGTAAACCAGACTTGGACTCCCCAGCAAATGTCGATGCAGCCAAAGAGGTTCGAGATGACTTTGCATGTAGGTAGAGTTCTGGCGGCTACAGATGTGCCGAACACCTTCCTGACCTGTCTGTTTTTCCAGCTTATAAGAAAACAGTCAGGAGACTTGTGAGAGTTTCGGCCGACGAGGCTTTCGATTAAGGCTAGTCGATAGGGTGCTGAGCTAATGTATAATATGATATTTGCATTATATAACTATCACCTCCATCGACACCGGAATGTGCGGGTCTGGGCGATACTTGGGTTTATATCGAGCGACGTAACCATCCTCGATATCCAAGAGGGTTTCCCTTCTGCCTTCCTCCCCGCTCTCCCCAGACACGGGGTCCGAAACCTCGAGGGTTTTCGAACCCAGACTGAATTCGCACATGTGCACGACTTCGGACGAGGTCCTGTTAAAGGCAAATCAGATAGTCTTCGATATGTGCCGTTCTTTCATATCGATAAGTGGTACTCACCCCCTGAAGTTGAACGGCTTGCAATGATGCGCTAGCAGCTTACCCAAGCGCAAATACTCGCGGATGGCCTCCTCACCGAAGCCGAATAATATGAAGAAGGTGAAGGAGTACACTGGGAACAGGCCGCCCAAGACCGACATGTAAAGGGTGCTGCCTGAAACGAACCAGTCTTCTGGGACCTGCGTGATCTGGCGGAAATTTTGATGGGCGTCTTGCCAGGAATGAAAAGGCCGTAGTCCACTCGAATTTTTGAGATCGTGAGCCATAGTGAAGACTGTGCCGAAAATGACCAAACAAACATCTACTATCGCTAGCAAAATGAGCCGAAGATATCGACCGGTATTCAAGCCTGTCGGAGAAGCATTGAGTATCGATATGAACTGCATTCTTCGAACCAGGAACCACTTTAATGCCAGAACTTCGAAACGGAAGCCAATTCCGATCAGTGCTAGCAGGACCAATTCGCGTGATGAAGCAGGACTCACTGGCATACACAGCGGCGGCAACTGAAATGATCAGGGGTGGGATGTACGTCAACAATACGGTTGGCCATGAAACGAAGATTGGGATTATGCAGCCGACGTTTTCACGAATATCGTATCTGTGACCTTGAACGACATATTGTAGTGCGACGTGGACGACAGGTAGGATGAAACAGAGTGCAATCTCCGCAAATAAACGCCTCCTTTTGTCCGCAGAGGAAGTTCCGGATCGACGGGTAGATGCAACAGCTTCTAGCCTTCGCATCTGAGATAGACAACAAGACGGAATGGCTATACCTGCAGCTAATTGCACACGACCAGCTGCGACGAAATGTCATCAGGTTTGGTAAATGCGGAAAACAGAAACGGACTCGACTCACATATGTCACACCACAAAGGGCTGTAGTCAACGTAGTTGTCGGACCAAATGATGCCGTTGATGAATATCACGGCGTTGGCAAGAAATAGCCAGAAGATAATAGCTAGGGTTGCAACGTTTCTGGCTTTCCAATGCCATGGAAGCGGAAGGCATATGGCGAATAGAGCTATGAACGCGAAGACAACGCAAGTGGGATGACGCATGATGAACGAACGAGATGACGATGGTTCTTGATATTACGTTGCGTAGTTAGCTGTCGATGATAGTCGGTGTTGAACTGGTATAGACTATCGTGCCGCCGGTGCGAAGGGCTACTTCACCTATATGTTCGATGTGGCCTTCAAGCTCAGGTTTCTTGTTGCGGTAGAGAGTGTAAGGTGTTGTATACGTAGCTGATAGCTGATTACCATGTGATGGTAGGGGCACACGAACAACTGATCGATAGTTCCGCTGCTTTGGGAAAGCTTTGGGAATGCTTTGGGAATGAACAGACTGGTGACTGAAAAAGAAGCTGCCGATTCCCCACAGCCGATATCCTCGGTGAGCAAAGGAATCGCTGGAGGGAAGATGGCAAGTTCAGTTCGCAACCTGCAGCCTACCCGCTGATTCAGCAGCTAGGTTGATAAGCCGGCTATCGTCTGAGCGGTCATGCGTCGTTTTGCAGCTCGTTTTGCTATTGTCTATTGTCTATTGTCTATTGTCTATTGTCTATTGTCTATTGTCTATTGTCTATTGTCTATTGTCTATTGTCTATTGTCTATTGTCTATTGTCTATTGTCTATTGTCTATTGTCTATTGTCTATTGTCTATTGTCTATTGTCTATTGTCTATTGTCTATTGTCTATTGTCTATTGTCTATTGTCTATTGTCTATTGTCTATTGTCTATTGTCTATTGTCTATTGTCTATTGTCTATTGTCTATTGTTTATTGTCCATTGTCCATTGTCTGTGGGTAGGTATGATGGGACTAACAAACCAAACCGTTTGTACACCCGGGGCTCAAAACATATAAAGCGCATGAATTCCATTAATGTCCTCTTTCCTGCGTTCCCGTTTCCGCCCAACTCTCCAAATACGCAACCACTCCTCATCACTCCCTCATACCAACACACACAACCCTTTACATTCCACGATGGACGCTTTCGCCGCTACTTTCTCTTCCGCCGACGTCGATTGTCAGCCAGCTCCTGTCAACAACGAAAGAGGCGACAAGAACCTAGGTATCCCTTGGTTGCCTTGTGTGATCGCTTGAGCGGTTGATAACAGATGCAGGTACCGTAAGTCACGAATCGTCTTCATTCGCATTCGGTGGCATACACTGGCAGACTTGGTGCTAAGTGATCTTATCTCTCTCCCTCTCTGGCCGTTTAGA